>OY282498.1:12601829-13801829 GCA_958295605.1 Ajuga chamaepitys
AACACAATAGCAGTAGTCTCTACACGTAATCTGTGGTGGCAAGTAGGTTTTTTAAATATTTTATAATATAGCTATTGATACTATTGCAATTTGTAAATCCAGAAGCTGGAAAGTATAGGATAGAAAAAAAAATATTTTATTTTATAAAAAGATTAACATTACAACGACACTTATTAACCTGCTAAAATTTTGAATCCCTAACTGACAATAAATATTTTCTAAAACATATTTAAATAACCTAACTTATTATTCGTAATTTAATTCAACTTATCATGATGGTTACTATGTTATTTACTCATTTTCTGGAAAATATTGTAAAAAAATCGACTCTATAATCTAACATGTATCCACAGTTCTGAAAGATATATTTTTCTTAATTTTAATATTTTTTCCAAAGAATAATAACTCGTATTCACCAGAAACAGACTTGTGTAAAAAAACTGTTATACTTTTATATTAAGGGATTAATATAAATTATCAATCTCAACAACCTTTTAACCATTATGTATTTCCTTTCTGCATTTTAGACAGCTTATACAATAGAATCCTAATCTGAAGTATCATCGGGCTTAACGAGCCCAATCCACTGAGTTAATGGTCGATGAGTTGCGGGGTGGGAAAAGAATTCTAGTATAGTTTAGGGGGATATATTGTATTCAACATACTAATTTTTATCTAATGTATTTTTGGCCCCGTCTGACATATGGCCATAGCACAACGGGTTAGGCCGCGTAGCTTAAATCACCACCTATACGGTAGCCAAGTGCGCATCAGATAACAACTGGAAGTATCTAACTAGTAAGCCCACCCCAAGATCAGTGCTCCCCTATTCTAGCTTCCATAGAGCTCCCGATAGCACAACCGAGACACCGATGGGTTCTCTGCCCCCTGCGGACATGGAGCGACATAAATTTTGAGAATTCAAGAGAAGGTCACGACTAGAGATGGCAATTTAGGCGGCCTACCAGAGCCGGGCCGGGCCAGTTGCACGAAGGGTATTTTCGTGCCGGACCAAATTTTTTTGGGCCTAGAAATGCTAGGCTCAGCCCGACGCACTTTGGACCATCGAGCCAAAAAACTCCACCAATAAATTTTTTCCTCTTTTTTCGTTTATCAAAATCTCTATTTTTTCTTTAGTAACATGACTAGAAATATTTTGGAAGATTCCTAAACCTTATATATTTCTTCGGCCCCGCATTGGATTTTCGCCCCCTTTAATTTTCCTATTGCCTTGGACTAGTAATATTCTCGTGCGATGCATGGAAGTTTATTTAAAAAGTAATGATTTTGTTGGGTGTAGGTCTAATATGGGCTGACCCATTTTCTACCTAAACCCGAGCCCAAAGCCATGCCCAAGGTGACCCCTTGCCCTTCCCCATATCCCACTGGTCCACTCACCCTCTTTAACCACTCTGCTTTTCCCATAACATACGCTCCCTCTTTTTCTGATCATCTTCTTCAATAAGAAGTGTCTCTTGGTGAGACTCTAACAGAACACAGTATCCATTCTCTCCGTATTCTTATCTTCTTCTTCTTCTCTTTTCTCTCTATGAGAATAATAGTGTGGTGTGAGGAAGATTGTGAGTAAGGGATTATGGGGTTCGGACTTTGGGTAAGGGATCTTCTCTGTGAAGAAAAAGTTTCTAATCTTCGTGGTTAAACTCACACTGTCAAGACGATCATTTGGGACGGGCTCAAGGTGTTTCTGAGCCAACCGAATTTCGACCACGTCCGATCCACAACAGTGGTATTAGAGACACGGTTTCAAAATCGTGGTCTTTTCTTACCCCCAGGCAGACTTTTATGTGAAAAGCCCAGACCTTTCGACGGGCCAATTAAGCGGCGCCACTCGATCGCAAACAACAGCATCTCAGGCGGGGCACCTTCTATTAGCGATTCCCACGGCCCTTCAGCTCGCGAAAGGCAGCGATTCTAGGATCAAGCGGCGCGAGCATCTTCGCCGAGCACAGTAGCGCAAACGGCTGCGACGATCTCCGCCGCCACTGACTAGCACTCAAGTCGCGTTTTTAGGGCAGCTCTGGGAATGCGATCTGCTGTATTGTTCCAGCGTTTTTCAGGCGGCGACTTTTCTTTTTCCAGGCGACTGCGTTGCTCCAGCTTTTGCAGCTTGTGGGCCTTTCTTGGGCCTCTTGCTTCAGCCCAGCCTTGCGGGCCATTTTTTATCGGGCTGATAAGTAGAAAATTGTGCACTAATTTAATTGTTAAGATTGCATTTTTATGTGAATTTTAGTTGTTGCACTTACTAATTTTCTACTTATCCAACTTTCTTGGTCCAAATTACGTTGATTGTGTTTTTTAGTGCTTATTGTAGTGAATTTTGAGGTACTTTGGATTGAGACGAAGAGACACGTACCAAATTGAGCTGACACTGGGTGACCCAGTGCCAAGCCCAAGCCGAACTGAATTGAGGCCAAAGTCACGGCAGAATGCTGGAAGTAAGGCGCAAGCCCATGTTTTATGTGAAGTGAGATTAAAGCCACGTGGGTTCCCACTTTGAAAGTCAGCATGCACATTGAATTAAACAAAGAAAAAGCCCATGTTGCTTCCTTTTGTTGCATGTCCATAATACGTGACATGGGTCAAGGCCCATGAGGGAAGACTAATTAATTAAGGGGAGAAACTGGAGGGCACAGATGGACGCATACAGACGGAGAAAAAAGAAAGAACAGAATCACGTTGGCTTGGAGACGCGAGTTCGGCATTTCGGTTCTGTTAATTCTTGTTTTTAATTTCATGTTGGATAATTTAATTATGTTTGTGAACGCCGATATGTCCGGCTAATTTCGTATTTCAGTCCCTAATTGATGTTTGAACCCTAGTTTGTCGACTTTATAATTCTTACGGTAGTTATTTTTAATTTATATTCCGGAATTCATTTATGTTATCAGATTTTATTGTTTCTTATATGCAAATTATTAATTTAGATTGATCACCTAGGTTAATTGATCGCATGTTTGTAGTTAGGGTATTATCATAATCCGTAATTGTTATGATTTATATCCATTAGTAGCAAATAATGAATTAATTCATTAGGTAACATAAATCGGGGTCAATTGGACCGAGCTTGTGAGTCTTAACACTCCGTCTAGCCTATTGTCCTAGTTCTTTAAACGTGTAGCCAATTAGGTTTAGAGAGCTTATTCTAAATCATTTGGTTAGACAGATAAATCAAAGAGCTTATTTTGGTTTATTAAAAATTAAGGGACAATTCGGATTAGCAGAGCTTGTTGCTAATTTAGGGGTAGAAGTTTCGGAACTTATTTAGGGTTAATTGCATTAATTATAAGGTTTAATCAGACTAGGGGGATAACTAGATTAGGGCCTGAGATTTCTTTTTAATTGTTTACAATCACTTTTATTGCTTGTTTACTTGTTCGTCTTCGGATTAGTAGTTAATTAGATAAATTCAAATCAACTCCCCCTCTTTATTGTTTTGTTTGTTCCGATAATTAATACATAAAACACGATAACCAACTGCTCCTTGTGGGATCGACCCTGACTTACCGCTTCTACAAATTAGAAGAGGGAAGTTTAGGAATCTAATTTTGAGTGCCTCGACAGCACGGTCAAAATTTTGGCGCCGTTGCCGGGGAGCGGTGCAAGTTTATTGTGTTTTTAGTATTAATAGTCATTCATTAAGTTAGGATCACGTTTTCCAGTTTTTTTTTTTAATTGTTACTGTTGCGTTCGTTTTCATTCTCGTAAGTTTTCGTTACGTATCAGGTGCGACACTGGGTAACCCAGTGTCAAGTTTGGTCTAGTCAGCAATCAGTTTTCTTTAATTAATTAACCAGTTTTCACCATTTTAATCATTCTGGCTACTATTTCTTTGATTTTGGCAGTTGTGAATGATCACCCGCTCACACAGCAATAAAGATTTACACTTTTACCCTGAAATTCCACGAAGAAATCGTGTGCAGAGAAAACAAACCAAGGAAAGCCGAGAAGAATCTGACCACCTGCGGGTCTTTCCTGAAGATACTTATACCGAATCAGAAAGTCAAAGCGAGAATATGGCAGCAGGAAACAGAGCAGACGAAAGGACCATGAAAGAACTAGCCAGCACTAGTGTTACTCATCAGCCGCTCTGTATTACCTTTCCTAACTTGGGTGATAACATCGCTTTCGAGTTAAAATCTGGGTTGATCCATCTGTTGCCCTCCTTCCACGGACTCTCGGGCGAAGATCCTCACAAGCACCTTAAAGAATTCCACGTCGTCTGTTCAAGCATGAAGCCTACCTCAGTTACAGAGGAGCAGATTAAGTTGTGAGCCTTTCCTTTCTCGCTCAAAGACTTGGCAAAGGATTGGCTGTATTATTTACCATCGGCATCCATCACTACCTGGGCTCAGATGGAAAGTTTGTTTCTAGAAAAGTACTTTCCAGCTTCGAGAGCGACTAACATTCGGAAGGAGATAAGTGGGGCACGACAGATGCACGGTGAAACCTTGTATGAGTACTGGGAACGTTTCAAAAAACTGGAGGCCAGCTGCTCGCAACACCAAATAACAGATCAGCTACTACTCCAGTATTTCTATGAGGGGTTGTCTATACCGGACAGAAACATGATTGATGCAGCCAGCGGAGGGGCACTGTCAGACAAAACCCCAACTGCAGCCCGAGCACTCATATCTAACATGGCAGCGAACTCGCAACAATTTGGTACCCGAGATGCTCCATTGCAGACGGTGCGGGGGGTGAATGATTCGTCCCTTGATGACAAGTTGACAGAGTTGACTTCCTTTGTGAGAAAAGTGGCTGCAGGGGGTAATAAGCAGGTCCGGCCGTGTCGCATTTGTGACACCACTGAGCATACGACAGATACTTGTAAGGTTTTGGGAGACGAGATTGACGCACATGCCAATGCTGTGGGCACCGGAAATTTTCAAGGAAGGAAGTACGATCCATATTCGAGCTCGTATAATCCTGGGTGGAGAGACCACCCCAACTTCAGGTATGGGAACCAACAGCAGTCACAACCTATGGAACAGCCCCGTCCGGTACAACAACAACAACGTGGAATGTACTACCCAAGGTAATATGCTGAACCTGCTCCATCGCGGACCTTAGAGGAGATGATGAAAACTCTGACTTCGAACACGGTGCAATTCCAGAAGGATACTCAGTCGAGTATTAAAAATATGGAGACACAAATAAATCAGTTGGCGACAGCAGTAAGTCGACTTGAATCCCAAAACAGTGGGAAATTACCATCTCAGCCAGAAATAAATCCAAGGAATGTCAGTGCTATTACTCTACGTAGTGGGAAACAACTCGGAGAGCTCAAGAAGTCGGGGCTTGCATTGGAAAATGGCACCGAGGAAGAGAAACGCGCTGAACAGCATGACACTGGATCACCCAGTGTCGTTATTCTGCCCAGAGATAAAGCCACTGTACCGACTGACACTGGGGCACCCAGTGTCGAGCAGTGGACCAGCGAGAACAAGGTACATCAGCCCTCCTCTATTTCTTTTCAAACTAATCCACTTCCTTTCCCTTGTAGAATTGACAGGACCCTTAAAGAGAATAAGGAGAAGCAAATTCTGGAGGTATTTCGGAAAGTAGAGATCAACATTCCGCTGATTGATGCAGTCAAGCAAATTCCGAGATACGCCAAATTCCTCAAGGATTTGTGTACCAACAAACGCAAATTGAAGGGGAATGAGAAGGTGATGATGGGGGAAAATGTGTCAGCTATTTTTCAGAAGAAGCTCCCGCCAAAATGCAAGGACCCAGGTATGTTTGTGATTCCCTGTCGAATTTGGTAGTCATAAGATAGAGAGGGCCATGCTAGACTTAGGAGCGTCCATTAATGTAATGTCGCGTTCTATTTTTACCTCTCTAAATTTAGGACCATTAAAGGAAACTGGGGTGGTTATTCAATTGGCGGATCGTAGCAGTACGTATCCCGATGGGGTAATAGAGGATGTTTTTGTTGAAGTTGATGAACTTGTCTTTCCTGCAGACTTTTATGTTCTTGATATGCATGACGATTCGTCCAACTCCCCGCCTATTTTGTTAGGGAGGCCATTTCTAAACACCTCCCAAACAAAAATAGACGTTCGTGAGGGTACTCTCACAATGGAGTTCGATGGGCAAACCGTCAAGTTTAACATATATGATGCTATGAGATTTCCGAAAGATGTAAATTCTGTCTTTTCTGTTAGTGTCATTGACCCACTTGTCGAAGAAGTGTTTCAGCTGAATTGCAGGGACGAGTTAGAAGTGATGCTTACAACAAAGATGGACCCCAGTAGTGATGAACTTTTTGAAACCCATAAGGAATTAGTTGAAGTATTGGCATCCCTACAGTCATTGAAGCCCGTTGTTCCAAGGTATGCCAATAGTTTCATCAAATTACTTGTTTCTCACCAAAAGATTCTCCCGTCTACAGTACAGGCACCCACAGTTGAACTCAAATCCCTGCCGGACCATTTGAAATATGCTTTCTTGGGAATGGGTGACACTTTGCCAGTCATAATTTCGTCAAAACTGACTCCACAGCAGGAGCAATCACTGATAGATGTTCTCAGAGAATACAAAGACGCCATAGGATGGACGATTGCCGACATAAAAGGAATAAGCCCGTCATTGTGCATGCATCGCATCCTTCTTGAAGATGACTCGAAGCCCACCAGAGAGGCCCAGAGGCGTTTGAACCCGCCAATGATGGAGGTGGTCAAGAAGGAAATCATAAAGCTCCTGGATGTCGGAATAATTTATCCTATCTCAGACAGTAAGTACATCAGCCCCACACAGGTAGTTCCAAAAAAGTCTGGGGTAACAGTGGTTGAAAACCAAAAAGGTGAGTTGGTACCTAGTCGGGTGCAAACTGGATGGAGGGTTTGCATTGATTATCGTAAGTTGAATGCTATGACCCGAAAATATCATTTTCCTCTTCCATTTATTGATCAAATGCTTGAGCGTCTTGCAGGTCATTCATTTTATTGCTTCTTAGAAGGATTCTCGGGATACTTCCAGATCGCCATAGCGCCTGAGGACCAAGAAAAGACGACCTTCACCTGCCCATTTGGAACGTTTGCATGGCGGCGAATGCCCTTCGGACTCTGCAATGCACCGGCAACTTTTCAATGGTGTATGGTTAGTATTTTCTCTGAGTGTGTAGGGCACATTATAGAAGTCTTCATGGACGACTTCAGTGTATATGGTAATAATTTTGAAAGCTATCTTCAAAATCTGGTTTTGATTTTAAAAAGATGTGTTGAAACTCACCTTGTTTTAAATTGGGAAAAGTGTCATTTCATGGTTGAACAGGGTATAGTTTTAGGACACATTGTTTCTCAAAGGGGGATTGAGGTTGATAAATCTAAAATAGATCTTATTACTGCTTTACCTTACCCCGGTAGCGTTCGGGAAGTTCGTTCCTTTCTTGGCCATGCAGGTTTTTACCGGCGGTTCATCAAAGATTTCTCCAAGATAGTATACCCATTGTGCAAGCTGTTGCAAAAAGAGGTGGAATTTGAGATGAATGACGACTGCAAGGCAGCTTTTGACAAGCTGAAAGAGCTTTTGACTACACCTCCGGTGATCCAACCACCGAATTGGGATCTACCATTTGAGATAATGTGTGACGCAAGCGACTACGCCGTAGGAGCAGTGTTGGGGCAAAGAAAAGGGAGAGCATTACATGTTATTTATTATGCTTCAAAAACGTTGAACCCAGCTCAGGCGAATTACACTACAACTGAGAAAGAACTCTTAGCTGTGGTTTTTGCCTTGGAAAAATTTCGTCCATATTTGTTGGGAACTAAAGTTGTTGTTTTCTCTGATCATGCAGCTCTTAAATTTTTGCTTGCAAAGAAAGAAGCAAAACCAAGGTTGATTCGGTGGATTCTCCTGCTCCAAGAATTCAACTTGGAAATTAGAGATAAAAAGGGAGCAGAAAATTCCGTTGCTGACCACCTGAGTCGCTTGGCTCCGAAAGAGAACGAAACACCATTGTTGGAGAGTTTTCCGGACGAGCAGCTACTAAAAATCTCGCAAGATGAAGAATCCCGAACAACACTGGGTCTCCCAGTGTCCACATCCACACTGGATGACCCAGTGTCCGACGCTGCAGTGCCCTGGTTCGCCGATTTAGTTAATTTTATCGTTGCTAAGGTTTTTCCTACAGGGATGACCAAGGCAAGGAGGGACAAACTGAAAAGCGACGCGAAGTACTACGTTTGGGACGACCCCTACCTGTGGAAGCATTACCCTGACCAGGTAATCAGAAGATGTGTACCCGAATTAGAGTTTCGATCCATCCTCACTTTTTGTCACACATATGCCTGTGGAGGACATTTTGGATCAAGAAGAACGACGCATAAAGTGTTGGAGAGTGGGTTTTACTGGCCTTCCTTATTCAAGGATGCGTATGTCTTCTGTAAATCCTGCGATAACTGCCAGAGGACAGGTAACATTTCTCAGCGAAATCAAATGCCCCAAAACCCGATCATGGTGTGTGAAATCTTTCATGTTTGGGGCATGGATTTCATGGGACCATTTCCTTCGTCTCATGGAAATTTATATATTTTGCTTGCAGTAGATTACGTTTCTAAGTGGGTGGAAGCGATAACCACTCGTACTAATGATTCTAAAGTTGTTGCAGGTTTTGTAAAATCTAACATCTTTGCCAGGTTTGAAATCCCAAAGGCGATCATTAGTGACCGAGGAACACACTTCTGTAATCGGACGATAGAGGCGTTGCTTAGGAAATATGCTGTGGTGCATAAGGTCTCAACACCTTATCATCCACAGACGAGTGGTCAGGCCGAGACGTCAAATAGGGAGATAAAGTCTGTGTTGGAGAAGACGGTGCAGCCAAACCGAAGGGATTGGAGTTTGAGGTTAGATGACGCGTTATAGGCGTACATAACAGCTTACAAGACTCCAATCGGAATGTCCCCATACAGACTCGTCTATGGCAAGCCATGTCATTTGCCAGTCGAACTTGAGCACAAGGCCTATTGGGCTATTAGAAGGTGCAATATGGATTTTGACGAAGCTGGTATGCATCGAAAGCTCCAATTGCAAGAATTGGAGGAGATTCGGAACGAGGCTTTCGAGAATGCCTTAATTTATAAGGAAAAGACAAAGGCCTTCCACGATGCGAGGATTACAAGGAAGAATTTTGTAGTCGGGGAAAAAGTTCTACTTTATCACTCCCGACTCAAGTAGTTCCCAGGTAAGTTGCGTTCTAGGTGGATTGGGCCGTTTGTAATTACTGATATTTTTCCTCATGGTGCAGTGACGATTCTAAGTTCTAAAACTGGCAAAACCTTCATGTGAGGTGATGTTCAATTTCATCAAGTGAGCCTATACTTTGTAATATGGTGTGTTGGGAATGTGGAACCGGAGTTAGGGAGTGGAGAACCGGAGGTTTAAACCGGGTTTTATCATCAAGAAGACAAACTGGTCATGATCAAACCGGGTTCGAGTTAGTTGGTGTAACTACCGTTTGTGACGAAGCAGTTGCAGTTAGTGACGAAGAAAACCGTCACATTTGTCCTGTAGCTAAACGAACACAGCGTGAACTTCATGCAGTTATAACTTCCTATCCTGTTGCATTCGAGCTTCAATCCATATATCATTGTAAAGCTCTCATTGAGGAGAACATAACTACGCAGCATTATCTCCTGTACTTTAGATTAGAGAGAGTATTTAGAGATTGAGTGTTCGTGCCCTAATTTGCATTCAGAATTGGGCATTTCATTTCTTGAGCTTATTCTCTGTAATTGATTGAAGTTCTTAGTGGATTGAGGTGTGCCTTGCCTCCGTGGATGTAGTTCATCTTGAACGAACCACGTTAAAACTGTGTTTGATTCATTTCTATTTCCTGATTTGCGTAAGTTCAATTCGGCCACAACTCTGGCCGAACTGTGGGTGTGAATTCGAATTGTTTTCTTCGTACAATTTCCAGATTCTTTGGTGTTGTGTGATCAAGAGTTGTTTTCACTAACAAGTGGCGCCGTCTGTGGGAAACAACTCTCACGGCTTGAAGAAGGGAAGGAATGGCTGGTATGAAGATGGACTTTGAGAAGTTTACAGGGAGAAATGACTTCACACTATGGAAGATCAAGATGAATGCAGTTTTGGTTCACAATGGCCTTGATCTTGCTTTGATACCTCTTGATTTGTGGGAAGCCAGTGAGAAACCTAAGTTTGCATCAGTGGATAAGAAAGCCCTCAGTCTTATCTTTCTGTGTTTGGGTGATAAACCGTAAGAGAGGTCTCAAGATGCAAGAGTTCCTTAGAATCATGGAAGAGGTTGGAGGAGTTGTATCAATCTAAGTCAGTTTCCAACAAGCTGTTCTTAAAGCAGAAGATGTTGGCCTTCAAGATCACTGAAGATAAGGTAATTTCTGACCAACTTGATGAGTTTATTAAGATGGTTGAGGAATTGGAAGACCTGGATCTGAAAATGGAGGAGGATGATAAAGCATTGATGGTGTTAAACATTCTTCCAAAATCCATGGAAAGTTTTAAGGATGCCTTGATGTATGGGAGAGATGAGCAGCTATCTTATGATGGGATAGTGAAGGCTCTGAGGTCTAAATGCTTCCAGACTCAAGATGATAAAGGCACGGTGCAATCTGGAGAAGGTTTGAATGTTAAATTCAAGAAGCCTTGGCAAGGGAAGAAGGGACATAATTCTAAGGACTCCAAGGCAGGAGATTCTAATCCAAAGAAGGGAAGTGAATGGGTTGAGAAGAGGAAATGCTTCAAGTGCAAGCAGCCTGGTCACTTGAAGAAGGATTGTCCTAAAAGAAACAAGAAAGGAGGAAACCAAGGGGCAGAAGCTGCTGCCATTGACCTTCAAGAAGATCCTCCAGAGGTATTAAATGTTACTGAATCAAGAATGGTGAAAGAATGGGTCCTGGACACAGGCTGCTCCTTTCATATGTGTCCACACCAGTCATGGTTTGATGAATTGAAGAGAGAAGATGGTGGAAATGTTCTCCTGGGTAATGACCAATCATGCAAGGTCAACGGAATTGGATCAGTGAGCATAAGAATGTTTGATGGGGTGGTCAGAATCATCTTTAATGTAAGATATGTTCCTGGCCTTAAAAGAAATCTTCTATCTCTTGGTTCTTTGGTAACTAGTGGTTGTCAGTTTAGCTCAGTGGATGGCTTCTTGCATATCACTAAACATGATAAAGTGGTGATCAAAGGTAGACAGCATAATGGGTTGTTTATCTTGATTGGTTCACCTGTTGTTGGGAGTGTTGATATGGTCTTGAGCAGTTCTGAGCTTGTTAAATGGCACAAGAGGCTTGGACACATAGGAGAGAAAGGGTTGAAGGAGTTGTCAAGAAGTGGTGTAATTGGAAACATGGGAAACCAAAACCTGGAGTTCTGTGATCAGTGTGCTTTGGGTAAGTCCAAGAAGTTGCCCTATGGAAAGGGTGTTCACACAACTCAAGAGCCATTAGATTATGTCCACTCTGACATATGGGGTCCTGCAAGGACAAAGACTCATGGTGGAGCAAGGTATTTCATGTCTTTGATTGATGATTACAGTAGAAAGGTGTGGATCATGTTAATGAAGAATAAGAGTGATGCTTTTCATAAGTTCAAAACATGGTTGATTCAACTGGAAAATGTCAAAGGGAAGAAGCTGAAGCACCTTAGGACTGATAATGGATTGGAATACCTCTCTACTGAGTTCACAAACTTCTGCAAAGAAAGAGGAATAAAGAGACATAGGACTGTCCCAATGAATCCTCAACAGAATGGGGTTGCTGAGAGGCTTAATAGGACTCTTCTTGAAAGAGTAAGGTGTATGCTGTTGGATGCTGGGTTGCCAAAGGTATTTTGGGGTGAAACCATTGCTACAGCATGTTATCTCATTAACAGGTCACCCTCATCAGTGATTGGGTTCAAAACACCTGAAGAGGTGTGGAGTGGACAGAAACCAAGTTATGAAGGTTTAAGGGTGTTTGGTTGTCTTGCTTTTGTCCATGTCAAGCAAGACAAGTTAGATGCAAGAGCTCTAAGATGTGTATTTTTTGGATATCCAGATGGAATAAAGGGTTACAGATTGTGGTGTCTAGAGAAGGGAAATCAGAAGATAATCACAAGTAGAGATGTAAAGTTTAATGAGAATGTGATGGCTTATACTTCTACAGGCTCTAAGGAAGAACTTGATGGTGCTAAAGAGACTGAAGAGTTACCAATTCAGGTGGAGCATCCTGCTGAAGATGATCACACATCTCAACAACAAGAGAATCTACAAGATAGTGATTCATCATCTGAAGAAGAAGAACAAGCTGGACCTTCACAAAATGTGAGAGAATATAGCATTGGAAGGGACAGACCTAGAAGAACAATCAATAGACCTGACTTCTATGGTCAAGCAGGGAGTGTTTATTATGCCTTGAGTGTTGCTGAAGACCTGGAATCACAAGAGCCTAGTAGTTTTAAAGAAGCACTAGATTGTGAAGAAGGAGAACACTGGATTCAGGCAATGATTGAAGAGATGGAATCCCTGGAAAAGAATGAGACCTGGACATTGGTGGATAAACCAAAAGGACAGAAACTTGTGAGTTCTAAATGGATATACAAGAAGAAGTTAGAGACTGCAGGATCCAAACAAGTGAGGTTTAAAGCAAGACTGGTGGCTAGGGGCTTTACACAAAGGGAAGGGATTGATTTTAATGAAGTTTTCTCTCCAGTAGTAAAGCACTGCTCAATCAGGTTGCTGTTATCAAAGGTTACTCAAGAGGACATGGAACTACAACAACTAGATGTAAAAACAGCATTCTTACATGGAGAACTTATTGAGAAAATATATATGAAACAGCCAGAAGGCTTTGTTGTTCCTGAACAAGAAGACAAAGTTTGTTTGCTGAAGAAGTCACTGTATGGACTCAAACAAAGTCCAAGACAGTGGAATAAGAGGTTCAATGACTTCATGATCAGTGTTGGCTTTGTAAGAAGTCTGTATGATAGTTGTGTTTACTTCAACAAGTGTTCAAAGCAAGATAAAGTCTTCCTTCTTTTGTATGTGGATGATATGCTGATTGCCAGCAAGAACAAGAAGAGTGTACAATGGTTGAAGGACAGACTTAACACTGAATTTGACATGAAAGATCTTGGAGATGCCAAGAAGATTTTGGGTATGGACATTCTGAGGAAAAGAGAAGCTGGAGTTCTTTGGTTATCTCAAAGGCAATATCTACAGAAGGTTTTGGAAAGGTTCCACATGCATGAATCCAAACCTCTCTCCACTCCAGTTAATCTGCAGAAGAAACTAACCAAAGAACAATGCCCAAAGACTGAAGAGGAGGTCATACATATGAGCAATATTCCTTATGCAAGTGGAGTTGGAAGTCTCATGTATGGGATGATTTGTAGTAGGCCTGACTTGGCCTATGCTCTTTCTTTAGTGAGCAGGTTCATGTCAAACCCAGGTGTTGAACATTGGGAAGCTTTGAAGCATGTGATGAGGTATTTGAAGGGTTCAGTGAACTTGTCACTGAAGTTTGAGAAGAAAGTGAATGGAAGCACTGTTGCATTGGAGGGGTTTGCTGATTCTGATTTTGCAGCAAACATAGACACTAGGAAATCTATTTCTGGATTTGTCACCTTATTTAGAACAGCCATCAGCTGGAGAAGTGTACAACAATCAGTTGTAGCACTTTCAACCACAGAAGCAGAATATATCTCTCTCACTGAAGCCATCAAAGAAGCAATCTGGCTTAAAGGGATTTTGAGAGATTTGGACATCAAGCAAAAGTGTGTGGCGATTTACTGTGATAATCAAAGTGCTCTACACCTTGTGAAACACCAAGCATTTCATGAAAGGTCAAAGCACATTGATGTTAGGTTGCATTTTGCTAGGGATATCATTGATTCTGGTTCTGTGGAAGTGAAGAAGGTACACACATTGCATAACCCTGCCGATTTTCTTACTAAGGGTGTACCTGGGAACAAAGTGGAGCATTGCTCGAGCCTGCTGCAGCTTGAGCAATGTCATGAAGAGCATTAACAGACAAGGCAGTGGTGAGGCAGGACGAGGCACACATGATTCATTGAGGTGGAGATTTGTGAGGTGATGTTCAATTTCATCAAGTGAGCCTATACTTTGTAATATGGTGTGTTGGGAATGTGGAACCGGAGTTAGGGAGTGGAGAACCGGAGGTTTAAACCGGGTTTTATCATCAAGAAGACAAACTGGTCATGATCAAACCGGGTTCGAGTTAGTTGGTGTAACTACCGTTTGTGACGAAGCAGTTGCAGTTAGTGACGAAGAAAACCGTCACATTTGTCCTGTAGCTAAACGAACACAGCGTGAACTTCATGCAGTTATAACTTCCTATCCTGTTGCATTCGAGCTTCAATCCATATATCATTGTAAAGCTCTCATTGAGGAGAACATAACTACGCAGCAGTATCTCCTGTACTTTAGATTAGAGAGAGTATTTAGAGATTGAGTGTTCGTGCCCTAATTTGCATTCAGAATTAGGCATTTCATTTCTTGAGCTTATTCTCTGTAACTGATTGAAGTTCTTAGTGGATTGAGGTGTGCCTTGCCTCCGTGGATGTAGTTCATCTTGAACGAACCACGTTAAAACTGTGTTTGATTCATTTCTATTTCCTGATTTGCGTAAGTTCAATTCGGCCACAACTCTGGCCGAGCTGTGGGTGTGAATTCGAATTGTTTTCTTCGTACAATTTCCAGATTCTTTGGTGTTGTGTGATCAAGAGTTGTTTTCACTAACACTTCAAAGTTAATGGTCAACAGTTGAAGCCATACTTTGAGAATTTTCAAGGAACCGATGTGGAAAGAGAAAAAGTTGATGACCCACCAATCAACTAACAGGAAGTTGAGTCGAGCCATCGACGTAAAATAAAGGCGCTAGATGGGAGGCAACCCATCATTCTCGTTTTTGTCCTTTTTATTTTTCCTGTTATTTTGTTTTCGGTTGATGATTACATATGTTAATTTTAGGTAGTTTTAGTTCAGTAATTCCAATTGTTTTTATATATTTAAAAAAAAAAAAAAAATTTGAGACAGTTTTGAATTAGGCGTGATCACGCCCAATTCAAAACAGTCTTCTGCCTGTTCATGACACACACCAGCGAAAATTCATTAAGGCAGCAAAATAAGTGCTTTTCCTTGAAAGTCATTAAGTGCTTATTTTGTTCCCTTTCTTTTCCCTGAACTTATTTTTTTTCCCTCACGCTATTCCCTTCCCCTTCTTTCATTTCAATTGCAGATTCAGGTAAGAAACAAGAACGGGCATCGAAGCCCTAAAACCCCTAGCACTGCTACTCGCCACCTTCCACTTCCGACTCGCCGCCTCGCCGCCGCATTTGCACCAGGCCGGGGGCACTGATTCCGCCCAAATTGCGCCACCGAGTAGCTGCGGCCAAAGCCCTAGCCGCGACCAACCGCCGCACCGCCTTATTTCCGCCGGCCGTTCTGCCACCACCGGTACCCTTCGTGCTCTCCTTTTTCAGGTGTACTCTATCAGTCCCGGTTTGGAAGTAAGGGGATAATTTTGGGGCTGAATTCGAAAAGAAATGAAGAGAGAAACAATTTAAATTGTGGATGAAGAGGCAGGGGTGTAGTGTAGCAGCAAGTTTGGCAAATTATTGCAAGCACTTGTAAAGAATGGCAAAAACTCGAGGAGGACCCATCCGGAAACCGGCCCGACGCTCTAATCGGATTCGGGGGCAGTTTGGCTCATCCCGGACAGCGGGTACATCACAAAGGGTTGTCGACCTTGACGAACCGACACCGCCACCGTCGCCGGTTGCCTCCGAACCCGTGCCTGAGGAGACCGAGGAAGCAGAGCCATCCCCATTGTTGACTCAACAGCCATCATCGTCGGCTGTCCCACCACCGGTGCAGAGCCCAGTCGAAGATTTCCACTTTCCGAATCGCCACGAAATTCAGTTCGAAAACCCAGTTCAGGTCCAACGCTATCTAAAGCTGCTTAAAAGACAGGTAAAACCCACTGTTTACCTCGATGAATTAATTCTACAGCAGTTAGGTTTATATGACGATGTGATTTCGATGTTGGATTTTGTGGGATTGAGGAGGGTGGTGACGGGTGAATGGGAGGCATATTCTGATTTAACTTACGAATTCTATAGCTCCCTGGATGTTGTTGATATTGATGTGGGGTTATTTAAGTTTAGGTTAGACGGGCGAGAGTTTGAATGGGGCTTAAATAGATTGACTGATTGTTTTGGTCTGAACTGTGTGGGTGCAATTGTTGATGATGTGGATGTGGCGGAGTATTGGGGTATGATTACCCATGAAGCGGGTCCTTATGATGCAGGGAGCTCAAAAGCCACTTTTATTCGTAACCCCGTGATCCGTTATCTACAGAGGCTGATGTCTTACACGGTCACGGGGCGGTCTACTAATAGGAATGTGGTGGAGAATTTTGAGCTTATGGTTTTGTATGATATGTTGACTAACACACGAAGAGGGGTGGCTAGAGGCATACTTAGGCATCTAGTAGAGGTGCGCAACCGGAGTGGGGATATTACAGTAGGAGGTTTGGTGACTGCGATAGCCCGGTTTGAAGAAATTAGTCTTGATCAAAGGTTTCCGGTAGGACGAGTCGACCGGCTTGATAGGGGTTATCTTGAAAAGATGGGAGTGCTTTTTCAGCAGGATGATACTTTCTTTTGGCGTATTAGCACTTCCGAGGTTATTGCCCTACCTAACCCACAGTATACCACCCCCCGAGGAGAGGTAAATGTTAAGATGCTACATGAACAACTTCCTCAAACGCCAGCACAGATGCAGCCTGATAGGATAGTTCGCCATGATTTACATAGTCGAGTGGAGCGGCTCGAACGTCGAGTCGAAGAGCTTTCACGGCTGTTCCGTGGGTACCAACACCATCCACCATCACATTGATCGGGTGACTTCTTCCTAAATCCTGCATTATTTTCCTCGTATTTGACCTACTTTTATTGAGTTGTTGTTTAATAACTTGTGTTAGTAGCGTTTAAGTTTGGGGGGATTTCGTGTGGTTTAGGATCATATTGGAATTGCATTTAGTTTATTTCTATATAGGTTGTAAATATTTATTGTTGTATGCATTCGTACATAAGCTCATTAAACAAAAAAAAAAATAATAATAAAATAAAATAAAATAAAAGGAAGAAAGAACTTAGAACAGCTAGACAAGAGTGCGCTTATCTTGCGAGACCCGTAACTGATTGAACAATTTTATCTTGCTTTGCTTTGTATTGCTATGTCTAGTGAAAACACAAGTTGTGGCACTTATGATAGGTTAGACACACTAGCTTGTGAGATTTTTGAGCCTTGACTGAATACATTTTGAACAGTCTCATTTTTTTTATTAAGTGTCATATGTCTTTCGCGATTGCATTTCTCTAGAACTTGCGCTGATTCTTTTTCATATTGCGTGTTGCTTGCATAGCCGTGAAAATGATTAAGGCGATTTTTGTTGAGCCACTATATCCCAAATAAAACTCACCTTGATGCATATATAAATAATCCCTAGTCAGCCCATTGAGCCTAATAGTCGAATTCTTTCATCACCTACTTTATATATCGACTATTCCCTGATCACATTATTATTTAACAGTTGGCAGCTAGTGGAGTATTCAGTGTTATCTAAATAGTTGATCATAGCTAAAGAAAACACAAATTGGGGTGGAGATGAGAGTGTTTTTGTACTGGTTTCCTATATGTATACTTGTCGAAAAAAAAAAACGATAAAAAGAAAAAAAAAAGAGAAAAAAAAAAGAGAAAAAAAAAAGAGAGAGAGAAAAATGGGGAGACCTTTTGATTCACGGCATGTTTGCATACATAGTAGTAGAGTTTATTGCCAAATTCTTGATTTCTAGCCCCTAGCCCCATTACAACCAAAAGAAGACCTTTTGATTCACGGCATGTTTGCATACATAGTAGTAGAGTTTAAGAAGATGTGCAAGCTTATGGTAGGAAGCTTTCTTCGGAATGATTCGAGCAAAACACATCCAAATACACGTTTGAGCATTCGAGTGATACACATATCCCGGTGAGGTCTTTTCTTGTCTTAAGTGATGCACTTGTGGACTAAGCGAAGCATGGTCATACTTTGTAGAGTATTGTGTAAATACAGTTTCATGATGGATAAGGGTCTTAAAAGTGAGCAAATTCTAAGTCGGTTGTAATAAGATTCAATTTTTCATTCCCCGTGTACTAGTTTGTATGAGTGGTATGCTTTAGTCCTTTCTGTTGCTTGAGGACAAGCAACGGTTCAAGTTTGGGGGGATTTGATAAGTAGAAAATTGTGCACTAATTTAATTGTTAAGATTGCATTTTTATGTGAATTTTAGTTGTTGCACTTACTAATTTTATACTTATCCAACTTTCTTGGTCCAAATTACGTTGATTGTGTTTTTTAGTGCTTATTGTAGTGAATTTTGAGGTACTTTGGATTGAGACGAAGAGACACGTACCAAATTGAGCTGACACTGGGTGACCCAGTGCCAAGCCCAAGCCGAACTGAATTGAGGCCAAAGTCACGGCAGAATGCTGGAAGTAAGGCGCAAGCCCATGTTTTATGTGAAGTGAGATTAAAGCCACGTGGGTTCCCACTTTGAAAGTCAGCATGCACATTGAATTAAACAAAGAAAAAGCCCATGTTGCTTCCTTTTGTTGCATGTCCATAATACGTGACATGGGTCAAGGCCCATGAGGGAAGACTAATTAATTGAGGGGAGAAACTGGAGGGCACAGATGGACGCATACAGACGGAGAAAAAAGAAAGAACAGAATCATGTTGGCTTGGAGACGCGAGTTCGGCATTTCGGTTCTGTTAATTCTTGTTTTTAATTTCATGTTGGATAATTTAATTATGTTTGTGAACGCCAATATGTCCGGCTAATTTCCTATTTCAGTCCCTAATTGATGTTTGAACCCTAGTTTGTCGACTTTATAATTCTTACGGTAGTTACTTTTAATTTATATTCCGGAATTCATTTATGTTATCAGATTTTATTGTTTCTTATATGCAAATTATTAATTTAGATTGATCACCTAGGTTAATTGATCGCATGTTTGCAGTTAGGGTATTATCATAATCCGTAATTGTTATGATTTTTATCCATTAGTAGCAATTAATGAATTAATTCATTAGGTAACATAAATCGGGGTCAATTGGACCGAGCTTGTGAGTCTTAACACTCCGTCTAGCCTATTGTCCTAGTTTTTTAAGTGTGTAGCCAATTAGGTTTAGAGAGCTTATTCTAAATCGTTTGGTTAGACAGATAAATCAAAGAGCTTATTTTGGTTTATTAAAAATTAAGGGACAATTCGGATTAGCAGAGCTTGTTGCTAATTTAGGGGTAGAAGTTTCGGAACTTATTTAGGGCTAATTGCATTAATTATAAGGTTTAATCAGACTAGGGGGATAACTAGATTAGGGCCTGAGATTTCTTTTTAATTGTTTACAATCACTTTTATTGCTTGTTTACTTGTTCGTCTTCGGATTAGTAGTTAATTAGATAAATTCAAATCAACTCCCCCTCTTTATTGTTTTGTTTGTTCCGATAATTAATACATAAAGCACGATAACCAACTGCTCCTTGTGGGATCGACCCTGACTTACCGCTTCTACAAATTAGAAGAGGGAAGTTTAGGAATCTAATTTTGAGTGCCTCGACAGCACGGTCACGGGCCTTACTCACGGGCTTCTACAACCCATTTGTTGGGAAGTAGGTCTTTTGTGGCCCAATTCTACCGCCTATTGTTCCAGCATGCCTGGTGTTGTCCCGTCACTCGGTGCAGCAACGATATTCACTGCCCCTCGGCAGCCCTCCTGTCGTGCCTCTGCCCGACGTGAGCCATTCCTACCATTATGTTCGGTTAGTCGGGTTCTCCTCTCGGTGAGGACCCGCTCAGGTAAAGAGGCTGTAACCCTCATTTTCTGCTTTTATAACTGCCGTTTGAGAACAGAATAGGTTGGGATTTTTCGCGCTGGTAGTTTTAGGTCTGTTTGCATTATTTGCTTCTGCTTGATTCTATGTGAATTCTGATATCTTGTGTGAATTTATTTCCTTTGTGGATTTGGTTCTTTCTGTTTTTTGGGGAAGATTTCCAAGTGACCCCCTGCTCCACTGATCAATCAGTGCTGAGAACTGGGAAATCCTTAGATTGTTCTGTCCTTCCCAGAATCTGTGTGATTTTTGGAAAATGGGTTCTATGTATGGTTATAGTCTGGCTCCATTCGATGGACGCTCAAACTTTGGTATTTGGCAACAGAAAATGAAGGGTGTATTAGTACACCAACGTGTGATTAAATGTATTAGTCTTCAATTTTCTGATTCGGATACTGCTGAGAAAAAGGCAGAAATGGATGAGCTTGCATACTCATCCATTATTCTCAACCTTTCTGACTTTGTGTTGAGAAAAGTTGGGGATCAGAATAGTGCTAAAGAATTGTGGGAAAAATTGCAAGAACTGTATACTGAGACTTCGCTGCCTATTAAGATGTTTTTGCTTGAAAAAAAATTCGGTTCAAACTTGACTTGAATAAAGACATTGAAGAGAATCTTGATGTGTTTACAAAACTTGTTCAAGACATTAAGAAAACCGGTGATAAAAACATTGATGACTATACTCCGATTGAGCTCTTAAATGTCATTCCTGACACATATAGCGATGTAAAACCTACCATTAAGTATGGTAGGGATCATGTTACTCTTAAAACTATGATAAACGGTTTGAAGAGTAAAGAAATGGATTTAAGAACTAATCCTGGGAGTAAGGGTCATGGTGAGGTCATGTTTGTTTGTGGGAGGGCTAAAAATAGACATAATAAGCAAAATGGCCAAAATAGTGATAAAAAGAAAGCTGAAAATCGCAATAGATCTAAGTCTAGGTCTAAAAACAAAAATTGTTACAATTGTGGTGAATCAGGTCACTATATCAAAGATTGTCCCAAGAAACAAAAGGAACAAGCTAATAAGGACTCTGGGAATGAGAGTAATGGTGATGTCATTATGGTTACTGAGTCTTGTGATGTGCCTTCTGTGAATTCTGTGCATTCTGCTTCTTTATGTGAAAATGAATGGCCTGTTGATTCCGGTTGCACCTTTCACATGTCACCATTTAAAGACCTGTTCTGATCTTATAAAGAAGTTAATATGGGTTTTTCTGTGGCAAACGAAAAGAAGTCTAAATTGTTGGTGTTGGGGAAATTGCATTAGCATGTGAATCTGGCTTTAGTCTGAAACTTAAAAATGTTAGATATGTGCCTGAATTGTATAGTAATTTGATTTCATGTGTTGCTCTTGAGGATGATGGGCTACAAGGTAGGTGGGGAAAGGGCATGATGAAAATCATGAAAGGATCCTTAGTGGGGTTAAAAGATGAAAAGAGAAATAACTTATATGTTTGCATTGCTAAGTCTATGCCTTGTTCTGTAAATTCTGTTGAAGAAGATAAAACTGAATTGTGGCATCAAAGACTAGGTCACATGAGTAGTAAAGGCTTGGAAATTTTGCATAAAGCTGGTTCGTTTGGTACTGATAAGCTTTCTTGCATGCCTTTTTGTGAATCCTACGTGAAAGGTAAACAACATAGGGTGAGCTTCCCTGTTTCCGCCTCTCCCAATAGGTTAAAATGCACTGGTATTCTTGATTATTTACATGCTGATGTATGGGGACCCTCCAGTGTTCCCACACACGGTGGAAAATTGTACTTTATGTCCATCATTGATGAGTTCTCTAGAAAGGTTTGGGTCTTATTGTTAAAACACAAATCTGATGTCTATGAGAATTTTAAAAATTGGAAAGTGTTGATTGAAAATCAGACGGGTAAAAAGATTAAAAATCTTAAAACTGATAATGGGCTGGAATTTTGCAATAACTTACTAGATGAGTTGTGTGTAAAATCTGGTATTCATAGGCATACGACAGTTCCTTACACACCACAACAAAATGGTGTGGCTGAAAGGATGAATCGAACTCTTCTTGAAAGGGTGAGGAGCATGCTAGCTTCTTCTGGCTTTCAAAAAATTTCTGGGGTGAAGCAGTTTGTACTGCTGCCTATTTGATAAATAGCTCCTCTTCTGCGCCTTTGAATGGTGAATGTCCCGAGTCGGTTTTGTCTGGTAAACCCATTGACTTCTCCAATTTGCGAATATTTGGTTGTGCTGCGTATGCTCATAAAAAATGTGATAAACTTGAACCTAGGTCTAAAAAACGTGTTTTCCTAGGTTACTCAGATGGTGTGAAGGGTTATAGGCTTTTGCTTAAATGTGATCATGGTTTTAAAGTGGTAACATGTCGGGATGTCGTTTTTAATGAATTTGAGTTTCCTTGCTTGCCTGTCTCTGTGACATTGCCTGCTTCTGATACTGCCTCATCTAAGGTGGAGCTGTCAGAATTACCTGCTTCTGATGTGCATGAACCAGAACCTGATATTGATTCATCTGACGTGAATGAAAATGTGGAAAATGTGCCTAAAAATGTTGAGTTAGAAAATTATCAACTCACTAGGGATAGACCTAGAAGGAACATTAGGCAACCCGCATGGTGTGCTGACTACCATATTGATACTCATGCATTCCATGTGTTTGAATCTACTAATGATTGTGAGCCTAAGTCATATTGTGGAGCCTTAAAGTCTAAAAACTCAAAAGAATGGTTAAATGCTATGAATGACGAAATGAATTCTTTGCATGTTAATTAAACTTGGACTCTCGTACCTAAGCCTGAACATTGTTCTATTTTGGACTGTAAGTGGCTTTACAAAATCAAAGACGAGGGTGAAAAATTTAGATTTAAGGCTATTAAGGGGTTTACTCAAAAAGAGGGGGTAGATTATACTGAAATCTTTGCTCTTGTTGTTAAGTTTGTCACTGTGCGTATTATGCTTGCATTAGTTGCTCATTTCGATTGAGAATTAAAATCATTATATGTTAAAACTGCTTTTTTGCATGGTGAATTTGACAAGAAAATATACATGAGCCATCCTGAAGGCTTTGTTGACCCTAAAAAGTCAAATCATGTGTGTTTGTTGAATAAATCATTGTATGGGTTAAAACAATCTCCTAGGCAATGGAATAAGAAATTTGACATGTGCATGTTGTCTTTGAAGTTTAAAAGAAGTTGTTATGATCATTGCTTGTACTTCAAAGAGAATGTTTATGTGCCTATTTTCTGGCTCATATATGTCAATGATATGCTCTTAGTGAGTCCATGCTTAAAATAAATCGAACATGTCCAAAAGTGCCTTAGTGAGAATTTTGAGATGAAGTACCTTGGTAATGCAAAAAGAATCCTACGTATGAACATTGAAAGAGATAGAAAGAATCGGACGTTACTTTGATTTCCTATGTGGAAAATATTTTGAGTAAATTTGCTTTGTCTAATGTTGAGTCTACCAATGTGTCTCGTACTGCTCATTTTGTGTTAAGTAAGGATCAGTCCCCAAAGACTGATTCTGAAATTGCTGATATGGCTAAGGTGCCGTATTCTAATGCAACTGGCTCGGTTATGTATCTCATGATTAGCACTAGACCTGATATTGCATACTCTGTTAGTTGTTTAAGTAGATACATGTCTAATCCAGGTATGCAATAATGGGATGCTATGAAATGGCTACTTAGGTACCTTAAAGGCTCTTTAAATGTTGGTCGGAAATTTTCTAAGTCTCCACATGGTGTTAATTAGATTGGCTATGTTGACTCTAATTATGCAAATGATAAAGATAATAGGAAGTCCACCACCTCCTATGTGTTCACTTTATGTGGCTCTTGCATAAGTTGGAAATCTCAAATACAACATGTTGTTGCATTGTCAACCACTGAGTCTAAATATATTGCTATAATTGAAGCTTTAAAGGAAGTTGTTTGGTTGAAAGGTTTAGTGTTTGAAATTGGTTTTCTAGATAATAATGTGATTGTGTATTCTGATAGCCAATCTGGGATCCAGTTGTGTAAGAATCATGTGTTTCATGACAGAACTAAACACATTGATGTCAGGTTTCACTTCATTCGTGATATTGTTGAAAAAGGGGTTGTGAATTTTATTCCATCTCAATTTAATCCTGCAGATATGGGAACTAAGTGTTAATCTATTAAAAAACTTCACTCATGCATGAGAACTTTGAACCTATATCTTGTTGATTAGATGCTACATTCATATGTTTGTTGTTTGTTGATTTGCTTGACTTTGTGTCATTTGCTTGACTTTATGTCGTATGCTTGACTGTGTGTTATCATGTGTGATTTTAAATTGCATTGGCTTGTTATGACTTGTACTAACTTTATGTTTGTGTGTGCATCCTCCGTCACATTATGATCGACAGTGTATGTGTTGGGCCTAAGGTGGAGATTTGTTGGGTGTAGGCCCAATATGGGCTGACCCATTTTCTACCTAAACCCGAGCCCAAAGCCAAGCCCAAGGTGACCCCTTGCTGTTCCCCATATTCCACCGGTTCACTCACCCTCTTTAATCACTCTGCTTTTCCCGTAACACACGCTCCCTCTTTTTCTGATCCTCTTCTTCAATAAGAAGTGTCTCTTGGTGAGACTCTCACAGAACACAATATTCATTCTCTCCGTATTCTTATCTTCTTCTTCCCTTTTTCTCTCTGTGAGAATAACAGTGAGTGTGAGGAAGATTGTGAGTAAGGGATTATCGGGTTCGAATTTTGGGTAAGGGGTCTTCTATGTGAAGAAAAAGTTTCTGATCTTCGTGGTCAAACTCACATTGTCAAGACGATCATTTGGGACGGGCTCAAGGTGTTTCTGAACCAACTGGATTTCGACCACGTCCAATCCATAATAGATTTAAATAAAACTAAATATGATATAATCTAATATTTAAATATGTGGTCGTTTTATCCTAATAAAATATATATTTTTTAAAATGTAGAATAAAACATAAATAAAATTATAAGTAATGTAAATATAAGTTTCTCGCCCATCATATATGAATTTAACATAACTTACTTTATATAGACGTATATATATATATATATATACACACACACATATTATAGATTAACATTAAGATTAATATTAAATATTTTTTTTTTTTTCAAAATGATCATTTCTTATCTTTGAAATCCAAACACACATTTAGTGTGTCTGCATCATTCTTCACCTATATGCATAATAGTTTAATTAATTATGAATGTTAAAAAAACATAAATATCTAACTATCAACTCATATTATTAAATAAAATAAACTGGATAATATTATAATAAATATTTTAATTTATCTAAATAAAGTTTTAAATTCTAACTATAACTATTTACTTTTAAAAAATCTTATTTGCAAGTTTTAGTACTTTACTTCGTATTTTCAATATATAAAGAATAACAAATTAACAAAATAAAATTAAAAAGTTATTCAATAGTTGGAATAACAAAATAATACATCTTTTTTTTTTCAATAGTTGGAATAACAAAATAAAACATATGAGTGTTCCAATATTTCTTAATACTTTCATAGATATGTTGAAAAGTTTCAAATAAATTATATATTTATATTGTAAATAGTAGATTCATTTAAAGATATACATTGGTCAATTTAAAAAAAAAAAAATTGCTTAGGTTGCAAAATATGAAGAAAAAAAAAAGACATAATTGAGATTGGTTAATGTGACCAAGTATTGTTTAGGTTAAAACATATAATTCAAATTGGTTAATTTTGCCTATTTAAAAGAAATTTGATTGCAACTTGTGTAATATCATAGTATATATAGGTTGCAAAGTGTAATTATTTATAGAAAATAACAATAATATATCTAAAATATAAAAAAGTAATAAAAAATTCTAAGATTAATTATCAGATATAAAGTTATATATATGAGCGAAAGTCACAGTTTTGTGATTTATCAACAATAATAATTATTATATCAAATAAGCATTAGCAAATTTAATAATTTAATAAGCCAATTACAAATCAAATATTAATTATCGATTTTAATTCGATAAAATATGTGTTCAATTATATATACATTGATTTTTCTCTCAATGTAAAAAACTTGAGACAATTCATGTCAGGTAAAACAAACAGATTAGTTATGGTTTTTATGAAATAATCAAGTAAAATAATTTGTAAAAGTGAATTATTTGAATGATTTTTAATTGTATTTCAAACCAATACTATATTTGTTGTACAACCCACAATAAATACTGACATTTTACTCAAATAAACTACGAACAAATAATATAATATTTTAAATAAAATATCTTATTTTATATATATATATATATATATATCATATGGATGTCAAATCAAACATCGTCAAAATATAATTAATTTAACATAATAAATAGATTAGAAATGAAAAAAGAAAAGATATTTGCAACTTTACAAAGTAAAATAAATTTTGATTCTTATCAAATGTGACAACTTATCAATCACAGTCTAAAATTTTAGGCTGCAAATTATTACTTACTGAATTGTCACTCTTGTGGCTTATATATATATATATATATATATATATATATATATATATATATATATATATATATGTTTTTTAATTTATAAAATAATTTTTAAATTCTAACTATAAATAATTAAAAATAACCATAAAATATATAATAAAAGGAACAATGATGTTTTATTTGAATATTTCATATGTAATGTAAAGTTTAATACTTTTCTCTTTATGTTCCTTCTTTTTTTATATATATTTTTTAATTTATCTAAATAAAATTTTAAGTTTTAATTATAAATATATAATCTTCTTTTTATAAAGTTGGACTTTCATTTGCAACTTTTAACATTTCATTTCATGATTACAAATATACTTAAATAATTTATATTTAATAAAATCTTATTTTAACAAAAAAGAAAAATCAAAATTTATTTAATGATTCGAATAACAAATTAAAGTCTTTGAGTTCTTCAAAATATTTGAATATTTTTGTATTTTATTTGGTATTGTAAATTATTTACATATATAAATGTTATATTTTTCTTATAAAAGTTTATTTATTTGAAGATAAAAATTGATTAATGCGAACAAAGTTATTTAGATTGTTACGAGTAAAAAAGACAGTTGAAGTTGATTAATGCGACAAAGTATTACTTATCTTAGAAAGTGTAGAAACATATAATTGAAGTTTTAGTACAAGTAAAAAATTAAAAAGATTGTCAAATGTAACAAATGTCATAATTTAGGCTGCAAAGAATAAATTTCTTTAAAAGAGTATTTTCAACAAAATACATATTATTAAAATTATAAATAGGTAATTAAAAATAATTTCAATTACTATTTTAATACATAATTATATATATGCTCAAAGGTTCTATACTTTCGTGATAAAAAAGATATTTTAGCAGATTTGATGATTTAATAAGTTGATTATAAAATAGATATTGATGTTTTCCCTTTGATTTAATAGAGTAGGACTTTCATTATTTAAACAATAAGTTTTTTCCTGCATGACTTAAATAAATGAAATATTTGAAAATTTATGCCAAATTAAATAAATTGATTAGTTATATTTTTATAAAAAAAAATACTCATATT
The DNA here is from genome assembly GCA_958295605.1 of Ajuga chamaepitys. Lineage (NCBI taxonomy): Eukaryota > Viridiplantae > Streptophyta > Magnoliopsida > Lamiales > Lamiaceae > Ajuga > Ajuga chamaepitys. Next base: position 12,629,335 of record OY282498.1, read on the forward strand.
TTTATAAAGAAATTATTTTACTAATTTTAGTTACAACTAAAACCAGAATATTATAGTCTAATTCACAATAAACATCAATTCTAGCATAAATAGCTAACCAATAAACAATCTTTTTGTTCAAATCAAATATCTCATTATAATATATGTGATAAGGATGTCAAATCGAAGATCGTGAAAAAATAATTTGGTATATTATGCATAAAAATTGGATTAAAAATGCAAAAGTTATTCGTATTTTAGAAAAATAATAGAAAGTTATGGACTTACCAAAAATAAGAAAAAATTATCAATTATGGTCTAAATCTTTTGAAGAAAAGTTAAAATGACATCAATATCCTCCACTTTACTTTTATATATATATAGAGAGAGAGAGATATTATTTAAAAAAAAAAGTTCTATAGAATTGGCCTGGAGTTCTTGAAATATAAGATGGACACATAGTGCCAATAGCAGCAGTTTGTATTCCAGCTTGAACCGAGTCCCGAAAGAAGATGTTTCTGCACCAAACACAAACAGATGTTACCTGACTCGAATGCGATACATTCGGGGTTAAAGCGTCCTTTCCGAGCCAAAATGAGGGATCCAATCCTTGTTCCATATTTGCGTTGTACGAGAAACCCTTTGATACTCCTAACAATGAATTTGAACTTTGTTCACCCATAAAACTGTATTCAACAGGTTGAACCCTACCTGGCTGCCTAAACATCTCGCATTGTATGTCATACTTCTTATTCACACCAAATGAACCCCCTACGCCCTGCCCACACAACCAAATTCATAATGCGTCACTATATCAGAAAGCTTGAACTTTGAAGAAAACTGAAACTCACCAAACTCAAAACAGCTGCTAAAATTTAAAAAAAAAATTGACCAGTCATTGGGCCAGGGCCAACCAAAAAAAAGTCCGATGGGGCCGGGCTAAATAGGTCCGAATTTTTTCGGGCCTCTAGTTTTCCAGCCCAAACCCCCTATATTTCGGGCTCTACGGGCCTGCCTATCGTGTCGGACCAGTTTTTCCAGCTCTGACACGACGGTGATCGAGAAGTATCACTTTTCACACAATATAATAATATTCACCATTATCAATCAACCTCTTACTTCTCATCTACAATACACATGCTATATCCTATATTATATAAGCATATACTATATATCTACATGTGCGATGCACAGGACAAGATATATATTGTTAAATTAATAATATGATAAGATTGTATTATCATTATAACAGACTATATAAAATATAAAATATATAAATAACCTGATATGGAAAAAATAATTCAAAACTGATTCTAATATATCAAAGAAGGAGATCATGGTACAAATTTGATGTTAAACTATCATTAAAACAAAGTCTTAAGGAACATTCAACATCTCCGATCGACCGGCTAGGGGGAAGCCAGGCAAATAAAGTATGTAAAAATACAAAGTATTAATATAGAATGGAGTCAATTATAAACTACAAATTTTGAAATACCTTTTTCTATACAATATTCACAATTTCTCTTCTGTCAGATATGAGTCTTCACATCCATATTCATAAAAACTAAACAAAAAATGTCCTTTGTCACGCAATTTTTCAGACGACTTGCTGTCGTTAGTAAAAAGCTTTTGTGACTACTTTTTCTGACATAATGCTTTATAATTTATATGATATCATTTTTAGATTATTGTTAGAGAGAATTAGTTGTTGTAGATTTTTTCGACGCATTTGAGACGACTTTTGTTGTCTCAGTTATATTATTTGCGATGGAGTTATAAAAATGAGTATCTAATGGTGGTATGTTGTCTTCGACAATGTAGTCGTCACAAATTCTTATTATTTGAGACAAAATTTTATTTTCTCAAAAGACCATTTTTCGTGTAGTGAATCCTTCAAGAAATTAACATATTTATTTCATAACTAAAATTTATTTTCGTAAGATGAGACAAATATTCGATTGTGATTGACCATGCACTTGTTGTTGGTATCGTATAAATTTGTAGGAGGAAATTGTCAGTGCTAAAATTAAAAAGGTAATTTCAAAATAAGAAAAAACTATTCGACACATTTATAATAATTCAAATTTTCGATGTAATATATTATTTTATTGTATGAAAAAATTATGAAAATTAAAGATAGCTAAAAGAGTATTAATTCAGTACAGTTTGTAAACATGAGTATGAATCTAACAAATTCTATGAATTTTAGTATTTAGTAAATGAAAGAAACAACAAAAAAAAAAGTCGGTACAACCGCCTGACTTGCAAGTAGAAGTGTTCAGAACACTGCGAAGCAGGAACATACTTTTCATGTGCAACTAGAATTTTTCTTTTAACATCTATATTCTAGAATATACATCTATATATGACCTACATCTAGCTTCAGTCCAGTTTAAAATTTTAAGGTGGTTATTTTCAAGGGCAGGCTCATAATATGGGATTGGGGGACCTACAAAACAAAAATCACCAACCAACATTAATATACACGTAATTATAAATATGAAATATATTAGATTTACTATTTAACTGAATATTAACAATATGTATTATTGAATATGCGAAATTTATCATTAGTTACCTATATAGTAAAATTTTAAGTGTTTCTATGCATATTATGAAAATGTTATAAATTTATCCAAGTGTTATAATTTTTAAATGGGTCCAAAATGCACATATTATTCAAAATAAATGCACAATATAACATATTATACATAGATGTGGTGCCATAGTGGAATTTACTCATCCCGAAGCACACATTTAGTCAAGAAAGGGTTCTGTCACCTGACTCGCCTTAGAAGGGGGGCTGGATCTTGAAGCACGAAGTGAACTATTTCCACTCTCGAGTACAGGGGTCATGAGCAAGAAGTACGATCTACGCACCACCCCCACAACACGAACTATACTACTGCGAAGGATATGCTAAGTTGTCGCAGGGAAGGTTCCGACCAAAAAGTAGCTAACTAACAGTAAGTACAATGACAGCCGCTCTCCCTCTGCCAAAAGGTTGGGGACCACTAACACATCTCCTGTAACCGTTAGTCTGAGGGAAGCTGATTAGGATTACGGCTAACATGACATGCGCGAAATGACACTATTGCTCCCAAGCCTTAACTGGTAAGTATAAAGGCTTGATATTTCTTCTTTACCAAGGTATGACTCATATTTTCTCACTATTCATTTACAAACACACGTACACTTCAACTCAATCCTCTGATTGCCGACTTGAACGTCGGAGGCTCTTCGCCGGAGACCCCCTCCGATGACGGCTTTTACAGGATCCGAACCGAACAATCGACATACTCGAAGAATAAGATATCATCCCCACCGAGTACTATCTTAGGTAGACTTTGTTGTATTTTGTGAGTGTCGGATCTATCTTTATAAGGCACTACAGTGGCGCCGTTTGTGAGAAAAGATTTCTCTTGTTTCAAGATATGATGAGAGAATCATTTTCCTTTCTATAAACTTTGTTCGGTGTAGATTTGTTTCTTACTTTTTCTTAAATTGCACTATCTTAGCATGGTGAGAGATGGCCTAGAGCGCGATCTGCAATCTGAATTCGATAAGAAGGCTGGATGTCATCCTACTAGGGTCACTGAAACCCCACCCCTAACTGAGGAGTGCAACAACGGCACACAAGTCGCTGGAGGCGGTTGGGTATTTACTATGACCCAAGATGAGCTGAATGGGTTGATAAAGATAGCGGTGGAGAGTGCCCTTGCTAAATAGAGGAGGGATGTTTGGACCTCATCGGACTTCGTGCCTCAGCCCTGTACTACCCCAGCCCGTGGATCTGACTATGCACAGCCTCCCTCTGCAGTGGAGGCCGAGGCAGAGGAGATTCCTCCCCGAGAAACTGCCACGCGGAGAGCCTGCCACCCTACGACAACCCAAGCCAGAACCGAGCAGGAAGAGGTTGTGGACACGGAGGTGGCTCAATCAGTGAGCACCGTCAAGACAGTAGCTCAGCAGTTAGGAGCACTAAGGCGCGAACTGGAGGAGTTGCGCCAATGTAAGGAGCCAAGGCACTTTCGCCGAGCAATGGGATCTCCTTTCTCAAAGGAAATCCTGCAAGAACCCCTACCAGGGAATTTCAGACCTCTGACATATGATATGATGGGACGACATACACGTATGATCACCTCATGCGTTTTGAAAACGGTGCTTTATTGCACCAATATAGCGATGGAGTGAAGTGTCGCGTGTTCCTCACCACGCTCACTAAAGCCGCACAACAATGGTTCGGGCAGCTGGCACCAAATTCTATAAAAGCTTTTGCTGACTTCAGCTCGCAGTTCGTGCATCAATTTGCGAGTGCCAGGAAACAATATAAAACGCGTTGTCCCTGCTTAGCTTCAACAGAATGCTAATGAAACTCTCAGGGCCTACATCGAGAGGTTTAACAAAGCGGCTCTGGAGGTACCATCAGCCACGGCCGATGTCAAGATAAATGCCCTTGCACAGGGTTGATTATATGGGGATTTTTTCAAATCACTAGCTAAGAAGGTGCCGCGATCCTTCGATGAATTATTAGAGAGGGCGGACAAGTACATTAATATGGAGGAAGCCTAGAGTGGCAAAAGAAGGGATGATAAAGTGATAGAGATGAAGAGATTCCAAGCTAAAAAGAAGCATATTGCAGTGCATCAAGCCCCCAAGAGGGAGCCAGCTGATAAGGACAACCGCTACACGAGTTACACTCCACTGATCATACAACATGCCGAGCTGTTCGAGATAACACGTGATCATCCCAACTTCCGGCTCCCTTCGAGTCGCAAAAATGGGCCTCGAAAGAGACCCAACAATGAATTCTGTAAATTTCACAATTAGTTTGGGCATACCACTAACTTGTGCCGACATCTAGCTAATGAAATCGAGATGATGATTCGTGATGGGAAGCTGGTGGAATTTGTTAAAAAGGAGCGAGATAATAGGAACAAAAGAAAATATGGTGAGGAAAAGACCCAGAATAAGAAGGATGGTAAGGAGATCCAGGAAGGACCAAGGGTACCCAAGGGAAGAAAGGGTATATACAGATGATAGTGGGAGGACCCACTGATGGAGACACGAATCGGGAAAGAAAGGTTAATCTGCGAAGTGCTCGAGCATGGCACGAAAAAGAATACCAAAAAGTAGGTGAGCTTAGCTCATCACCCACAATTGAGTTCGGGCCTCGTGACTGTGGTCCGCTACAGCAACCGCATCACGATACCTTGGTGATAACAGGAGACATCGCGGGATATTCGATGGCATGAATCTTTGTAGACACTGGGAGCTCGGTGGACATAATGTTTGAAGAATGCTTCAAGCAGATGGATATCAATTGGAAATGAAGCCGATGGAAACTTCTTTGCACGATTCAGTGGGGGTACTATACACCCGAAGGGTCAGGTCACGATGTAGACCCAGTTAGGAGAGGAGCCCTATGTTAAAACAAGGACGATTTAATTCATGATAGTGGGTGCCCCATCACAATATAATGTTATCTTGGGAAGATCTTCGCTCAATCTCTTTCAAGTAGTCATCTCCACCTACCACATGAAGATGAAGTTTACGGTGGGTGAAGATGTGGGGGAGGTAATGGGTGATCAATATAGTGCGAGAAGGAGTTATATGAGCACGATCAAGGAAGCTTAACTACCGAGGGGAAGAGTGAAGTGCGAAGCTATGATGTGGGAAGTAGCAAAAAGTTAAAGGCAATAGAACTAGAAGAGGAGGATCCTGAAGTGAAAATAATACCACAGGAGGAGCTAATGAGTGTGGAATTGTTCGCAGATCGAACAGGGTTCTCCACGAAGGTAGGAGCATCGATAGCACTCGAAGTATTGTCTTCCATAGTAGAATGTCTGAGAAGGAACGCAGACCTGTTTGCTTTTCGCTCAGCGGACATGAGTGAAATAGATCCTAGCATCGCGATGCACTCATTAAACGTAGATCCTGCTGTGAAGCCAATCAAACAAAAGCTTAGACAGAGGACTGAAGAAAAGGATAGGCAATCCAAAACGAAGTAATGAAGTTGCTGAACATTGTGGAGGTGCAATTCCCTGAATGGATATCGGATACAGTGATGGTATCAAAGAGTCCAAGAGCGGGGAGGATGTGCCACGATTTCAGAGATCTTAAAAAAGCATGCCCCGAGGATCATTATCCTTTGCCAAGGATAGATCAGTTGGTGGATTCCACAGCAGGATGTGAGCTGCTCAGCATGATGGATGCCTATCAGGGCTACCACCAAATTACAATGAACCCTCAGGATGTGCCAAAGACAACTTTCGTGGTGGCATGCGAAACATATGGCTACGTTTGCATACCCTTCGAGCGAAAAAACGCAGGGGCAACATATCAGAGAATGGTTGATAGGGTGTTCCATCATCAAATTGGACGAAATATGGAGTTGTATGTAGATGATATGCTTATCCGCAACAGAAGAAAAGGTAATCACTCCAGCGATATGGAGGAGGTCTTTGAGGTTATAAGGGCCCATGATATCAAGTTAAATCCAAGCAAGGGTGCTTTTGGAGTGACATCAGGAAAATTCCTGGGTTATTTGGTCATTGAGAGGGGGATAGAAGTTAATCCAGCGAAGGTAAAAGCGGTCCTATAAATGCAGGAACCACGAAGCTTGAAGGAGCTACAAAGACTAAATTGGAGGATCACAGCCCTCAGCATGTTTATCTCACAATCTGTAGAAAGAAGTTTTCCATTTTTCAATATACTTAAAGGAAAGCAGGTTTGAATGGAACGAAGCGTGCAGCCAGGCGTTTAGAGAACTTAAAGAGCATTTGGCTAAACTACCATTGTTGAGGAAGGAGATCTCAGGGGAGGCATTCTACTTATACATTTCGGTAGGGGATGATGCATTGAGCACGGTCCTTCTCCATGAAGACGAAGCAATTCAGAAACCGATCTATTTCATAAGTAAGTTGGTACAGGTCATGAACGCGAAAATTATCATTTTTCTTGCACTTTTCACATTCATATTTTGTGGAGAATTATGAGTTATTGTTATGTTTATAATTATGTGCGATTTCATGCTTTATTTTATTTTTGGGTTGATTTTCCTTTTTAATATCAGTTGATGCGCTTTTAGGTGTTTTTTAGTCGTATTTTGAAGGTTAGGTAACTTGGAAGAATTTAGAAGATCGTTCGCATCCATTTTCATACTCCGGACTGCATCCTGAGGCCAAAAAGGCCCTAAATGGGTCGGGGTTAGGCCCAAATTTAAGATCATCAAGTCACGAGTAAAAGTCGTGAAGGAGTCGGGCCGAGAAAATGGATGAAAAGGCCTCAAATTAGAGAAAGAAAGAAGAAGAGGTTGATCACACATGTGCCACATTCCAGCCCACAAATCAAGGCCCTAACAAACCCTAATCAAGCCCAAAAGGAGCTCAAATCAAAGTTTGTCGAGTCACGAACAAAAGTCATGAAGGGGCCGAGTCGAAAAAATGAGAGGATGGGGTCCGAAATGGCGATGAAAGACGGAGGTGTAAAACAGAAAAAAAGGGCACTACCGGGGTCACTACTGGACCGGCAGGACCACCGGTAGTCGGTCTAGAGATTCGCCCAACCGCCCGCTGGACCTCACACCGGCGCGGCTGCCGGACCGGCAGTTGGACTGGTAGTTCGCGGCCGATTCGCGCACCGGTCCCCTCTTTCATGCTGTGTTCGTTTTTCTTTCATAACTTCTTCATCCGAGCTCCGATTCGAGTGATTCAAGCTTCCATGTGTAGCTGAGATGAAGATCTGAAACTTTGTAGTTGAAGTCAAAGGCTGATTTTGGACGGATTTTTCCTAGAAATCATGAGAAGGACGAGTCGAGCGCGCACAAGGGGCTCGACTCAACAACTTAAAGGACCACGCACTCTCTTTTGTATTTTTACACTTTTTTCCATACTAGGGCTTATTTTCTGCAGATTTTATGGGTTGGAGGACCTATATATACCCCTTCCCCACTCATTTATAAATCTATCATCTATCATCTATCAATTATCAATATAACATTTGCCTCCTTTTCACACTTTTTCTCCTTTCTTCTTCATTTTCAGATTTTAGCTTAGAAAAGCTAGGGGTTTTCTTCCTCCTTCTCAAGGAGTAAGCCATCTTTGGTGGAGGACTCGAAGACTAGTCATGGGCTTGTGACACCCGACTATTTCATCAGAGGATTTCAAGGATTCATCAAATTATTGAGCATTTCTCTTCTCTTCTCTTTATTTTCAGTTTTTATTGCTTGATATAATGATTCTTGTTTATGCCTTGATGATTTGTGAGTAGTTTTCGTATTTCTTGAAGCTCGGGAGTAGCCAAAGCTTCGAGGTTGATGATTAGTTGATTGATTACTGGATTGTTGTGGGTTGTGGTAACTTAGGTTAGAATTTGGCTGATTTATTATAATTTTCATATGAAATTAGGGCTTGATTATATGCTTCACTCGGTGGCTCGGGTTTTCGATAATTTAGTCCTACTTTTTTTTATTGTGCACTTGAGATGGGATAATCGGAACCTAGGCTAGGGTTTGCCACCCTTTCGAGGAAATTCGATTTGATCTTAAATAAGCTTAGGATTGGATTTCTACGCCTAAGATTAGTCGGGAAGGAAATTCAATCCGGAACCTAAATCAATCAAACCCAATTGGTAGGACGGAGACCTATGGAGGAGAAGACCTACCAAATGGGAAATAGAGTCTAGGGGGTCTTGGCTAGGATTGACGAAATTAGGTTTAGTCGCGTGTGTAGGAACTAAACCCCTACGCTGGTCTAAAGCATAGGAGAACTAATTTGTCTCCCTTAAAGGTAGGAGGCTCCTCCACCTCCTTCATGGCCTTCGCGAGACTGGGTTTTGGGGCAAGGCCCTGAGCTTGGGCTTGGCCTTTGGCCGAAAGAAGACCGCTCTTCACTAAGTACGACATATGAGGCCACATATCTCACAAGTATTGCGTGCTGAGCTGATAGTGCTTGATCAACCCTCAATGGAGGTCCCGGAGGAAGTTTTACCCTTGGACTGAAGAGAGGAGTTTTTCGCAGGTCTCCTTAACCCCTTGCACAAAGCCTGCCTGGCGCGCTTCTGCCTCCCGCCTATCATAATGGTAGATTAAATCACCCTGGGTTTTTTCGGAGGCGGAAAACTTAGACTTTAACTCTTCGGTTTCCTTCTAGAGGGTTTCCTTCTCCAGGACCACAAGGTTGAGTTGGGAGATAACTGTGGAACCTCACCCTCCTTCTTCTTAAGAGGTTCTTTCAACTCATGAGCATGGGTAGCCTGTTCCTCTATTTTCATCAAGAAACCGAACCCGGCCACTGCCTGAACAAAGGGAAAAAAAACAATAAACACAAGATTAAAGATCGTACGAGAGGTGAAGGGATGTTTACCTGAAGTAAATTCGTTGCGATCACTTTGCGAATCTTCTGACTATCAGCCTTCATGAGGGTCTTGCTGTCCTCAAGAGCAGGCAGCAGTTTCAGGAAGTCGTATGCCTCCTCCTTGTTAAGGTCCAGCAAGGACTTCGGAAGCTCCACAGTGAAGGCCTTGTTTGAGAATCGACGAACCGCCTTGCCCTTTCCCTTCTCAGTAGTCTTGTGCCTCTTAGAGGAGGCTTCGCGCGAAATGTCAGACCCTGAGGCCCTCTTGCCACGCTCTGCCGCGTAGCCGCGAACCTCGGTAGCGGTCATGGAGCAGCCTCCACTAACAGTCTTAGCAGGTGGAATTTGGCGCGGTAGAGGAGGCTGGTGCTTTTCCCTTGTCTCCAGCTGGAGGCACTTCAGGTACGGGTTGGGGGTTCTCCCCCAAAGACTCCAAATCATCATCCTCCTCCACCACGAGCCCTGCTTTCCAGTCCATGTCTAGAAACACAAGAGAAGAGTGAATTCAGTCACTTAAAGGATAAACCACATCACAATGATAATAAACTAGAAGGGAAGGCGCAGGATAAATACCCGCCCAAAGAGGGAGGTCAATATTGACCTGAAGGAACCCGAAGTGGAAAAAAGTGGCTTTGTTTCCTATAGAGGGGGGCTATTTTAAAGGAGTTCTTCTTCCGTATCTAGGCATTATGCCTCTTTAATACCGAACGGTTCAAGGAAGAGACACAACCCCTATCAGGATCGGAATACTTAGGCTCACTATACAACCAGCGATCATGAGGGAAGGGCCAAGTACCCAAAGTGGGAGTGACCAAGAAGTACATATCTTCCATTTCTTCTCTATGCTAGGGGATTTCTTTACAAAGCAGCATAGATCGTTCTTCTTAGCGAAAAAATAGAAAAAAATGGTTTTTTTGTTTCATTTCGTAACAGGTCTAGAACATTTCAGCATCGGGTGCCCCACTCCCTGATTCCCTTTCACTAATATGTAGAAGGCTATGGCAATCTGGATGGAGGAGGAATTGACTTGGTTTAAGGGCACATTGAAGGCACTAGCAACGACACTTAAGTATCCATAAATAGGGAGGCGGATGCCTATCTCCACATGTGCTTTCTAGAAGGCCAGAGTTGGGGGAGTCAAATGGTTAAGCCTCTCATCTTCGTCGGGGACCTTTACCACGAACTCAAAAGTGGAGAAGAGCTTATGCTCCAAAACTGACATATGGTTGAAGGTGAACCACCAAGGTCCCTCCTAAGGTTGCAAAAGTAGGAGCATGGGACGTGCTTTCTTCATCTATTGTCACATTAGATGAAGTAGGGACCCCAGAGGAACGAACTAGGGCCAAGGTGTCCCTTCTCGGAGCAAGAGGATTTCCTACAGTTCTATCGCTCTCACTAGAGGAGGATTCCCGCTCGGGAGAATCACGAACATCAGAGGAAGAAGCTTCGTTCTTCTCCCCTTTGGACCAACCACTAGACAGAGAAAGGGAAGAAGATCTAGACACTATTGGAAAGAATGATGAGGTCGGAACAAGTGTACCTTAATTCAAAATTTGATCTAAGGTATGACAGAATGCAAACTGTAGTCAAAGTAACTGATTGTCGCCGGAGTGTAGTCTATCTCGCCGAGAAACACATGAGAAATGTTCTCAAAGAGGTGATGGAATCAAGGGAAATAAAAAGTATAAATGGGTTCAAACCCTCGATATTTATAAGGGAGCAAATGGGGGAAAACCAAAACATCGTCCAACGAAATTGTGACACTTGTGTCCATCTCGTCCCTTGAAAGTAATTGAGCCGACACGTGTACGAACAAAGATAGGTTGGAGAAGCGAAAAAACAAGTGAGCGGGAAACGAAGAGATTAATGGGACATTTGAGGAGTGATAGGTTGTAGGGAACATACCCACTATGAGCTTCACGCTCCTAGTGTTTTTTCGGGGGGACATGTGGTGCCATAGTGGAATTTACTTATCCTGAAGCACGCACTTAGCCAAGAAAGGGTTCGGTCACCTGACTCGCCTTAAGAGGAGGGCCGGATCCTGAAGCTCGATGTGGAATATTTCCACTCCCGAGTAAAGAGGTCATGAACACGAAGTATGATCTACGCACCACCCCCACAGCACGAACTATACTACTGCGAAGGATATGCTAAGCTGTCGCAGGGGAGGTTTCGACCAAAAAGTAGCAAATTGACAGTATGTATACTGACAACCGCTCTCCCTCTACCAAAATGTTGGGGACCACTGACACATCTCCAGTAACCGTTAGTCTGAGGGAAGCTGACTAGAATCAGGGCTGACATGGTATGCGCGAAATGACACTGTTGCCCTAAGCCTTAATCGAGTAAGTATGAAATGCTTGATATTTCTTCTTTACCAAGGTATGACTCATATTTTCTCACTAGTCATTTACAAACACACATACGCTTCAATTCAATCCTCTGATTGCTGACTTGAGCGTTGGAGGCTCTTCGCAGGAGATTACCTCCGGTGTTGGCTTTTGCAGGATTCGAACCGGACAATAGGCATACTCAAAGAACAAGATATCATCCCCTACCGAGTACTATCTTAGGTAGACTTTGTTGTATTTTGTGAGTGCCGGAGCTATCTTGAAAAGGCACTACAATATATATTATTTTTTATTTGATTTTTCTAATATATATAAATAAATAGTACTCCCTCCTTTAAAAAAAATGATGTTTTAGCCTGTTTTTGAAAAAATTAAGGATGTGTAAAAAATTTAAATATATCCGTATGGGATTCATTTAATATGGAATGTTTTGTGGAAAAGGAAATATTGAACTAAATAAAGTAGGCTGTTTAGGATAAGATTGGAAGGGTTATGGTATTTTTGCTAAAACAACACTTATTTTAAAATATTCTATGTTGTCTAAAATGACATTTTGAAACGGAAGGTGTAGGATATATTAAGTGTCATCACATGGGCAAATTTAACAAGTTGCAATACTGTTCATGGTGGAATTAAATAAATAAGTCTGTTTTTTGGGTAATTAAAATAGTAGGTGAAGTCGCCTGTGCCACAGGCAACTTCACCAAAATCTACAAATCACTATTCAATGTCGTCACTGCTAGGGGCAACTTCAAATTAATTTTTTTTTTATTAGATGTCGCCTGTGGGAGATGCGACTTCTAAATATTTTTTAAAAAAAAAAAAAAAAAACTCGCCTGTGGGAGAGGCGATTTTAGATTTTTTTTTTTTGTTTTGTTTTTAACCTTTGTTGCTTTTAAATAATAATAATAATAATAATAATAATAATAATAATAATAATAATAATAATAATAATAATAATAATAATAATAATAATAATAATAATAATAATAATAATAATAATAATAATAATAATAATAATAATAATAATAATAATAATAATAATAATAATAGAAAAAAAAAAAACTCCAATTATCCGAATTGAACTTCCATTAGGTCCGAAATTTCTGAACCAAACTGTCCCGAAAAAAATAAATAACCGCATCGTGCACACCCCTAATTGTACGTTTACTGACATAATTTTATTTATATTAGTTAGACGTCAATATTATGTACAATTTGTATTTATTATTCAAAAGATTAATTTAAAAAAAAAAACTCCAATTATCCGAACTGAACTTCCGTTAGGTCCGAAATTTTTGAACCGAACTGTCCCGAAAAAAATAAATAACCGCACTGTGCACACCCCTAATTGTTACGTGCTATTATTATTATTATTATTATTATTATTATTATTATTATTATTATTATTATTATTATTATTATTATTATTATTATTATTATTATTATTATTATTATTATTATTTAAAAGTAACAAAGGTAAAAAAAGAAAAAAAAAAATCTAAAATCACCCCTCCCACAAACGACATCTAATAAAAAAAAAATTAATTTGAAGTCGCCCATTGAATAATGATTTGCAGATTTTAGTGAAGTCGCATGTGGCACAGCGACTTCACCTACTGTTTTTATTATCCAAAAAACAGACTTATTTATTTAATCTATATATATATAATAAGCCAAGTCATCCGAAATTAGTAAGTTGAAACTTTTCCCGCCCATTTTAATAGTTACCATAAATAGATGTGAATTTGAATTTTGAAATTTGAAAAATCCAATGATATTAGCGGTATTCAAGTTTTCGAATATTTTTTCTGTCTAAAATTCAGCAATAACTGTACATATATGTATAACAGAATTTATTGCACATTTTTAAAAAATTTGAAATTCGAAGTTTAAAAAAATCTTTATCCAATAACATTATTGCTCCTATAAATACATAAGGTCTTATATAAATGAGAATCACGTTTGCAGCTGTTATTTCTATTTCTTATTCGTTTAGCAATTTCTTTATTTCGCAATTATTTCAGTTTATTTCATTCACATTAATGGAGACTCACGCTGGATATTCCCATTTCTTATTCATTTCGCAATTTACATTTTTTACTGCAAATTTCTATAATTCCTTCATTCCTTGATTATTATGTGTCAACTTTGATAGTTCATTTGACAATTTACATTTTTTACTGCAAATTTCTATAATTCCTTCATTCCTTGATTATTATGGGCCAACTTTTATAGGTATTTCACAATGGATGCTCCAAAAGTACTACCTGTAAATCAAGATAAGAAAAAAAAATCAGCAACACTGAATTTTGATTCTGGCGAAAATAAGTTTGATGATTGCAGAATTCAAATCTATCTACCATCATCCTTTTCTACTTTGACAATTATTTCTACTGTTTCTATTCACATTTGTTGATTCCAATTTCTATTATTCCTATTCCTTCATCCATATTTCATCCAGTGTCAATTTTGATAGGCACTTCACAATGGATGATCCAAAAGGATTACCTCCAAATCAAAATAAGAAAAAAACAGCAACACTGAATCTTAATTCTAGCGAAAAGAACTTTGATGATTGTAGAATTCAAATCTATCACGGTAATATTTAATCATCAAAACAAATTTGATAATTTGATTTTTTTTTTAATTTCTGTTTTGTGGATAATCTATATTATTGTTCATATATTGTGCTAAACTTTTCATTGTTTATAACATGAATACAGCCAATCTATTTACAATATTTAATCACCTCATTCGAGGTTCAACTGAGATCGAAGAATAATTCTGATTTTATTGTAGTGGAATTCAATTTTTTATTTTCTATACAAAACACCTTCAATTGAAAATCTAATTTTGTTCTTTTTTTTTTCTTTTCTGTTATTACAATATATTTTTACAATAAAATGACGTTGACAAAACTCAGGCAACAACGTTTACTATATGCAGTATATTTAAGAAAAAACACCCCATACACATAATATCATGATGTAAAGTTAAATTGATTATTCCATCTATTGCAGCAAAATTTATATAATATATTGATCTATTGCACAAATGAAATCACATATAAATTTGAACTAATATATATTTTTAATGATTAGCAAAATCAAAACTCGAAATACACGTGATTTTAAATTATAGGAAAAATTCACGTGATTTTAAACTTATAGGAATATAAGTTATAATTATGATGTGTATATTAATATAAGAATCAACATTTTAACAGAAACAGGATATGTTTTATCAATCTTTTGATATACAATAATATGTAATGTTCAATTGAATATATCCATTACATAATTGACAAATCATTCCAAATCTTTTAGATATGATTTCTAATTTCTTAATTTGCCTATAGAATTGTCACCCACGTAACAATTATTCAAAAAAAATCAATCAGTTTTCTGTTTTCTACAAATACAATTAGGAAGATTATAGCTTTTGTAATATGTACCGTGGTTATTAAAAAAAAATCAATCAGTTTTTAGTTTTCTACAGATACAATTAGGAAGATTATAGCTTTTGTAATATGTTTAGTTTTCTACAGATACAATTAGGAAGATTATAGCTTTTGTAATATGTACAGTGGTTTGCAAGATGCACGGACTATTTTTTTTTATGGCCAGCTAATACATTCCACCAAAAACACACGCTACATGTATTTTTTATTCCTTTATCGCCTCTTATTCCACAAAATTAGTTTTTTCAGTTTTTTTTTCCACTATAAAATATTTTTTTTCCCAAAATTATTTTATCCATTTTATTTCTACTCTCTAGAAAAATAAAAAATTTCACTATGGCAGATTTTTTTCCGAAAATACTTAGTTTCATTTGTTTTTTTTTGTCTCTCTCCCAAAATTTTAATATTAAATTGTATTTTCTATGTCTTTCTTAAAATTTATTTCTAATAGAGGATATTTTATAGGTAAACTAATAAAATATTTTATAGAAGAATAATCCTTAATTCTTTTTTTTTTCTAATATAAGATGTTTTGTACGTAAACTAATAAAATATTTTATATAAGAATAATCCTTAAGATTATTTGTTTCTCAATCCTACTAACTGATACTCCCTCCGTCCCGGCTTAACCTGCCTAGGTTGACCGGGCACGGGGATTAAGAAAAAGCAGTTGACTGAGAGAAAATGCTGACTTTTTTATTTTTTGGTTTTTTTAAGTAGAGGGATTAGTGAGTTAACACTTCCCTCCACTTTTTTTAATCCAAAAAAATTTTCCTGTTAAAAAAATGCAGAAATGAACTGAACTAAAAAAAAAAACAGAAAAAAAAAACTGAACACAAATTAAAGCCCAAAAGACTGAAATTTTTGGTGGGAATTTTTCCCACCAAAATCAAAATATTTACATATTCCCACCAAAATACAACATCAGAATTACACTACAATTTCAAACTTAAATTCAGGCAACTCCACACACTTTCAACTATAAATACATCCATTTAATGCTGTTAATAGGTTAGGATACAACATTTACAGTATTTTTACAGCAAAAATGGGGGGGAACAAAAAGGGAAAAAATACATCTCCGTCAGAACGACTTCATATTGCACAGCGGCTTCTGGGCCACAACATTAATGGCAAGCTAAACGACGGCATCACTCTAGAAGTCGCTACATCATTCGGAGTTTCCGTTCGGACGGTCCGTTCCATTTGGCAAACTGCGAGGCAACAAATTTCAGAGGGGCTGCCGATTTCATTTCCACAGGTTAGACCAAGACCACCTTCATCACAACTCTTAAAGCTGGATGAAGAAGCCATTTTGGTCATCCCTTTCTCAAGTAGATGCTCTGTTAGGAGGTTAGCTAAGGAACTAGAGGTCAGTAAATCACAAGTTAGAAGATGGATAAAGGCTGGCAGCTTAAAAGCACACACAAATGCAATCAAACCAGCTTTGACTGATGCAAATAAGCTTCATAGGATCAAATACAGCCTCAGTTTTTTAGCTAAAGATAGTATCAGCAACAACATCAGTTTTGGCAGCATGCATAATATCATCCATATAGACGAAAAATGGTTTTACATGCAACGATCAAGTGAAAGGGTTTACAAACTGCCAACAGAAGATGACCACTACCGTGCTTGCAAGAGTAAGCGATTTATTCCAAAGGTTATGTTTATGGCAGCCGTTGCAAGACCGCACTATACCGCCGAAGGGGAGCTGCTGTTTGATGGGAAAATAGGCATTTTCCCATTCACACAGCAGGTTCCAGCCATCAGAAATTCAGCAAACAGGCCAAGAGGCTCTATGGTTACAAAACCAATAGAGTCTATAAACAAAGAAGTCATCAAAAACTGCATGTTACAGCAGGTATTTGCACTCAATATCAGAAAAATATTCATCATTTATTAAGTGTGTGAAGTAAGTCTCCTAAAACAGCCTTTTTGTTTATGTTTAACATGTGGGCTAATTTGGTGACATTACTAACACATTTGATGGTGAATTGTTTGTTGTTTTATTTCATCACATGGTTAAACTAGATACTACCAGCTATAAAGGCAAAATGGCCAAGACACGCAAGCAAGCAAATCATCATTCAACAAGATAATGCGAGGCCCCATTTACTAAACTTAGATTCAGATTTTAGGAGAGCTGCCACTGAAGATGGGTTTGACATAAATCTTGTTTGTCAACCACCAAACTCCCCCGACACCAATGTGTTGGATTTAGGATATTTTCGGGCAATTCAATCTTTGCAGATTGAAACCCGCAGCTACAATGTTGATGACTTGGTTGCAAACGTTCTTCAATCTTTTGAAGAACTTCAGCATCCAAAGTTAAACAACATATTCCTTACACTTCAGACTTGCATGACAGAAATACTCAAAGTGAAAGGAGGTAACAACTACAAAGTGCCACACATTGGGAAAGATGCTTTAGCAAGAACGGGTTCACTACCATAAACAATTCAAGTTGATGAGCAATTAGTGAGAGATGCCATTGAGTTTCTAATTGCAAATGAAGATGTCATTGAAGATGAAGAAATTGGGACCATTCTTGATGACTTGGGGTATATGTAAAGTTTTTTTTTTCCTGTCTAAAAGCCATTTTGTGAAATTGTTTACAGTGTAAACACACTTGATGTGGTCATTTTGCTTAAACTGTAAACAATTGATAATATTAAAAGCATTTGTTTTACCAAATTCAGTTTTGGAATATTTTTTTTAGGTTGTCCCTCAGAAAAATATTCATCATAGGGAAATTGTCTAAAGGCTCTCTTAAAATTGAATGGCAGCTTAAAATGAAACATAACTGATCACTTTAAGCCACCCCATCCAATTTTTATCTCATAGCATCATTAACACAACATGTATTCACATAAATGCTTCATAAAAAAACTGTTGGACAGCATCATTAAAACACAACAGCCTCTGTTTTTTCATTTTTTAATTGACTTGAGGTCCCTCATGAAACAATTCATCATAGGGAAACTGTCTAAGGGCCCCAAAAAAATTGAATGGCAGCTTAAAATGAAACAGAACTGATCATTTTAAAGCAACCAGATCCAATTTTTTCCTCATATGCATCATTAACACTCATTGTAATCACATAAATGCTTCATCAAAAACTATTGGACAGCATCATTTAAACACAACAGCCTCTGTTTTTAAATTTTTTAATTGACTTGAGGTCCCTCAGAAAACAATTCATCATAGGGAAACTGTCTAAGGGCCCAAAAAAAATTGAATGGCAGCTTAAAATGAAACGGAACTGATCATTTTAAAGCAACCAGATCCAATTTTTTCCTCATATGCATCATTAACACTCAATGTAATCACATATATGCTTCATCAAAAACTATTGGACAGCATCATTTAAACACAACAACCTCTGTTTTTTCATTTTTTAATTGGCTTGAGGTCCCTCAGAAAACAATTCATCATAGGGAAACTGTCTAAGGGCCCAAAAAAAATTGAATGGCAGCTTAAAATGAAACAGAACTGATCATTTTAAAGTAACCAGATCCAATTTTTTCCTCATATGCATCATTAACACTCAATGTAATCACATATATGCTTCATCAAAAACTATTGGACAGCATCATTTAAACACAACAGCCTCTGTTTTTTCATTTTTTAATTGGCTTGAGGTCCCTCAGAAAACAATTCATCATAGGGAAACTGTCTAAGGGCCCAAAAAAAATTGAATGGCAGCTTAAAATGAAACAGAACTGATCATTTTAAAGCAACCAGATCCAATTTTTTCCTCATATGCATCATTAACACTCAATGTAATCACATATATGCTTCATCAAAAACTATCGGACAACATCAAATATGGGCTCACAGGCCGAAATCACAGTGATAACATGATCAATTTTTCCAGTAACAATACGCAACTAGGCCCACACGCCCGAAATATCGATTTCATTTCAATAATTGCAGCATAAATAGTATAATCGGCGCACAGGCCCATGATATCAGCAACCATACATTCAAATCAACCATTCCCAGAAAGCAACTAGGCCCACACGCCCATCAGAGAAATCAACCAAATGAAAGGCATAACAAACAAGATGAAGGGCATCACAGGCCCTAATACTCAGATCTAACACCAATACATCAAACATGCAAGAAGTTTTGGGCAAGGAAACATTAACCTTCGCACCAAGGGCACCCAAATAGCCAAAAATTGGTAGAAGAACCGGAGCAGCTCTGGATCGTCCAAGATTGGAGATCTGGTCAGGGATCCCTCAATCCCAGAAGGGAGAGCTTTCCCGTTTGAATCTAGCTGACTTTCTGGAACGAAAGACTCCTCTGAATCCCACACGAAGCCCCCCTCTGACTCCGAAGATTCTGGATCCACAAGATCCCCCTCCTCCATCGCATGAAAAAAAACTTTGAAACCCAGTACAAAACCAGATTCAAAATCTCACAGACGGAACATAAAATGGAATCAGCTTTGTAGATCGAGCATCGATCTACAAAGATTCATACGGATTTAGGGTTTAAATCACAGTTAATGGTTGGAAGAGGGGGATTGCGGCTACTTGAAATTTTAGGGTTTCTTGAGAGAGAGAAGGAGGTGGGGAACGAAGAGGCAGAGAGAGAGAGAGGGAGCAGTGAAAGTGGGATTCCCAGAAAAGAATTAGGTTTAGATTTAGTGGGGTGGGGGGATATACGGTGGGTTTAGTTTAATTAGGGTTAATTGATTTATTTAGTTTAATTAAAGTAATTTCATTAGTTACTTAAAGGTGATTTAGTAATGGCAATCCTGTAATAAAATGAAAAAAGTAGGGATAAAAAACATTGACTTTTTTTGCCATTTATGGGCTGGCAGGTTAAGGTGGGACGGACCGAAATGGCAAGTAGGCAGGTTAAGCTGGGACGGAGGGAGTATTAGATTTGAAACTTTTTGTTTCTCAATCTGTTCAATGATATCGGATTCTGGATTATGTATGTTCACTTTATTTATTATTATCAATCAGTGTGATCTATACAAAATTTATTATAATTTAATATGAATGTTTTGATATAGACAAGAGAAGCTAAATAAGCGGATGAAATAAAAAAAAAAAAAAAAAATTTATGGAATAAGATATGAGGAAGAAATTCGTGAAAAAATTAAAATGTATTTTTATTAGTGGAAAAAACTGATTTTGAGGTAAAGAATGAATAATACTGCAAAAGAACACAAAAGTTTTATTTGTAACAAATTTTAACCATTTCTTTTTTTTGTTATATATTATCAAATAAAAATGCACTTTTAATAAAATTTATTGTTCATATTAATATTAATTTATTTTTTTAAAAAATAGCCCCCTAATTTCACCATAAACAGTACTACAACTCGTTAAATTGGCCCATCACATGAGAGCTACACCCTACTATTGAACAATTGTTGAAAAAAAAAAAAAAAAAAAGTCGCGTGGGAAGACTTGAAAAGAAAAATGAAGGATATGGTCTTGTCCTCTTACCTTCGTTAAATTCTCCGAAAAGGACGCCGGTTAAAGCGGGAAGAAACCGCTTCTATGACGCACCACCAGGATAAAAAAACCAAACCAAACCAAACTTCTCTCCACAACAACCGCTCTTCTCTCACATTTTTCCGCCCTCAGCCACCGTTGTCGATTCCACCCGTTTCATTCCTAATCGCTCTCTATCAACCAACAGAAATTATTAAGTTACTCTACACAAAATGCAGAAATTTGTACGCATCAATGTGGTGCCTCTTATTTTTTTCATCGGAAAAGTTTTGCAAATCTGAGATAAGTGTTCTGATCACTTTTAGTGCATGATCCATAATCCTAAAATACAAAGAAAAAGGAAACATGGAGTCGAAGCATATGGTAATGTCGGCATTGAGTGTTGGCATTGGAGTAGGAGTGGGGCTTGGATTGGCGTCCACAGGATCGCAGACTGTCGGGAAATGGACTGGCGCCGCCGCCAAATCGACCGGCCTAACGCCTCAGAAAATGGAAGAGGAGATGCTAGGGCTCATCGTCAATGGACGGGAATTCGATGTCACCTTCGATAAGTTCCCCTACTATCTGAGGTAAGTCTATTCATAATTGATTTTTCTAATGTCCAATAATTCTTATGATTTTATGGATTTATTGTAGAATTTTAGTCCTGATTAGAGGAAATTAAACTGCTTTATCTTTGTGTGTGGTTTACTGTTGTTAGCCAATTGAGACTGTTCTGTTTGCTATTGACCCGAACCAGAAAGCTTTATGCTACTGGTGCAGGTAGTTCTTACGTCAGATGTGTGATATGTCATATGTGGCATGGAGAAAGAATAAATAAATAATCTAAAAGCGAGTTTTTGTTCTCTTTTTCATGCCACGTGGCTCATGTCCGATCACGTGCAGGCATTACCTGTATCGTGTAGCATATTTTTTTCTGAGTAGCTGACTAATGTTCTTTTTTTTTTTTGTACATTGAAATTTACAGTGAACGGGTAAGGGCCTTGTTAACAAATGCTGCTTTTGTTCATTTGAAGAAAGCTGACTTCAGTAGGCACACACGGAATCTATCTCCTGCAAGTCGAACAATTTTGCTCTCCGGTACTACAGGTCAGTTGCTTGCATTGTTCTTCTAGATTTATTAGTCTGATTTACGATAAGTTTCTACTATTCCTCCACACTTGAGTCTGAGTGTTCTATTTTGTGTTCAACAGAGATGTATCAGCAAACGCTTGCTAAGGCCCTAGCCCATTTTTTCGAGGCTGACTTATTGTTGTTGGATGTAAATGATTTTTCTTTGAAGGTAACTTTCCATACTGATCAATTTCTCTGGCAGGGATCATTTTCATATACTTCGTTCTCTATTAAGTCTTCGAATGGTTTGGTTTGGACAGATTCAAAACAAGTACGGATGTTCTAAAGAATCTGTAAGTTCATTAGTTTTATATTATCATGACCTGCTTAAATTAGGGCATTTAGTCACATAGCGAGCCATAATTGTGCCATTATGTTCTCTTGCTAACACATCGTCTGTAGTCTTTTAAAAGGTCCACATCTGAAACAACATTAAGCCGAATGTCTGAATTATTTGGATCATTTTCAATGCTTCAGCCTAAGGACGAAACTAAAGGTATGAAACAGAAATTTAAACTTGACTCTGTTGTATGGATGCATCTTCCTTGTCTGAGATCCTCGCCTGTACTAGAGCATGCTTTTCTTTGCATTTGCTACAAACACTTCTCTTCTGATGCAGGGACACTGCGCAGGCAAAGCAGTGGAGTTGATCTTGGGGTTAAGTGCGTAAAAATTATCCTATATATCTACTTACTGATTGTTGCGTCTTTAAACGATGATGTTGTTGAGGGCCGTTGCTTTATTTCAGCGGACAGGGAAGCACGATTCCCGCAATGCTGCGGAGAAATGCATCTGCAGCAAATATAAGTAATCTTACCTCATCTAGTACATCTGCAATTTCAGGTTCGTATTGGAGAATGTTCCTTTGAGAATTAGGATGATTTAGATACTTGCAGGATACTTGGTGTTATTTAAATTCAAAGTGATGGAAATTCAGGTTACAAAAGTAAATATAGATTTGGAAAATAATATGATGTTGTAAGGTTGTACAGTGAAATTCTGTTGGCAGACTTTCCACATAAAGTATCAAAAAGGAAGAATATTTAATAATCTCTGAAAATCAGTTAAGAATGAGATTTTATTATCTTTAACTCGGAAGAGTTGATAATCTCATGGTTGAACTATTAATATTTCCCTCATTAAAGGTGTACCCGAAGAGGAGGAGAGAGAATGAGAGAGTTACAGTTCGATGAGAACTACACATCACATAATTTGAATGTTTAAGCATATTCATTGAAGTTTTCGCTCAGCCATTTATTGATTCAGTGAAGAGTGATTTAATTTATGCGCGTACACTCTAAAAATTAGCGTAAACTAATTAGAGAACATTTAGAAGTTAATGTTGAAACAATAATGTCGCAAAATTATAAGTTGCTGCATTAGATAGTTTCCTGCTGTCAAAATTTTCTTAGTAGATCTCAACTTTTTCAGCTCCGCCTAAGTGTGCAAGCAACTGGTGTTTTGATGACAAGCTTTTCTTACATGCACTTTACAAGGTACAATTTCCATTCATGTACATTGCTTATCCATGGCCATACATTTCCCATTGACAGTTATAGCACTAATGGTACAGGTTCTTACCAGAGTATCAAAAAACAATCCCATTATACTTTACCTGAGGGATGCTGAGAAAATCTTGTCCAAATCGCAAAGATTTTATGTAATGTTCCAGAAACTGCTGGAGAAATTGTCTGGATCCATACTGATTCTTGGTTCGAGGATTGTTGCTGAAAATGATTACACATTAGTAGATGAAAAGATTTTGTCGGTGTTTCCTTATAACATCGAAATAAGACCTCCAGACGATGAAAGCCATCTCGGAAGCTGGAAGGCTCAACTAGAGGAGGATATGAAGATGATTCAGTATCAGGATAACAGAAATCATATAAACGAAGTACTCTGTGCTAATGATCTTGATTGCGATGATCTGGGTTCTCTCTGTTCGGCAGATACAGCTGTTCTTAGTAACTATGTAGAAGAAATTATCGTATCAGCTATCTCATACCATCTGACGAATGCCAAAGAACCCGAATACAGAAACGGGAAACTTGTTATATCATCAGCAAGGTTGGTTATCTTTTTTTTTCTTTGTATTTCTTTTGGGGGCAGAATCATAAAAGTTGTAACCTAATAAAATATACTTGTTATCTTGGTCTTGAACTAGCCTGTCCCATGGATTAGGTATATTTCAGGAAGGTAGATCTGGTGGAGCAGACACCGTACAGCTTGAAGCACGAGCTGAAAAAACAAAGGTACATTACTTAAGTTAATAAAAGTATTTGTAGATGGAACAAATTGAGACTATTTAAGTGGTAAAATTAGGGTATGTTAGCTGGAGAAGCTGTGACATTAAGGCCTGAAAAGGAAGCCGAAGCCGCTGGTGTAGGCAAGAGTGAAGACCCCCCGACATCAAAAAGTCCTGTAAGGCTAGTTATTATTCATTTCCAATTTCCTGTGATGTGATGTTGGTTTCTATCTCCTGGTTGCTAATATAGACCATCACACACATGCTAATATCATTTACATTACAGAACCAATTGTTGTACTTTCTTTGTCCTTCTTTGTTTTGGAACATCATGTACTTTCGTATCTTTCTTTCCTTTATTCATAAAGAACTTACTCTTTTTTGGATTCAACTAGGAGTACCCTCCAGACAATGAATTTGAAAGGCTCATTCGACCAGACGTGATACCAGCAAGTGAAATTGGTGTCACATTTGCAGATATAGGTGCCTTAGATGACATTAAAGAATCTCTTCAGGAATTAGTGATGCTGCCTCTTAGAAGACCAGACCTTTTTGAAGGGGGCCTTTTGAAACCGTGCAGAGGGATACTGCTTTTCGGGCCTCCTGGTACTGGGAAGACTATGTTGGCTAAAGCTATAGCCAATGAGGCTGGAGCGAGTTTTATTAATGTTTCAATGTCTACTATTGCTTCTAAGTGGTTCGGCGAAGATGAAAAGAAAGTTCGAGCATTATTCACCCTTGCAGCCAAGGTATCCCCTACCATAATATTTGTAGATGAAGTTGACAGCATGCTTGGACAACGGAGTAAAGGTGGAGAGCACGAGGCAATGCGAAAGATAAAGAATGAATTCATGACTCATTGGGATGGGTTATTGACAAAACCGGGCGAAAGAATACTTGTTCTTGCTGCAACCAATAGGCCATTTGATCTGGATGAAGCAATCATCAGGCGCTTCGAGCGAAGGTACGTACTCGCATACTTTAAGTTAGTAAATGGGGTTTGAACCCTTCTGCTTAAAATTGCCATTAAAAAGACTGAAATACTCTTAGGGTCTGTTTGCTTTAGACTTGACTCAATAGATTTAGAGGATCGAATCCCGATAAAGCACATTCATTAACTCCCTCAATCAGATTTGGCTCAGTACTCCCCAGTTTTAAGCAAACGGACCCTTAGTTGCATTAGTACGGAGGGATTTCGATATAGATTTAAATCCAAAATGAAACTGCACCCAAATTTTCTTAAAATAAGTTGAAAAAAAACAAACAATTAAACTTTACACATTTCAAAACAAACATCCAAACACGAGACTGAAATTAGCGGATTTCCAAATACGAACTTCTTAAATCAAATTCATTTGGATTGACTGTGATTTTCAAATTCCTCCATCCAAAGACAGCCTTAATGAGTAAAATTTTAGCAAGCAGGTTCTGTCATTCTCCTCACATCCCTAGACATGCAAAGCTCTAGAAATTGAGCCACATGATCGCGAGACGGTCTCGAGCTTGGCTGTTTGGAGCATGTGAAGTTGAGACATAAGATTCTTCTGGTTTTAAGATGTCTGGATAGAGATCGAACCTGTGACTTTTACAAATGAAAGGTATCTAGGGTTTTCAAAATTGACCCAAACATTTTGAGACTCTTTCGAAGGGTCCGGTAACTTTGTTTTGTTGCCTCTTGTCTTGTTGCGAGCAATAAGATGTCATGCAACCGGTTGTTGTGACTTGCCGATTTTTAATGCTGATTTGGCATAACAAAATATATTATTGATATAAAACTAAAAACATTAAAAATATATATTTAATAAGAAAAAAGTGTTTAGAATTAATATATAATAAATTCTAAAACTGTAAAAAGATTTCAAAGTTCAAATTAATTGCAAAAATAAAAAAAAATGCGCAAAATTGGAAATAAATTCAGATATTATTAAAATATTATGAAAATTACTTACAAATTCAATTAATTAGAAGCAATTCTCCAAATTATAAATAAATTCCAAAAAAATTACGAAATCCTAAAAGTACATATAAATTCAGAAATTTGGCAACCTAATAGTTTATAAGTTATACATAAATATTTAAGAAACTTAAACATTAAACTTCAAACCTTCTTTTTGAGAAACTGTCACAAAGTTAATAAATTGAAATGAAAATAAAATAAAATGTAACGAAAAATACATATAAATATTTAAAATTATAAAAAATCAACTGTTGAATAAGTTTTGAAAATAATAAACAATTTAATTATCACATTTCTAAATGGTAAATTGTAATTTCTTATTTGTAATTATTTTGATCATTTTCTAATTTTTCGGATATATTTTGTTTTTATAATTAGTTCTGAATTTTCAATGTTTTTACTATTTTAGAATTTATAAAAATTAAATAATTGTTTTTAAATGTTTTTTCCTATTTAATTATAATTATATTTATATATATTTAAGAGATTTTTTATTTTATTTATGAATAATATAATTGATTTTGCAAATTAGCATTTAGAAAAAGGCCAAATCAGCATTCAAAATTGCCGAATCAACAGAAACTGGTTACATTACCTCTTGTAGCAGGTCACAGGACGAAATGAACAAAATATTTGGGTCAATTTTCCCTATCTAAATGACCATATTCCATGTTTTTTAACAAGTGACCATGTTTCAGTTTTGTGATGCTTGAAATGTATAGAAATTTCGTTTTTTCTATTTTAAGTAAAAACTCATGTTTTTAACAATATTTTTAAGTGATGACTATTCAAATTCAACAATGTTGGTTTTATACAGAATAATGGTTGGCTTACCATCTGTGGAGAACAGAAAGAAGATCATGAGGACTCTATTGTCGAAAGAGGAAAATGAAGGAATAGACTTTGAGGAGCTCGCAAGAATGACAGAAGGATTCACGGGAAGCGATCTAAAGGTCTCTTTTATGTTCTCAGCATTTTGAATTCAATCAGATCACTTCTCAATCTAACAGATATTTGTTTATAGAACTTGTGCGTAACTGCTGCATATCGGCCAGTTCGAGAGTTAATACAGCAAGAGAGGCTTAAGGACCAGGTGAGTATTATTGTAATATTTTAAAAGTGTTGATAGATATTTCTAGAGTTTACCTAATTTTTAATCCATTGTGGCTTCTTCAAATTCTTAACAGAAGCATAAAGCTGAGGCAGGACAGCAGTTGGGTGACTATTCAAATAAAAAGAACCGAGTAATAAATATCAGGCCATTGAACATGGAAGATCTCAGAGAAGCAAAAAAACAGGTAGAGAACTACTAACTCTGTTTTAGGTGACATGGACAAATAATCACTCACCTAATTTATCTCTCCCCCTCAAATCCCAAAAATTTCTCCACTACCAATTATTTTCGGGGTAGAATTTGAAGAAATTTGGAAGAAGAAGAAGACGTGTTCCTTAAGAAAACGAACTTTTTGGGGTTTTACCAATTAGTGCATGTCTTCTAGATTCAGATTTATCCTTACCCGGAAGTCATTAGACTTGTTATACTTTATTTTACGAAAAAGTACAGTGCTTTTACACTTTATTGCATTGTTTTGTCATTCTTCTTAAATTTGAGATATATTCTTAAAATTAAGCTCTAGGATTATGGTAAGACTTTTATATCCAAGTAGGCAAAAAATGTACTCTGAAGAAATGGTTATTATTCATCTTCAGTTGAGAAAAGCCAGTTGATGCAATATTGCAGTGATGTTATATATTCAGCCATTTTTTTACCATGTTTCAACAGATTGCGGCTAGCTTTGCTGCGGAAGGGTCCATAATGACGGAGTTGCAGCAATGGAACGATTTACATGGGGAAGGTGGTTCAAGGAAGACGGAACAACTTTCTTACTTTTTGTAGAACGCATAAACAACATGCCTATCAAGGGATGAACTTGGGACTATTATTATTAGGTAGTGATAGTGATTATATGTCACTTATAATGGATAATTTTCCAACTCTTAGAGCTTCTATGACCATGTGTTTATTAGGCATATTGTTGTATTAGTATCTTATTGTAATACTCTTATATCCCACATTGTATGTTAGCTTATGTATTAGGCCTATACTTGTATATGTATGCTTATTCAATGATATATAAAAATATCTTTTGGATCAACTCTAATATGATAACCAGAATTTTTTTTTTCGATCCCACACTTCATTCCTCAAATCTCCTCCAAGTTTCTTGGAAACCCTGGCCTTCCACCGACGCTGCTGCTGCTGGTTCTTCTGATTCGCTGCACATTTATTGGAACCGCCAGGACCAAATGCTCCTTAGCACCATCATCAGATCCATCTCACCTGCCCTAATCCTGTTCATTGCATCATCTAAAAGGGCCCATGATGCCTGGACGATTCTCACATCCATCTACAGCAAGTCTTCTCGAGGTAAAATTCTGGCACTCAAAAACAAACTTATCAACCCGCAGAAAGGTTCGCGTTCTGTCACGAATTCATGCTCGAGATCAAGGGTGTTGTTGATGAGTTGTCCCTGCTTGGCGTCTCCACTGACAATGAAGACTTGGTTCTCAAATTCTACATGGGTTGGATGATTCGTTCAAGGAACTGGGCAATGCCATTCAAGCCCGAGAAAAGACCATCTCCTTCGACGAACTTCATGAGAAGCTTCTCACCGCTGAATCCCAACTTGCTACCAAGTCGCCTGCAGTCTCCACTCTTCCGGTCACTGCCTACGTTGCTGGTCATCATCAGCGACGTCCGCCATCCACCGCGGCGAAACGGGGTCAGTCTCATGGCCTCTATTCTACATCTGATGCACCTCGTCTGTCGCAATCTCACTCATCCTCTACGGCTCCCTGTTCCGGCTATTAGGGCCGCTGTCAGTATTGTGGCACTTATGGCTACTCTGCCCATCGGTGTCTCGATATCCAGGCACTTTCGGTTGCTTCCTCATCGCACAAACAGCCAGGTACAGCAGCTTACGCGTCCTCGTCGGCTCATACCGTCGCCTCTACTCCTTCCTCGTCCGGTTGGATTCTTGACTCCGACGCCTCTCATCACATCACCACTGATATGGCTAACCTTTCACTCCACACTCCGTATGATGGCTCGGATGGTGTAGTCGTCGGTGATGGTAACACTTTACGAATTACACATATTGGCAACTTGACGTTCTCTAATTCCTGCTCTCTTCGTTTTTCGGATACACTGCTTGTTCCATCCATGCCCAATAACTTATTATTTGTCTCTCAACTATGTCAGTAGAATAATGTTTTTGTTGTTTTTCTACCTCTGATTTTCAGGTGAAGGATTGCCAAACGCGGCGGGTGGGGGGTGGTACAATTCTTCGGGGTTCACGCATTAATGGTCTGTGTGTCTGGCCGCTCTTTTGACTCCCTCGGCCCATTCGTCTATCAGGTGCTCCACTTCCATCTGGCATGCTCGGTTGGGTCATCCCTCTATCAAAATTTTAAACTCTGCCTTGGCTAGCAATTATCTTCCTTTGTCTACAGCTACTACTTTTAGTGGTGATTCTTGTAAATGCGTCCAGAGTCATAAACTTCTGTTTACTGAGTCATCTTTACAGTCTACAATGCTACTTCAGTTTCTATTTTCTGATGTTTGGACGTCTCTTGCGTTATCGTGTGATGATTTTAAATATTACGTTATTTTTGTGGATCATTTTACGAAATATGTCTGGTTCTATCCTCTTAAACTTAAATCTGATGTTTTACCTATATTTATTGCCTACAAAGCCCTCGTCGAAAACTATCTCAAACACAAAATACTACTTTGTATTCTGATAATGGTGGTGAATATCTAGCTTTACGCCCTTTCCTGACTGCTCATTGCACCACACATCTTACTACTCCTCCTCGTACTCCTGAGCACAATGGTGCTTCTGACTGACGTCATCGTCATATAGTTGACACCGGCGTCGCGCTTCTTC
Source organism: Ajuga chamaepitys (assembly GCA_958295605.1). Lineage (NCBI taxonomy): Eukaryota > Viridiplantae > Streptophyta > Magnoliopsida > Lamiales > Lamiaceae > Ajuga > Ajuga chamaepitys. The sequence goes on from OY282498.1 coordinate 12,659,232, forward strand.
ATCAAGCCTCCATGCCCCTTAAATACTGGCCTTACACTATTTCCGCTGCTACATATCTCATCAATCGTCTCCCCAAGGTGGATCTCAACATGACTTCCTCCTTTGAAAAACTCTTTCCTCAGGCACCGAATATCACTAAATTATGTGTCTTCGGCTGCCAATGCTTTCCCTGGCTTCATCCCTACACATCCCATAAACTAGACACACGCTCTACCTCTAGTGTGTCTCTTGGTTATTCTTCCACTCAAAGTGCCTACCTCTGTCTAGACCGGTCCTCCAACAAAATTTATACCTCCCGTCATGTTACATTTGTGGAAACTATTTTTCCATTCTCCACACCCGTTCACTCCCCTTGCCTCTCAATCCCACCAGATATCACGTCTATACCCTCACCTCCCCCCGTACTCTTTCTATCTTCCCCTATAGGTTCGGCTCCGACTACATCACCCTCTGACCGGACTTCTTCACCTGTGGCTCCGGTGAACCCGGCGCCCTCTCATCCCATGGTGACCTGCTCTCACAACAACATCACTAAATTGAATCCACGGTATGGTCTCACTACTTCTCTTACCACTGATGTTGAACCTACCACTGTTACACAGGCACTCTCTGATCCTCGGTGGCGCCAGGCCATGTCTCTCGGATTCAATGCCTTATTACGCAATGGCACATGGGATTTGGTGCCTCCTACAAATTCTCAAAATGTTGTTGGCTGTAAGTGGGTCTTTCGTATCAAACGAAAGACGGATGGTTCCATTAACAAGTTCAAAGCCCGACTTGTTGCCAAAGATTTCCATCAATGACCTTGCATTGATTTCTTTGACACCTTCAGCCCCGTTGTCAAACCGACCACTGTTCGCATTGTTCTCAGTCTTGCCGTCTCTCGGAATCGGCCCCTCCGATAGTTTGATGTTAATAATGCATTTCTTCATGGCTCTCTTACTGATGAAGTATATAACCTCCTGGATTGTCTGATCCGAATCATCCCACCTATGTTTGCCAACTCTGCAAGTCTATCTACGGCCTCAAACAAGCACCTCGCACTTGGTACAATGCTCTCCGCTCCTTTCTCATCTCCGTTGGCTTTGTGTGTACCAAGTTTGATGAATCTTTATTTGTTTATCATGACAATGGAGTTACTGCCTACTTCTTGGTGTATGTGGATGACCTTATTCTCACTGGGAGTGATAATACTTTTTTGTCTGGTATTGCTAATCTTGCTACAAAGTTCTCTGTCAAAGACCTTGGTGAGCTGTCTTATTTCTTAGGCGTTGAAGTGTTACGGACCTCCTCTTCATGCTTCTTGTCCCAACGCAAATATGTCACGGATCTATTGGCTCGTCATCATATGCTTGAGGCCAAACCCGTCCACACGCCTCTTGCCCCGGGCTCGAAGCTTTCTCTGTGTAACGGTACACATGCCTGTGATGCCAACTCCTATCGCTAAATTCTCGGTAGTCTTCAGTATCTTCTTTTCACTCGCCCAGATATTGCTTACGCAGTCAACAAGCTTTCACAGTTTATGCATGCTCCGACTGATACCCACTGGGGGGCTGTTAAACGCTTACTTCGCTATCTCACTAGCACCCGTCTATGCTATTCATCTTCGTCGTAACAGTCCTCTATCTCTTCATAGCTTCACCGATGCTGATTGGGCGGGCAACCCATATGATAGTACGTCTACGGGGGCGTTCATAATTTTCCTTGGTTCAAACCAATTTCTTGGAGCTCTCGCAAACAGAAAACAGTGGCTCGCTCCTCAACGGAGGCCGAGTATCGAGCTATTGTTGCCGCCGCTGCTGATTTGTAATGGATTCTTTCCTTACTCTCTAAATTAGCTGTCTCTATTCTAGCTGCTCCGCTTATCATGTACTGTGACAACATTGGCGCCACATACCTCTGCGCCAATCCTGTGTTTCACTCGCACATGAAGCACATCGCCGTAGATTATCACTTTGTTCGTGATTTTGTCAAACCGGCCTTCTTCGTGTTGCACATGTGTCCTCGGTCGATTAGCTAGCTGATGTCTTACCCAAACCTCTCTCTCGCCAACGTTTACTTCTTCGGATGTCCAAGATTGGTTTCGTCAACCGCCCACCATCTTGATGGGGCGTATTAGGCATATTGTTGTATTAGTGTCTTATTGTAATACTCTTATATCCCACATTGTATGTTAGCTTATATATTAGGCCTACACTTGTATATATATGCTTATTCAATCATATATAAGATCAAATCTAATAGTGTTTAGGTCACCTAAAAAAACCGTGTGTCTAGGTGAAGTTAATGTGATTCTCATAATTTCTGAAATTGAGTTATACATGCCTCTATAGGCGGTAACAAGTTATAACAAGAATTTGAATCACACAAGTGCCACGTGTCCTGTTTTCGTTACAAGCAAAACCTGCTTAGTTAGTGGTTTGTGTAAACATAACTTTTACACGTCCATTTTCCAGAAAAGCTAATAAAAAGATTCCAAAACTTCCAGTGGAAACCAAAGCCAGGCCGAGTACTAAGGACCCACTTGATTGTAAATCATCAATGGCAATGGCAATGGATATGAATGAGGGGTCAATCATATTGTGTAATGAAATGGGGAAAACTGTTAATACAATGGGGTAATACTTAAGTTATTTGTTATGTACCAAGCACCATAAATGAGAATGAGTCTTCATTCATTCCCATTCCTTACCCCTAAACCCCCCAACCAAGCGGGCCCTAAATTCTTTTCTGAAAATATGTCTGAAATGCAGGTGCATCTAAAAGGAAAAAAAAACGAAAGATATGCTCATGTGTGAGCATGAAAACCCTAAAACCATAACATAAAACAGAAGCCGATCCAAATCTGCCCTTTTCCGAAGCCATTTGGATAATTCACGTAATTGAAACCACTGTTCAGAATGCTGTCATCTCATCAAACGAACCCTCCATTCCTACCGAACCTCCATCCCCGACTCCGCCGCCATTCCAGCATCCTCTACGGTGCACTTTGGGAGTTGTGGGCTTGAGCCTATATTCTATCATTTGTTGATAGTAGTCGAGCCCAAACAACGAGGCCCATCCTATGTCAAATTCTAGGAATGCCTAATTAAGAACTAGTATATATATCAACCCTATCAAGGAAAAGGTAACACTCTCTACTTATACACACGACTATGATATTCTATGATATTCGGCACAATTCGGCTTCTCGGATCAACAAGTATCCATAACTTGATCCGTTTGTTGTACCAAGTCACCAAGTACGCACAATGTGACCTAATTCGCCTTCTCGGATCAACAAGCACAGCCTATTTGACTCGATTCGACTTCACGAATCATTAAGGCTTGTATTTGAACCCAATTTACTTCTCGGATCGACAAGTCTTTCAATTGACCCAATTCGACTTCTCGGATCAACAAGTATCCATAACTTGATCCGTTTGTTTTACCAAGTCACCAAGTACGCACAATGTGACCCAATTCGGCTTGTCGGATCAACAAGATTTTATTTTCATAAAGGTGAATGCATCTAATTATTATATATTCATTGAACTAATGTAATAAATATATTCATCATAATAATCAAATACATAATACTATAACTTTGTAAAGTGAATGTGATTTACTTGCAACCATGTGTTCATGTACAACACAAAAGAGCTAAATGTGTTCAATGTACAATCACTAGTAAATAACTAAGTGAATGCATTTAATATTAATTGATGTATCATATCCATTATAAAAGGAAACTCTATATAAATGAAATACAAATTTATAAAAATTATACAAGACAATGGCTTCTCATCTAAAAGGTGTCTCAAAAGCAACAATGACGATAAAATTCGTAAAGCATTATGTGAGTTTAAAAGAGATCACCCCACATGCACTCAAAATTTTTTGGCATCAACAGTAATGTGGAGGATAGCGACGAGGATAATACAGTACTGTTGGAACCAATTACGAGGGAGGAAGCACTTATAGCATCAAGAACGCTTCACAAATTTTTGCTGTAATCTATATATATATAATAAGTCAAGTCATCCATAATTAGTAAGTTAAGATTTTCCCGCCCAATTACTTACTTACTAAGAATAGAAGTAAATTTGAATTTCGAATTTTGAATTTTAAATTATCCCATGTTATATTTTGAGATCTGGCGAAAAATCAGCAAAAATAAATCTGTAAAGATATTTAAAACAGATTTCGTTATATTATTTAAAATTTTGAAATTTGAAATTTAAAAAAATCCTTATCTGATAACATATTTGCTCCTATAAATACAGTGTCTTCAGTATATGAGAATCACGTAAATGAGAATCACATTTGCAGCTGGGTATTTTTATTTTTTATTCATTTCGCAATTTCTTTATTTCGCCACTATTTCAGTTTATTTGATTCATATTTGATTTTGCTGAGTAATTCTATTTCTTATCCATTTTCAGTTTATTTGATTCATATTTGATTTTGCTGAGTAATTCTATTTCTTATTCATTTTGCAATTTCTTAGCTTTGTAACTATTACAGTTTTTTGGATTCACATTTGTAGATGCAAATTTCTATTATTCTGACATTCCTTAATTATTATGTGTCAACTTTGATAGACACTTCACCATAATGGATGCTCCAAAGGGACGACCTGCAAATAAAGATAAGAAAAAATCAGCAACATTGAATCATGATTCTGGCTAAAATAACTTTGAAGATTGCAAAAATCAAATTTACCTACCATCATCTTTTTCTACGGTAATATGTCATCATATAAAAAGTTTAGATTTATTTATTTCCTGTTATGTGAATTATTTAAATTGTTGTCAATATATTTTTCTAAGAAAATAACAATTTGGTTTATTACATGTATACAACCAATCCGCGAAAAATAATGGAAAAGGGTTAGAGATTCGCTAAACATTCCAGGATCGCTGATGTTGAAGACCAAATCTGATTTTATTGTAGTAGTAGATTTCAATTTTATAATTTTTATTTAAATAAATCCATGTATCAACTTCAATTGAATCGACATTATTCACAATTCTGATAATGTTTTAGTAAGCAATATAAAATCATTGAAATATATATAAATTAAAATATCTCGGCAAAAGCATTGAAATATATATAAATTAAAATATCTCGGCAAAAGCGTTGTTTGGTTAAGATATTCTAAAAAGAAAAAAAAACGTAGAAATATATATTTATAAATCAAAATATTTCTATTGAAAATTCCGTGGAGTTGAAAAGGTCATATATTAATTTACTTTTCAATTGGAAATTAATTGTCATATTAAACGATCTAAATATGCACTCCAAATCATATCAACATGGTATATATTTAATTTTGAATTGTTGATGTTGTTGAGATGTTTTAGAAATTAAAAAATGTTACAGATATGTTTTTTAGAATTTTAAAATACATCATATCTATTTAAAATTTATAGTTATATAATACAATTTATAAATAAAAGAATTTATATATATAGTTAGGATAAAAAAGGCCAATACATATCTAAAATCAAAGGGTAAAGTATAATTGAATATTAGAATATTTAAACATCCGAACCAAATAAAACAAAAGAATAGACATGCAATTTATTTTAATATATAGTGTAAAATGTAGTTGAGATAATTCAGGAATTATACATTCGTTGAAATATACTATTTCGCTAATTTAATCAACAGAATAAATATTTAGACATGTGTATATTAGAGTAACAGAATAAATATTTAGATGCGTGTATACTAAGGCGAGCCTGTTGTTTAAAAATAAAATGTTTGCCACATATTCAATGCATGTATATAATACAACTTATAAAATCAATTTAAAATTATTTCATTATTATAGATATAATAAAAACATATTATAAAATTTAGATATGTTATTGAGATATTTGAGGAATTGAATAAATTGTATATATATGTATTCTATATTTTTAAAGAACATTATATCTATTTTTTATTTATGAAATAAATATAAATAATTTTTAAATAACTAATGTGGATATAATCACTGATTAAAAAAATTTATAATTATATATTTCAATTTATAAATCAAAGAATATTTACATAGAATATAAACGCCATATATCTTTTTTAATAATTTGTACGATATTATTGAAACATTATAAGATCTATATTTTCGGTCCCAAAAAAAAAAAAAAAAAAAAAAAAGATAAACTAATGATTTTTTTTAAAGTTATTATTTAAAATGTAGTTGAGAGATTTCAGGAATTATATAATCAGTAAAATATGTTTTTACGCGGTATGTTTAACAGAACGTAGTTACAGACGTGTGTATACTAGGGTTTTATATAGGCTATAAATATCTGGACCCCTTCATCCATATCTGTCACACGCAAGATTTTACTTTCAAACAAAGTCAGTTGATACAGAAACAATGGCTGTATTCGACATGGTTGATGAACTTACTCTAGAAAAAATATGTTGTGGGCAGTAAGGGTTCGTTTAGACAGAGCGTACATAGCCTATGTGGGACTACCAGGTGAACCTTACAACTACAGAAAAAATAATTCTAAATTACGATCAGAAAAATACAAAATAATTTATCTTAGAACAAATTTATTTCAAATGATGGAATATTTCTAAATTAATAGAAATTTAGAATGTTCATTTTTTTAAAAATAAATTTAAATTGGTAATTTACAATCCGAAAATACTTAATTTCATTCGGTTTTTTTCTTCTCTCATCTATCTCCCAAAATCTTAATATTAAATTATAATAAATTTTGGAATAGATCATACTGATTAACAATAATAAACAAACAACGAAGATATATAATACAGAATTGCAAAGATTGAGAAAAGAATATATTTTCTTAATAATTATTCCTATATAAAGTATTTTATTAGTTTAGTTCATTAATTTTTCTTTATGTTTATCTAAATCAAAATCCAACTTTATTTGTATGTGTAACAGCCCGATTTTCTGGACTATTTTTAAGTAATTATAAACCCCAAAATCAAGCCATGATATTTAATTTATTTAATTAAATACTATATTTTAAAATCAAGCCATTACGAAAATAGTAATTTAACATAATCATATATAGTGTCACAGTATTTTATGAAATAAAGTGTATTAAAATCAATATTGAAAATATACGAAATATTTTAAATACTTTAAGAATTTTGATGATAGTATTAAGCAGTTGGCAGCGGAAAATATAATTTGTTCAAACCAGGCACATCTTAAACATCTTTTCAATCAAATTAACATTCTAGTATAAATCACTGATAATTTGTTAAGTGTCTAGAAAATGTAAAAACTTATTAAAATATTTCTCAATTATGACTCTAACACATCAATTCACCATAATAATTTTATCATGTACTCAATTATAATTACGAACTATATAAATCACCTTAAACTCCTAGCATACCATAATTTCATAAGATCTCAACTACCACATACTACAAGTCCAAAACTTCATCATACTTTTGAAATAATGGAAATCCTAAATCATAAACACCATATCGCACACATTTATAACTTTATCACAACAATTATATAAACAAAAAGGCATACAATGTAGCAATTATTATAATGATGCGCTTGTATTGGCAAGACACATAGAGCTATCTTGTATTGGCAAGTAGCATATTGATAATGGGCTAAACTTGTATTGGCAAGTAGCATAATGACAATGAGCTAAACTTGTATTGGCAAGTAGCAAATTGAATAATTATTTGTATTGGCAAGTAACAACTTGAAAATAACAGCACACGTAGGCAGTCAAGTAAATATAATTAAAGCGATAAACAATAAACCCCCACCTGGAAAAGTGTGATGTGTGATATGCAAATGCTTGAATTAGTCCAAAGTCCTAGGCCCGTACTCACGCTTCTCAAATTCTACAATTAATGAAAAAGGAGGAATATTTTAATTATGAGTATATAACTCATCTCAACAAGAAACACTACAAGAATTTTTGAAATAGACAATAGATTTTATCTGTTGTCTAGTTATAAATAAGTCTGTTATTAATAGTGCTGTTGTTAAAAGTACAATTTTAACTACAAGTAAAAACTGTTGTCTGTTTCTATAAACAATAACACTTTATATAACAGATATAATCTGTTGTCTTTGTTAATTTTCACTACAATTTGTATCTGTTGTTTAATCTTAAAACCGTTGTCTTTGTTAGTTTTAGCAACAGTTTTTTCCCGTTGTTCTACAATTTAAATCGTTGTCTATTTAGTGTTAATTTTCAAATTTAGTAGCTCTTTTTAGCTATTGTGTTTTACCTGTTGTTCTTCATTTTAAATCTTGTCTATTTAACAGACAATTTATTAAAAATAATTATAAATTGAAACTAATTACCCGTCACAAATATGCATTCATAGATCAAAATAATTATCTCCAATCCAAGACAAAACATGATTGTGTAATATCTAAAAATGTGCAATTCATAAAAAGGGATAATATGTGTACTTGCCACTTTACACCATAAAATATTAATGAATTTGAATCTAAGACTTCAAAAAATGTTTGGAACTTCTTAGCAACTTCTTCAAAAGATATATACCTTCGTTGCCTTCCTGCCAATGAAAACATTATAAACGAGTATGTTAACAAAAGAATGAAGCCGAAGCATCAAGACAAAACATTAAAAAAAAAACAAACAAACAAACAAACAAACAAACAAACATTTAAGGAATTATAAGTGGTTCTATTCATTTTAAAACCACATTAATCATAAACACATAAATCATTCCTAAGAATCCACATTAATCATAAACACATAAAATCACCGGCTGCCCAAGCTCAGATTTGCATCAAATCTAGACAACAATCCGTTTTTCTAGTTCTGCATGCCCATTTGTGAACAGAAGAAAATGGCATTTGACTAAAACAAAAGACTAATAATTATAACAGAGAAACAAGATGAAAAGTAAGGCACTCTTCGACCACCTTTCACAGAAAGAGAGAATCTTTGCAACTTCTTACAAGAAGAATGGAGATCCAACTCTGATATGAAACATTAATTAGAAATTTCCCTCTAGACTTTACCATAACAAGAAATAAAATTATTAATGAGTAGACATGGAACCTCATAATATAGTTAGAACAATGCAAGGACTGTCAGTTTCACTTGACCTGAACAAGTCATACAACTATATAGAGGGCACCAGACTTTCTTATGCCTGAAGCTTGGACATAAAACAAAACAAATGACGAACAAACTTAAGCAAAAATACTTCATAAAAGGGAGGACATAACATGGTTTATTTTGTTAACAGTTTTCTAAGTTTTATCGTGGTACTCCTTAAATTGGCTCTAGAATAAGAGATATATCACACCGTTGCAATATTCTTGATTAGCAACTGCCACCTCTAATCCTCTGCTAGCTGTAGCATTTCCAATAACTGATGTGGCAATGCCCTGTCTTCCAATAGCTTCCTCGGGAAATGATCCTAAAATCATGCTTGTTATTGAGCTTTTCACATTATTATAATTAGATGTTTTTAATATTATGGTTGTTCCAAAAGTTAGCACCAAGACAAACTTTGAGCCAAGAGCTACAACATTGGAATCATTCTAAAGTATTATTGCACAACATATCATGGGATAAGATCTGACAAGACTATGTCAGGCTAAACATAGCTTAAATCATATAAGAAAATCCAGACAATATAGATTTTTTGCTCTAGAAAAGTTAAAGAAGTTATAGTACTTTAAGTATTTTGTAAGAGTTAAGAAGCAACTTGACTACCAACTACATGATATTATCTTGAGAGAAGCAACAATTTCAAATCTTTACTGCACTTTTCAACTAACATAGATAAATTAAAATTATCAAGCAGTTTTCTCCTCTAGCTCCATTTCCGGACTTTGGGCAAATATTAAGACAAAAATCAACAGTCTAGAAATCTTAGATTAGCCATAACACACTTAAAGTCAGACTTAAATTCAGTCTCCATTTTCCATGTCAGGATACCTAGGGTTTATATAAAGAAAGAAAGCCATTCTGCTGCAAATAACAAGGATGCTGTATAACCAGCATCTTTAATTAAGCACCAGACAAACTATCCTATCAACAAGAAAAGTTGTAAGTGAAGGATAAGAGGGAGACCACGTCAGACAGAAAAGAAAAGTAAAGGATGAAATCAAGTCACAGTCCAGCTTAAGTACTTAATTTAACCAAAAAAAGGGAAGTGACGAGGAAGAGAAGATATATATATATATATATATATATATATATATATAAAATAAACTTCTTAAAGAAAGGAAGCATCTAGTTTGTGATTTGAGCTTGTCATCCTCCAAAAACAAGGAAACCCTGTGAAGATACCTGGATTTTCTGCTCATCAATTGGAACAGGAGATGTTTATGAACTTCGAACATATCGTGAGGAGGGTGCTCTGTATGAATTGAGTTTGTTGGACATGAAAGTAACGCCTTGAAACAAACTATAACATAGTCAGTTAATATTAACATGAAATCATGCATGGTATAATATTATAATTGCTTAATCAAATCAAGGATGATAATATCAAGCACATCTAAGTAAGAATTACTCTTTGCTATTGCTTTTAAATGTACACTTATCACTAGAACCCTCCATACCAGTTCAGTCATCATGTCAAATATCCTACTGGAACATTACCTTGACCTATATAGCTCAGCTATCTGTCCATTTTTTACCCAACAAGTTTGAGGTGAATGCTTTAAAAGTTAAGTTGCAATAGAAATCACCAAGTGCACATTATTAAACACAATTCGCTTACTCCTGAATTCTACTTCACCGCATTATGAATCTGATAGGTGTTTTGCCTTTTCTTTTGGAGGTCCTAGCCTAGTCCTTTCGAAATTTATTAGAGAGTTTATTCTTGTGTGTGCTTCCCTACAGATCTGAACAACTTTTGTTGGTCATAGAATCCTAAAAATGCAAGTATCGATTGCCATACATAACTAAGAACAAGCAAGGAGAAAGAGAGCATTAATAACTCTAATCCTGCCATGTTCTTATATATCCACCACAACACTTAAAAGCATTTTAGACCAGACTCACTTCTACATATTGTTTGAGCAACCAGTGACTAACCTAGAAGCACAAACAAGATCCAGTTCAACCACGAGACCGGCAGCAGTGAGGAAAATAACCTGAAGAGCTCTCATTCGCAGTTCATCGTTTGTAGGCTGTTTACATACTGCAGACATGCCATCCCGTCTATTGAATATTTCCTGGAGGAAATTGATTTATCATAACCATCAAAATGATGTGTTTACTCAATAACATTAAAAGGAAATCATTTCATGCATCTTTAAACCAGTTTATCAGTTTTAAAATGCTAGAATTTCCATCGTCACACTTATATTATCCTAATAGTAACACCTCTTAACAATGAGGACTAATATAGCTGAAGAGAAATAACATTTACCCAGCACAATTTCAATAATTCTTTATCAATACCAATATTATACTCGAAGAATAAATAGGATTTGGTTCTCGGTTGAGTACAATATCCCACTACAAACCCTAACAATCTCATAGTTAATCCATTTGTAGTCCATGCCACCAACACAAAGTTTAGGTCCACTTCTAACCCACTGGTAAATCAGAACACTTTTCCCAGCACAAATTGACCAATATCAATGTCTCCATAACCGTGAATTCATATACAAAAAGTACACCTGAAATCACTACTATCAGCTTTGATGATGATGGATAAATGGATTTTAAATGTTTCACGTAGTGTAGCATGGAAGAGCGCCTGAATCAGGAACACATACATAATTTTTTATGTGGACTAACAACTCATCCGGGTACATGATTCAGTCTACTTACCCGTCATCGCGTCTCTGCATTTCACGCTTCCTCTTCAAATCAGTTTTATGAGCTTCAAATTCCTCTCCACTCATGATGGCTAGTGGTGGCCCGACGTTGAATCCCATTGCTAACTCAGCAAGATCTCTGTAATCCATGAAAAAAATCAAATGTCCTCAACAACAAATATACAAAATCTCTAAGAGAAGCAAGCCACCAACAGAAATACACCATGTATCATAACATACCCCAAGTCAAAACATAATCTACATATGTGAATTATTTCAGCAAATTAAGCCACAATCCCTCCCCTTGATAGAAAACATCAGGACCCGAAAGAGGGTACATTTCCAAGTTGGAAGTTGCCGAAATTATTCCCTTTTACAAGGATTTAGGGCCTACATTTCTCCTCCAAAAAACAATATCTCTTTATTAAAAAAATATCTAGGAAATCTAAGTAAGGATTATATATGACAAACAAACATTGCTTTTCTCCGACTGCTTAGTATCATTCTGTCCAACACCTTCAATTGAAAATCATGCATTAATTGAAGATATTCAAAAGTCATAATTTGCAATTATTAAAGAAACCTCTCCTAATATTATTTGAAGGGTACTCTAGCAGAAGCGTTCAAATTAATAATATACATATTTGATAGTGTTTTCATACCAAAATGAACATATAACAACCTTATCATAATAAAATGTGTAGCTTGTATAGTTGACAAATTCCAGCATGTATTTCAATATTATGTTACTCATCTTGCACTTGCATGTTAGAAAGGAAATTATATATGTATTTATATATACACACATATTATTTTACTTTTATACAAATACTAAGATTTTCCATAAAAGCAACTCAAAGCTTCAAAATTGTGATCATAGCACCGAAAGTTACCATGATTTATGAGCCTACATATCTTAATTTCAACATATTGATGCTTCCTGTCCCACATGGCCTACAAAAGTGCATAGAACTAAAAAGTTTAAGAAGAGTAAAAAAGATCGAAAATGAGTGTTATCTAATCAAACTAAAAGCAAAAACAGTAACATCACATATACAAAATGAAAATCAAGATAAAAAATAATAGAAAATAAAAAGGAGGAGATTTGTAGTTCTAAGCGAAAGAAAATCAAGCAACAAAACATCGCACTAACAAACCGCAACTAAAGTTGAAGAAGATAACCAAGAATTTAAACTTTTACCTACATTTTAATAATTATACAAAATAAGGGACTTCAAAATAGAAACACATGTTGAAAAGGAGAAGAAAGGATCGTAACAATCAAATTGCGAAAGACATAAAATAAAATAAAAGTAGCAAAAATCTTGAATGATTTAGAGAAAATGGATCATCATTTATCAGTCTCTGAGATTTGGAATGTGCTTTTGGAAAAAGCCTGTAAAGTGGACATTCAGGTTACATAGCTATGTGAAGATCAAGATGGTTTAGCTATGGAGCAATGGTAGGCAAGTACAATCTCTAGATGTTTTCTCCAGTCCCACGACCCAACTTGATCATTTCAGATTTTTTCACCATCTTAAAGATTCTTTTAGGTGTGTATGTGTGTCTATTTTTTGTAATCAATATTTTAGTCTTATGAAAAAAAAAAAAAAAAAAACTTGGGTCGCAAATACTCAATTAAGGGAAAAGTATAATCAAGATAGCCGATCATTTCCCTTTACTCTTTTAATATATTTTACTATCCAATGGACATACAAACGTAGCTGCAATCACCCCCATAGCAATCCGAGTCGAATCTCGTAAGAGTTTACATAAGATGGTAATAGATGCGTGTATGCTTCTTCCATCATACACACATCTGATATTTTGACTTAAATCAGAACACTGATTATTTGTGAAGTGATCACATCATTACACAAAAACTAGGTGTTGTGCTTCAAACCAAATGTCATTATTTTACTATATAAAATGCATCAACTATCTGGTGTTATAAACCATTTGAATTTGACCTGACTTTAAGAAGATACACTAATCTAGATTATTATTGTATTATATGCAAAGCTGAATGGCACAGAATAGATTCTTCGACTTGGATACAGAATTATTAAGAACTATATGATATATAGCAAATCTGCAGAGGGTAGACTTACCAACCGCAGTGCCCGCTCCGGCATAGCATAATACTCCCTTCGAACTAAGAGCATGAGTATCAATAGTCATCATGAAATCTACAATAATCGCTTGCAAATAATTGAAGCACTATCTTCTAGAATAAGTTGATGTAGAAACATTGCTAAGTATATACACACACATTAAAAGGAGAAGTTTTATGGTAACCACCTCAATATTGATGGCTACTCTAGCATTCTGCATCACATCATTATAAGATTCTGCATTTCCAACATGCGGTCGTCAAAATGTGTTCCTAGAACAACTTAAATGCAATAAGAGACAAATAATTAGTCTTTGACCTTCCAAAAAAAGGTAATGATAAATATTGGTTTTGAGGTTTATCATGAGATTATGTAACGAGAATATGAGAATTAAAAATAGATAATTAATTAATATAAATAAGTCAAATAATCAACTCACACCAACCACTCAATTCACACCTAAGTTCAAAACATATAAACAATAGTTTTCTTCCAGAATCTGAACAAACTAGCAAAAACAATCTATAATTAAAGTTTAACACAAACCCATAAGCACTAATTTAAGTTTCAAAACATAAATACACTCAAAAGAAGAAACTTCACCTGAGGAAAATCCTGCTCAGCTTAAATTTCTTTCCAAATGTTACTCTGCTCAGCTTTGGCATACTACCTGAGGAACCATTTCGTAAGTTCTATGACACTTTTAGAGTCTGAATTCTGCTCGTCATCATTGGTGCCAACACCTATTTTGGCCCAATTGCAACATATCTGCCTCTTAACAAGCCATTTCCTTAGAAGTTACAAAACAAAGAATAGTAAGTAAATTTGTTAAATCTACTATAGTCGGAGAAGGTATAATATGACACTTTATTTTGAATGAATAAAGAAAAATCTTAAAAGAAATATGATCCACCACCCCCCCAAACCCCAAGTATCTTTTTGAAAAAAAAAAAATATATAAAGATAAGTAAACAGAATATGAGCTAATCTCCACTTTAGACACTAGACAAATGCAAATAGCTAGGTAGAATAAGATCACGGTGCACTTACGTAGAAAATTACGTTGGACTAACCATAATAATTTTAACAGGTTCAAAGGCCACATCTTGCCCCTGCAAGGATAATCATAGAAGACAAACTTAAGTATCTAAAAAATTGCGTGACATACTTCTAAGTTTTTTTATGTAGGGAAAAAGATATGGACTGAAAGAGAAAAAGCAACGCAGAAATGGAAGTATTACTTTTAAATCTACATGTGTATTTACAAGGGAAAAAAGTTCAGAATAAGAAGACAAGCATAGATCCCAAAAAATGAACCAGAACTTATGTAAATTCGACCACTTTTAAATAACAAGTTACAAACCTTCCATTAGCTTTCGTGAGGTACTTAGGTCATCTGATTCAAATAGCTTCACCATCACTATTTAGAAAGGAATCAATATTGGAGTAAGGCCTTTACCTCTTGCTACTTTGTTTGAACGAAATGGGCCATATTTGTGTTTCAAATGTCTAAGTTACATTCGGTCAGCAACAAATTCCACACTATCTTCGAAACTTTAGACCTATTAGAGCAAAGATTTCAAGGGAATATAATCAGTGTATGCAATACAAAGAGAGAGAGAGAGAGAGAGAGAGAGAGAGAGAGAGAGAGAGAGAGAGAGAGAGATGCAATAGTTAATCATGAAGGACCATGACATATCATTTTTGAAGGAAAACAAACTACATCACAATCTGAAGGCTATACATATAAATACTACTACCATTCCATATCATCTAAAAGTAATTTCTACTTTTATAGGAAGACAAATACATGAAGATTGACCAAAAAAATTCTACACTCCTTATAGAATATCAAACTAGAACCGGTACTACTAATTAAGAAACATTATCCCAAAACCATATATGAAGACCAATCCCATTGAGTACAAAATGAATGGAAAGACAACTGAAAGTGATTTACCCTAATTTAAGAATTAATGATTAAGAATCGGTCGACCACCTCAACTCCAAGGAAACGGCCTTCTCAATATCAACAACATCGAAATTCGTCAATGGAAACACCTAAAATCAGGATTCACTAAGTTAATTTATTCTAGAAACTTATTTATTGACAAATTCCAGCAAGCACAAAGAATTTAATCCAATATTTAGAGCAAATTAGGGTTATGATGATACCTCCTTTAATTCGATAGTAGAGTTTTTCAAACTCTGAAAATCGGATTTCTTCTTCTGATTAGACTGTCGAGGGGGTATCTTCGACGATGAAGCTTGCAACCGAAAGTGCATTTTCATCCCAACCGAAGTGTGTCTGTTGTCGATCGAGGATAATTTCAACGAGAATGTTAGCAATTGTGTGTGAGAGAGAGAATATGAAGTGTGTGCACAATAGAGAGATGCGTGAAGGGGAGATAATTTTTCAGCAATTTGAGTGCTCGTGTGCTTGTGCGTGAAAGAGATAAGGTGATTGTGGACGGAGAAGAGAGGGAGAAGGGTGGCGCGGACTGGGAGTGCACAGGAGACGAGTTGAGAAGGGTGTGATGTATACATATTGTAATATGAATATTAATAGTATTTTTAATTTTAATCATATTCTATAATAAGGACTTGCAGAGGTCTTAGCAATGTGATTGGTAAGGGTCTCAATCTATTTTTTGAGACACTTAAAACTTTTCTTAAAACTAAGTGTCTCATAATCTAGTTTTTGTTGTAGTCATGGGTTAAAAGCCCAATGGTTTATGGACCAATTCGATAATTTTAGTTCATTATAACGGGATAGTTTGGGACGAACTAACTAATTTTAGGTCCGTTCATATTTTGGTCCGGTCCGGCTTGACCCGACCCAACCAGAAATATGAAGTTGACCTGATTTGCTAGGCCCAATTGGACAGAACCGGGCCGCCCGAGTTACCACCTCTACATTTATTAATGTTGTTGAATTACATTATTATTTAGTTTAATTCATTAACTCATTATAAATGCAATAAATAATATAAAATCATAATTATTATTTTATTTCAAATATATTATTAATTATTAAACTTACAATGAAGAGTTTATAAAAATATCTAGAACATAATTTTAATGAATTTCAAATAACACGACATATTTTTACAACATAATAAAGTATTATAAATTAAAATATCTTTTTTACAACAGTTTCCCAAAATTGTTGACAAAAGTGTTGTCTATTGGAGCAATGTATTATCAATAGACGATAGATTTGGACAACTGTCATTAAAAATGTTGTCTATCTATGGAAAAATGAGCTAATAGACGACAGATAATGAAAATTGTTGTAAAACTATTGTCTATTAACGTGTCTTATTGCTAATAGACAACAGATTGCGATAAAACTGTTGTTAATTCATGAATACACAACACTGCTGGAAAATACTGTTGTCTTTAAATTGTTGTCTATTTATGAAATTGTTGTAGTGAAAACGTAAGTAAGGAAATGAGAATTAAAGAAAGATTGAAAATAATAATATAATAATACCATCATCATCAGATTGTGAGAAAAGGCAACAAATGGTATGGTTGAGGAAACATGAATATATATTGAATGTTGTGATTTTCTTTTTGGAAGCAGTGGCTTGGTAAAAAAAATATTGGCCCAATTTGAAGATAACGTGTTGAAAGTTGGGTTTATATGAGTATGTGGGCTGAAAACAGAAAGATGGAATTTGGGATTTAGATAGTCTCCCTCCTCCTTTCCATACGGACTGATACACGCCCTCCATCTTTCCATACGGATTGATACACGCCCTCGACCTTTCCATACTGATTGATACACGCCCTCGACCTTTCCATACGGACTGATACACGCCCTCCACCGCCATTGTCCATACGGACTGTTACAAGCCCTCCACCGCCATTGTCCATTTTCCTCCTCTTCGTCAAATGCACAGCTACACCCTTAGAATTCTATTTTCTCTTCTCTTTATCGACGACAGCCGGAGACTGCGGAAAAGGACCGTAGTCGGTCGGATAAGTGGCGGTGGTGGGTCGAAATTGGGTTCAAGGATTGGGGTCGAATTTGCCGGCGGAATTTGCCGGAAAAGTTTTGGGTAAGGACGGGTTGGCTTAAGAAATTCAATAACCAGAATTTGAAGAATTCCTTACCTTCTTTGCTTCTTTGCCGTAGACAGTAAAAGGGAAAGAAAAGATTCTTGTATTTATAAGAAGTAAATACGTATGGTTACAGCTTCCAGTTTTCACCACTCCACTACTCCCACCTTTCACCCACGTTCTCACACCTTACACCCACTAAGAAAATTCCTGTAACTGATATGATATATCTCCATCTACGGTAATATCCTTAATTCTTTGGGCTCAAATTGAATCCATAATTATTGATTGGGCCTAAATATTGAGCCAATGATGCAAATGGATGAGATGATGTATATGAATGTGCTTATTTGAATTAAATAAATGGATTCTTAAAGAAATGTTTTAACTAAAAAAATAAATAGTTTCTCAGAAATAAGATTAGAAATAATATACTGGGCCAATATAAATCTATTCGAGTTGAAAAATCCAAATCTTGAAAAATGATCATATGAAAAGGGTCGGCCCAATTGAATGAAATGATGATAAAAATAAAATCATACAAAATAGTTTAATAAATAGACGAAAATTCCCGGGCGTTACAGTATGAGCTAATTGAAAGATTTGAGGTCATCTATATCTTTAAAAATTCTAAATCCAAATTCAACTCTATTTATATGAATCAGCTCATCATATGGACTATAAAGATTCAATTCATCCTAAAATAAAATTGTATTTTTCTATGTCTTTCTTAAAATTTATTTTTAATAGAGGATATTTTGTAGGTAAACTAATAAAATATTTTATATAAGAATAATCCTTAATTCTTTTTGTTGTTGTTTCTAATAGAAGATGTTTTGTACGTAAACTAATAAAATATTTTATATAAGAATAATCCTTAAGATTATTTGTTTCTCAATCCGATTAATTGTTTGATATTAGATTTGAAACTTTTTGTTTCTCAATCTGTTCAATCATATCGGATTCTGGATTATGTATGTTCACTTTATTTATTATTATCAATCAGTGTGATCTATTCAAATTTATTATAATTTAATATGAATGTTTTGATATAGACAAGAGAAGCTAAATAAAAGGATGAAATAAAAAAAAAAATCTGGAATAAGATACGAGGAAGAAATTCGTGAAAAAAATTAAAATGTATTTTTATTAGAGGAAAAATCTGATTTTCTGGAGTAAGAGACAAGGAATGAATAGCACTGCAAAAGAACACAAAAGTTTTCTTTGTAACAAATTTTAACCATTTCTTTTTTTGTTATATATTATCAAATAAAAATGCATTTTTAATAAAAGGTATTGTTCATATTAATATTGATTTACTCTTAAAAAAAATAGCCCGTGTATCGCACGGGAGCATTTACTAGTTTGAGGATACAACACCAAAACTATTGGATGGGATAAAAAAAATTAGAGATGAGCTCCAAGTAGATTTGAGTTTTACCAATAAGCAATCAACTATAGATTCTTATTTTACTAAATAGTTATTTTTGCAATTTGAAGAAATTATTAATTTATGATATCAATGGGACCACTAATTTATACTCCCTCCGTCCCAGCTAAATATGCATATTTTCCTTTTCGGTCCGTCCTACTTAACTTTGCACACCCTTAAAAAGGAAATCTCTTTCACAATCTCCACCCTCAAAATCTCCACCCTCAATCTCCACCTTTAAAAAAGTCAAAGATTCCCCAAAATCTGCTTTTTCTTAACATCTGTGTCAGGTCAACTATGCAAAGTTAGCTGGGACGGAGGTAATATAAAGGTTTTTTTAAAAATTATTATCTTATCAAAATTGGTCGATTTTTGAACTGGCCCGAGTTGGGAACGGAGAAAATTATTATTTTAGAGAGTTTATTAATTTATAGAGATTTTACTGTAATACTAGATCATTTTTTTTTTTTCTTTTAGATTAGTTAATATAAGTAACCAAATCAAAGACACAAACCAAGTATGCTATATCAGTAGAATCCAAAATGTAGTACATATTTCACAATTGAAATCCCAATTGACACAAATAAAAGACCAAACCAAAGACAAACCAACTCTGATGCATCAATAGACGATATATGTCAAACAAAATAAATGAGTTAAAACATAATATTGATTGATTAATGTAAATATTAGTGCCTATTTATTAATTAATGTAAATCTATAGTACGAAACCCAACAAGGAGAATCAAACTTACATACTTCAACATCAAAACCAAGGACGTCACCATTAGACCACTAAATTCCTAAACATTCAAGAACATGTACTACGAATTATATATACACTACCCGTATAATTCCCCAGAAATGTGAGGCTCTTCTAGTACTTTTCTTTTATTTTTTGTATAATTTTCTTTTCAAATTTCCAATTTAGAAGCAATATGTTCTAAAAATTTATAGAAATAAGAATACAACATAGAATATAAATTTATAATACAAGGTTCAAGGGAAAAATTCATTTTTAGTCTTTATATTAGGTCTTATCTAGTAAAAATCCTGTATGTTAGAAAATTTCAATTTTAGTCCTATATGTTTAAAAAATTGTCCAATTTAAGGACACTGATCATCACAAATGACCAATTTGGTCGCTATTAATCACGTGCGGCGCACGTGACTAATAAATTTGAGAAAGATGATGAAAGAAAAAAAAATGAAATGCACCTCATACGGGAATTAGGGTTTAACTTTAAATTTATTAGTCTAATTCCGGTTAAATTGGTCGTCGGTGATGGTCAATGTCCTTAAATTTGAGAACTTTTGGAACATATACAACTAAAATTGAAATTTTCTAACATACATGACTTTTCAAGGCCTAATATACAGGACTAATAATGGAATTTTCCCCAAGGTTCAATAAACTTTAAGGTTAATTCATAGTAATACATGTAGATCATAAGAAAACATCACAATATTTTCTAAAATGAAAAAAAAAAAAAAACCAGAAATAGTATATAATAACTAATAAGAAATACAAAAACATGATATAAAAAGATTACAATACAAGGCATTCTAACAATACATTACAATACTTATAAAGATGTTTTTTACTATTTATGTTTGTGATTATTTCATTTAATGAACTTAATATAAATAGCATAAAATTATAATAAATAACCCCAGTACTGATAAAACCTAAAACAAAATTAACACCTATGCATAAGATAATTAATAAAATTAATAAAGATATTTAAGATTACGAAATTTTTTAATCTAACGTACTAAACTCAATTTATTTCCGAATAATGCGTCGAATTTGATCGATTAGACGCTATTTTTTCAATTTTATCCGGTTTATTCACGAATGAAACCTGAACTGCAAATAATTAACAATGCCGAATAATATCCTTATATCCGAATTTTTTTACTATGGAATAAACTCTTTTCGCTGCCAAATGAAGCAGGAAAACCTTAAGCCTTCAACCTGTGACGCAATTAGCGAAATCAGTGCGTGATGGGTGCTCTTGACTCAATGACGATCGCTGGCTTGAGGAAAATGAAGGGCCTCCGCCGAAGAACAATGAACGTTGGGGAGAGCAAGGCGAGCAAAATTGTAGAGGGAAGAGACGTCGAAATGTTCCCACAGGAAATTCTATTTTTCCTCTAGATATTGGAACGATCTTGTGTGCTTACGACATCCTAAAATTGTTGGAAAAATCTCATATCCTAGCTCAGATGTTCACACAGACGAAAGTCGATTGATAGGGGCGAAAAGTATCCGCCCCTCTGAACTCCATCTTCTGTTCCGTGTGATCCGTATCCGATCTAGACTCCAACGTTCAAGTCAATTTTGATCCAATAAAAAAATATGATAATGTACAGAAAAAACTCTTTAAATTAATAAACTATTAATTTATAGATAAATTAATACCTCTCTAAAATAATAAATTTTTCCGATCCCAACATTATTAATTTATAGAGGTTTTACTATATATTGACATTTATTACAAAGACAATATTGATTTTTTTTTTATTTTTTTTTTTGTTGCTTCAATATGTAGAAAGTTAGTGATCGGAATAAGAAAAATAGGAAGGAGCTGAAGATGGCTCATGCATGTGGAACAAAGTCTATAACTCAATCTTGCTATGGAGATGTAAGTCAATTTAAATATTTCTTCAAACATCAATTTTTGGTGTTATTTATGATTCTTATTTATTTGAATGATAGCGTGATCCTGAGACTGGGGAGGAGCCAACACGAACAACTGCATGGAGAAAAAGTAGATATAATAATAAGACAAAGAAATGGGTTGATGATGCTTCACGAGAAGCTTATGTAAGTTTATATGTTTCTTATTTGTAATTGAGTATGAAATTCTTTAAAGAGGAAAACTGAAGTTCTAAAATAAATTATGCAGGAAAAACATATTAGATTGCAAAGTGAACTAACTGAAAATGGTGAAGAATTCATGAGTGAGGATGAAGCTTTTGAAAAAGTTCCTGGGGAAGAGAAGCCTAATCGATTACGTGGATGTGGGGATGACTTGAAACCACCTTCTAAAAGAGG
Organism: Ajuga chamaepitys; assembly: GCA_958295605.1. Taxonomy (NCBI): domain Eukaryota; kingdom Viridiplantae; phylum Streptophyta; class Magnoliopsida; order Lamiales; family Lamiaceae; genus Ajuga; species Ajuga chamaepitys. The sequence continues at coordinate 12,681,677 of OY282498.1, forward strand.
TGAAAGAATTGACCTTGAACTACAAAAAAGAGAATGAAGATTTAAGGAAGAAAAACGAAGAGATAGCCTCAAAGCTGGAGTCCTTAGAAGCTCAAGTCAACAACCAAGTACAGACTCAAGTTGAAGCTATTTTAAAAGTGGAACTTTCAATGCTCCTCCAAAGTTTAAGCCAAACTAATCAACCTCCAAGATCTGATGTAAGTACCTTTACGTACCTTATATAAATGTGTTTTGTTAAATACCTTTTCGAGTTGATTGTATTATCTCTTTCTCATATCATGACGAGCATAATGTCTTGGAAATTGGAAAATGGGTCACTAACTATTTGGATTATGTGTTTGTCCCGGAAATACTTGCTATAATGTATACTTTCTTGATTTGTTTTTGTAGGATTGAATTGTACAAGGGGCATACACTTATGAAGAAATGGATGCAGTTTGCAATAGTTTTGCTAGCTATATTAGTAAATGCTTATCTTTTAGTTGTTGTTATCTTAGTTATTGGACTTCAGCTGGTTATTGTTAAATTTTCTTTTAAAGTCTTGGTTATTTCCTCCATCCTTTCGTATTTTAGTTCTAGTACTTGACTATATGAAACAATTGCACTTTGAAATTTGATTTCTTAGCTTGACTTATTTGATGTCTCTATGCTTTATCTAAGACATACTTTTTTTAATCTTAGGGGAAAAATTACAAAAATTTCACTGAGGTGTGAATTGATCAATTGAGAAAAAGCTTTAATAATAAATAATATCATAATTTACTAAATTAATAAATGTTTAGTATTTCCATTTAATAACATATATAGTGACAAGCTATGTACGTCAGTGATAATAAAGTTTATTACAACTATATAATTGTGATAATTTGATATCAGTTTTAGTCATAAATACTTGTGTGTGACTAAATATTTAACATTTAGGGGAAAAAATCATAAACCGTCCCATAACTATAGTGACTTCCACTAAATATCCCGTATCTATCTACTTTTTCAATTTCGTCCCATATCTTTTTTCGATTATCCGATTTTCGTCCTAAACTTCAAAATTTCGCCGGAAAATGCACGTGCCGGTCACGTGCCGACATAAATTTGGGGGTTTTTTTGCCACGTGGCGTCGGGAAAAAATCATATGTCCACTAAATATCCCACAACTTTATGCTTTTCTAATTTCGTCCCATATGTCTTGAGATTATCCAATTTTCGTCCCAAAATTCAAATTTAAGCGGGAAAATGCACGTGTCGGCCAAAATTTGGGAGTTTTTTGCCACGTGGCGTCGGAATTCTAAGCTGAATTTGAATTTACATTTTTTTTTTCTTTTTCTTGCCACATTTTTCATTTTCTTTTTACAGTAGTTGTTCTTCTCCTACGGCTCCGTCCACCGCTGCTCTTCCCCGACAGACACCGCCAACAATCCCCACCCTATGCCGGTGTTCATTCTGTGCCGGCAGAACTGCCCTCCTCCTGCCGCTCCATTTCGGCGTAGGCGATTCTCTTCTGCAGATTCCGGTGAAGGTGAAACTAGCCTCAACCAGACCTCCACCTGCCACCCTCACGGTGGCGGAAATCTCCCTCCTCCCGCCTCTCAAGACGGCCGCCCAGACCCCTATATCCTTTGCTACTTCATCGTTGTCGAGCACTATGGATTGCCATCCATACACTTCATCTTCATCACCCCATCCTCCCTCTATTTTGGCCCCTGCTTTTGAGACGGCTCGCACCCTCCTTTCATCGCCGGCATGCCGGCCGCTATTGTTAGCGCCGCCGCGAGCTCCATAGGGTATCTCAACCCTAGTTGTACAAGAAAAATATAAATTGGAAGGGGGTAAAATTTTAGAAAAATGTGGCAAGAAAAAGAAAAATGTAAATTCAAATCCAGCTCAGAATTCCGACGACACGTGCATTTTTCGGCTTAAATTTAAATTTTGGGACGAAAATTGGATAATCTCAGGACATATGGGACGAAATTAGAAAAGCATAAAGTTGTGGGATATTTAGTGGACATATGATTTTTTCCCGACGCCACGTGGCAGAAAACCCCCAAATTTTGACCGGCACATGTTCGGCATGTGCATTTTTTGGCGAAATTTTGAATTTTAGGATGAAAATCGGATAATCTAAAAAGATATGGGACGAAATTGATAAAGCAGATAGATATGGGATATTTAGTAGAAGTCACTATAGTTATGGGACGGTTTATGATTTTTTCCCAACATTTAGTGATAATAAGTGATTGTAGTTAAAATAATGTGTAGTGACAACAATTATATGTTACTAGTTCATCAAATTTTAGCTGCAACAATCGGATGTCATTAAATTTAATTTTATTCACATTGATTATATGTGGCTAAATCATATGATTCTAGTGACAAAAAAAATTCATGTGACTCAATGTTGGAGCTTTAGTGACGACTAATATATATCACTATATTTGATGGTTTTAGTGACTACAATTACATGTGACTAAAGTATCAACTTTTAGTGACAACTATTGTATATCACTAATGTCTTAGGCATTAGTGGCAACATTTGCTTGCAACTATAGGTGAGAGTTATAGTGTCGACAATTGTTTATCACTAATTTATTAGGCATTAGTGACAACATTTTCTTGCAACTAAAGGTGGGTGTTATAGTGACCACAATTGGATGGTCGTCACTAAATCTTTTAGTGTCGGGCTCTATAGTAACAACTCTGTGACGATGCATATTACTGTCACTAACATGTTATAGTGACAATAGCAATACATATAGTGACAAAATAAATCGCCACTAAAAGTTTGTTTTCCTGTAGTTGTATTTGACTATATTTTGAAAATATCGAGTATTAAACGTATTTTTTACGTTTGTTAAAAAGTACGGGATAAATACGAGAGAAATTGAAAAATTCGGAGAATTTTGTTATTATGGTTTGTTCTATTTGGACAGCTCAAATCGGTCCAACTTTAAGTCAACTGGGTTTGTTCCTCCTAAACTGGTGCCATTTTTAGCGAACCGAATTTTATGCAATAGGACCAAATTGGTCCGATCCAAATACAATCGGCTAGCATGTATATTCTGCAGAGAGGGTTGTTCTTCTCTACTTTTCATTCAGATCAAGGAGTAGTAGCGTTATCATGAGAGGCGGAATCATTTCCACCTTCTTAGTATTCGGTTTGCTTCCTCACTCGCGCTCAAGCCATTTGCAGTCTAATTCTGAGTTTTGGGCAGCATTCTAGGTTCTCATCTCTATCGTTCCAAGCATGTATTTTACTAGCTGTTCGATTCTTCAAAATTCGATCCAGGTATTCCGCTCATCCCTCTTGTTAGACAAATCAACTCCTAATCACACAACACTAAGAAACTGGAACGAGTTCGAAAATGAAACTTCTGAAAAATACACAACTGTTCGGCCAGAGTTGTGGCCGAAGTGAGCTTCGCGCAGAACTGAAAATAAATGAATCACACAATCGATTTTACGTGGTTCGTTCAAGATGAACTACATCCACGGAGGCAAGACACACCTCAATCCACTAAGATATCCAATCAATTACAGAAATTACACTCAGAAATGAATATGCCCAATTCTGGAACAATTTAGGGCAGAGAACTTTTCACTCTCAAATTCTCTCTGTAATCTATGAAAACTGGAAATTGCTCGACGTAGTGTTGTTCTCCTTGAAGAGAGCTTTCCAATGATATAGGTCTTGTAGCTCGAATGTAACTGATCAAAAAATTCTAACTGATTGAAGATGACTGCTGCTACCGGACAAATGTGACGGTTTATTCCGTCACAAACTGTAACAAACTCGTCACAACTGACGGTTATCCTCCAACCACCCTGAACCCGGTTTATTCTGCACAGACTCACTTCTACATGCTAAAACCCGGTCTATCCACCCGGTTCTTCACTTCATGATCCCGGTTCCACATTCTAGACACATCCTATTTCAAAATATAGCTCACTTGATGAGATTGAACACTTCCTCACACCTCTCTTGTGTATTTTGTTTATGCCTTATGCAATTGCACATGTTATATGAATTTGTTTATTAATGTTGATTGCACATTTGATTAAATTTATGTGGTCGATTCATTGAATGCTTAAATTATTGATTTATTAAGGCTGATTGCATGATATTTACGTGTGGATACCATTTTCGTAAACAAGATGAAAAGGCGCGGTCAAGAAACCCAAACCGTATCTCCCTATGCGCCTTTTTTAGGTTCAATGGTGGACCGCCATCACAAGATCGGAGACCGTCTAGAAGCAGGCCGTTTCCCTGCCCATTGAAGGACTGTCGGAGGATCGATCCTCCGTCTCTGACCCTCGTTGGACACATCGTAGACCGCACAACGCTAACCTTGACCACAAATCGTTGTCATCATTACAGCGCAAGGAAAACACATGGGCAAAGGAATGCGCCAGCTCAGCAAAAGCATGACACCAGGCAACCTGCCATCTGGCACCGACTTTAACACTTGGCAGACACATGTCAACCATGCGGGAGCAGCTTCAGAAGCTTATAAATACCCCAACACCCCCATTGTAATAGATCATAAAAAAATAGAGAGATAAAGTAGTAAGAGATATAAACCCGAGAGAAGAAATATTGTACCTATAATTGAATGAGATCCTGCCTTCTTAATAAATGAAATAATCTTTTATTAAAGATATCCTGTTTCCAATCTTGTGATTTTACACTGACGACCACCAGAGCAGTACAATCTTTTGTGGAGAACGGTCATTACTCAAAACATCCATTTTTCACTAATTAACCTTTGTATAACTCGGTTTACCAAAGCAGTTAGTCACACCCATCCACAAATTGGCGCTAGAAGGAGGGCCTGAACCTCTGAATCATCAAAGACATCGGGATGGTTAATGAATCAACATCATCTCACACTCCATCTAGACATGCACTATCTAGATGGAATAGAAGGACCTCACCTGAGGTCACATCCACACGACGATCGTCTCAGGGTCACCGGGAAAATAGCCCACCACCTCTGGACGATCCTATAGAAGCAGAGTTACTCCATGACATTGCCAACAAAAGACAACAGTTGGCTCAACTGCAGAAGAAAAGGGCGGTCCCCGCGGGGGAAACATCCCAAGTCCGCAAGGATATCACCTCACGACGAAGGGTGTCTGAACCTTCTTCAGAAGCTAAAGATCGGGATCCAAAAGGAAAAGCGGTCTACCGGTCCCCAACCCCGGTGCACGATCAAAACGTCCATCGTCGGCCGAGTTCTCCGGCTATGAATGAACGTCCTCATGAAAGAGAGCCGACCATAGAGGGCTGTAACAGCGGCTGAATCCAGGTCGCCCTAGAAAACGGTCTTCGAAAGGCTCGGTAACCAAAGCGACCAGATGCGAAGACCTCGACGACTGGTAACTCCCCCATGAAAACCGGATTTTGATGAACAACTTCCCCGCAATGAATACTTGCGACAGCAGAGGATTGAAGACCGTCACAAGGAGAGGCCCTATTATAATCACCACGAGGGAAATCAGGAAGAAATTGCCAGGCTCAAAGACCACTTGAGCCGGTTAGAAGGACGATCACAAGCATAACCATCACTGCTGGATGAAAGTCCAACATCCCGGCGAGATCTCCATTCGTGCTTTCAATTCTGTCCGCCAAATTTCCCAATGAGGTACGACCACCAAACATTATGTCGTACAATGGTGCAACTGATCCAACAACACATTTGAATACATATTTATCATGTATGGAATTACTGTCGCCAACTGATGCAACGGTATGCCGAGTATTTCTAGAAACACTCAGAGATAGGGCACAACTTTGGTTTCGATCTCAACCAGCACACTCAATTTCAAGCTGGGATCAATTGGCGGAGCTTTTTAAAACGAATTTCATGAGCTTTAAAACGCGCACAGCACCAAAAGAAAGATTAACAACGATAGTCCAAGGAAAGGACGAAAAATTGAGCAAATATTTAGAATGCTTCAACACGTTGCTGTTGCAAACCGAGAGGATGTCCGACGACGCGGTATTGATCGCAGCGATGCACGGCCTGCGAACGGACACTCGGTTTTGGTGGTCCGCACAAATTGAAGGTCCTCGATCATTTGCAGACTTCATGGCGAGGGCGGATCAATATATAGGTGCGGAGGAAAGCCTAGATGTACCCCAGAAAAAAGACGAATTGACGAGAAAAAGGAAAGCAGCGAACGCCGAAACACGAGAATGGAAAAATCTCCGTGCGGTGGAAAATCAGGAGTAAATGGACAAGCTAAATGAAGTCCTCTCAATTATTTCGGAAGAGGTCTTTCTTCAAATAAAAGGACAGGGGCTCTTAAAGAAACCCCCAATATTCAAGTTGATCCGTCCAAGCTGAGCCGACGAAAATTTTGTAAATACCACGAGTCGGTCGACCACAATACAAACGAATGTTGAGATTTGATCTCACAACTTTACGCACTTTATGAGGACGGGAAACTAGACCGGTTTATCACTCCAAAACCGGTAGCCCGAAATCAATTGACGAAGAATAATAGATCCTGCACCATAAAGACCGCTGCTAGAGAGGATAACACCTCCTCAACGAAATGGAGTAGACCCTGATGAAAATCCGCCACAAGAGATTTTGATGATGGGTCAGATTGGCGATCCGTATATGCGATATCGCAAGAGGGCAAGAAGGATGCAGTTGCGAGCAACACATAATAGTTATCAAAATGGCCACCAATGTATAGATTCCGCCAGAATGATAATTATTCTTATGATAGCCCAATCCCGACATCTTATCCCCAAGAGGAGGCCCAAGGGTCATCCAACCCAACAAGGGATGAACTGGGCGTATCTAATGATCAGACCTCGGGGCCGGACATTGACACAATTATGTGACAGGCACAGTACGGACACGACCGGGCAGTCCATGAATCCATGTCCATAAATCAAGATATTCATTTTCCTAACGATGACGCAACTGGTTTGGTTTTTCCCCATAATGATGCTTTAGTGACTGCGATAAAGATCAATGGAACTATGGTCCACCGAACAATGGTGGACACAGGAAGTTACGGTAACGTTTTGTTTCTCAGCACATTCAAAAGATTGGGACAACTTCACTCATATCTGGAGCCTTGTCCTAAAGTAATCCGAGGCTTTGGGGCAGGGGTAGTCCCCCCATAGGGCGAGTAACGTTACCTGTTCGACTCGAAGAAAATGAGCGAGGAGTTTCCCATAACTTAACTTTTAAGGTTGTAGATCAACCGTCGATCTACAATTGCATATTGGGATTGCTTAATGGCTTACAAAGCAGCGGTGTCGATCTACCACTACTGCTTAAAGTATCCTACCCCAGACAGCGAGATCACTGTGAAGGGTGATCAGGTGAACGCTCGTGAATGCACTTAAAATATCCAGCCGTACGAACTAAACATGATGGAACCGGTCTGCATGGAGACCGAAGAAAAGCCTCAACCGATTCCTAATTTCCCTGGCTTGGGGGATTTAGAATGGGAACACATCGACCCCTGTAAAGCTCCAAAAAGAAAGACAGCTGAGCCCGCAGAAGAACTGGTCAATATCCTGATCAATCCTGATCGGCCGGAACTTGAAGTCGACATTGGAGCAGAACTCCCAGAACTAGAACGGACATCGTTACTTGGGTTTCTGCAAAATAATCAGGATGTTTTCGCCTGGTCTCATGTACACATGATTGGTGTGGACCCTGAAGTCATCACTCATCGATTAAACATAAACCCGAAAGCTTGACCGATTAGACAGAAGTGTCATAGCCCTGAAAAGTACGATGCACTTGAGTGCGAGGTCCAAAAATTACTAGCAAACGGACTTGTTCGTCAGGTTTTCTATCCTGAATGGATAGCAAATCCAGTTTTGGTGATAAAAACTAACCTTACTTGGCGCATGTGTATAGATTTCACGGACCTGAACAAAGCATGTCCGAAAGACAATTTTCCGCTTCCACCCATTGACCAGCTAGTGGACGTGACCGCTGGACATGAGTTAATGAGTTTTATGGACACCTTTTCGGGTCATCATCAAATACCGATGCACCCTGAAGATCAAGAAAGTAACGCCTTCGTCACAGATCACGGTCTATTCTATTGGACAAAAATGTCATTTGCCTTAAAGAACGCCGGGGCGACTTACCATCGATTGGTGAACAAAATGTTCGCCCAATAGATTGGAAAGATAATGGAAGTATAGTCGATGATATGTTAGTTAAGAGTCGACTCAGAGGCGATCATGTGCACCACTTGACGGAGGCTTTCGCGATTCTGTGACAGTTCTGAATGAAGCTTAATCCGAAGAAATGTGCGTTCGGAGTGGCCTTAGGGAAATTTTTGGGATTTATGGTGAGCGAAAGAGGAATCGAGGCTAATCTGCAGAAAATCCAAGCTATATTGGATTTACAACCACCATGGAAGGTAAAGGACGTACAGTCCCTTGTGGGTAAGGTAGCTGCTTTGGCCCGATTCATCTCCAAGTCATTTGAGAGGTGTAAACCTTTCTTCCAGACAACAAAAAAAAGGAAGAGTGTTTGCTTGAGACGACTAGTGTGCCCAAGCTTTAGAGAAACTAAAGGAATTCCTCCAGTCACCACCTCTCTTATCAAAGGCCCTGGACGGAGAAAAACTTAACATGTACCTCGCTGTAGCAGATGAGAAAATAAGTGCGGTCCTCATTCGAAATCAGAAAGGACAGCAACATCCTGTCTATTACGTAAGCCAAGCTTTACATGAGGTCGAAATTCGGTACACCACTGTTGAAAATTTAGCCTACGCATTGGTGATCGCCGCTCGTAAGCTGAGGCCCTACTTCTACGAGCACATAATAGAAGTTCTCATGAACTATCCCCTGCGGCAGATTCTGCAAAGGCCAGACACGGCTGGAAGATAATTGAAGTGGGCGGTCAAGCTTGGGCAATTTGACATATTGTTCGCCCCCCGCACCGCCATCAAAGGGCAGGCCTTGGCCGATTTCATCCTGGAATTCACCCCGCCAATAGACATACAAACGGTTGAAGAAAACCCATGGGAGATCTATGTTGATGGATCTTCGACCGCACAATGAGCCGGAGCAGGAGTAGTACTCCTAAGTCAACACAGACAATATCTAAGCTCCATAATATGGTTCGATTTCAACGCTACCAACAATGAAGCGGAGTACGAAGCGATCCTTTATGGGATAGATACTGCCAGATCGTTAGGCATTGATAAGGTAAGGATATACAACGACTCTCAGTTGGTAATCCACCAAATAAATGGAGATTATGAGGCAAAGGAAGAAAAAATGGCGAGATATCTGAAGATAGTTCAAGAGAAAGCTAAAGGCTTCGAAAAAATTGAGTTTCAACAAATCCCAAGTACCAGAAACGCGCAAGCGAACGCACTGGTGCGATTAGCCACCTCAGAGGGAGCAGAAAACCTAACTTCATTAGTGTTTCTTCGGGCAGATACACCGTTTATTCTATAAGAGGAAGCGATGTAAATTGAAGAGAGCCAAGAAGGATGGATGGCTCCAATAGAATGCTACCTCAAAATTGGAGAACTTCCCTCACGTCATTTGGAGGCCCATCAAATCCGGATGCGGTCAGCTCGTTATACCCTTCTAGACGGAGTTCTTTACAAAAGAGGGTATGCTATGCCACTACTAAAATGTGTCCAGGAATCCGAACAACCATACGTTATGGCAGAGGTCAACGAATGGGTTTGTGGAAACCATACAGGAGGACAAGCCCTCGCAAAAAAAATACAAAGACAAGGCTATTTCTGGCCAACTCTTAAGAAGGACGCAATCCAGTATGCTAGATCATGTCCTCAGTGTAAGAAACACGCTCCTTTTATTCGACTCCGCCCAAAAGTGGTGACATCAGTCCAGAGTCCATGGCCCTTTGCAAAATGAGGGATCGATCTCATAGGGCCATTTCCAAAAGCCAAAGCCGGATTCAGGCAAGCGATCTTGCGGTCGACTATTTCACGAAATGGGCAGAAGCTGAGGCTTTGGAGAAGATCACACACAAGAAACTTGAAGATTTCATCTGGAAGTACATAATTTGTTGCTTCGGAGTCGCGATGTCATTTATGACCGACAACGGAAAATAGTTTGATAATCAACAGTTCAAGAACTTTTGTGCAGACCTCACCATCAAAGCCCACTTCACTACACCACATCACCCACAATCAAAGGGACATGTTGAAGCGGTCAATAAGGTTTTGAAATACACGCTGAAGACCCGCTTGACAGAGAAAATAGGATACTGGGCGGAGGAACTACCGGGCGTTCTATGGTCGTATCGAACAACGCATAGATCATCAACAGGAGAAACTCCCTTCAGCCTGGTCTATGGCACATAAGCGGTCATTCCGGTGGAAATAGGGTCTCCGACTCTAAGAATTACACACTTTGAAGATGGAAACAACGATGAAGGAATACAAACCCAGCTAGATATTATTGAAGAACGTCCATTGGAAGCAGAAAATCAAAACATAAGACACAAATGACGCTTGGAAAGGTATCATCATAAACAGGTCAAAATCCAAAAATTTCAAGTAAATGATCTCGTCATGAACAAAGTCCTCCCCCCAGCTCAAACAGGAGTGTTTAGCCCAAATTGGGAAGGACGTAGAAGGTGATCAGATGCATCGCCAACGGAGCATATGAGTTGGAAGACACCAATGGCAAGAGGTTAACTCACCCATGGAACGCACTACACCTGAAGAAATACTACCAATAGGGGACCTAATGTACAAATTCCTTGTATAAACTAAGTGAATGTTTATAAATAAATCTTTTTTCTTCCAAATTATCTTTAAGTCACAAAAAGACTCATCTAAAGGACAAGCAAGAAAAAGACTCGACCACGGGCGAGCACAAAAAGACTCGTCCACGGACGAGCACAAAAAGACTCGTCCATGGGCGAGCACAAAAAGTCTTATTCATGGGCAAGCATGATAGGACTTGTTGAAATAAACAAGCACAAAAAGATTAATTAATCAAAGTTAAAAATGGACAAATAAAGATCAAGTTATACTAAGTAAAAAAGACGGCCAAAAAGAAAATTTCATTGATAAAAAATCCTTATACAAAACATAAAAAATAATAAAAGTTAAGATGTTTCAGGAACGCTTGGAGGTGGAGGAGTCTCAAGACCTTCGAGGTTCTTAGCAAGTGGAGAGACCCCGAACAAGGCCCAGTCATCATCGTCCAACTCCTCATTATGAGGGTTTTTCTTGGCGAAGCGAGCCAAATTCCTCCTAAGGGAAGAGACGTCAGTCCCTTGCTCGGACATAGCCTTCGTCTTAGCTGTAACGGTCTCAGCAACCTTCAACTGAGAAGCAGCAGAAGTAGCAAGGGCTCGATCCTTCTCTTCTTCGGCCCCTTTCAATAGCTCTTTGAGCTGGACAACCTCAGCTTCAGCGGCCTTTCGCCTACTATGCTCTTCGTTATACAGCTGGCAAGCCTTGGCCACAGTTGGGTTAGACAATGGATCCCCAGAGACCTCCGCCTGAGCCGACATCAGAAAATTTAAAGACCGCCCAAGATGAACAGCTGCGGCCTCCATCTTACCACCAAAGGTGAGCGTGGGCTCTATATCGGATAGGCTCTTTGTCCAGCACTTAGCAGGGGCATCACCTCAAAGCTTGCGAGATTGGAAGAGCGGGAACGTTGATAATTCCTAAATAAAGATGGCTGCTTTGGAGCCTGATGAGTCAACTCCCCACTTCTCTAAAGCGAACACCTTCTTACTATCCCATCCTAAGTAAGAAGAATCGGAAGCTGAATAGAACTGGGGGATTGAACGATCACCTTAGAGCGAGACCTCTTTGGAACATGATGAGCTAACTCTTCAACAGAAGATCTCTTCTTCTAAACAGCCTCAGTTACAGGAGCAGGGACATTTTCTTTGGCAGCCGGAGAAGCACTCGGAGGAGCCTCCAAGACCGTAGCTGCCGGCGCTTGGCCTCCTTGAGATGAAGACCCAATCCTTTGACAAGCTTCATACTTCTTCCATCTTTTCAGTTCAGCCCTCCGAAAATTCCTTTCTTGCACCATCATATCTTCAAACGGCATGGGAGGAATAGGCTTTGTCATCACTTCAGGCGCAGATCGATTGCCTCCAGCGACCACAGAAATTGGTGTAACATCCAAGGGATGACTAGCCATAGGGGGAGGAATATCAAAATCCGTGATCATCAGGACACACAAAATAGAAGAAGGGTCAACACATGTAAATATAACGATAATAAAAATAGAAAGTTAAGTAGATCGCATACTGAGATCTGGAGGAAGAGTTTGGTGAGGAGTGACCAAAAGCCCCCACCGGCGAAGCTTTTTCTGTATGGTGTATTCCAAAACATCGTAAGGCCTGTTCTGGTTCTTATCATGGAGCTCCTTCAAATTCCTCTTGAACTCTCTCGATGGAACCACTGAACTGATACGATCTGCAAAAAAAAAAAGAACAGGGGGGAGTAAGATCAGCAAAATTTAAGAACAAAATAAATATATACAAACGTACCACGACAGAAAGCATAATCAGTAGGAATAAGAACGCGATCATAACGATCGCCCTGATCAGCTGGGGCTGGCGAGGCCCAATCACCCCCAACGAAGAACCACTTGTCTTTCCACCCGACGACCAAGTCCTACAGACGACCGATCAGTTTTTAACCCCTCCGTGGGGTTACATAGTACCAACCCGGTAAAGTTCGATCGCGCTCCACCAACTTATATATGATGCCCATCTCCTCAGGGGTCGGAGCAGCGAATCACTTAGACCGAAAGAGGTAAATGGTGGCACAAAGCACGTGCCAAACGTTTGCGACTAATTGAGATGGAGCAACTCCCTAAAACCGCAAATAGGAACTGAGGATCGTCAGTAGAGGAAATCGGACTCCTCCCTTCATCGACCACATCGTGATTGCAATACATCCTTTTGGCGGTTGATCGGCCCTCTCTATGGGATCTAGAATATGAAAATGAATGTTTCCAGGAACCTCTGCCGCAAGCGCAGCGTCAAATAATTCATTCGCATTCACTGAACTGACAAACTCTGCTGCGCCAAACTGAGATAGACCGTAGGAAGCTCTAATCGGCGGTCGACGTGAGAAGTCCAGATCAAAGTTAGGAAGGCGAACTCCCCTCGCAAGCGCAAGTTCCTTTGGATATTTCCAGAAAGGGAAACGTCTAAACCCTTGTCCCACACAACGCCATCCTGTGATTCAGGCTCCTGAGGGAAAGATTCAGGTCCTCTATCACCATGATGACCCAGACCCAAACTTCTTTCTAATTCGTCCGCGAACACATCGACCTCTTCTTCGTTGATAGGTGCGATTGAAGGGGTTTCCAAAAGATGATTCCTATGACGAACCGTGTCTGCGTCATTTCCTTCCAAAGCCCGTCTGATGTCTTCATCAGTATACCCAGCATCCCTCAAATCCTTAATATATTTCTTCCATTCTTCAGACATCTCCTCCCTCCAATCAAAACTAGCACTCTCCTCTTCCCCCACACTCTCAGAATTGGATTTAACAGAAGATTTCCCGAGAGCGCTTCTATATTCTCTTTCGCTAATTTTTTTAGGAGAAGAAGAAAGAGAACTAGAATCCGATGAAGACATATCAACCAAACAAACAAAAACAAAATAGGAGTTACCTTAAGCCACCACGAACGGTTTTCAATTCCAAACCCACCTGTCACGGAACAATAGAAAAGGCAAGCAGCAATAAGAAATTTTCTTTAAGAGTAAAAAAGTTTAAAATGAGTCAAATTGAAAGCTATATATAGTAAGAAAAACTTTAATAAAATCAACGGTCACGATCGAAAAAACTTAAATGGCCACGATGCAACCGCAAGATTGAACCAACCACAATTTGACACGTAGCAGCGCGTACAACACATGCGCGCATGCGAAACGTCAAGCCCAAAAAGTAAAACGTCAGCTCACACCATGTCATCAGCGATCAATGACGTGTCACCAATATTATCCCCAAATAGAGATTTGAATTTTGAAATAGATCGTTTTCCCGCTCAAAAAAAGAAAAAAAAACCCCTCGAAGCAATAAGTTAGAAGACCGTCAATAGGGTCACCGTTCTCCTAACTTAGGGGGGTACTTGTGGATACCATTTTTGTAAACAAGATGACAAGGTGCGATTAATAAACCCAAACTGTATCTCCTTATGCCCCTTTTTAAGGTTCGATGGTGGACCACCATTACAATATCGGAGACCGTCCAGAAGCAGACCGTTTTCCTGCCCCATTGAAGGACCGTCTAAGGATCGATCCTTCATCTCTGACCCTCGTCGGACAGTTTAGTTTAGTTTAGTTTATATCGTAGACCGCACAATGCTGACCTTGACCACGGACCGCTGTCATCATTACAACATAAGGAAAACACATGGGCAAAGGAATGCGCCAGCTTAGCAAAAGCATGACACCAGGCAACCTGCCATCTGGCACCGACTTTGACACTTGGCAGACACATGTCAACCATGCGGGAGCAGCTTCCAAAGCTTATAAATACCCCCAACACCCCCATTGTAATAGATCATAAGAAAATAGAGAGAGAAAATAGTAAGAGATATAAACTCGAGAGAAGAAATATTGTATCTATAACTAAATGAGATCCTGTCTTCTCAATAAATAAAATAATCTTTTAGTATAGATATCCTATTTCCAATCTTGTGATTTTACACTGACGATCGCCAGACCGGTCAAATATTTTGTGGAGAACAGTCACTACTCAAAACATCCATTTTACACTAATTAACCTTTGAATAACTCGGTTTACCAAAGCAGTTAGTAACACCCATCCACATTACTGATTATTGCTGAATTTATGAGGTGCTAATTGCACGAATTTACATGATTTTGGTGTTGATTGCACATGACCTATTTATTTGTTGTGCTAGTCTATTTTGCTAGGATTGAAACTATTGAGGAATGTTTGTTGATTAAGAGCAGGATATACTTGAATTGGATACATGGGCGTAATTGCTTTAATGATTTGCTTTTTATTTGGGGTCTGATGGTATATGTGAACTTGGGTGGTTATCCTCGTGAATGGAATTTGAGATTAAAGTTTAGAAATAGTTGTGTCTGTATGTGTGGAGAGGGGCCACAAGTTGAACCCATTTAAAGTAATCGATGTTGTCCAACGTTGTTCATATTTGTATTAATTCTACGGGAATTTTGAAAGTCATAATGCACTAGGCCATGCGACCATGATTTTGATTTAGATAATTTAGATTTGACTTCATGATAATGATTTGGTGCTTGTGTATTCATTTAGGACTTCAAGGATTAAAGTCATATGTTAGCTATGATTATTGGATTAAAACTTTGAGTTTTCATTTTTGAGAAAACTGAAGATCAGCGAATCAAGAATATTATGATCGTTAGCATAGATATTAATATTGAATCAGTGAATGATTTTCTTGATTATCATTTCATTTGATATATCTAATTGCGATGGCGTTGCATTTCCTGATGTAAAATGCTCATGGATCCTGCACTGGAATAGTCCAAGGGGTTGATTCAGCTTTAGCTGGCCCTGAGATTGAAAGCCAAGGGTTTGAGAGGAATATCACCCTTGGCTCTACAACTAAGCATCGAGGTCTTATACAAGCCAAGGGTTTGAGGAAAATCTCGCCTTTGGCACAATAACTGAGCACCGAGGGCTCGAGGGGAATCTCGCTTGAGCTCATGATTGATGCAAACCAAAGGTTTGAGATAAATCTCATCGTTAGCCCCCGAACTAAGCACCAAGGGCTCGAGGGGAACCTCACCTGAGCTCATGATTGATGCAAGCTAAGGGTTTGAGGGGAATCTCGTCCTTGGCCACAGAACTAAGCATCGAGGGCTTGAGGGGAATCTCGTCCGAGCTCATGATTCATGCAAGCCAAGTTTTTTAGGGGGATCTCGCCCTTGGCCCCAGAACTAAGCGTCGAGGGCTCAAGGAGAACCTCGCCCGAGCTCATGACTGATTCAAGCAAAGAGTTTGAGGGGAATATCTCCCTTGGCCGAGAACTGATCATCGAGCGCTCGAGGAAAATCTTGCTCGAGCTCATGATTGATGTATACCAAGGGTTTGAGGGGAATCTCGCCCTTGGCCCTAATTCTGAAAGAATTGCTTTTAGATGCCTTGAAGAGAACTTGGGGTGAGAATGTTGCACATTTCAGTGCTCAGCAACTTTGAAAGAATTCCCTTCAGCTGCCCTGAGGAGAACTCATGGGGGAGAACCCTGCACGTTAGTGCTCAATAGGTTGGAATGAATTTCATTCAGCTACCCTGAAGAGAGCTTAGGAGGAAGAATGCTTCATGTTTTGGCGCTCAACAGCTCTGAGAATTCCCTTCAGCTTCCTTGAAGAGAACTTAGGTGGAGAACCCTGTGCATTTTCAGCGCTTAGCAGTTCTGAAAGAGTTCCCAGAACACTGCGTGTTTTAGCTCAATTAAACCTAGATAATTCACCTTAGTCGCCCTGAAGCGAACTCAGGGGAGTATGCATAGCATCTGTGACACCTCATATTGGTAGAGACTTAGCTCAAGAAGAAACATGTACTTTATGATCTCTGAAGTGAACTCAAGGGATAACCTACATTGATATAAATACAGCTCAGAGCTGAGAGAAGCTTAGATTAGGCACAAGTATCCACTTCATGCTCAATGAAGTGAGTTCAAAGGGAAGAATATTATGTGTACATAGTACCTATGATAGAACCTTTTTATACGCAAAGAATTGAAGATAAGAAGTCCTACACTTGGAAGAGAGTACATTTTTAAATGCAAACGACAAAGATAGAACTAATAACCCAAAGTTGTATGAGTTGAAATACTTGACAAAATATTTTCTATAGAGTGGTTAACCCCTTCAGAGCTGCTCTGGTATACGTCATTTCGACATGCATTTTAGGTCGATTTAGGGACATATTTGAAATCACTTGCATGTGTATCTAGTCGAAATATGCTTAAATTCATTATCTTGAGCTAGATGGCATGTTTGTGCTTGTTTTAGTGATAATAAGATATAAAAAGGCTAAAAAGTCCGTTTGGACGAAGTCTGAATGAAAAATGAGCAAGAAAGCTGAAAGAAACGAAGAATTAGAGTTTGGAAAAAACGAGTCAACTCAACCGAGGCCATTTGGCAGCTCGGTCGAGGCCGAGTTGAAAAAAAATACGAGAAGGGGGCAACGAGTGGCAACTCGATCGAGGCCCAAAGAAACTCGGCCAAGTTGACCAAGTGGGGCGAGGCGATGTATGACTCGGGTAAGTCCATTCAGGTGGTGCAATTAGTTATTTTACGTTTTTTTCCCTTTTCAAGCCCATCCTCACCCCAACTCGTCCCAATTATAAATACAAGCCTCCAAGTTCGAAAATAACACACAATCATCATTTTTTAAGATTAGCTCAACCTCTCACAAAACAACACACAACTGAGTTTGAATGAAATGCAACCAAGAAATCGGCCAACAACAACCAAACCAAGAACAGGAAAGAAAAATTGATGAACACAGGGCTTTTACGTGGTTCGATCAATGTGATCTACATACACGGAGGTTCTATACATTTCAATTCACTCCACTAATCAACCAATTTACAAGAATTATCCAGAAATCTAGAAAACCCCAAATCACAGCTTGATTTGAGCAGAAAACCCTAGAGATCTAATTCTCTTTGATTGAGTAATGTTTACAGAGGGAAAATTACGTCTACTAGCTCTCAACTAAGTGTTTACAAAGTATATAAATGCTGGAGCTCGAATCAGGGAGTTGAGGTAGTTGTAACCACATTTGACTCAAGTTATCCAAAACTGCTGCAGCGAAGCTTCTACAACGGTTTTCCATGCAACAGAATAAAAACCGTTGTAACTGGCGGTTATAACTACCATGAGCCCGGTTCTCCTTCTAACCTCTTTTCTGAATCTGGTTAAAACCCGGTTCTCTGATCCGGTTCCTTGCATTCCAAACCCGGTTCTGAAATCCTCAAAACCTCTACTTCATACCACATACACTTGATGATATTGAACCAATATCTACAAATCTCCACCTCGATGAAATCAAGTGTATATCATTACCTCAAACCTACCTTGCTCTTTATCCTTGAATCACATCGTTCAAGCCTATTAGGCTTGAGCAATGGACTACCTTACTTCTAGGCACTGCTTTGGTTAAGAAGTCAGCATCCTTATCACTTGTATGGACTTTCTTAACCTCTACTGACCCTGCATCAATCACATCCCTTGCAAAATGCAACCTAACATATATATGCTTGGATCTTTCATGGAAGGCTTGATGTTTCACCAGATGTAGTCAACTCTGATTGTCACAGTATATAGTTACACATTCCTGCTTTATCCCCAGATCCTTCAGAATACCTTTCAACCACACAGCTTCTTTAATTGCCTCTGTCAAAGCCATGTACTCAGCTTCTGTAGTTGATAAAGCTACTACTGATTGTTGCACACTTCTCCAGCTTACTGCAGTACCATATAAAGTACACACATATCCTGTGATTGACCTCCTGGTGTCAACATTACCAGCAAAATCAGCATCTGCAAAACTTTCCAAAGGAATAGATATGTTTGCCAGTTTCTGAAAATTCAACCCCAGATTGACTGTTCCCTTCAGATACCTTAACACCTGCTTCAAAGCCTCCCAGTGAGCTTTCCCTGGATTTGACATATACCTACTAACCAAAGACACATAATATGCTAAGTCTAGTCTGCTGCATATCATACCATACATTAAACTTCCAACCCCACTAGCATAGGGCACATTTCTCATGTATCTCACTTCTTCTACTGTCTTAGGACTCTGCTCCTTTACTGAGTTGTTGGCTTACTGGAATACTCAATGTTTTAGCCTTATGCATCCTAAACCTCTCTACCACTTTCTGAAGGTAATGCCTCTGAGACAACCATAAACTTCCAGCAGCTCTATCTCTAATTATACTCATTCCCAGAATCTTCTTGGCATCCCCTATGTCTTTCATGTCAAACTCAGAACTCAACTTCTGCTTAAGCTGATGTATTTTATGTGTACTCTTGCTTGAAATAAGCATGTCATCCACATACAGCAACAGGTATACAGGATTAGCACTTGTACTCTTATCAAAATAAACACAACTATCATATAGACTTCTGACAAAACCAGCTTTTAACATAAACTCATTGAACTTCTTATTCCACTGCCTTGGACTTTTTTTCAACCCATATAATGATTTCTTGAGAAAACATACCTTTTCTTCATTTCCAGGAATCACAAACCCCTCAGGCTGCTTCATATATATGTTCTCAACTAAGTCTCCATGTAAGAAAGCTGTTTTTACATCCAGCTGCTGTAATTCCATATCTTCTTGTGTTACTTATGACAAAAGTAGTCTGATTGAACAATGTTTCACCACAGGAGAGAAAACCTCATTGAAATCAATACCCTCCCTCTGAGTAAAACCGCTTGCTACCAATCTTGCTTTATACCTTATCTTATCTGAGTCTCCAGCTTCAACTTTCTTCTTGTAAATCCATTTGGAACTTACCAGCTTCTGCCCCTTTGGTTTATCCACCAGTTTCCAGGTGCCATTCCTTTCCAATGATTCCATTTCTTCCATCATTGCACTAATCCAGTATTCACTTTCATCACCACTAACTGCTTCTCTGAAATTCTGTGGCTCATGATGTTCTATGTCTTCAGCAATATTGAGTGCATAATGTACACTTCCAGCCTGTCCATAAAAGTCTGGTCTCTGTATTTGCCTCCTTGGTCTATCTCTAGCAACGATGTAATCTCTCAGGTTTGTATTTCTGGGTGGCATATCCTCTTCATCTAAAGAACTATCACTTGAGTGATCAACCAAGTTTTCACCTCTTTGTGGTCCATGATCCATCTGAGTCTCCACCTGAACTGATAACCTTTCTGATTCAGTACCTCCATCATGTTCTTTTTTATATCCAGAGAAATGATATCCCATAATTGATTCATTGAACTTCACATCTCTATTGATCATTAGTTTCTGACTCCCAGGTTCCATGCACCATAACCTGTAACCCTTGATTCCCTCTGGATATCCCAGAAACACACACCTGTATGCTCTAAGATCAAGTTTGTCTAATTTCATGTGAGCATAAGCCAAACATCCAAACACCTTTAGACCTGAGTAATTTGGAACTCTTCCACTCCATACTTCTTCTGGTGTTTTGAACCCTAGAGATGATGTAGGTGATCTGTTTATTAGGTAACAGTGTTTCTCCCCAGAACACCTTTCGCAATCCAGCATCAATTAACATACACCTTACTCTTTCAAGGACAGTTTTGTTGAATCTTTCTGCCACTCCATTCTGTTGTGGATTCATGGGAACTGTTCTGTGTCTGGTAATTCCCCTTTCATCACAGAAAACTGTAAAGTTTGTAGAAAGATACTCCAAGCCATTGTCAGTTATTAAATGCTTGAGTTTCTTTCCCCTCAATGTTTCCATTTGAAGCAACCATGTCTTGTATTTAGTGAAGGCATCACTCTTGTTTCTTAAGATAAACACCCACACTTTCCTACTGAAATCATCAATAACAGACATGAAGTACTTTCTTCCTCCATGAGTTTCAGTTCTGGATGGTCCCCAGATGTCAGAGTGAACATAATCTAGAGGTTCTTGAGTAATGTGAACCCCCTTAGCATAAGGCAATTTCTGTGATTTGCCTAATGCACATTTGTCACAAAATTCAAGTGTCTGGTTTCCAACCTCTCCTATTATGCCTCTTTTGGATAGCTCTTTCAATCCCCTTTCCCCAATGTGTCCTAACCTCTTATGCCACAGGGTTAATTCATCCTTACCCAGAATATTCCCCACATTCCCAACCACTGGGTTTCCTATCAAGATAAACAATCCATTGTGTTGTCTTCCTTTGATTACCACTTTATTCTCTTTGGTTATGTGTAATTGACCATCAACAGACTTAAATTCACACCCAGTAGCAATTAGAGATCCTAGGGAGATCAGATTTCTTTTAAGTCCTGGCACATACCTTACATTTGTAATTTTTCTTGTAACCCCATCAAACATATTGATGCTTACTGATCCAGTGCCTTGAACTCTGCAGGATTGGTCATTTCCCAGAAGTACACACCCTCTTTCTTGAGGTTTCGAAACCATTCTTCATGAGGACACATATGGAAGGAGAAACCTGTATCCAATACCCATTCCATCTCCATTTTTGACTCAGTAACATTCAAGACCTCTGGTATGTCTTCTTCATGCTCTACTGTAGCAGCTTCAGCACCCTGACCTTCTTTCTTCTTCATCTTCTGTGGACAATCTTTCTTTAGATGCCCTATCTGTTTGTACTTGAAGCACTTTCTATTTTCTATCCATTCTCCAGATTTCTTTGGAGCAGTGTTGCCACTTTTGGGATTCTTTGAGGTTTGACCCTTCTTCTTTTGGTAGTTTCTTTTGAACTTAACATTCAGTCGTTCACCAGATTGAGTTACCTTCTTGTCTCCTTGAGTCTGTAAGCATTTGGTCTTCAAGGCAGTAATGATTGAGTCATAACTCAGTTTATCCTGCCTCTCAGACATCAAAGTATCTTTGAATCCTTCCATAGAACTTGGTAGAGCATTTAACACCATCAAGGCTCTGTCATCATCCTCCATAGTTACCCCAAGATCTTCCAGCTCATCAAAAAGTTTTGAAAACTCATCTAATTGATCAGAAATGTCTTTTTCCTCCACCATTTTGAAAGCCAGTAACCTCTGTTTGAGAAATAACTTATTTGATACAGACTTGGACTGATAAAGGTCCTCCAGTTTGGTCCAGGCCTCTATTGCATTCTTGCACCTTGAAACTTCCCTCAATGGCTTATCACCCAGGCACAAGATGATTAAACTCAAAGCCTTTTAATCTATTTCTGCATATTTGGGCTTCTCAGTCTCTATCCAATCACTCTTAGGTTTAAGAGCACTCACCAGCCCGTTTTGCACCAGAATGCCCTTCATCTTGATCTTCCATAGGTAGAAGTCATTCTTCCCTGAGAATTTATCCAAATCCATCTTCATTCCTGACATCTTTATCTTCTGGTTGCGTGAGAATGTTTCCCACAGATGGCGCCACTTGTTAAGATTAGCTCAACCTCTCACGAAACAACACACAACTGAGTTTGAATGAAATGCAACCAAGAAATCGGCCAACAACAACCGAACCAAGAACAGGAAAGAAAAATTGATGAACACAGGGCTTTTACGTGGTTCGATCAATGTGATCTACATCCACAGAGGTTCTATACACCTCAATTCACTCCACTAATCAACCAATTTACAAGAATTATCCAGAAATCCAGAAAACCCCAAATCACAGCTTGATTTGAGCAGAAAACCCTAGAGATCTAATTCTCTTTGATTGAGTAATGTTTACAGAGGGAAAATTACGTCTACTAGCTCTCAACTACAAGTGTTTACAAAGTATATAAATGCTGGAGCTCGAATCAGGGAGTTGAGGCAGTTGTAACCATATTTGACTCAAGTTATCTAAAACTGCTGCAGCGAAGCTTCTACAACGGTTTTCCATGCAACAGATTAAAAACCGTTGTAACTGGCGGTTATAACTACCATGAGCCCGGTTCTCCTTCTAACCTCTTTTCTGAATCTGGTTAAAACCCGGTTCTCTGATCCGGTTCCTTGCATTCCAAACCCGGTTCTGGAATCCTCAAAACCTCTACTTCATACCACAAATACTTGATGATATTGAACCAATATCTACATCATCGGAGAAGAGTTTGGAAGCTAGATCGAAGAGCAAGGAGGTGACGAGACGATGGTCGGAGATAAAAATTTGGGGTTTTCTATTTCTTATATTTAGTTAATTATTCCAAACATGTTTGTCTTTGAATATATTTGTTTTTTTACTTTGATTATGGGTAGCTAAACACTTATTGTGTGCTAGGGTTAGAAAGTAGATTGCGAACAACTATGTTTTAATTTTATCTTTAATTTTAGACTCCAATTTATGTTCGTTTATCTATGTGTTTGTTTGATTCCTATGATATCTTTAAACTGATCTATTGAATAATATACACATTTAATGAAGCCCCTTCAAGAGAAGAGTCTCACTAATAGACGTACCACACATACGTAGTTATCAATATTGTCCGAGAGGAGTGAATTATGTAGGCATTGGTGTAAGGGCTTTTGGGAGTCTTTAAGATTGGTCAACTCGAGATGGTGAGTAGTCCTAATTGATCAACAGTCTAGCCGCTTCAAGAGAAAGGTTAGTCAATACAAGTGTCGTCTAATAAACAACATAATTAGTTTAAAAGTCTAGAGAGTTAGGTTAATTTTACATAGGAGTTCATAATTGAAATCTATGCCCAAGAATCATCTTTATCCATCTGAGTCTATCTTATTATTTGATTACTTGTTTCCTAAGAAACTCTTCGATAATTAGTTATTTATATGCAATTAGGTTTAGAAAATACAAAATCCATCATTTTATTTGAAAGTATAGATATAGTAGAGATATTATAATCAGGGTACTAGGCTTGCATAATACAATCCCTGTGGATCGACCTTGTCTGCCATTAGCTACTTTAGCACCGTACACTTGCGGTATACTGGGTTTAAGATTAGAGCATCAGGCTCGAGTTAGCACTCGCTCACAGCCCCATTGACGCAAGTCAAGGGCCCCACCTTATTCTGGCTCGTGCCTCGTGATTCGCAGCATAGGCCCAAAGTTTTAGCTCTAGATGCACCTTAGCTTTGATCATCAGCGTAGGCCCATAGTTGCATATCTAGCAACACCAAATCATTGTAGAGAGTTGATAACAAACATAAGTCCAAGGTTTCACCTATGTCATCCTACATTTTATCTTTGATTTGTAGTACAAGTTCAAAATTGCACCTTTGGTAGTACTGATCCTAACGGAGCTTAGGTCCAGAGTTGCACCTCTGGCAACAACATGTTGAGCATTATTGCTTAAGATAAGTCTATAAATGCACATGTGCCAGTACTGAGTGCAGGTGGAAGCGTTGATGCGCATTTCAAACCCATAGTTGCATCTCTTGAAAAACCTAGTAAGCGTTACCACGCTGCATAAGGCCAATGTCAGGTCATCACTGAGTATTTCACTCTAAATTTCCACAAAATGAACATGAGAATGAGGGAATACTGCATGTGAACCACCCCAGAATTCGGATATCCCTTCTTAACAGGGTTAGAGATCAATTTCAGCTCTGATCTCGAACGCTTCTCAGAAGTCAAATTAACTCTCACCAGATCAAGGACACTTGAGAATGGGGGAATACTGCAGGTGAACCACCCTAGTATTCAGATACCCCTTCTTAACAAGGTTAGAGATCAATTTCAGCTCTGATCTCGAACGCTACTCAGAAGTCAGATTAACTCTCACTAGATCAAGGACACTTCCTTGGTTAGAGATCATTTTCAGCTCTAATATCAAACGCTTCATGGAAGTCAGATCAGCTCTCACTTGATCTTGAATACTTCCTTGGTTAGAGATCAATTTCAACTCCAATCTTGAATGCTTCTCGAAAGTCAGATCAATGCAAGCCTGATCTTGGATACTTCCTCGGTTAAGAGATCAGTTCCAGTTCCGATCTTGAATGCTTATCAGAAGTCAAATCAACTCTCGCATATTCTAGGATACTTTCTCAATTAAGAGATACTTCCAACTTTGATCCTGAATGCTTCTCAGAACCCATGGATACTTCCTCGGTTAAGAGATCAGTTCCAGTTATGATCTTGGATACTTCTCGGAAGTCAGATTGGCTCTCGCTTGATCTTGGAGACTTCCTTGGTTAAGAGATCAGTTCAAGTTCTGATCTCAAATGCTTCTCGAAAGTCAGATCAGCTCTCGCCTGATCTTGGATACTTCTTAAGAGATCAGTTTTAGCTCTGATCTTGAATGCTTCTCAGAAGTCAGATCAGCTCTCACTTTCTGATCAACTCTCACCTTATCTTGGATACTTCCTTGGTTAGAGATCAGTTTCAGCTCTCATCTCGAAGGCTTCCCAGAAGTCTAAGCTCTCACCTGACCTTGGATACTTCCTCGATTAGTGATCAGGTCAGATAACCTCTCACTTAATCTCAGATACTTCCTCAGTTAGAGATCAGTTTTAGCTCTAACTCAAGTGCTTCTCGGAAGTCAGATCAGCTATCACCTGATGTTGGATACTTCCTCGGTTAGAGATCAGTGTCACCTCTGATCTCGATCGCTTCTTGGAAGTCGGATCAACTCTCACATGATCTTTAATACTTCCTCGGTAAGAGATTAGTGTCACCTATGATCTCGAGCCCTTCTCTGAAGTTACATATGTTCTTACTTAATCATGGACACTTCCTCAATTGGAGGTGACTTTCACCTCTAATCTTGAGTATTTTTCAAATGTAAGATAAGTTCTTTCCTGATCTTCGGCACTTCCATAGCTAGAAATGAGTTTCACCTCTAAACCTGAACACTTATTGAACACAAGGAAATTGGTTTTAACTTTATTAACCAACAATGTGAACTGGACAAGAGGATAAAAGTCCTTCATTCAATTCTTGATCATAATATCAAATTTAGTTTGATAACGGGGGATTCTCGCGAATCGAATTTGATTGTTCTAAATTATCTAGATTGGGGACTATCGAATAACTTGATTGTTTGCCTGGATTCAGACCTAACTATGATATAACTTGACCTCCTATATGGATTTAAACCTAATGATGATGTGATTTTGCTTGTGAGATCCTTTGGATTAAAAATGTTGATATGATTTAGTGTAGCTTGAGAGTTGAGAGCTCAGATGGGGATTTCTGAAATACTCATACTTGTGAGTTGTGATTGTTTTTCTAATCACGGGATATAAATACCTTTTGCATAGACGGCTTGCATGTCTTGGAATTTTGATAAAAAAAAATGATATGCATCCTCTTGATATTATTTTTACAACCAAAGATATGATTATTAATGTATTATCTCATTTGAATTGAGTGAACTCACTTCTGAAGTTTGTTTGGCTTGAACTAATAATAGAATGCTGGTTCAAGCATGCGTTTGACTACTCTGATGATTACAAAGTAACTCATAGTAGGGGGAGTAGTTGATGAGGGAAAGCGGTGCACTTCGAAAATTGTGGGCTTGAGTCCATATTTTAGCATTTAATGATAGTAGCTCAAGCCTTAACAAAGAGTCCCATTGTAGGTCCAATCCTAAGAATGCCTAATTGCTGCAAAATAACCATAATGCCCCCAGGGTAAGAACTATTTTATATATCAACTACGAGAAAATTTCATTTTTAGTCCCACTGGACACGCAATTGCTTCATGTTGGTCATAATACTCTCTTTTTTTACCCCATTAGAGTGAAACATTTCACTTTTTATCCCAAACTCTTTTTGTTGCATTAGTAGTCACAAAAATTTGCACATTTAGTCCCACACCGTTTGTTATTAACATATCAGGTCGTGTGCATTGCACATGCCTCTTAGATGACGTAAAAACTCATTTTTATTAAAATTAAAGGCTATTTTTTAATCAGTAACGCGCCAAAGTAAGTCCCAAATTACCCCTAACTATTTTCTCCCTATTTATCTCGTTCCTCTCTTAATTAATATTCCATGGGGTTCTTCGGCTAAATCTAGCCCCAAACCTTGCATTCATGACGACGTGGAGAAGATCTGCTAAAGTGGGCCATGACCAATGAGGTCAACCAGATCAAGTGGCTAACAAATTTTGACACTGATAAGTCACTTCCGAGATCGAGGAAGTTATTGGTGAGGATTTATGGTTTAGGTGTTCAGATCTCTTTCGACCGTGAATATGATATTCGTACATTTGAGTTATGTTGATTGGAAATTGATAGTTTCTGTGTAGGTGAGATTGTGCAATCGATATAGTAACATTTAAATAAGATTAGGATTATTCTGCTTGCATTGTTTGAAGCTGGTATAATCTCGTTTCTATGAATAATTTTAGATTTAAGTGATGAAAAATAGTAAATTAGTCCTACGACATTCATTTTGTAGTTATTAATAGAAGCATATTGTTCTTGTTTATGTTTCATCACTTGTGCTTGGGTTAATATTTCATTTCCAGCATATGGTTTACCTCTTTGAGCTAATTATTGAATTCTCCATTGATATGCAAGTTAACCTTTTTGTGTATACTGCAATTTCTTTTAAGTAAGAGGTCGTTTGGCTTAGCTTATTTCAAATATTTTATAAGCTCCGACATCTTATAAGTTGTTTCGAAAAGCTTATAAATATAATTTTGCAGAAGCTTATAAGTTATCTATTTCTTGAATTCTCCATTGATTAGTGTGTGTTTCTTATCTTTCTCACATTCAATATTTTTTCTTCTAAGCAGAATGATTGTTCTCTTGTAAAATATTTTGATTTCTTTGCGAGATGAGGATATGGCTATTACACATTGGCTGACTTTTTTGTGATCTACCTCTCTCCTGGATAGATCTTCCTATATAATTGCCATAATTTACAATACAAACATATATATAGACTTCTTGGTTCACTTGATCATTTCTCTTCTTTAATTGGCTAATGTAGGGCAACCATATAAGGTTGAATTTTGTACGCGTTAACTATGCTAAATAACTTAATCTCATTGGGCAATGAGAACTTGAAACCAACCTTAGATTGCTCAGCCAACTTGATAACACCTTGCATCAATTTAATCATCTTAGCTTGTCTAATTAATGCACATCTGACATCCATGATGTTTTTAACTCCAACTAAAATTCTTCCTTATATGATTCCAACTTTTCTTGGATATCCTTTGACCAACTTGAGGTTGGCAATTTAGATTCAAATTTCTTCTTTCTTTCTTGAATTAAAAGTTGATTTCCAACATCCTATCACATGTTTCTGATATTGTTCAACTTGGGCTATAATGTACTAGTGATGCTATCATATATTTTAATATGCATAGATGTAAATGATCATTATATAACCTTTCTGTGTTGTTATGTGCAATTACATTGTCATACCTCCAGTCAAAACTTCCTATGGTTAGTAGAACTTGTTTTGACACCGTGATTGCATGATGTTCATGTACCGTATTATCATGAAAGATTAATCGGCAAGGAATAAAAGATCAGTGATTTTGTTGTTGTTTTTGTATTCTCAGCCATTTTTAGCAATGGTCAGTTAACTATATAGTTGGTTGAGGAGGCTAAAGGATCCAGGCTCACCTCTATCAACAAGTCCTAATTCTAAACTTATATCGCCTCTGAATTTGAAAAGATATTCTATTGTTGGCCCAATGTCTTCCCCAAGAACAATGTCATCCCCCGCCCAGGAAGGGGTTGGGCCCGCCTCTCCTAGCACGCTTAGTTTCACCTATTAGGTTATCTCTGTTGGTTGCATCCATATCTGATGGATCCCAATATAGTTGGGATATATATCTGACGAGATATTTAATATCTTATTAGATATATTCCTGATAGGGATGAAGATCTTATCCATAATAGGAGATAAATCTCTCCCATTATATATACGAATATACTGGTATTCGTAGACTACGGAAAATAATACCACAGAATACATATCTCCCTTTTCTCGCTAATATCTATCTTGGAGAATCACTGGAGTCCTCCATGAGTCTTGGGTGTGGAGTAGACGGTGAATGCTCTAGTAGTATTCGTCCAGACGGGCTAGTAGACGAATCAAGTGTTCGATCCATCTATTTGGGAATCAACAGAATACGTTCCACTGCAATTCAAATTCAGGTATATCGATTCCCATATACGTGTTTACGTGGTTTACGTGCCTTAATTTCTAACAGTGGTATCAAAGCGAGTTGATTCGTTCTCGCCTGTGTTAATTATTAATTTCAATATTTTGTTTTTTTTTAATTGAATTAAACGAAAACTCGATTGGATTAACCATATGACAGATTCTAGAAAAACAGTAAACAATTGTTGACAATTGAGAACAATCATTTTCTATGAAAAGGGTGTAGGGGTTTTCTTCTTGTTTATATACGTAATAAGAAAATGGAGCAACCTCTGATAATAGGCCACTGATATGAGAATCACAATTGCGTTTCACTATTGTCAATAACAATTTCTTGAGTGATATTAATGAAAAGTTGCCGGCGGCTGCAACGCGGCTGGGCCTGCGTGCTGCTGGGCTGTGCGCGCGCGCCGGTGGCGCGACGGACCTGTACTCGGCCGTCCTGCGCGCTGGTGCTCTGTGCGACACCGGCCTCGGCGGCTCGGCTGCTGGGCGACGTGCTCCTGCGTGCGCCGGTGGCGCGGCCGCCCCGCGCCTATCCCCGCCTTTGATGTGCGCAGCCCTGCGCGATTCCGGTCGCGGCGGCTCAGGCTGCGCGCGGCGCTGCTGCCCGGCTCCTGCTCTTCCGCTGCTACTGCTGCTGTTGCGCCGGCGGCGGCGGGGGCTAGGGTTTGAGGTTTTTGGGCTGGGCCCTTGGCCCTTTGATTAGGCCTGTTTTTTTTAATTTTTTTTTTGACTTAATTGAAGGAGAATGGGCCATTTTTAATTAAACTAGAATCTGCCATTTTTTTAGTGTATTGGGCCTTATTATTATTAATTTTTTTTTTTGGGCTATAATTAAAATTGGGCTTAATAATTCAGAATTATTTGGCCAATTTATTTGGTGGGCCTTAAATTAATTAAAATGATTTTGTGATTAGGCCACTTTAAATTAATTACATGTTATGTGAATTAATTTAATTGTTTGCGTATTTCTACTACGTGATGTGATTGATGTATGTGTGAGATGGTTGATGACAATGGTGGTTATACGATATTACGATGTATTTTTTTAGAATCATGTAGTAGGAACGAAAATTGTAATTTATTTATTTATTTTTCATTTCTCACTAGGGCACATGTATTAGAGGGGCCAATTTTTTAGGCCATGTAAT
Organism: Ajuga chamaepitys; assembly: GCA_958295605.1. Taxonomy (NCBI): domain Eukaryota; kingdom Viridiplantae; phylum Streptophyta; class Magnoliopsida; order Lamiales; family Lamiaceae; genus Ajuga; species Ajuga chamaepitys. The sequence continues at coordinate 12,711,536 of OY282498.1, forward strand.
TTTTTGTTGTTTCGTATTTACCACCATAGGTCATTAACATCTCACTTTATTATTATTATTTTTTAATGAATGTTCTTGCGATGGACAATTTTTATTCGCGATCATTTAATTTTTTATTATCGTCTTCAATTGAGTGGGAGATGATTATGAGCCAATGCGGCGAATTTTCGATCCCATTCACTTGTGAGAAATAATAAAATTTTATTTGGACCCGAATAAAAAATATTAAATAGACAACCTTCTAACATAGTTTGCGCAAATATTAACAGAAATGGTTGTCCAAATAGCTTTTTCTGATCTTTACGGTTCTGGCAAACTAGATGGCCAGAACTATGCCATGTGGCACCGTAAGATCAAATTTCTGCTACATAATATGAAGGTCCTTGACCATTTCACCGAGACTATGGCCGCACCGGTTGAGCCAGAGAACGGTCAAAATGCCCAATATCGTCGCGATTTAGACGCGTACAATAAGTGGGCGAATCAAGATCGGTCTGTGCGCTATACTATGCTTAGCTGCATGCAGGATCATCTGATTCGTGAGTTCGAGACGTTTGCTACAGCTAAAGAGCTGTGGGACAGCTTAAAGGTCACGTACGGCACTACCTCGGCAACGAGACTAAGGGCTTTAACCCTTAAATTCAATCAGTACGTACTTGACCCCAAGCACACCATGGGCCAGCATCTTGATATCATGAAAGACATGATTCGAGAGCTTCAAAATGCTGGAAATGAACTCACCAACGAACAACAAGTTTTGGCAGTCCTAAGGTCGCTACCCGAACAGACTTGGGGACAAGTTAAACTTGTGCTCACACACAACGAGCAAATCCAGACCTTTGACAGCGTCGCCAGTCATCTTAGACTCGAGGCTGACCGTCGAGAGGCGGAAAGAGCACAAGCGGCTGCTTTCGTCCACATGCTGGGCAACGCAAGCCTAACACAGGCAACCATTGGAAAAAGCAAAAGAATGCAGGACAAAGCAACGCCAAAAACCAAAACTTGGGCCCGCAAGGTGAAAAGGCTAAAAAGCGTCACCGTGGAAAAAGGGGCGGAAAGAAGAAAGACACCTGCTATAACTGTGGAAAGACGGGTCACTTTGCTCGTAGTTGTACTGAGCCAAAGAAGGTAAGACCCGCTCCTAGCTCTACTGATTCATTTGTCTGTTCACATGTGTTAGTTGCTAATTCTCTCCATGGTTGGATTGTAGACTCAGGAGCAACCAAACACGTGACAAGAGATAGAGTAGGATTTGTAGATTATCATCGAGTACCAGCGGGCAGCCACTACATTGCTATGGGAAATGGCGCGCAAGAAGAAGTGGTGGGAGTTGGTGCATACCAACTCACACTTAGCACTGGGCACGAGCTGCTCCTTAGTGATGTGCTTTATGCGCTTAGTATTCGATGTAATTTACTTTCAGTTTCAGCACTTTTGAGTCAAGATTTTTCTTTCTTGTTTGAAAAGGCCATGTTATCTATTTTTCACGGCAACAACCTTTATGGCGTAGGACATATGAACAATGGATTTTTCATGTTAGATTTATCTATTGAATGCACTATTTTTATTTCTTCATCTGTTGATATTTTGAATGATTCAAATAAATGGCATGCAAGGTTAGGACACATAGGGCGTGAAAGGATGACTAGGTTAGCTCGAGAAGGCCTTTTAGGCAATCTCGCTAAAGTCAACCTTCCTGTGTGCGAACCATGTCTGGCAGGAAAAGCCTGCCGGAAGCCTTTTGGAAAGGCAAAAAGAGCTACCCAACCTCTAGAGTTAGTTCACTCAGACATATGCGGACCCGTAAATGTGAAGGCACGACACGGTGCATCCTATTTCCTCACATTTATTGATGATTATTCGCGCTATGGTTCAGTGTATCTCCTGTCTCACCGCTTGGAAGCGCTTGATTATTTTAAGCGATTCTTAGCGGAGGTTGAGAACCAAAGAGATAGGAAACTTAAAACGTTACGCACTGATAGAGGGCGAGAATACTTGTCTGATCAGTTCAGGCAATACTGTGAGGAAAAGGGATCATAAGGCAACTGTCAATTCCTTACACTCCGCAACAAAATGGTGTTGCAGAGAGGAGGAATAGGACACTTCTGGACATGGCCAGATCAATGATGGCGCAAGCAAATCTACCAATATCCTTTTGGGGAGATGCAATCTTAACTGCTGCCTACATATTGAACCGTGTGCCGTCTAAATCAGTTCCTTCGACGCCGTATGAGTTGTGGCATGAAAGAAAGCCCAACTTAGAAGGTTTGCGCCCTTGGGGGTCAGCAGGGTTTGTTCATAATACTTCCCATAAGCATGGGAAACTTGGTCCTAGAGCAGTTAAACATATCTTTATAAGATACTGTGACCATTCGAAAGGCTATGTGATGTATGGTGAACATCCTGACGGAGGAATGACAGAAATTGAGTCGCGCGATGTCAATTTCCTCGAGGAGGAATTTTCAACAATTGGAGAAGTTAAAGGAGATCTTAAACTTTATGAGTTACAAGATCCCGAAGACAACGCTGGAATTCCTGGCGAGGATGCGGTTTTACAACCAAATCCAGCAATCGAGGGGAATAATGATAGCGATCTTAGAGTCAGTGGGAGAATTCCATTGCATGAAGACTCTCAAGATCTAGAGTTGCGCAGGAGCAAGCGTGGAACGATTCCCCGAAGATGTTTTGAACTCGAAGGGGAATCTTTCATGTGCGCAATAATGGATGTTGATGAGCCAGCCACTTATGAAGAGGCTGTAACTTCTCCAAATGCTAAAGAGTGGATAAGTGCTATGGAGGAAGAGATGAGTTTGATGGCTAAGAACCAAGTTTGGGAGCTAGTTGATCTACCGTCTGGACGCAAGACAATTGGAAACAAGTGGGTTCTCAAAGTCAAGCGAAAAGAAGATGGCTCGATAGACAAGTATAAAGCTCGCCTAGTGGCGAAAGGCTTTACCCAAAGAGAAGGTGTGGACTATGAAGAGACATTCTCCCCGGTGGTGAGGTTTGCCTCTATCCGTCTCATTTTAGCAATTGTCGCCCATCTTGATTTGGAACTGTTCCAAATGGATGTGAAGACAGCATTTCTCAATGGAGAACTGAGTGATGAGATCTATATAGATCAACCTAAGGGTTTTCAGGTAAAGGGACAAGAGCGCAAAGTGTGCCGCTTAAAACGTTCCATTTATGGACTGAAACAATCATCCAGACAGTGGTACCTTCGATTTCATCGAGCTATCACTTCGATAGGCTTTACGATGGTTGAGGAAGATCACTGTGTGTATGTCAAAAGGGATGAGAAGAATTTCACAATTCTCTCATTATATGTGGATGACATTTTGCTGGCGGGAAATGATACGGAGATGATTGTCGCCACTCAGCAGTGGCTATCATCTACTTTTGAGATGAAAGACATGGGAGAGGCAGAATACATACTTGGTGTTAAGATACACCGAGATCGCTCAAACAAACTCTTAACTTTGTCTCAAGAGACTTATATTAAGAGGGTTCTGGAGCGATTTCGTATGTATAATGCTAAACCCGTTGACACGCCTATGGAAAAACATTGTATTCTTAGCAAAGACCTATGCCCAAAAACAGATGATGAAAAGGAAAGTATGGCTAAGGTTCCTTATGCAAGCGCGGTAGGGAGTTTGATTACGCAATGATGTGTACTCGACTAGACTTGTGCTTTGCAGTAGGGATGGTGAGTAGGTATCAAAGTAATCCTGGACGCGCTCACTGGGCTGCAGTCAAAAGGATACTTAGATATCTAAAGGGAACAAGTGATTTAGCTTTGTGCTATCACGGTGGCAGTTTGAAGCTACTTGGTTACAGCGATGCTGATGGATCAGCAGATAGAGATGAAAGCAAATCCACATCAGGATATGCATTTTTGTTAGGTGGCGCTGCTATCACTTGGAGTAGCAAGAAGCAGCCTTGTATATCTCTATCCACTATGGAAGCAGAGTACATTGCTTGTACATCTGCAGTTCAAGAAGCTATCTGGTTGAGAAGATTTCTTCAGACTTTGCGCGTCACGGCGCATGTAGATGATGCAGTAGTTGTCCTTTGTGATAACACAGCTGCACTAGCATATGCTAAGGACCCCAAGTATCATGGGAGGACCAAGCATATTGACACCAGATACCACTTTATCCGAGATAATATTGCGCAGGGGCAAGTGGTTCTCAGGCACGTTCCCACTGGTGAAATGATAGCTGATCCTTTCACCAAGCCTTTGAGTAGAGATGTATTTCAAAGGCATGTTAGGAGTATGGGACTTCGTAGAATTTAAAATTCTTTTAGCCTGTACGAACAATTTTATTTATCAATAAAATGTGCCCTTATTATATGTTAGAAGTAATGTGTCTATTATGTGTGATATGTCACAAGGCTTGGATTGTCCCATTCACACGGGAAATCGCCCTGGCGCTTTGGTAAGCGAGCAGGATGAGACTAGCGGATTAAACACTTGAGTGATCACCTTCGTGAAAGGAACAACACGAAAGGTTGTTGCCCATAGTCGCCTTGGCGAAAGGCCAAGATGAGATCATACTTGATTGATTATGAAGAATGTCCTAACTTCATAAAAGCTTCTTAATAGCCGAGTGTGCGAATCATTAGGAGTTGTGTTGGAGACAAATTCCTAAGTGGTCTGCAGGTCAGACGCTAGAAGAGCGACTGGACTAAGACTCGTATGATGTTCAGAGCGTGACATGCCCAAATTTGAGTGGGAGCTCCATCATAGCATGTATTCATACTACATGTGCTTAATGACGACCTTAGTAAGAAGAGTGACTGAATAGATCCCTGCTTCGTCACTGTGTGAGCTCTTATAGTGGTTTTTGTGCCCTTTGGGACTTTGGACTTTGTCATGAAGTGTAAGCTTGATGACGCTACTTTAGCATGTGTTCAATGACCATGGTTGATACGGTCTGTCGGAGCATGACTAAGAAAGCTGTCAAGTCCAAGCAGATTGACATGAGAGGCCAAGGAAAAACTAAGCTGGTAATGCACTTGTGTACTATGGCTCATAGGCCGGCCGACTAAGTCGAATTAGTTTTGACATAGTCATGAGCATAGATACAAGTTAAGGGGTCAAACATGCTCTATATGAATACGAGGGGTCAGAGATGTTTGGTTTAGTGCAACCACGTAGTTTGGGGTACACAGCGAGTCTCCTGAGTTGATGAGTTATGTTAGTTGGGTGATAACTTAATATAACTCTCCTCACTTTGTTCCATTCTGTTCTCGCTTGGTCGCACGCCTTAGTCTCTGTATGAAAGAAGAGATATGATGATGAGAACTGTGGAGTCTTTCAGATTCGAGTAAGTCGGATCAGATTTGTATGAGTGGAGATGTTGGTTGCATCCATATCTGATGGATCCCAATATAGTTGGGATATATATCTGACGAGATATTTAATATCTTATTAGATATATTCCCGATAGGGATGGAGATCTTATCCATAATAGGAGATAAATCTTTCCCATTATATATACGAATATACTGGTATTCGTAGACTACGGAAAATAATACCACAGAATACATATCTCCCTTTTCTCGCTAATATCTATCTTGGAGAATCACCGGAGTCCTCCAAGAGTCTAGGGTGTGGAGTAGACGGCGAATGCTCTAGTAGTATTCGTCCAGACGGGCTAGTAGACGAATCAAATGTTCGATCCATCTATTTGGGAATCAACAGAATACGTTCCGCTGCAATTCAAATTGAGGTATATCGATTCCCATATACGTGTTTACGTGGTTTACGTGCCTTAATTTCTAACAATCTCCATATCAGGGTTTCAGTCCATCTAAGATAAGAATGTTGTTAGCACCATTAATAACAATTATACAGAAAACACCCTATGTGCTTAGGATCAGAATGTTGTCGATGTACATTGGTTAAGGCTCTTGTATAATCAGAACCTGCAGTAGCACTTGGTAAATGCAAGAGTTGTTGTAGCCTTGAATGTATCTTTCTGCATATAGGTATTAGCCTTTCTATTTATACAATTGTAAGAACACTTGTAACGAATTCAAGTTTTGAGAGTTCGATGAAACAGTAAAATATGCCGTCTCATTTCAGTGTTCCATGGCCTTCATTTTCGAATTAATGCTCATTTTCATTCACTATATTTATATTATTTAATATTAAAATCATTATGTTAAAAAATAACGATAATAATATAAAATATATTGGAGAAAAAACAAAAAAAAAATAATAATATGGTGGGTCGACTGGGTGACCCGCCTGGTTAACAAAGTGAAGTGTGGCGAAACATATAATAAATTTAATTCTTTTTTACTATGTATTTATGGCTGGAGGAGACTAGAGTACTGTACCCTGGGAGAAATAAAGTGGAAAGAGAAGTTTGAGTTAAATAAATTGATGTTTGATTTTGTTGGTTGGAGATTGAGTTGAGATTTATTTTTAATGTGAAAGGTAATATAAAAAAAAGTGACCTTACTAACAATCCCAAATGACTCGACTGACCTAATCCTCAATGAATTGGACCAAATCATAACTAAACACACCCTTTTATGTAAGATGGGTCCTAGGAAAGAGTAACACTTGTGTGCATGTGATGTACAATAGACTTATTATACATCACTACAATTTAACACATGGACTCCAAAAAATTGCTGAAATATAATTTATAAAAAATTCGCGTCCGCGAACTGGGTCAGCGCGTGGGTCGCGCCTTTTAAAAAAAAAAAAAAAATCTACTGTAAGAACAAAATAAGTCTACTGTAAGAACACAATAAGTATACTCTGAACACAAAATAATTATACTGCAAGAACACAGTCTACTGAAGAAAACAATAAGTCTACTCTAAACACAAAATTACTATACTACAAGAACGTAATACGTCTACTGTAAGAACACAATAAGTCTACTGTTAAAATACAAAAATATAATAATAATAATAAAATTCATGCGGGCACGTGAGACCTGCGCGCAAATTTAAATTTAATTATATATTAAGCACTATTGTACATTATTATATGCACCCAAATTTTTGTCATAGGAAATGCCAAGTTCGTCCCATCGACATTCCTAGTCAAAATCAATTAATATGCATTACCCATATTTTATTTTATGAAAAAAAGAAGATATTTCAATGAATACCTCAGTAAACAACAAGAAGTACAATAATAATGCTATAAGAATCGTAGAAAAGTGAAACACAAAAGATGTGTTGAAAAAGTAGATACAAACATGACAGATGATATACATACTACTCTCATCTGATGTGATCATGAGTTGCACCTCAAATCCCGTACAACACTGGTAGCCAAGTCAACAGCCATGGTACAACTCATATCAGCAGACTTCCTTCTCTTGATCACCCTCACCACCTGCACCCTTCCTCTCAGCCTGGCCCGAATAACCAAATCCAGCGAGCCCGAACTACTCCCATTCGCAGATCTTATATTCCATATCACAGCTCTCTTCTTAGTCGAACGGGCCCTCACCCGGCCCTCATCAATCAAAAACTGTCCGTTGCTGTTACCGGCCCTAACAGTGGCATATGTACTATAAAACTTGTAGCGTGCGAAATTCCTGTTTTTTATTACAACTCGCGCAGCGAAGCTAAGGTCGCCGCCGCTGGGATTGTTGGACGTGACGACCACATCTTCCAGGCTGACCTTAGGCGTTTTGACCAGGATAACAATCAGGGCCGATATGAGGATTGCTATTATAAAGACAGCTAAAATAGCAATATAAGAAAAGCATTTAATTCTCCTCTTTTTCTTCTCGTTGGATTGGTAATTGTTGGCGTATTTTGCATCGCTTCTTGGCATAGTACTGGCTGGTGCCAGCGGGTAACCTTGGACATCATCCACCTGCTCCTTTGCTGCCATGTTTCTTAAGTGTTTATTTTTTAGGGTTTGAAAAAATTGTATGGAACATGCAAGATTGAGATACCACGGACCTGTATATATAAGATATAGCGAAGGGAGGCAGCTTCCTGGAAAACGTGGTTTGAAAACGGGGCGATAAAGCAGATAAATATTTCGCCTGTTAGCGTGTGGAACAGTACGAAATATATGACATGTGTACGGCCATAAGTTTGAATTGTATTTATATAGAAGCTTCTGTCAACATAAACTTATGAAGAACATCATAGTCTTTTTCCTAAGTTCTGATTGACTGCGTGTGAGAGGTTTTCTCAGTTTAATACCTTAGTTCATTCTCCGTTGCGTCTAGAATTGGTAAAGCATAACTAGCTACCAACCCCTCATTTGAATCCTCTTAACTATTCTATGTGAATTTCGAAGAGAAAGTAATACATTTAATGTGGGTTCTGCATTGCTATTTTTTATTCACATATAAAATATATTATTCTTTTTACGAATTGTAAGGTGAAATATTTTGAAGGATTCAAATCTCATCTATCCAAAAAAAACTCCTCATTTCCATATCTGCAATGAAAAAATAAAATTTGGTGTGTTGAATATTTAATTTGTCGGTAAACACAATTGAAAAGTTAAAAAATCTATAATATATTGAAATTATTAAAAAGTTACATATATATATATATATAAATATATATATTTGTGATTGCAGAATTTTGTTTTAAATAAGGTGACCAAGTATGTGATCCTATATGTGCAGATTTTGATTACATGAGCGATTTGATGCGCTAAAATATTGGAATCAATCATGGATTTTTATGCCTCTTTTTTACATATGACGGTATCATCTTCGGAAAGGCCAATGAAAGAGATATCATGACAGTGGGGATGTATTAGGAGGTATTAATGTGCATTGGATCAACTAATTAGTATGGAGAAGTCGGAGATCGCATTTAGCAATGGGGTGAGGAGGGAGGTGGCGGAGCCTTTAGCGGCTCTGCTAGGATCGAACATTGTGGACCACCAGTAGGTTTATCTGCGCTTCCGACAACGGTAGGACGTTCCGAACCAAACATATTTCAGGCGATGGTGATCAAGGTGAAGAAGTTGAAAGATTGGAAGGGGAATACGTCATCTCAACTAGTGAGGATGGTGCTTGTGAAATTGCTGGCGCAGTCGATACCAACCTATGTTATGAGGTATTTTCTCTTGCCTACGAAAGTTGCTAAAAATATAAATCTGATTATAGCAAGATTCAAGTGGGGTAAAAAAGACGAGAAGAGGAAGATACACTTGTGCAAGTGGTCTTCCCTTAGTAAGTAAAAGCTTGAAGTGTGGTTATATATTGGCCTTTAACTTTAACTTTGCCATGTTATCAAAAAAAGGGTGGTGACTGCTATAGGATGAGGATACCTTGTTTTCTAAGTCCTTCAAAGGCTAAGTATTTCCCAAATATCAGTTGCTTAGAGGTACCGTTTGATATGAATCAAGTTACACTTGGAAGATTATTAAAGCGAGAAGGGAGGTGCAGTAGAGGGGTCCAATATGAAATACTGGTGATGGGTCTCGAATTAGTGTCTGGGGCGATTCATGGCTGCCTAACGGGCCTGATTTCAAGGTCAAATCAAGTAGCGAAGACTAGATGCCAAGTATGAAGGTTTTTTAAATTCCTGGCAGGAGGATTAGTGGGACCTAGAGCTGGTTGAAGTTGTGTTATCGCTAGATGAAGCTGACAAATGCAAATTCGGGTCTTCACTGGCTTGGCCTCCAAACTAGTTCTGTTGAATGATGTTAATGAGCGCCGGCTTTAGTTCGAAATTCACTGCATTCACGGGTACTCTACCCATCCCACCAAAATTCCGGTTTGCTACCGGTCGTAGAAAGTCTTGTATAGTATCTTGTGGTGGCGGGTTGAGCACTTGCTCTCTCCAATTCCGGAGAGCATTCACCTCTTCTTGTTGTTTCCGCATCATCTCTATCATTTGATGATAGATGTTTGCTTGATCCGGCGGAATAACCGGTGCATTCCTCTCAACTTGATTGACGACTCTTGGGTCGTTATCTCCGGCTTCCATGCTTCTTTCTCTATTCCTTCTCCCTTGATTGTGTCTACAAGTTGCCTCGATTTCCAGATCAATAGGTAGCATGCCTTCCAATCCTTGTGACCTCAAGTGCATCAACACCTTGCACAACAATAAAAAAGAGATCACGTAAGCTCAATTAATAACTAATCAACAAATAAACTAAACTAAACTACGAATAAAAAGAAAGTGTCTAGAGTATCACTAAATGCCTAGAACAACACTTTCCGGCTATCGTTACCGAATCCCCGGCAACGGCGCAAAAAACTTGGCACAAGATTAGTTTTTTTGCAACTAAAATTGAGCAACCGCAAGTGTACGGCGTCAATAGTAGTACTAAGCAAGTACAAGGTCGATCCCACGAGGATTGGTATCGATATCGGATAAGTGAAATGACATAAACATTTAAATGGCTAACTAGACGATCAAATGAGTGGTTTTTGGTATTTTAAGAACTAATTTAAATAAACAAGCAATTAAAACTAATATGATGAACTAGAGAACAAATTATAGGAGTTAAACAATTAATAAGGATGATCTAGGCTTAGATTTCAATTACGGGCATCTAATCACTACTAATCCAATTTAATCCAACTTTTAACCGAATGCTATGTATCAAGGAACGATCACAAACGTATGTAAAAACCCCTCTCGTAGCAAATTACGTGTTGATTGTATATAATTAATCACCGTCTCCGGTCGATTAATCAAATACAACTCCTAATCGATTTTAAGACCTAAGTTCCCACAATTAGCTCAAACCTCTCGGTTTTATTGCTTAATCATGTCAATTAATGTGATCTCGGATCAAATCTCCCCCCTCGGTTTCAATTTAATCCTCAATAATGTTAAATAAGTGATCAAATCATTCAACAAACATTTTTAAACAATTAATCTATCAATAGCATAACACGGAGTTGAATTAATCGGCTAATAATAACTAAACACCCATAATTTACTCTCTAGACCTAGATTAAGGAAATTAGCCAACCATAATCATAATAAGAAATAAACACAAATATATAGACATAATCACGTTCATACAAATATTAAATGAAAATGAAAAGATAAAACCTATTAAGAAGATAATTCTTGATCCCCAAGTAGAATCCCCAGGAATGCTCTCCTCGATTCTCTCTCTCTAAAAAAAAGTGGCTAATGAAAATGTGCTAGCTAGCAAAAACTGAAAATTAGGGCACCTATACACCCAATTGGGGCTTTTTTAAAAGTTTTGGGCCAAAAAAAAAACAAGTTTGGGGCTGAAAAGCCCACATTTCCGGTGTCCGTGCACGATCGTGACCGTGCAAGGCTGCACGGACCGTGCACAACCCCGAAAAACACCAACTTTCTGGAAGACCATGCACGGTCCGTGCATGGTCACACGGTCATGTCTGTGGGCGGCTCCTTGCCTTCTGAGCGCACGGGCCGTGCACGGTTGTGAAGGCTTGCACGGTTGTGACCGTGCACGGTCCAATTTTGGCCCGTTTCTTCATTCTTCGGGTTTTTCTTGATTTCTTCGACTCTCTTCTACTCTTCGACTCTTTGTACACCTTTTTTACCTACAAAATGCTCAAAAACAAATTCTTATCAATGGTCAAACGAAAGGATATGGCCACAAATTCGTATCAATGGCCAAACGAAGGAACAAACCAAGGTTGGTTGCAAGTGTAGTGGAAAAAGAGGCAAACTCTTCACTATCGACTCAAATAGCGGCTTTATCGAAACAATTGGAGTCACTAACCAAAGCCGCCTCCTCGGTTCAAGTGGAACAAAGTGCAAAGGCCGTTGTTGCACAAGAAGACCCCGAGGATTGCAACTTTATTCATCAAAGGGGTTATGGAAACCTAAAGGGGACACCAATATCCATACCCACATCCGGGGCAAGGCCAACATTCAAACTACACTCACAACCAAGGCTAATCGAGTCACTACCAATCGGGATCAAAGGGTCATCAAAATCTTTCCTATGGCAATCCCAACAATTCGATTCAACCACCACCTAGATTCTCCGTTACCAATGGGGTAATAAACGAAGGAAGGGAGCCAAGTTTAAAGAAACTCTTGACATTGTTCATTTCAAGGACGGACGAAAGAATGTCACAAATGGACAATTCTTTCGCAAAGTTCCAAGGTGATGTCAACAAGAGCATTGTGACGAATGGGGCTGACATCAAGAGCTTGCAATTGCAAATGAGCTAGTTAGCCCAAGTTATTAGTCCCCAACACCAAAAGGGGCATTTCCCGAGTGACACAGTGAAGAATCCAAATGAACAATGCCAAGCAATTCGGCTAAGGAGCGGAGCCGAGTATGAAAGGCCAAAGCTACCGGTGGAAGGTGACCGAATGATCGAGAAAGAGCATCTAGAAGAGCAAGCCAAACCCAAGGATCGTGGAGAACCGAGTGAAAAAGGGGCCGTGAAGCCAAACTCCACTCCTAACTCTATTCCTCTTACTTATGTTCCTCCCCTCCCATTTCCACAAACTTATCAAAAGAAAAAGTTGGATAACCAATTTGCTAAGTTTTTTGAAATCTTCAAAAAATTGCATATTAACATTCCTTTCGTTGATGCTTTGCAACAAATGCCGAATTATGCTAAATTTTAGAAGGAGGTGATATCAAAGAAGCGGAGGTTGGAGGCATATGAGACAGTTAACTTAACCGAGGAGTGTAGTGTCGTGATTCAAAGAAGAATCCTAAAAAGAGGAAGGATCCAGGTAGCTTTACAATTTCTTGTATTATTGGGGATCAAAATTTTGAAAAAGCATTATGTGATCTTGGGGCAAGCATTAATCTCATGCCACTTTCTATATTCAATAAATTGGAAATTGGAACCATCAAACCTACCACTATCGCTTTGCAAATGGCGGATAGGTCTTTGACCTATCCGAAGGGGATAGTAGAGGATGTGTTGATCAAGGTAGGTGAGTTCATAATCCCGATAGATTTTGTAGTTTTGGACATGAATGAGGACAATGAAGTCCCCTTGATTTTGGGCCGTCCGTTTCTAGCAACGGGTGGAGCCCTCATTGATGTCCAAAAAGAAGAACTCACCTTACGAGTGAATGATGAAAAGGTTACTTTTTCAATTTATAAGGCAATGAGGTTTCACAACGTGGATGAGGTTAATGTTATAGAGGAATGTAATGCTTTAGACTTGTTAGATATCAATGATACAAGAAATTTCCTAGCTTCTGGTGATATTGACTCTTTAGAGATTTGCTTGCACGATTCTATATTTGCATGTACTAATAATGAAGCTAACAATGTTGATATTGTGGATAGTGTTAGTGCATTGAATTCTTGTATCTAAAGAGGAAGTTTCTTGGCTAAAACTGGAGGATGAGGGGTCAAAAGAGCTAAAGGAGTCTAAGGGCAAAGAAGACAAGGGACCCAACGTTGAGTTGAAACCTTTTCCCGACAACTTGAGGTATGAGTACCTCGATGAAGGTAAGAAATTTCCGGTCATCATTTCTGCGTATCTCAATGAGAGTGAATGTGAAAAATTGATTGAAATGTTGAAAAAGCATAAGAGTGCTATTGGATGGTCCATCTCGGATATTAAGGGGATTAGCCCCGCTATTTGCATGCATAAAATTCTAATGGAAGAGGACTATAATTCGAGTGTGTAAAGTCAGCGTAGCCTAAATCCAAATATGCAAGAGGTGGTGAGGAAAGAAGTTTTGAAATGGCTTGATAATAGCATAGTCTTTCCTATATCTGATAGCAAGTGGGTGAGTCCTACCCATGTAGTGCCTAAGAAAGGAGGAATAACGGTAGTTAAAGTGAGTGATTTAGAAGAAGTAGCCACTAGGTTGATAACCGCTTGGAGGATTTGTATTGACTACCGGAAGTTGAATGCAGCTACTAGGAAAGATCATTTTCCCCTTCCATTTCTTTACCAAATGTTGGATAGATTAGTCGGGTATGAGTACTATTGTTTATTGGATGGGTACTCCGGGTACAATTAAATTATGATTGCCCCGGAGGATCAAGAAATAACAGCTTTTGTACACCCATATGGCATCTTTGCTTTTAGGAGAATGCCCTTTGGCTTATGTAATGCACCGGCTACTTTCCAACGGTGCATGATGGCTATTTTTAGTGGGTTGATCGAGAATGTGATGGAAGTATTCATGGATGATTTTTCTGTATTCGGTTCATCATTTGATCATTGACTGTTTAACTTATCTCTAGTCTTGCAGCGTTGTGAAGACACTAACCTTGTATTAAATTGGGAAAAATGCCACTTCATGGTAAGAGAAGGTATAGTGTTAGGGCATAAGGTTTCAGCTGTAGGGTTGGAGGTAGACCGAGCCAAGGTAGTTGCCATTGAAAGACTACCACCACCAACCAATGAGAAGGGAATCCGAAGCTTTTTAGGCCATGCTGGTTTTACCGAAGGTTTATTCGTGATTTTTGGAAATTTGCTAAGCCTTTGTTTCACCTTTTGGAAAAAGATGCTGCTTATGTTTTCGATGATTCCTGTTTACAGGCCTTCGAGGTGATTAAGAAAGCGTTGGTTTCGGCACCAGTCTTGGCATCATCTGATTGGAACCAACCTTTTGAACTCATGTGTGATGTGAATGATATAGCAGCCGGGGCAGTCTTAGGACAGAAGAAGGATAAAATCTTCCGAGTGATATATTACGCGAGTAAAAGCCTTGACCCGACCCAGTCAAACTACACAACAACAGATAAGGAGATGTTAGCGGTGGTATATGGAATCAACAATTTTTTTGCCTATCTTGTGGGCACGAAAACGATTGTGTACATTGATCACGCAGCCATCCGGTACCTCTTCGATAAAAAGGATGCCAGCCAAGACTCATCCGATGGATCCTGCTTCTGCAAGAATTCGATTTAGAAATCAAGGATCGGAAAGGATGTGAAAATGTTGTAGCCGATCGAGGATTGAGAATGAGGTGGACAAAAAAGGGCAACAAGAGGTGATCAAGGATACATTTCCCGATGAATCTCATGATGGCGATTGCTCGGCTCACGTGGTATGCTAACATTGTGAACCACTTAGCTTGTGGAGCACCCCCACCCGATCTCTCGTCACATCAAAAGAAGAAGTTTTATCATGAAGCAAGGTTTTATATGTGGGATGATCTATACCTTTTTCGAAGATGTGCTGACTCGATTATCCGAAGGTGTGTATCTGAGGAAGAGGGTCAAGAGATTATCGAGCAATGTCACTCTTCACCAAGTGGGGGACACTTTGCGGTCAACAGAACAACAGCTATGGTGCTTCAAAGTTGATTCTATTGGCCAATGATCTTTCAAGATTGCCACGACTTCATCAAGCAATGTGATCGGTGCCAACGAACCGGTGGGATCTCGAAAAGATATGAAATGCCACTTGCCAATTCTATTGAAGTTGAACTGTTTAACGTTTGGGGAATCGACTTCATGGGACCATTCCCATCATCTCAAGGCTATCAATACATTATGTTGGCAGTGGATTATGTTTTCCGATGCGTTGAAGTCATCCCTACATCAACCAATGACTCTAAGGTGGTACTAAGATTTCTTGTGAAGAATATCATCACTCGTTATGGAGCACCTAGAGCATTGCTTAGTGATGGAGGGTCGCATTTCTGTAACAAATGGCTCAATGATTTATTGGCCCGGTACGATGTGAAGCATAGGGCGACTACACCATATCACCCTCAAGCGAATGTTCAAGCCGAATTAGCTAACCGGGAAATCAAACAAGTCCTCGAGAAATCAGTAAGTGGAAACCGAAAGGATTGGGCTCTAAAGTTGGATGATGCATTGTGGGCGTATAGAACGGCCTACAAGACACCCCTTAGTATGTCTCCTTATCAACTTGTATTTGGAAAATCATGTCATTTGCTCGTGGAGCTTGATCATCGTGCATATTGGGCGATAAAGAAGTTGAATTTCGACTTTCAATCGGCTGGGGCAAATAGGGTGTTGCAATTGAACGAACTTGATGAGTTCCGAAATCAAGCATTTGAGAATTCAAGGGTGTACAAGGAAAGAGTCAAGAGGTTTCATGACAACGTGATCATCAAAAGAGAGTTTTTTCATGGAGACCAAGTCCTTTTGTTCAATTCTCGTCTCCAACTTTTTCCCGTGAAGCTAAAATCAAAATGGTCGGGACCCTTCACAGTCAAGAGAGTGCTACCAAGTGGAGCTATCGAGCTACTTAATACCGATGGGAGCACGTTTATGGTGAATGGCCAAAGGGTGAAGAGGTACTTTGGCCAAGAGCAAGAAAGAGAAGTTCACCAACTGTCTTTGGTTGAACCGACTTGAACCGAGATAAACAGGCGTCCGACTGAAGACGTTAAACTTAGCGCTTGTCGGGAGACAACCCAGTGGTTAAATTTCTTTACTTTTGTATTTTGATTAGTTAGATAGTTTAATTTAAGTGTTCTTAAACTCTTAGTGTTGAATAATGGCAGGTAAATGCAAGGAATGATAAGAGAAGTGGTGGGATGCAAAATGGATGAGCATAACTTCAAAAAAAAAATGGGTAAAATTTCAAATTGTAGGCGTGCACGGTCCATGCAGCATTTTCCAGTGAAATACCGAATTTTGGGTCCAGCCTTTTCCAGTGAAATGCCCGTTTTTGAGGTCGTGCACGGTTATGACCGTGCACCCTTGCACGGACCGTGCACGACCTGGGCAGAGCCATTTTTGAACGCGGAAAACACACCCAATTTCATTCCCCCTCTTTTCCAACTCGCGAAAAACACACAAACACACAACCCACAAATTCAACACACAAGCAATTAAATCCTTGGAGAATCAACACATTCAAGTCCTACTCCCCTAAAATCACAAGGTATGTCCACTCAATCCCAATTAAATTCGAAAGTTTGGGCTAATTTTATCAAATTAGGGTTTAGATGTGCATCTTGCATACAACTTTGAATTTCTTGATGCTTTGTGGATAGTTTATCTTGTTGAGTGTATATTGTTGATGATTGAGCATAAGGAGTAGATAAAACTTGAAATTTTTCAATTCGGGATTAGAAATTCATTGGAGCATTTTATCGAACACTTTATTTGCAATTGTTTTTGCGCTTGTTTTGCTGATTCAAGGCTAATTGGTGCATATTCTTATGATTTTTTCCGATTATATACTCCAATTGATTGTAGTATCGAATAAATTTGTGAACATTGAGGTGTAGAGAATGTGTAAGTGCAAGATATGTTATTTTCTTGATAAATTGATGATTTTTTTATCCTTTTGCACTCATGGATATTATTCATTCACCTTAATAATCATTAGAATTAGTATGTGTTACTTGGTTGAAGTTGTTGATTGCGGTTGAATCAAACTAAATTGTAGTATGATATATTGTAAGTGTTCTTAATCCCAAACACATACTACAAGTTAGTTTGAATGAAGCACTAATGAAATACATTTGATTGCTCAAGAATGGAAAGCACTGTGTGGGGATTGTGTGTTATGTGTGCTATTTGTTGTTAATGATAATTGGTGATCAAACTAGATATGAGAACATATGTAAATGAGAACGCATTTTTCTTTAACATATGCCTCAATACTAGTTTGAAGGGGGTTGATGAGAAATTTTCTTACTTGTTTTGGGTGCATGTAGGTTGAATCTTCTCACCTCAAAATGGGCCCAAAAAGAAAAGTTGCAAGGGTAGGATAGTCGAGCTCACGGAACACACAAGAACCTATTGAGCAAAGTGAACCCGAGCAAATAAGCCCGAGTGAGTATGGCATCGATTTTGGCCGGATGTGGGAATCAGAGACGGTTCGGGAAAGGTGGAATAAGTTGGCCAAGAGACGGATTATTCCAACTCTATACCCCGACCCACCAACTATGGATGAGTTGGGTATCCGGGAGGAAGTAGAGACTCTAATCCGGGAATAGATTGGGGTCACTTTCTCCATGGATATTGGTCAACCTACAAAGAACTGGTCTTGGAATTTTTCTCCACTCTTGATGTTGTCATGCATCGTGACGAAGCCTTGAGCATGACATTCCGGCTGGGAAACCGGCCTCATGAGATGCATTCTAGACAATTGGGAGAAATCTTCCGGTTTCACTCTCCTGGCGATTTTACTCACCATGAGGATTTCAATTCTCAAGAATTCTGGCCAAAAATCAGTTACCAACCGGATGCCACACCGTATCACCCCACCTACAATGCTAGCAGATCAAAGCCAACCGAAATTCGAAACCCGATATTCAGATATTTGGCTAAGGTTATGCAGCACACTCTTTTCTCAAGGCATGAGGCAGGAGGTCTCTGGGCGGACGAGCTCTACCTGTTATGGTGTATGATGAAGCCCCACAAGGTGCGATCAGCACCTTATTTGATGGGCCAATTCAATTCAATAGCACATGAAACAGGTGCTATCCGAATTGGAGGCTTCATCACTGGCTTGGCGACGCACTTCAGGATTAATCTCTCAAGATTTCAACCAATGAGCGGTGAATCCAGGATAACGATTGAAGTTCTTAAAACATCTCATTATATTAAGTTATCCAAGAAGAGAGTATGGATGTGGCAGCAGCGTGAGGATGGACCATTCCCCTTGCCCAACCCCACTCTGACCACGGTGATGAGGCGCGAGATTGGTTGATGATGACCCCGGCCCATGCAGAAATAATTCAGAAGGGTCCAGCTGGAGTTCAATTTCTACCTAGACAAGTGGCAACCGAAGAGCAGATGAAAGAGGATCGGGAGATCCGAAACATCGAGGAGGGATTTCTTGGACAGCGAGGGGAGGAGTCTTCCTCCCGACAAGTTAATGTTGCAGAAACTCGAGGACCTCAATGTGAAAGCCGGTTACTACGAGCCAACTCCACCCTCCCCTTAGGAGGATTTTGTAAGTTATTCGCAACATCTCTACTTTTTGAAACTATTTTAACGCATTTTGGAATTTAGTTTAAAATAGTTTGAGGGGAGATGTATGTTGCGAAATTCGGAGGGTGGTTGCTCGTCTTTCTTGTATTTGTTCTGCTAAACTAGAATTATGTTTTATTTTAATATAGTTTTTGTTTTGAACTGTTAATTTTTAGTTAATTTGTTAAGCTATGTTTGTCTTTAGTTGTTGATAGCTTGTTAATTTGTTAATTCGAAAAAAAAAAAAGGAGAAAAAGAAAATACTAGGTTAATGAGGTATTGGAAATGTTATCAATGATGATATATAAAATGGTTTTTGATTGAAAATGTGATACATGCACACACTTGTTTTGGAACAAATGATAAATCACAATATATAAGCCGGTGAACTTTTGAGCCAAAATGAGGAACCCTTACTTTTGGAGTTCAATATTTTCCTTGACTTGTGTGATGTTGATCAAGTGCATAGCACCTCTAGAACTTGCCTTGTGTGTATTTGAAATCATGAGATATATTTATGAGCATCGAAAATGATTTTAGGCAATCTTTGATTTCAACCCATTTTTTAGCCTAAAAATCCATTTCTACCCCTTTATATAAATTATCCCTAGTAAGCCAAGTTGAACTTGTGGCCCTTTCTTGATAGCTCAAATCACAAGCCATATCCATCTTTTAAATTTTTTGTCCCATACTTGGATCGAACGAGTTAAAAGAGGAAGTAAAAGGTAGATATGAGTGAGGGCTACAAAGATGATGAGAATGAGGTAATGAATATAGAGCGGGGAAGAAAAGAGAAAAACAAAAGGGAAAATCGAGCATTGTCAAAAAAAAAAAAAAATGTATATATCATTTCTATTGAATGTTTATAGTTGAGGACCAATAAACGAGTCAAAGAATCCAATGACATGAGTAATTTTGGTTGAGTTAGGAGTCAAAATTTCTAAATCACATTTGTGAAAAAAGAGTTGGTTGTGGTTATTTGGATAATGTGAGAAAATACAGAAGTGTGAAAAGTAAGAGTGGGAGTAAAATTTATATGAGGGCTAGTTGAGTGCAACTCAATCGATCCAAGTTAAGTCTCTACACCCAAACATATCTCACCTATTCCAAAAAGCCTACATTACAACCAAAGCATAAGACCTTTCTGATTCTTTGCTCGTAGTTATCAAAAATGACGAAGAGATTAGACAGTAGGCAAGCATATGGTAGGGTATGTATATGTATACAACTTGAGCGATACACAACCTTGTTATATAAACTTGAGTGCTGAGTGATACACTTGTCTGTGAGGATATTGTGATGATTCAAAAAGTCCTTAACTTGTGATGTTGCATAGATAGAATGTGTTCTTAGTCCGAGACATACATTTCCAAGTAAAACCGATGATACCTATATGTTTTCCTCCAACTGAGAAAGAAAATCTTCATTCTTTTGATATTATTTGCTCAGGGACGAGCAAGGGTTTAGTTTGAGGGGGTTGACAAACGAGGTTTTCAATCATGAAAACACGCTTAGAATAGAGAATTTATCGTGTGTTTTTACATTCTAAGCTCTCATCTGTCATATAATTCGTATTTTCTTTCTCTCGTCAGAAAAACATTGTTTTTGAGCCTTTTGTAGGTAAAAAAGGTGTACAAAGAGTCGACGAGTAGAAGAGAGTCGAAGAAATCAAGAAAACACTCGATGAATGAAGAAATGGGCCAGAACTGGGCCGTGCACGGTCACAATCGTGCAACCCTTCACAACCGTGCACGGCCCGTGTGCGCAGAAGGCAAGGAGCCGCCCACAAATAGGCGCACGGTCATGACCGTGCAACCATGCACGGACCGTGCATGGTCTTCCAGAAAGTTGGTGTTTTTCGGGGTTGTGCACGGTCCGTGCACGAACACCGGAAATGTGGACTGTTCAACCCCAAACTTATTTTTTTTTTTTGCCCAAGACCTTTAAAAAAGCCCCAATTGGGTGTATAGGTGCCCTAATTTTCAGTTTTTGCTAGCTAGCACATTTTCATTAGCCATTTTTTTCTTAGAGAGAGAGAATCAAGGAAAGCATTTTTGGGGATTCTACTTGGGGATCAAGAATTGTCTTCTTAATAGGTTTTATCTTTCTATTTTCATTTAATATTTGTATGAACGTGATTATGTCTATATATTTGTGTTTATTTCTTATTATGATTATGGTTGGCTAATTTCCTTAATCTAGGTTTAGAGAGCAAATTATGGGTGTTTAGTTATTATTAGTCGATTAATTCAACTCCGTGTTATGCTATCGATTGATTAATTGTTTAAAAATGTTTGTTGAATGATTTGATCACTTATTTAACATTATTGAGGATTAAATTGAGACTGAGATGAGAGATTTGATCCGCGATCACATTAATTGACATTATTAAGCAATAAAACCGAGAGGATTGAGCTAATTATGGGAACTTAGGTCTTAAAATCGATTAGGAGTTGTATTTGATTAATCGACCGGAGACGGTGATTAATTATATACAATCAACACGTAATTCGCTCCGAGAGGGGGTTTTACATACGTTTGTGATCGTTCCTTGATACATAGCATTTAGTTAAAAGTTTGATTAAATTGGATTAGTAGTGATTAGATGCCCATAATTGAGATCTAAGCCTAGATCATCCTTATTAATTGTTTAACCCCTATAATTTGTTTTCTAGTTCATCATATTAATTTTAATTGCTTGTTTATTTAAATTAGTTCTTAAAATACCAAAAACCACTCATTTGATCGTCTAGTTAGCCATTCAAATGTTTATGTCATTTCACTTATCCGATATCGATACCAATCCTCGTGGGATCGACCTTGTACTTGCTTAGTACTACTATTGACGTCGTACACTTGCGATTGTTCAATTTTAGTTGCAAAAAAACTAATCTTGTGCCAAGTTTTTGCCATGCAGCACTATCTATCCAACTTTTATTAAGGCACCGTCGGACGGACTATGTTGTCACTTATCCAAAAAATAGCATCTATACGGTAAAATTGGGTTATCATATTTCTTTAAAGATATGAAGGAAGGGAGGAACATCCCCATCAACTGTGAGTTCTTGTTCATGGAAGTGGATATGGAACTTAGATGTGCCTTAAAAAGTCCATTATTTCCTATGGAAATGCAACACATGATTGGGTCCCTATATCTCACAACCTGATCATGTAGAAAATTGATATTAATCCGATTTGTAGAAGATGTGGTTAGGGGGTGGAGACGGTGGTGCATGCAATGAGAAACTATCCTTTGAGCACATATTATTGGAAGCAAAGCCCATTGCGGCTTGATGTAGACAATACCGTAGAGATTCGTTCTATAGCGGATTAGATCGTACAAATTGCTAAAATTGACAAGGAATTCCAATCCCTATGTGCCATAGATATGTGGTGGTGTTCTCGTAGAAAGCTCTACTTTGATAATAAATAGGTGGATCAAATGCATAGCTCCAACGTGGCTCTTTGGCTTATACACGAGTATTGGGAGGTGAAACTTTTCCATCCAGTCAATGCCGTGGGTGAGAAACTATTTTGCAATGGAGCAACCTCCATGCGGAGTGATCAAGGTGAACTCAGACGTACCGATATTGCGTGGGACAAGAAGGGGCGTTGAAAACACTATTTCCAACCTAGTATTACTAGCAAGTGTACAGTGTAACTGTAGCAAGCAGTGGGTAAGGTGGATCCCAGAGAAACTGTTTACCTATGTTAATAATACCATGATCATAATAGGCCAATACTATCTAGACTCTCGAATAAAGATGATTAGTTTAAATATGTTAACAAAAGTGCATAAAAACATTGAATAAAATATAAAACTCCCAAAGGAGCAACAAGAAGTCATGAAGGAATAAATCAGATAGAAGAAGGTATTATAGGGTTCGATTTCAGTTATAATTTTCTATGTATGATTATCTTATTATTCTAGACTTTTAAACCAAATTCTAGTGTTTATTAGGTGACACTACTCTAATTAACCCTACTCTCAGACGATGTTAATGTGTTGTTTACGTATGAATAATTACATTCTCGGGCTAACTATCACATACACAAGTCTAAAGGGATCCTAAAACTAATGCCTACACAAGTATATCACTCATCTCGGACAACTATTGACACCTATGCTATACGCCGTATGCCTATTAACAACCCTCTCCTCTCGAACGTCGAGTTATTAAGCAAGTATAATATAATCAATTTACCAGATTAATCAATTCATGAAATAAGAAAGAGTGTATAAGATAAACACATAGAACGAAATCTAGAATAAATAAACGTATCAAAACATAGTCAATTATAAGCTACTTTCTAGCCTTAGAACTGATGCACTATTTTCTAACCTAGTAAACCACACGACTATGGTGCCAGTGTAGCTAATGGTAAACAAGGTTGATCCCACAAGGATTGTGCCCTATATCAAAATTTATACTTTAATCTTAATACTTAAACACTATCTAGACTCTCAAATGGTGATTGATTTGGTATTTATCCTAAACTAAGACCTAATTTGCAGAAAATAAGTAACTAAAATAAACAAGTACTTGAATAAAAAGAAGAAAATAACAATGAAGGATACAGACAGATAAAAAAACGTATCCCAGGGCTTTGATTTCAATTATTATCCCCTATGTTTGATTATCCGAATATTCTAGACTTTTAAACCGGTTCTTATGTATATTAAGAGACAATGCTCTTAATTCGCCCTCCTCTCGAATGATGCTAACGTGTGATTAAGTATGAAAAATTACCCTCTTGGGCTAACTATCACATACATAACTCCAAAGGGATCCTAAAACCGATACATATACAGATATATCACTCCTCTCGGACGATTATCAATACCTATGCTATATTCTTGTATGCCTATTAACAACCCTCTCCTCTCGAACGTCGAATTATGTTGCAGGTAGAAGTAATTAATTGGCCACATTAATCAATTCATAATATAAAAATAAGTATATAGATAAACGATTAAAACGGAGTCTAGAATTGAAAGAACAAAATAAAAATATAGTTGATAAGTAATCTACTCTCTAACCCTAGAACACAAAAGATTTAGCTACTCATGTTCACAGATAAAACCCAGCAAAATTCATAGACAAACATTGTCGAATAATAAAAATAGATAAAAGCAAACAAAACCCGCAATCTCGATCTTGATCTTCGTCTCTTGCGTTCCTTGCTCTTCAATCCAAGCCCTCTAAGTTTCTCCAATGATCAAAAGTTGTTATTTTCATACTTGAGATATTCTATTTATAAGCTCGGATAAATTGGGATTGAAACAAGTCAAAAATAGGCCAAAATGTGTAATCCTTCTCTAAACCGCATATCGAACGCGACTGGCCCAGCGGGATCGGCCGGTTCAGTGAGTTGGCCGCACTGGGATCACAAAGTATACAGAAAGATCTAGGGCACTTTTTTTGGCGGCTGCGTCCATGAACACGGCCGGTTTAATCCGAATGATTTTTGACTGGTTTTTCTCGTCCAGTTCGTCTTCTAACTACTTTTTGTCCATTTTTCCCCTAAGTGACTTGTTTCTTCTCCAAACCTCGTCCAAATAGACTTTTTGGCATAAAATCACCTAATTAACTCCAAAACAAGCACAAACACATCACACGACACAATATGATGAATATAAACACAATTCGGACAATTACACATGTAAATGATATAAAATACCCTTCTAATTTGGCCTAAATGCATGCATACACGATGTGTATCAAAATCCTCCAAACTTAAACTGTTGTTCGGGACAATAGAAACGAACAAGAACTTCAAGCATTAGGGGGATTTAGGCAACGAATCTAGTCTCAGAGTTTTCAAAAACTGACACCATAAACCATTAAGAATATTCGATGTGACACATATCAAGTACTTTCGAAACACGACTTTTCATATAGATGATCCTCACCAGGTAAGTGTATCACTCTTCTCTCATGTGTATGAAATATGACGTGTTTTCGCTCAAGTTAAATCACATGCACAATCTACCATGTGCTTGCATATTGTCCATCTCATGTATCATACTCGACACGTGTGAATAAAGATTCAGAAAGGTCTATGTTTGTTGTTGTAATATAGGTTTAAGGTAAGGTGGGATAAATTTGGACATAAGTAACTCATTTTTTGACTAATCAAGTTATACTAACAGAACTACTCCTCAAATAATGCTCACTCATTCCTCACTCATCTAATCTCAGAAAACCATACAATATGGCTTCTTCACCCCTCCCCCCCCCCCCCCCCCTCCCCCCTAAATCTCTCTAAATCACTCCATCAACCAATTACTCTCAATGGCACACTATTCGAGTATCACATTAGGACTACTCGCTTTCTTTCAAACACTTAGACATCTTAAGCACGTTTTCTTATTTTAACCACTTCTAAACAATAAAATTAAATATAACAAATGTTCCCCTTTTTATTTTCTTTTCTCTGATTTTTTAACGATTAAAAATGAAAATAACAACATAAATAAATAGGAGGGGCTAATTTCTTTGAATCTTTTGCCTATCACAACTCATTTTTTCCACTAATTCATCCCAATTATCCTTTCCAC
This sequence comes from Ajuga chamaepitys, assembly GCA_958295605.1. Taxonomy (NCBI): domain Eukaryota; kingdom Viridiplantae; phylum Streptophyta; class Magnoliopsida; order Lamiales; family Lamiaceae; genus Ajuga; species Ajuga chamaepitys. Next base: position 12,736,906 of record OY282498.1, read on the forward strand.
TCTAACCTCACACTTTATTCCATTCTACCTTCCAATATGTCTCCATCACACTTAATTAGTCTAATTTAAAGACCAAAGGCTAAAAGGATATGGGTTAAAGCTTTTAATATTTTGGCTATGAAAAGCAAGGCTTAAAGCTCAAAGTGGCTGACTAGGGACTATTTTTTCAAAAAAAGAAATGGTGAAAAGGGGATAATTATGGCTTGAAATAGGCTCAAAGAAATGAATGCCTTAAACCGTTTTCTAGGTCCACAATGTGTACTTAACGAATTTTAAACAGACGCAAGGCAAGTTCTAGAGACATATATGCATGGTGACTAACAAATTACATCAAAAGAAAACAATTTATAACTCCACAATCAGGAGTCCAATCAAAGGCTCAAAACCTCACGGCTAAATATGATCATCATTCTACATGCATGCTTGATTTCATATCAAGTGTGTCTATCATGCTCGACTACGTGTAATAAAGATTTTTTTAAAATTCTACTCATCATTGACACATCATCACCAACCAACCCTTTTTACGATGTTCATTTTTCAAGATCACACAATTCTGGGTTTGACTCCACTGACTCAACAAACCTAATAAAAGCAACCTAAACCAACATGCTGCAAACTAATTATAATCAAACGAGTTCATAAAAAGAATAGTTGCCAAGACGTCCCAATCTATCCTCCCCCAAACTTGGACGAAGATCAAGGTTTGTGGAAAAAAGTGGCACCCCTTGGTGGCACTCATCGAAACATGAAATTGGAGCATCAAACCTGAAAATTAGGGTTATTTTTTTTTTTTTCTTTTTCATCACGCGACCAATTTCTTCACATGGACTCGGTCAGACCTCACCCCCTTGTTCTCAAATTCTACATTCTCACGCCTTGTGACTCATTTCACTTTATTTTCTTCACATCATGTTAGTTTCCTGAAAATAAAAGTAAATAACAAAAAGTAGTAAACGCCGGGTTGCCTCCCGACAAGTGCTAAGTCTTACGTCTTCAGCTAGACGACCCTCTTAATTAACTCAGTCGAATTCTAGCAAACCTGATTCAGGAATCTTATCTTTAATTAAATCTCATTCTCATATGTGCCTTAATAGTATTAGAGTTGGGTTCCACTGAATAAACAACATAACACTTATGCTTACTACTTACTCCCAACCTATTATATATAGGAACAGTTACCTTCTTGTCATGAATATGAAAAGTTACCTCCTCTTAGGCACATCTATCAAGGCTTGACTAGTCTCCAAGAAAGGTCGGCCTAAGATAGAATGGACATTAGTATTCCCTTGTATATCGAAAACTAAGAGTTCACAAGGAAATTCAAAATTAGACACTCTAACCAACACGTCCTCTACTACTCCATATAGCTTTAGTAATGATCCATCCACCGACTGAATAGTAGTAAAGGCTCATCTAACCATCCCTAGTCTTATTTGCCTAAATGTTTTAAGTGGCATCACATTTACACTCGAACCTAAATCATACAACACATTTTGACTACCATCAGAGCATGCTGGATTATTCACTTTTGATGCTCTTCTTGAATGAGTGTTTGTATTAGTGCTCCGTTTGGGGCTTGCTACTTTTTGCCTATTTTCCCCCTTTTTCTTTGTACTTCCTCTTCTTTTCCTCTCTTACATAGCTGGGTTTACCTACAGGCAGATCCGGCTCTTCCTTGTTTATCCACTCACTATCAATGCTATCCTTGGGTGCTTCCTGCATCAAATTTAATGTACTAGAACAATCTATACAATCAAGGTCAGCAAAGAATGAGTCATACAAGAAAATTGTAAATAATCATCAATAGGAGACAAATATGATTTTCTTATCTTGGTTGATCGTATGTTGGTACACATGTTCGTGCACACACTTTAGGACGCTTTAAGTGTCAATTTAGTGATGTTTGTGTGCAATTTCACGTGTATTTTGTGCATTTAATTCTCATTGGGAAAAATAATGCAGTTAGTTCATTTTTGTGTCAAAACAGGTACAAATGGATCGAAAAATAGCATCAAAAGATCGAAGAAACAAAGAACAAGGCTAAAGGAAGATCTCGGCCGAGACGGGCAATGCATCTCGCAAGATGACATTCCAGGGCAAAGCCAAGTTTTTAAGAGATCAAGATCTCAGCTGAGACGGGCAATGCATCTCGGCTGGGATGACGTTCTAGGGCAAAGCCAAGTTTTCAAGAGATCAAGATCTCGGTCGAGATGAAACCCAAATCTCGGCCGAGATGAGCCAAACCTTAGCAAAATCCTGAATTCCCCTCTTCATGTCTCGACCGAGACATAATTATATCTCGGCCGAGATCAGCCTTCGAGTCACAAAGCATAAAACCCTCACTGCTTCGTATCGGCCGAGACACACTTGAATCTCGACCGAGATTGTTTACCCTGTTTTAAAATTGTGAATAATATTTTGCCTTAAACCCAAGTGACAACTCTTCCCTTATATATATAAGTTCCATTTCGAATTTCACCTATCTTGGGACATATCTAATAGCCATTTCTAGCCACCAAGATCACCAAGAAGAGAGATTGGGCAAAGGATTAAAGGATCTTCTTCTCCAATCAAGACTTTTGGTTATATCTTTATGTTTATCATGTTTATTAGCTTTTACATTGAATTCCTGTTAGTTTTAGTATTAATGGGTGAGTAGCACCCCTATTTCTAACCTTGATCATATGTTGAACTTTGAGTGGCAATGATTATGTAACTATTGCTAGTTGATTTTACCTTTTAATGCAATTTCAAGTGTTCTACATTATTTGCTGGTGTTGATTCATGTTTAGATGCTTTTTATTAGATTGATCACCCTCTAGGGAGTGTGTAGATGTGTTGCTAGAATTAGAGATCACTATCCGTAATTGTAGGTTCTATGATTCCCCTAGTAGCGAACAACGAGTGTTGTCGTTGGTGATATTGTAGAATTTGACCTCTAAACCCGAGCTTTCGAGGTTCAAGTCGAATATATTCCGTTATCTTGGTGCTTTATTGATTTGATTGGCTTAATCGGATAGGGTTAGTCGAAGAGCAGACTTTCCTCTAGCTAGACCTAAGAGATAACACGATTGCTAGAGCAGACTTAGTAATTTGTGGGATAGGGATTTGAATTGTATTGGATTGGGCATCAACAATAGTTGGGTAATACATTGAAGCCAAAGGGATACTAGATCAAGGGTAGATTCCTTAAATTTATTAAAAACCAAAAACTCATTCTAGTTGTCTTGTGTTCTTGTGTTAATTGTATCTTTAGTGTTTAATTGTCTTGAGTTATTTAGTTGGTTAGTTTAGTAGTTTGGTAGTTCTTAGTTGATAATCACAATCAAACCCCCATCCCCCCCACCTTTATTGCTTTCATTGTTTGTTTCTACTTTTATTTAGATTTTATTACCGCTTGATTTATTAAGATAACACTAGTCTACCGTTCTCTGTGGGTTAGACCCGACTTACCGCTTAACTCGTAGAGTTGGGAAATCGAAATTATAAATATCTAATTTGGTACGGTCCAACGACACGTCGTCGCACCATCTGTCCTCCTATTGCTTAGCAATCTCAACTTTCTCTAGATTTTTCTTCCTTTAAAGCTCCTCAAAGAGTTTAACACAATTAGTCCAAGTAGGAGCAATTTTCTTTCTATAAAATGCTTGAGGAAAGGGAAAAGGAGGGATATATTTAGGAACATCAACGATAATAATAGATTTTGGCTTCTCAGCCCGTATTTTTACCAACTCATGACCATCCTCTTTGACTTTGTTGTTTTCCTCCACTTGCTTGTGCTCTATCACCGAATCTTCGCCCACTAGCAGCTTCAGTCTCTCATACTTCGCCTCATTAGTCACATAGACGGCACTGCGCTGCTTCTTTGGATTGAGTACAATATCATTTGGGAATTGCCCTTTTTTATGTTGAGATCCTACGGATTATGAAATTTGACTCGAGTGAGCCTTCATTTCCATTATGTCGGCATCCTACTTGCCTTGACATTGTGCAATTCAGCTGGCATACTCCTCTTCTCTGCCCCATAACTCACAAGTGCTTTGTTCATGTCTATGTGATGACTATCCATATTCTTCTCAATCTTTTCAATCCTCTCATCATACTTGGCTAACTGAGACTGCACCAACTCTTACTAAGTGGATTCTCTTCCTTCATGAATCATGTCATTGGTGACTGCAAATCCTGATGGCAGTTGGAGTGAATTATTAGAATTATTGTACGAGAAATTGGGATAGTTCCTCGCACCTGACTAGTACTGATATTACTACTTCTGGTTGGCTCGGAAATTGTTGAAATTCCTTTGGTTAACATAGTTAACATCTTCAACTACCTCATGAATGGGTGGCTAATATGAATTTGACTCGGTATGCTGGGCTAAGATCACATTAGTTAGCAGATTTAACTGATTAATAATAGCAGCCAATTTAGTTGTAACTGGATCAATCTCAGTCTCAATGATGTTGGCTACTCTTCGTGGCTGATTTCTCTCATTTGGCCACTGCCAACTAGTTGCAGCCATATCATCTGGAATGGTGAATGCAGCCCTTGTATGTTTTGCCACTATGAATCTACTCGATGTTGCGTTTATGAGTACTCTTGAGGGCCCAAGTAGCCCTTCATAAAATTTGTAGATTTGTTGATTCTCAATGCCCCCGAACCTTTCTCATGCTTCACCAAATGGTTCACCTTCCATCTATTTAAACTAGGTAATCTCAGCCTGCATCTTGCTCGATGGGAAGTACTTCAATAAGAATTGGGTACTCAACTCTACCCATGTAGTGACATCCTCAAGAGTGTTAAACCACTGTAGTGCCTTATCATTTAGGGAAAAAGGAAACAACCTCAACTTGACCTGTTCATGTGATTCTTGATTAACCGTCAAGCTCTCTGACACTCTTTTGAATCGGCCTAAGTGAATATTGGGGTTTTCTAGTGGCCCCCCACCAAGATGATTATTCTGAACTATCGATATCAAAGCCGGCTTGAGTTCAAAGGTGTTGGCTTGTATTGGTGGCAATTCGACTCCTCCATAGTGCTGATTAGGCACGGGACGCGGACAATCCCTAATAGGTGTCTGATCACCTTCTAGTCCAGCATGTGCTTGTGGTTGTGGTTGTAGCTGCTACTGTTGTTGCAAAGTAGTCATTTGAGTAGTCACTACCCTATACAATTGTCTAACCATCTTTTCCATTGTCATGTTTGCTGGTAATTCGGCCATCTCTTTTTTAGGGTTTTTGCTTATTCTGCGTCGATGGGCAGTGACTTCAATTTCCAGATCCAAAGGATCTAGCTCGTCTTCCTTAAGACTGGTTTTGCATACGCTACTTGAGATCACAACAAATAAAATAATGTAAAATCGAAAATAGAGGAAAAACAGAAAATTAAAGTGCAGAAAATAAAATATCGAGTCTACCGTCGAACTATTTATCAAAATAAAACTAGAACATAGTTAGTCCCAACAATGACGCCAAAAACTTGATGCATTATTTTCTAACCTAGTAAAGCGCAAGTATATGATGCTAGTGTAGTTAATGGTAAACAAGGTTGATCCCATAAGAACGGTGCCCTATATCCAAATATATACTATAATCTTAATACTTCAACACTATCTAGATTCTTGAATGATGATTGATTTGGTATTCATCCTAAAATTAAAACCTAAATTGAATAAATAAGTAACTAAAATAAACAAGTACTTGAATAAAAAGAAGCAAATAACAACGAAGGATACAGACAGATTAAAAAAACATATTCTAGGGCTTCGAATTTAATTAATAATCCCTATATTTGATTATCCGAATATTCAAGACTTTGAAACCGATTCTTATTTTTATTAGGTGGCATTATTCTTAATTAGCCCTCCTCTCGGATGATGCTAACGTGTAGGTTACGTATGTGATAGTTAGCCCAAGCGTATGAACAATTACCCTCTCGGGCTAACTATCACATACGTAACTCCAAAAGGATCCTAAAACTGAAGCATACGCATATATCTCACTCCTTTTGGACGATTATCGATACATATGCTATATGATTGTATGTCTATTAACAACCCTCTCCTCTCAGACGTTGAATTATTAAGCAAGCAGGAGTAATTGGCTAGATTAATCAATTCATAAACGATTGAAACATAGTCTAGAATTAAAAGAACAAAATAAAAACATAATTGATGCGTAATTTATTTTCTAACCCAATAACACAAAAAAATTAGCCCAAACTGCGTATTCCTCCTCTAAATCGCCTATCGAACATGGCCAATCCAGCGATATCAGTTGGTTCAGTGAGTCGGCCGCGTCAGGCAACGTAGCTGCGTTGGGTTCATAGAGTTTACAGAACCATCCAGTGCACTTGTTTTGTGGCCGAGTTCCAAAATCATTTTTTGACTGGTATTTCTTGTCCGGTTCGTCTTCTAACTTCTTTTTGTCCGTTTTTTCCCTAAGTGACTTGTTTCTTCTCTAAACCTCGTACAAATAGACCTTTTGGCATAAAATCATCTAAATAACTCCAAAACAAACACAAACATGCCACACGGCACAATATGATGCATATAAACACAATTAGGCCAATTACACATGCAAATGGTATAAAATACCCTTCTAATTAGACCTAAAATGCATACATAAACGACGTATATAAAAAAAGGGGAATTAGCTACTCATGTTTGCAATTAGCATCCAAGAATATTCATAGACAAACATTCTCAAAATGTGTTTAGGGTCTTCTAGTACTTTTTTTGCCTTGTTTATTTCTGGCCAAGTCGTAGCCCTCTGAATTAGATTTCCAACATAACCAATTGCACCTCATTTGAACTTGTAGATCTCAATATATTAGCAAAATATTAGAGGTATGTCAAGCTGAAAGAAAAAGTTCACTTTCAGAGACACTTCGAGCGCAACCAAGCTCCCGAACACGACTATGTTCAGTGGCGGATCCAGGATTTTTGAAATGGTGGAATGGTATATAATTAAATTATATATATACAAATACAAACACATATCTATACTACTTTCGTTGTTTTAGATGTAACTTTTGTACCTTGTTTATAAATAGTTGTTTTTTTAAGCTTTTTCTTCCATATCTTTTTCCAATATTATCCCTATAATAAAATCTCTTGTTATCTAACATACCATATCTACATAATCTATTTGAGAGCTTATTTTTACATTTCTCATGCCCTTTAATTTTCTAATCTAAACCTAAAAACACATCTAAAAAGAATGTTAAACTATTTTGGTTCTTATTTTTAAGTAATTCTTTTTACAATTAAATGATCATGCGTCTTGACCTTAAGTAGGACCTAAAAGATAATTCACTATAACAAATTATAGAATTAAATAAACAATTTAATAAAGAATATAGTGGATATAAAAATTCACTATGACAATTTACGTAATATATAATAGTCTATAAATTATAAAATAATTTGGTAGCTCAATTGACAAGTCTTTATCAATATACTAAATCTAGACTTGAATTCTATCATGTGCGTTTTTTATTACAACTTTTAAATAAAACGCTATAGAACTTTCATAAAACAAAACTTAAAAAAATAACTTTCATAAAAACAAAACATGAAGAAACAACCTAAAAAATTAATAAAATAACACTCATAAAACTAAAATGTCACCAAGATTCAAACGCATGCCTACTAATAAATTAAGGGGGATACCAACATTAGACCAATTAAACTTCCCTTTACATTTGTTGTTGCCTAATACATTATCAATTTTTTGGACAATGTGGGGGTACAACTGTACCCCCATGTCCCAACAGTAAATCCGCCACTAGCCGTGTTGGGTCATTAGCGCATTTTTTGTGTTTCTAGGCTACTTCTTGCACAGACAGGTTAATTGGCACAGCCTGGCTTGCGCCTTCTCCTCTTCTAACACCATTTTCGTGCCCTTTTTACCCCTAATCGACTTGTTCTTTCTCCCGGACCTTATTCAAACGGAATTTAGTCCTAAAACATCCGATTTTGGCTACAAAACAAGTAAACACGTTATTCGGCTCTAGATAATCAATTATAACATAAAACCACTGAAATTATATGCAAACGCTACCGATATACTCGTATAAATTGGACTAAATGCGTGCATACACTACGTGTATCAAAATGCTCCAAACTTAAACTATAGTTTGTCCCCAAACAATAAAGTAGACAAAAACAAGAACTCAAGCATTAGGGCAGTTTAGGCGACAAATCTAGTCTCAAAATGATTTTTGAAAATAGACAACATAGATTTTTTAGCTTATTCGACATGGCACATGTCAACTACTTTCAAAACATAGCACTTCAAATAGATGCTCCTCACCGGATTAGTGTATCACTCATCTCTCAAGTGTATAAAATTGAAGTGTTTCCGCTCAAGTTGAATCACATGCATAGTCTACCATATGTTATTGTTAAACCTATGCTTTATACTTGACACGTGTGAACAAAGAATCAAGAAGGTCTTTGTTTTTTATTGTAATGTAGGGTTAAGGTAAGGCGGGACAAATTTGTGTAAATGTAACTCATTCTTAGACTAATCAAGTTATTCCTAACCCAACTATCCCCCAAATAATGTTCACTCCTTCCCCACTCTTCAAATTTCAGAAAGCCACATATATGACTTCTTCACCCCATCAAGATAATCCAACGCACTACATCAACTAAGTGCTTCAATCTCAATACTAATTGAGTACCACTTTGTGACTATTCAACTATTTCAAATAATATAAGCAGTTGAATACACAAGCACTTTTCTAATTAAGCCTCTCCTAAACAATAAACTTAAAATCCCAATGAGCATACTTTTTCTTTGTTTTTCTTTTTCTTTCTGACTTTGTAGATAACATAAATGAAAATAACACAACTAAAACTAGAAGGGCTAATTCTTCCAATCTTTTACCCATAATATATATATATATATATATATATATATATATATATATATATATATATATATATATATCTTCTTCACCGAACTTTTCCCAGTCATCCTTTCCGCTCACCTTGTGCTTTTTCACCCAACTACCTTCCAATCCATATCCCTCACACTCAAATAGTTCAAGTTAAGGGACAAAGGCTAAAAAGAACAGTTATAGGCTTGTAATATTCGGCTATGAAAGACAAAGCTCAAAGGCTCAAAATGGCTGACTAGTGATTGTTCTATAAAATCCAGTCAAAAGATCAATTCAGGCTAAAAATCGACTAAAAGAAGGAATGCCTAAAATTATTTTCTAAATTCACACCGTCTACCTGACGAATTTTTAAGTAGATGCAGGGCACGTTTTAGAGACATACATACATGATGACCAACAAATTACACCGAAGAACACAATATTTATAACTCCAAAATGGGAGTTCAATCAAAGGCTCAAAACCTCACGTTGAAAGTGATCATCATTCTACATGCATGCCCAATTTTATATCAAGTGTGCATATCACACCCGTCTATGTGTCATAAATTTTTTTAAACTCGACTCATCATCAACACATCATTGCCAATTGACCCTCTTTTTAGCTATTCATTCCTCAAAACAAAATAACTCCGGGTTTTAGACTCAACTGACTTAACAAAACTTAACTAAACGCAATAAAAAAGACAACTTAAACCGACATGATGCAAATCAAACGAGTTCATGAAAAAAAAAAACATAGTTGTCAAGACATCCCACTCTACCCTCCTCCCTCAAACTTGATCGAAGGCCAAGGTTTATGGGAAAGAAGTGGTACGCCTTGGTGGCACTCTCCAAAAGATAATATTGGAACTTCAAACCTGAAATATTATTTTTGTTCGTGATTTTATTTGTGTTAAGGGACCTAAGTTGGCCACCTTACCCGGCGGGGTCGCATTGTGAACTCGGCCACTTTGCTGGGGGCGGTCGTGTTACGAGCTCCAAACCGATTCATATTTCTAGCCCGTGTCTTATGCCTGGTGAATCATTTTACTGCATTTTCTTCACATCATGTTAGTCTCCTAAATAAAATAAGGCAAAAAGTTGGGTGCATGTGATGCACCATAACTTATTGTACACCACCCTATTTCTAGAATAATATTCCGCCGAGTGTTGATTTACAAAAATAAGGGTCTGTTTGTTGAACACTAAAAGCAAATGGCCTGGTGGTATTGATGCAGCCTTAAACATCTCAACCTTGAGGTCAGGGGTTCAATTCCGGATGCTTATTTTTTCCCTTTTTTCTGCGTCTTTTTTCCTTCTTTTCTTTTTTTTTTTTTTTTTGCCTTTAAATTTTTTACGTTTTAGCCTGTGAGTTTGGAAAAAATTATAAATTGTATTATTAATTTTTTTTTTTTTTGTAATATTATGTTTCTTATAATGCAACAATAATTGTATTGTAAGTTCATAACATAAATATTGTACGATATACAGGAAAAAATAATCTAATCAAACCTATATTGTCATACATCATAATATATACTATGTCCAAATATTAAATATATTGTGTGGTTAAAAACTAATTTGCAAAGCATAAATATTCCGCAGTGTACAAGAAAGTTAGTTAAAGAAAACGTATACTGTCAGACATCATAATGTATACTATATCAAAATATTAAATATACTGTGAGTATTCTAAGTTGAAAAAAATAAATATTCCGCAGTATGAAACAAAAATTAACTAAAAAAACAACGTATACTGTCAGGCATCATAACGTGTATTATATCGAAATATTAATAATATTGTGAGTATTGTAAGTTGGAAAAAATAATATTCCACGGTATGAAACAAAAATTAACTAAAACAACGCATACTGTCAGGCATCATAACATATACTATATCGAAATATTAAATATACTGTGAATATTGAAAACTAATTAATGTGTAAAATATGAATAATAGCTTAATAACTTAACTTATTTTGTAAGTAATTTTTTGTAATCCATAAGGGAACAATAATTTTATTGTAAATTGGAATTTTTTTTCATGGCATAATAGAAAAATTAATCAAAACAAACATATACTCTCAGGTTTTATAACATATATTATACTTGGAATTTGAATATACTGTTTGCAAGTATTATGTCCTCCATAAAAAATTATAAATCAAAAGAAAAAAAAAAAAAAAAAAAAACTAACACAAAATATTATAATAATAAAAAATAATAAATAAATAATAATAATAATAATGATAATAATAATAATAATAATAATAATAATAATAATAATAATAATAATAATAATAATAATAATAATAATAATAATAATAATAATAATAATAATAATAATAATAATAATAATAATAATAATAATAATAATAATAATACAAATACATACAGATACCTATATGAACTAAAAAATAGGTGAAAAATAAAAAGGTGTTGTTAGGATTCAAACCCGCACCCTGAATGGTGAAATGTCACACCCTTACCATCTAAGCTAGGGCCTATTTTGTTATTCCAAACACATCTTATTATATATAGGCGCGAGAATAGAAGAAGGTGTACAATAAGCCCTAATGTGTATCTTATGCACATGAGTGTCACTCATAAAATAAAAATAACATAAGCAAAAAATAAAAAGAAAAAAATAGTAAACACTATATTGTCTCCTGACAAGCGCTAAGTTTTACATCTTCAATAGAGACGACCCTTTAAGCACCTCAGTCGAATTCTAAACAACCAGAGTTAGGAACATTATCTTTAATTAAAAACTCATATCCACTTTTCAGAACAGCTTTACCCTTTGATTCCACAGTATAGACGACATAACACTTGTGTAAGCTACTTAGTCTCGACCTATTACGTATATGGAAAGTTAATTTTTCATTAGAAAGACAAAAAATTCCCCTTTAAGGACATCTATCAGAGCTTGGCTAGTTGCCAAGAAAGATCGGCCTAAGATGAAAGAGACATCATTATTCCCTTGCATAACGACAACTAAAAAGTCACTAGGGAATTCAAAATTGGAGACTTTAACCAACACATCCTCTACTCCATATGGCTTTAGTAAAGATCCATCAGCCAACTAAATAGTAGTAAAGGCTTGTCTCACCATCTCTAGTCCTAATTGCCTATATGTTGTTAGAGCATTAAATTTATACTCGATCCTAAGTCACATAACACATTTGAAAATTATGACTACCAATAGAACAAGGGATAGGAAAAATCCCTGGATCATTTATTTTTTGCGCTCTTCTTATGTTTGTGTTAGTGTTCTTTTTGGGACTTGCTATCCTTTGCACATTTGCCTCTTTCTGTTTGTGCATCTTCTTTTGGTGCTCTTCTCAAATTGTGCAATCTTCTCGTCATATTTGGCAAACTGGGACTGTATAAACTCTTCTTGAGTAGAATGTCCTCCATCATAGATCATACTATTGGTGATTGTGAAGCCCAGTGGCAGTTGGAGTGGATTATTTGGATTGTTATACGAGAAGTTAGGATGATTCCTTGCACCTGGCTGAAACTAATTGTATAGGTGTTGGTTGCCTTGAAAGTTGTTGAAGTTTCTTTGGTTGAAGCAATTTGCGTCTTTAACTAACTCCTGCATAGGTGGATGTTGTAATTGAGCTCGGTATACTGGGCTAAACTAGCACTAGTCAACAACTTTATCTGATTGGTAAGAGCCGCCAAGTGAGCCGTAATTCATGGGTTGTTCGGCTCAGTCTCAGTGATGATGGCTACTCTCCTCGACCAATTTCTCTCATTCAGCCATTGCCATTTAGTTGTGGCCATCTCATCTAGAATAGTTAATGCAACCCTTGTATGACTTGCCAATATAGATCTACCCGACGCTGCATCTATGAGGATTCTTATGGGCCTAAGTAGCCCATTATAAAATTTACAGATTTGCTGCTTCTCAGTGAATCCATGTTGAGGGTAATTTCGGAGAAGATCCTGAAAACGCTCCCATGCTTTACCCAACAGTTTTCAATCAGCCTGTTTGAATTGGGTCATTTCAGTATGCAATTGGAGAATCTTGCTTGGTGGAAAGTATTTTAATAAGAATCTGGTACTCAACTCTTCCCATGTGGTGACATCCTCGAATGAATTAAATAATTGTAATGCTTTATCTCTAAGAGAGAAGGAAACAACCTAAGCTTGACCTGTTCATGTGGTACTCCATTCACCTATAAGGTCTCCGAAACTCCCTTTAACCGGCCTAAGTGGATATTGAGGTCTTCAAGTGGCCCCCCACCAAACTAATTTTTTTGGACTATGGCTATCAATGCGCACTTGAGTTCAAAGTTGTTTACATTGATTGGTGGTAATTCCACTCCTCCATAAGTTTTGCTGGTATGGGACAAAGATAATCCTGTATAGGTGTCTAATCTTCTGTAGGTTCGGCCTGTAGCTGTGGTTGTGGTTGCTATAGATTAGTTACCTGGGTCTGTAGGTTAGTCACTGCTCCGAACAATTGCCTCATCATATCTTCGTAGTTCATGTTCTCCGATAGTTCAACCATCTTGTTTAACAAATTTCTCCTTATTTATATATTTGGGCAGTTGCTTCAATTTTGGATTAAAAAAGGACTAATCATTTCCTTTTAAATCGAGTTTGCATACGTTACCTGAGATCAAAACAAAGAGAACATCGTAAAATTGAAAATAAAATAAAACTAAAAATAAAGTGCAGAAAATAAATATCTAGCCTAACGTCAGACTATTTATCATAATAGAAATTAAACATAGTAATCAGACCGCGACAACGGTGCCAAAAACTTGACAACGCTATTTCTAACCTAGAATTACCACAAGTGTATGGTGCAACTATAGCTAGCAATGACCAAAGGCCAATCCCAATTACCTATATTAATTTAATACCTCAATTGTATTTGGTCAACCCTATCTAGACGCATTGAAACGGGAAGAAAATAGGCCAAAACACGTACAAATCACCATCGGGCACGGTCGGTCTTCCGAATGCGGCTGACTTGGCCAGGCAAGTTTTCAGGTCTATCTTCCAAGCCCTTTTTAAGGTCTTTCAGTCCTTTTCCTATTTGTAGTAAAGTTGTAGCCCTTTGAGTTATCTTTCCAACGCCACCAATTGCACTTCATTTGAAATTGTAGATCTCAAGATATGAGAAAATTACAAGAGGTGTGTTAAGCTAACAGAAAAACATCACTTTTGGAGACACTTCGGGGGCGGCCGATCTCCCGAATGAGGATGTGTTGGATCATCAACACGTTTTTGTGTTTCTAGGCCTCTTTTTGTGCAGCCAGGTCAATGGACGGGGCCTAGCTTTCCCCTTTTCCTCTTCTAATTTCCTTTTTGTGTCGTTTCGCCCCTAATCGACTTGTTCTTTCACCCCGACATTATTCCAATGGATTTTAGTCCTTAAACATACGTTTTCACTAAAAAATAAGTAAACATGTTATTTAGCTCAAGATAATCAATTATAACATAAAATCGCCGAATTTATATGCAAACACTACCAAAATACTCGTGTAAATTGGCCTAAATGCATGCATACACTACGTGTATCAGGTGTAGGGGGTGTTCTATGGGATCATTGTGGAAATAATCTTCAATCTATCTTCCACTTGCATGATATGGAATCAACGAATGATATGGCGGAGGCACTGACGTGTTGAGCAGTTGTGGCTATGGCACGTGAGACGAAAATACCTACAATATTAATAATGAAGACGGGTTCCTTCACAGTCTATTAAGCACTCCAACATCGTCAAGGTGAATTCTACTTTGGGAGTGTTATTTCTGACATATTTTGAATCTTTGTTCATGCTTCGAGTCTTTTTCCTTTGTTGCATTAAGTGATTTGCCAAAAGACTAGATATGTTGGTTCCAAGTGGTAGAGGTTTAGGGGGGTTTGAAAAAACCTCTAACTTTATCGAATTCTTCTTTTTTCAAACATGAGCAGTAATAAGTCTGTTGTAGGAAACTAGTTCGTACAAGAGAGCTTACAGAAATAAGTTCCTATAGAATAGTAAGCTTACCGCACATTGTACTTTTATTCCTTACTACAAGCAATGCTCCAGTTTTATGCAACGGAAATATGTTAAAAGTGTTTTTTAAGATAATACAGTACGTAGTATGTTAAAGTAGTAGTAAAAGATATATGAAAATACATAATAAATTATAGTGGTTCGAAGGTGAGGGCAATCCTTCTACATGCATCCACTCTTCCCTGGTTGACACTGATTGTATTGGTGTTGGTTGCCTTGAAAGTTGTTGAAGTTTCTTTGGTTGAGAAAATTTGCGTCTTTAACTTACTCCTGCATGGGTGGCTGTTGTAATTGGGCTCGGTATACTGGGCTAAACTGGCACTAGTCAACAACTTTATCTGATTGGTAAGAGCCGCCAAGTGAGCCGTAATTCATGGGTTGTTCGGCTCAGTCTCAGTGATGATGGCTACTCTCCTCAGCCAATTACTCTCATTCAGCCATTGCCATTTAGTTGTGGCAATCTCACCTAGAATAGTAAATGCAACCCTGTATGATTTACCAATATAGATCCACCCGACGCTGCATCTATGAGGATTCTAGTGGGCCCAAGTAGCCCATTATAAAATTTACATATTTTCTGCTTCTCAGTGAATCCATGTTGAGGGTAATTTCGGAGAAGATCCCGAAAACGCTCCCATGCTTCACCCAACAGTTTTCAATCAGCCTGTTTGAATTGGGTCATTTCAGTCTGCAATTGTAGAATCTTGCTTGGTGGAAAGTATTTTAATAAGAATCTGGTACTCAACTCTTCCCATGTGGTGACATCCTCGAATGAATTAAATAATTGTAATGCTTTATCTCTAAGAGAGAAGGAAACAACCCAAGCTTGACCTGTTCATGCGGTACTCCATTCACCTTTAAGGTCTCCGAAACTCCCTTTAACCGGCCTAAGTGGACATTGAGGTCTTCAAGTGGCCCCCCACCAAACTAATTTTTTTTGGACTATGGATATCAATGCGCGCTTGAGTTCAAAGTTGTTTACATTGATTGGTGGTAATTCCACTCCTCCATAAGTTTTGTTGGTATGGGACGAAGATAATCCTGTATAGGTGTCTAATCTCCTTTAAGTTTAGCCTGTAGCTGTGGTTGTGGTTGCTATAGATTAGTTACCTGGGTCTGTAGGTTAGTCACTACTCCGAACAATCGCCTCATCATATCTTCTTAGTTCATGTTCTCCGATAGTTCAACCATCTTATTTAACAAATTTCTCCTTATTTATATATTTGGGCAGTTGCTTCAATTTTGGAGTAAAAAAGGACTAATCATTTCCTTTAAATCGAGTTTGCATACGTTACCTGAGATCAAAACAAAGAGAACATCGTAAAATTGAAAATAAAATAAAACTGAAAATAAAGTGCAGAAAATAAATATCTAGCCTAACGTCGGACTATTTATCATAATAGAAATTAAACATAGTAATCAGACCGCGACAACGGTGCCAAAAACTTGACAATGCTATTTCTAACCTTGTATTACCACAAGTGTATGGTGCAACTATAGCAAGCAATGAGCAAAGGCCAATCCCAATTACCTATATTAATTTAATACCTCAATTGTATTTGGTTAATCCTATCTAGACGCGTTGAAACGGGAAGAAAATAGGCCAAAACACGTACAAATCGCCATCGGGCACGGTCGGTCTTCCGAATGCGGCTGACTTGGCCAGGCAAGTTTTCAGGTCTATCTTCCAAGCCCTTTTTAAGGTCTTTCAGTCCTTTTCCTGGCCTTGTCTATTTATGGTAAAGTTGTAGCCCTTTGAGTTATGTTTCCAACACCACCAATTGCACTTCATTTGAAATTGTAGATCTCAAGATTTGAGAAAATTACTAGAGGTGTGTCAAGCTGACAGAAAAACATCACTTTTGGAGACACTTCGGGGGCGGCCGAGCTCCCGAATGAGGCTGTGTTGGATCATCAACACGTTTTTGTGTTTCTAGGCCTCTTTTTGCGCAGCTAGGTCAATGGGCGGGGCCTGGCTTCCCCCTTTTCCTCTTCTAATTGCCTTTTTGTGTCGTTTCGCCCCTAATCGACTTGTTCTTTCACCCCGACATTATTCCAATGGATTTTAGTCCTTAAACATACGTTTTCACTACAAAATAAGTAAACATGTTATTTAGCTCAAGATAATCAATTATAACATAAAATCGCCGAATTTATATGCAAACACTACCAAAATACTTGTGTAAATTGGCCTAAATGCATGCATACACTACGTGTATCAGGTGTAGGGGGTGTTCTATGGGATCATTGTGGAAACAATCTTCAATCTATCTTCCACTTGCATGATATAGAATCAACGAATGATTTGGCGAAGGCACTGACGTGTTGAGCAGTTGTGGCTATGGAACGTGAGACGAAAATACCTACAATATTAATAATGAAGACGGGTTCCTTCAAACTCTATTAAGCACTCCAACATCGTCAAGGTGAATTCTCGTACTTTGGGAATGTTATTTCTGACATATTTTGAATCTTTGTTCATGCTTCGAGTTTTTTTCCTTTGTTGCATTAAGTGATTTGCCAAAAGACTAGATATGTTGGTTCCAAGTGGTAGAGGTTTAGGGGGGTCTGAAAAAACCTCTAACTTTATCGAATTCTTCTTTTTCAAACATGAGCAGTAATAAGTCTGTTGTAGGAAACTGGTTCGTACAACAGAGCTTACAGAAATAAGTTCCTATAGAACAGTAAGCTTACCACACGCTGTACTTTTATTCCTTACAACAAGCAATACTCCAAGAGAGTTTTATGCAGCGGAAATATGTTAAAAGTGTTTTTTAAGACAATGCAGTATGTAGTATGTTAAAGTAGTAGTAAAAGATATATGAAAATACATAATAAATAATAGTGGTTCGAAGGTGAGGGTAATCCTTCTACATGCATCCACTCTTCCCTCACACAGGGAAAATTCACTAAGTTGTTCACGTAGTACTTAGCTACAAACGATGTCCAAGTCCAACTTGGCACCTTCGTTTGTTGTTTTCCTATCCTTGGAAGGATACTCCTCTACTGTACAAGTTCCCCAGAATCAAACTTAGTCTAAGCTGAATCCCTGACTCAGCAGAAGACTTCCTATTAGAAATCACTCATAAGAAGTGATACACGTTAATTATGCTTGGAATTAGGTAAAGTTATGATATTATTTTATGGGAATTATGTGCATAGATGGTCAAGAAGTGGATGAAATGTTATATAAGTGACCAATTAACGTACTCGGCTTGTTTTAAGGTGTTTTTGAGCTTTTTCAGGATTAAAGGTTGTGATTTACGACTACCGGACGAGGAAACAAGTTGGAAAAGAGTGAAAATCGGCCCAAAAGAGTGAAAACCATCGAAGAACCGATCCAAACAGGTCCGAACCGGCCTGAACCGGTCCAGGAGCAGAACGGGGCAAGAACCGACACGGCCGCGTCAAACCTTCAACACGGCCGTGTCGAAAGTGGTGCACAAGGTTCAAAACGGCTCTGGAATAGAACACGGCCGCGTCACAATTGCAACACGGCCGTGTCAAATGTTGCGCAGAAATTGAAGTTTACAAAGCAACACGGCCGTGTCACTTAAGCAACACGGCCGTGTCAAAAAGACCGCCGATAAGGGAGATCCTGTTTAATAGGGGATTTGATTTCCTAATAGGATTTTGAGCCTATCTTCTCAAAGATTCGTCCCCAATTCTATAAAAAGGACCTCAAGCTCTAGGAAAAAGAGGATGAATCAAGGAAGAACATCAATTACTTTATTTTACCTAGAAGAAACCTTGGAGGACAAAGAAGATGAAGATCATCGAGACGGAGTCATCCGGGTTTAATTATTCTTTTCTTAGTTTTAATTCTTACAATGTTCTTATTAGAATTTTGTATTGGATTATTACTAGGCATGAGTAGCTAAGCTATTCGTGTCCTAGGGTTAGAAAGTAGGGATTTTTATGATAATGGTTTGATTATGATTTAATCTACTAATTCCGTTCTTTATGTGTTTATCTTCTATGTTTGTGCTTACAACTAGATTTAGCTTGATCACCTAGATTTAGTAATTTAGTTTAGCAATTCCGCTTCGAGAGGAGGGAATTGTTATCAGACTTAGAACATAGAGCGCAGTTGTCTATGACTGTGTAGGCCGTGGCTTCGGATCGTTTGGGAGTTATTAGGTTTAATTGACTCGAGAGGGTAATTAGCTTAATTAATCAACGGTTTAATCGCTTCGAGAGAAGGATTAGATTATTGTCGTGCCGCCTAATAAACATTAGAATTGGTAAATTTATAGGTTAATTATATCCAACATTGAATTAATATCCTGAAATCGAAGCCCTAGGATACCCTTTCTCATCGATTATTAGTTCGCTTTGTTTGCCAGTTATTAGTTAAATTCCTTAATTCTTGTTAAAATCAACCTTTGAAACTTAGTATCTAGTTAGGACATTCCTAGAGTATTAAGGTATCAAACTACCTAAAACTATTCCTTGTGGGATCGCCCTTGACAATAGTACTACACCTACATCCGTACACTTGCGGAACACTAGGTTAGAAACCGACGTGTCAAGTTTTTGGCGCCGTTGCCGGGGAATAGGAGTTAGCGCTTAGTTTTTATCTTGAAAAATAGGAGGAAACTAGACTAGAGTTTATTTTTTCGTAATTTTAATTTTCATTTTCATTTTTATTTTGGGTTAATTTTTGTATTACGCGGTAGTTCTTGTTTTTGGTATTTTCAGGCTTCGTATGCTCACCAGATCAAAAGGGAAAGAAACCCTTCTTCCTTTCGATCCAGAAATTGAAGCGACAGCTCGCAGACACCGAACTAGAAGAAATTTCGCATCTGAGATGGAGAACCCACCACAGCATCTGAATCAGGATGACGCACTTAACAGAGTACTGATAGCTCTGGCACGTTTGGATGATCGAGTCATGAATATACAGCAGCAGCTACCTCCACAAGGGCCACAGCTACAACAGCAGTACGGCCCAATTCAGATAGACCCAGCTGCAGGCGATGAAGATGACACGCCTATTAGCGACTGC
Organism: Ajuga chamaepitys; assembly: GCA_958295605.1. Taxonomy (NCBI): domain Eukaryota; kingdom Viridiplantae; phylum Streptophyta; class Magnoliopsida; order Lamiales; family Lamiaceae; genus Ajuga; species Ajuga chamaepitys. The sequence goes on from OY282498.1 coordinate 12,756,823, forward strand.
TTGAAGCCCAGTCCAAATCAGCAGGCAGGAGGAGTACAACCTCCACCACTCAATGCCAACAATTTCGAGCTGAAGCCTGCACTAATCAACATAGTGCAGCAAAACCAGTATGGGGGAAGTGCTTTGGAGGATCCGAATGTGCATCTGATCTGTTAGACAAATCAACTCCTAATCACACAACACTAAGAAACTGGAACGAGTTCGAAAATGAAACTTCTGAAAAATACACAACTGTTCGGCCAGAGTTGTGGCCGAAGTGAGCTTCGCGCAGAACTGAAAATAAATGAATCACACAATCGATTTTACGTGGTTCGTTCAAGATGAACTACATCCACGGAGGCAAGACACACCTCAATCCACTAAGATATCCAATCAATTACAGAAATTACACTCAGAAATGAATATGCCCAATTCTGGAACAAATTAGGGCAGAAAACTATCACTCTCAAATTCTCTCTGTAATCAATGAAAACTGGAAATTGCTCGACGTAGAGATGTTCTTCAGGAAGAAAGTTTTCCAATGATATAGGTCTTGTAGCTCGAATGTAACTGACCAAAAAATTCTAACTGATTGAAGATGACTGCTGCTACCGGACAAATGTGACGGTTTATTCCGTCACAAACTGTAACAAACTCGTCACAACTGACGGTTATCCCCCAACAACCCTAAACCCGGTTTATTCTGCACAGACTCACTTCTACACGCTAAAACCCGGTCTATCCACCCGGTTCTTCACTTCATGATCCCGGTTCCACATTCCCAACTCATCTTATTTCAAAGTATAGCTCACTTGATGATATTGAACACTTCCTCACATGATCAAATTCCGCAGACTGGCCGACACAATCAAAATCAATCATGTGCCACATGAGCAAGTCAAAATGAGATTGTTCCCTTTCTCACTAAAGGACAGAGCACTACAGTGGTTCAATTCGCTAGAAGATATCATAGATTGGGAAGACTTGAGTACTTCTTTTCTGTTGAAGTACTTTCCACCAAGCAAGATGCTCGACCTGCAGAACCAGATCAATCAGTTCAAGCAATTGGACCAAGAGCCATTCGGAGAGGCTTGGGAGCGATTCCGGGATCTTATCCGGAGTTGCCCTCAACATGGGTTCACCAAGAAGCAGCAAGTGTGCAAGTTCTACAATGGTTTACTTGCTCCGACTAGAAACCAAGTGGATGCAGCTGCGGGTGGAAGTTTGATGGAGAAGTCAGTAAGGATGGCATTCTCAATCCTGGACGCTATGGCCAGAACGAGCTACCAATGGTCGAATGAGAGAAACATGCCAAGGAGGGTAGCAAGTGTCCAAAAAGTCGAGCCCGTCAATAATGAGCCAATTGAAAAGCTCACAGCACAAGTAACAGCATTGACGAGCCAGGTGAATTTGCTAACTAATCTGACGTTAGCACAACAGCCAGGGGTCCGGAAGAAGTTGAAGAAGTAAAATTTGTGAATCAACAAAACTTCAACAATTTCCAGAACAATCAGCCTCGGTACAATCAGTACCCTCAGAATCCGAACCATCAGAACTTTTCATATGGGAACGCGTAAAATACACTTAATCCGCCACCCGGATTTGCTGTTACAAATGGCATGATCCATGACGGTAAGAAGTCATCACAAGAAGAGATTGCGCAGTCACAATTTGAAAAGTATGATGAAAAGTTAGCTCAGTTGGAGAAGAAAGTAGAGGGGAAATTTATGGAGCTAAACAAGCTTATCACTGGGCAAGGGGCAGACATAAAGAGGCTCGAGAACACATTGGTGCATACTCAAGCTAGCATTGGAGAATTGTCATCAAACATGAGCCAACTGATAAAGATAGTAGGGGCTCAACACAAGCAGGGCCAATATCCGAGTGATACAGTGGTTAATCCGAGGGAGCACTGCAATGTTGTGGAGCTAGAGGAGCATGAGGAAAGCATGAAGGACCATGAAGCGAAGAAATCAAGCGAGGAAGTCAAAAACATTGAGAAGAAAGAGGTCAATACAATCATAGATAAGAAAATGCCATATCCTATTCTTGATGAGTCTTTTGATTTTTGTTTTAAAAATTCATTCTTCGCTAACCTTGATCCTTTAGATCAATCTAGTGTTGTTGTTGTGAAACAGGAACCACTAAAGGAGAGAATCCAAGATAAAGAGGAAACCAAGAAGAGAAAGGATGGAAAAGAGTCGACGAAGAAACCGAGCAGGCCCAAAAAGAACGCAACCACAAGCATGAAACCGAGAAGAGCAACAAAAGCAAACGATCCAGGGAGTTTTACTATTTCTTGCTCAATTGGTAGTCATGAGTTTCATAATGTCATGTGCGATTTAGGGTCTAGCATAAATTTGATGTCTCTTAAGCAGTACAGACAATTAGGATTAAGGGAAATTAAAAGGTCCTTTACTACTATCAAATTGGCGGATGGATCTTCATTAACGCCGTTGGGAGTAGCAGAGGATGTAGTGGTAAGAGTGTTAAATTGTGAATTCCCTAGTGATTTCTTAGTTGTCGACATGAAAGGGAATGATGAATTTCCTTTTATCTTAGGAAGACCCTTCTTGGCGACTAGCCAAGCACTAATAGATGTACCTAAAGGGGAGTTGATTTTTCGGGTTCAAAACGAAATAATCACACTCAAAATACATAAGTTGGGTCTAAGGGGTAGGCATAATTGTAGCACTGTTTACACTACCCAAGCTGTTGTAGGAAATCCTCATGTCCCAAATAGCTCTTTAATTGTTCAGAAACATCCAACTCGGGGTGGCTAAAAAAAGGTTGATAGGAAAAGGACGTCCGGCTGATGACGTAAAACAAAGCGCTTGTCGGGAGGCAACCCGATGTTTATCGTTTTATTTTTATTATTTCGATATTTTTTTATTTTTATTTGTGTTTTAGTGTTTTATGTTTTTAGGAATCAACATGGACGAGTGTGCAAGAAACGGGGGTCGAAAAGACGGAAAATGGTGTGTGGAAGGAAAACAGAGCAACACGGCCGTGTCACTTGATACACACGGCCGTGTCAAAATTGGCGTCAAAGGGTGAAATCCTCTGGAATGCAACACGGCCGCGTCAACTTCAGCTCGAAGTAACACGGCCGCGTCTCACACATGACACGGCCGTGTCAAAAGATGACTCACAATGGAAAAACACGCTGGAATACAACACGGCCGTGTCACATTCTGGACACGGCCGTATCAAAAACGCCACAGAAACCAGTTTTTGATTCAATTAGAACACGGCCGCGTCAGCATTATAACACGGCCGCGTCACTACCTCAGCAGAAAAACAAAATTCAGAGCTTGATGCAGAGACGGTCGAAACGGATTCAGGAGAAGGCGATGGCACGATTACGGAGCTAGTAGGGGTTTCAAAACGCCGCCGTCGTCGCAACAATTTGTAAGTTAGCACCAAGGCGTACCACGTTTTTCCTCCAAACATTGACTTTCAGCCAAGTTTGGGGGAGGGGGTGGACCGTGGGACGTCTTGGCAGCTATATTTATAGTTTTGATTTACCTTTTAGTTGATCGTTCGAGTTTCTTGCTGTTAATTGTGGGTCCGTGTGCCCATTGTGCTGATTTTTATTGTTTCGATTGGTGTTATCGGGTCTGTGAGCCCAAATTTGACTACATTTCGTTTCCATGTTGAGTCTTAGGAGTTTAGAGTTTAGAGTCGTATTAGTGTTTTAGTTTTTGGAGTCAGTAAGAATGAGATAAACCCAAGAAGTTAATAGGTAACAAGTGAAAAACAAAAAAAGAACAATAAGGAAAGATGGATGATGAATAGTTAATGATGAGATGATTTTGAGAAGTAGATAAAAAAATGGCACATAATAGAGCATGAGAGGTGTTTTGAGACGAAATTGAGCTTGAACTTAGAATATTCAATCAAAATTAACCTTGTGAGAATTTGAGCCTAATTATACTCCAATTTTTGGAGTAATATACTTTCTTTCGGTGTGAATTTGATTGAATATATGTACTAGTCTCTAGAACTTGCCTTGAGTCTTTACTATGAATGTGTCAAGTATATGTTGTGATTTAGGAAATGATCTTGGGCAACTTTTTGTTTAAGCCTATTTATTTGAACCATGAAAATTGTCTTTGAACCATAATGGAAAAAAATTGTCCCTAGTTAGCCCAATTGAGCCTGATAGCCGTATTTATTCATAACCTAACAATGTCAGCCGAAACCTTTTGATTTAACTCTTTTGGCCCTAATTGGATTAATCAAGTTAGAGGGAGGAGAATTGGAAGGAATTTTGGGTGAACAATTTGTGGGAAGGAATGGGAAATAGGGATATTTTCAAAAGATGAAGGAAATAAGAGAAATGTGATAGGTGAAAAACGACGAATGCCCTCTCCTAGTGTAAAAAAAAAAAAAAAAAAAAAAAAAGAAAAAGTTTGTGTTTGTTTAGTACTTTTGAGAAGAGGCAATAAAATAAAGTGCTTAAATTGTGAATATGATTAGAACAGTCGGGTAGTCCCAAAGATGTGGTACCCATAGAAATGAAAAGCACTTAAGTTGTACGGACTTTTGAAGGTGAAGAAGTCACTTTGCGAGGTGATTTGCTGAAATTTGAAGAGTAAGGCTGAGTGATTATATTGTGGGGTGGTCGGGTTAGACATAACTTGATTAGTCCAATGAATGTCACTTATATTCAAATGTATCCCACCTTACCTTAAGCCCACATTACAACCAAAAGAAAGACCTTTTTGATCCTTTGTCACACGTATCAAGTACGAGGTCTAGTTTAGACGATTGGCAAGCTTATGGTAGGCTTTGCATGTAATTCAATGTGAGTGGAAATTATTTTAGCCTAAACACTTGAGAGAAGAGTGAAACACTTATCCAGTGAGGATTGAATGCTTCGAAAGTTCAAAGTCTCGAGATTAGTTGATTTTCGCGTTATCACATATGCTCAAGTGATTTGTGTTGCCTAGTTGTTTTAAGAAAAATCAGACTGAAACTAAATTCATCATCTAGTCACCCTAAACAAATGCATAATCACTTATATTCTTTGTGTCTTTTTGTATGATGTTCGAGACGAACAACAGTTTAAGTTTGGGGGGTTTTGATACACGTTAATTATGCTTGTAATTAGGTCGAATTATGATATTATTTTATGGGAATTATGTGCATAGATGGTCAAGAATTGGATGAAATGTTATATAAGTGACCAATTAACGTACTCGGCTTGTTTTAAGGTGTTTTTGAGCTTTTTCAGGATTAAAGGTTGTGATTTACGACTACCGGACGAGGAAACAAGTTGGAAAAGAGTGAAAACCGGCCCAAAAGAGTGAAAATCGTCTAAGAACCGGTCCAAACCGGTCCGAACCGGTCCGAACCGGCCTGAACCGGTCCAGGAGCAGAACGGGGCAAGAACCGACACGGCCGCGTCAAACCTTCAACGCGGCCGTGTCAAAAGTGGTGCACAAGGTTCAAAACGGCTCTGGAACAGAACACGGCCGCGTCACAATTGCAACATGGCCGTGTCAAATGTTGCGCAGAAATTGAAGTTTACAAAGCAACACGGCCGTGTCACTTAAGCAACATGGCCGTGTCAAAAAGACCGCCGATAAGGGAGATCCTGTTTAATAGGGGATTTGATTTCCTAATAGGATTTTGAGCCTATCTTCTCAAAGATTCGTCCCTAATTCTATAAAAAGGACCTCAAGCTCTAGGAAAAAGAGGATGAATCAAGGAAGAACATCAATTACATTATTTTACCTAGAAGAAATCTTGGAGGACAAAGAAGACGAAGATCATCGAGACGGAGTCATCCGGGTTTAATTATTCTTTTCTTAGTTTTAATTCTTACAATGTTTTTATTAGAATTTTGTATTGGATTATTACTAGGCATGAGTAGCTAAGCTATTCGTGTCCTAGGGTTAGAAAGTAGGGATTTTTATGATAATGGTTTGATTATGATTTAATCTACTAATTCCGTTCTTTATGTGTTTATCTTCTATGTTTGTGCTTACAACTAGATTTAGCTTGATCACCTAGATTTAGTAATTTAGTTTAGCAATTCCGCTTCGAGAGGAGGGAATTGTTATCAGACTTAGAACATAGAGCGCAGTTGTCTATGACTGTGTAGGCCGTGGCTTCGGATCGTTTGGGAGTTATTAGGTTTAATTGACTCGAGAGGGTAATTAGCTTAATTAATCAACGGTTTAATCGCTTCGAGAGAAGGATTAGATTATTGTCGTGCCGCCTAATAAACATTAGAATTGGTAAATTTATAGGTTAATTATATCCAACATTGAATTAATATCCTGAAATCGAAGCCCTAGGATACCCTTTCTCATCGATTATTAGTTCGCTTTGTTTGCCAGTTATTAGTTAAATTCCTTAATTCTTGTTAAAATCAACCTTTGAAACTTAGTATCTAGTTAGGACATTCCTAGAGTATTAAGGTATCAAACTACCTAAAACTATTCCTTGTGGGATCGACCTTGACAATAGTACTACACCTACATCCGTACACTTGCGGAATACTAGGTTAGAAACCGACGTGTCAAGAAGGTTTATGAAAGTGTTTCCTTCAAATGACAAAATTGCTTTTAAACTTGTTGATCAGTTTGAGATGTGGACAAGTTCTTTTGGTAAGAAGGGCTAGGGTTGGGAATGAGCTTTCTGAGAGCTAGCTTGGATTGACTTTGAGAGTCCACGGTTAACGAAGAATCAGTACCTTAACAGCTAAGAGGTGCTTTCGGTCAGGCAACTAACACTTTGCAGTAGCTTCCTGTTCCTATTCGGGATGCTATGACTGGTGGACTGAAGGTCCCTCTTAGTGAGCATTTTTAGATTCCTATGTGAGAAAAAAATCAAGTGCTTTCTCGTCAGTGTATCATCAAGCAATATGGTCAATTTCTTTCTGATATGATGAAACTAAGGTTGCATTTGGAATGGAGTTGAAACCCATATCACCAAATTCATTGGCGGTTGTTTATATGAAATCAGTGACTTCCATTATCTAGGGCTGTTAACGAACAGAGCGTTCGGTAAAAAGCTCATGTTTGAGCTCGATTAGCGCTTGTTCGAACACATTTATTTTGTTCGTTAATTAACAAACAAAGCTCGAACACTAAAGAGCTCGTTCGTTAAAGAATCGTGAACATGATTTAGGCTCATATAAAATGATAATAATAAAATTAATATTTTTATATTATTTATGCAGATAATTTATTTAAAATGCCCATGAATTTATTGTTAACAAAATAAAAAAAATAAAAAAAAAAAACAAGATTTTTTTTTTTTTTTGTGGGACTAGAATAATATATAATATTCGCATTTACGAATAGAAAATGTTAATAAAATTGGTGTTTGTTAACGTTCGCGAACATTAACAAACACCAAATTAACAAGCTCGGCTCGAGCTCGGTTCGCTTGAAATTTAGCAAACACTGCTCGAACAATCCAAGGATCGGGTCGGCTCGGCTCGTTAACAGCTCTAATTTTATCAAATTCGGGAATTCAAATGGATTTGAAACTCACTCTAATCTGGGTGGATTTGAGATACATCGATTCCCTATTCTTACCTTTCAAATCCCTCAATCCAAATGCAACCTAAAGGTCTCCTTTCATAATTTTTGAAGTGTACATGATTTTCGAGGCCCTGGGCATGCATTACTTCCATATCTTTTCCTGGTTGTGCTTCTTGCCTTTGAAAAATTGATTGATTCCGGTTTCCTTCCCCTGGTGATGTTTTTTTCTTATTAATTTATCTCTTTATACACTTCTCCATATGATACCCTCAAATCTTGGCTGCTTGAATCAAGAACTGTTAACTTTATTTGTTGCCTTTTATTTCATTTTTTCTCAATCCTTGGTGGGATTTATTGGTGAATTCTTTATGGGAAATGCAATTCTATCTTGGTATGTATATTGCATTGACTTATTCCTTCCTGAATTTGTTATAAAAACCTCCATTTTATTAGAAGAAATTACTTATAAAGATCAAATAATAGTACTAGTTACTGGTAATAAAATTCAATTTGAGCTCGAAAGCAAAAAAAAAAAAAACAAAAAAAAAAAAAAAGAAAAAAAAGAAATGAAATTAAACAGATGGACTTGGATTAAGTAATTTCCAAGTGTGTGTATAAACTTAAGTGCTCTTTTGCATCAAGCTCCGGTTAAGTTAGAATTTAACTCATCTACAATCTAGATTATCGGACACATCTTATACTAACTGATACCCAGTAGATGTAATACTAATGCGACAACCGCAAGTGAACGACGTTGCTATAATACTAGGTGAGGACAAGGTCGATCCCACGAGGATTGGTATCGATATCGGATAAGTGAATTGCATTAAACATTTTAATGGCTAACTAGACGATCGATTAAGTGATTTTTGGCATTTTAAGAACTAATTGAAATAAACAAGTAATTGAAACTAATAGAATGAACTAGAGAACAAATTATAGGGATAGACAATTAATAAAGGGTGATCTAGGCTTAGATTTCAATTATGGGCATCTAATCACTATTAATCCAATTAATCCAACTTTTAACCGAATGCTATGTATCGAAGAACGATCACGAATATATACAAAACCCCCTCTCGGAGCAAATCACACGTTGATTGTATGTCGATTAATCAAATACAACTCCTAATCGATTCTAAGACCAAAGTTCCCACAACTAGCTCAAACCTCTTGGTTTTAATTCTTGATCATGTCAATTAATGTGATCTTGGTTCAAATCTCCCCTCTCGATTCCATTAATCCTCAATAAATGTTAAACAAGTGATCAAATCATTCAACAAACATTTTTAAACAATTAATCAATCAATACAATAACACGGAGTTGAATTAATCGGCTAATAATCACTAATCATCCATAATTTACTTTCTAAACCTAGATTAAGGAAATTTAGCCAATCATAATCATAATAATGATAAACACAAATATATAAATATAACCATGTTCTTACAAATATTAAAAGAGAATGGAAAGATAAACATATTTAGATGATAATGTTGATCTCCAAGCTCAATCCCCACCTTTTGCTCTCAAAATTCTCTCTCTTAAAACTAACAATGGAAAGTTTGCTAGCTAGAAACACTGAAAATTAGGGCATCTATACAATAATTGGGGCTTTTCTAAGGTTCTTGGGCCAAAAATAAAGTTTTGGGGCTGAGAGGCCCATATTTCCGGGGTTCGTGCACGGTCCGTGCAAGCTTTGCACGGTTGTGACCGTGCACGACCCTTAAATTCTCCAATTCTCTGGAATCCTGCATGGTCCGTGCACGGTTGCACGGTCATGACCGTACGCCGAGCTCTAGATGCTTCTTTTGTCTTTTGCGCGTACGGGTCGTGCACAGTCTTAAAGGCTTACACGATTGTTTCCATGCACGGCCCAGAATTGGTCTGTTTCTTCAGTCTTTGGTTTTTCTTCTTCTTGTTTTCTTCGACTCTACTCGTCGTTTCTTTTTACACCTGTTTTACCTACAAAGTGCTCAAAAATTGAAACTTTCTAGCGAAAGAAAGATAACACGAATTATATGATAGACGAGAGCTTAGAATGTACAAATATATGATAAAATCTCTATTCTAAGCGTGTTTTCATAACCGAAAAATCCTATTTGTCAACCCCCCTCAAACTAAACCTTTACTCGTCCTTGAGCAAATAATAACAAAAGAATGAGGATTTTCTTTCCCTGTTGGAGGAAAACATACAAGTATTATCGATTTTACTTGGAAATGTATGTCTCAGACTAAGAATACATTCTATCTATGCAACATCACAAGTTAAGAACTTTTTGAATCATCACAATATCCTCACAGACAAGTGTATCACTCGAGCACTCAAGTGTATATAACAGGGTTGTGTATCGCTCAAGTTGTATACATATGCATGCCCTGCCATATGCTTGCCTATTGTCTAATCTCTTCGTCACTTTTGATAACTACGAGCAGAGAATCAGAAAGGTCTTTTGTTTTGGTTGTAATGTAAGCTTTTTAGACTAGGTGAGACATGTTTTGGGTGTAGAGACTTAACTTGGATCGATTGAGTTGCACTCAACTAGCCCTCATATAAGTTTTACTCCCACTTTCATCTTTCACACTTCTATATTTCTTCACCTTCTCCAAATCACCACAACCAACTATTTTTCACAAAATGTGAGTTAGAAAATTTGACTTCTTACTCAACAAAAATCACTCATGTCGTTGGCTTCTTTGTCTCTTTTCTTGATCCTAAACTATAAACATTCAATTGAAATGAATTGTACACTTCCTCTTTCTTTTTTCTTTTTTTTTTTTTTTTTGGCCAATGCTCGATTTTTCATTTTGTTTTTCTCTTTTCTTCCCCGCTCTATATTCATCGCCCCATTCTCAAGATTTTGTAGTTCTCACTCATATTTACCTTCCAACTTCCTCTCTCAAACTCATTCGTTCCAAGTGTGGGAAAAAGATTTAAAAGATGGATATGGCTTGTGATTTGAGCTATCGAAAAAGGCTACAAGTTCAACTTGGCTTACCAGGGATAATTCGTATAAAGGGGTAAGAATGGAATTTAAGGCTAAAAAATGGGTTGAAATCAAAGATCGCCTAAAATAATTTTCAGTGCTCATAAATATATCTCATGATTTCAAATAGACTCAAGGAAAGTTCTAGAGGTGCTATGCACATTATCAACATCACACAAGTGAAGGAAAATATTGAACTCCAAAAATAGGAGTTCCTCATTTTGGCTCAAAAGCTCCCCGGCTTATATATTATGATTTATCCTTCTGGTCCAAAATATGTGTGTTCATGTATTACATTTTCAATCAAAAACAACTTTATGTATCATCATTGACAACACTTCCAATACCTCATTAACCTAGTATCTCCCTTTTCAAGAAAGATTTTGAAAAAAAAATTCCTCAATTTTGCCAGTGTTAAAGATCAACATACGGTTTATTCAAACTATCAACAATTAAAAGACAAACATAACTTAACAAATTAACTAAAGTTTAACACTTCAAAACGAGCAACCACCCTCTGAATTTCGCAACATACATCCTCCCTCAAACTATTTTAAGCTAAATTTCCAAAAAGCGTTAAAATAGCCTTAAAACGTAGAGATGTTGCCAATGACTTACAAACTCCCCCTAAGGGGAGGGTGGAGTTGGCTCGTAGTGACCGGCTTGCACATTGAGGTCATCGAGCTTCTGTAACAATTTAGCCATCCGCCTCTGCTCTTTCGAACTGACCTTCTGAGCTTCCAAAATTTCTGATAAATAGCCCATAATGGTGGTCTGGCCCGTTGTCAGTTTTCTTTGAGTGTTCATTAGATCGGTCCGGTTGGCTCTGAGCACTTGTTGTTGTTCTTTACGCTCGATGACAGCTGCTTCCAGGGATCTCAAGATTTCCCGCGCTATCGAGAAGAAGACTCCTCTCCTCGCTGTCCAGGAAATCTCGCTTCGATGTTTCGGATCTCTTGTTCTTCTTCCATCTGCTCTTCGGTTAGCGCTTATCTGTGTGGTAGATGAACTCCGGGTGGCCCCTTCTGAATTATTGTTGCATGGGCTGGGGTCATCATTAGCCAGTTCTCGAGCTTCATCATTGTGGTCAAGGTGGTGTTAGGCAAGGGGAATGACCCACCCTCACTCTGCTGCCACATCCACACTCCCTCCTTAGATAACTTGATATAATGAAATGTCTTGAGGATTTCCATTGTTATCTTGGAGTCACCGCTCATCGGTTGATATCTTGACAGATTAATCATGAAGTGTTTCGCCAATGCAGTGATGAAGCTCCACTTTGTATAGAACCTGTTTCATGTGCTATTGAATGGAACTGGCTCATCAAATGAGGTGTTGATCGCACCTTGTAGGGTGCCATCATGCACCATAACATATATAGTTCATCCCCCCGGAGACCTCCTGTTTCATTCCTCGCAAAAAGAGTGTGTTGCATAACCTTAGCCATGCATCTAAATGTCAGATTTTGAATTTTGGTTGGCTTCGATTTGCTAGCACTATAAGTGGGATGAGATGGTCTGGCATCCGGTTGATAACTGATTTTGGGCCAGAATTCTTGGGAATTGAAATCATGTTGCGTGAAGTAGCCGGTAGACTAAAATCGGAAGATATCTCCCAATTGTCGAGAGTGCAGCTCCTGGGGCTGGTTTCCCAGCCGAAATGTCATGCTCAGAGCTTCTTACGGTTCACGACAACATCAAGTATGGAGAAAAACTCCAAGACTAGTTCCTTGTAAGTTGGCCAACATCCATAGAGAAAGTAACTCCAATCCATTCGCTGGATTAGAGTTTCTACATCCTCCCGAATACCCAACTCATCCATAGTTGGTGGGTCTGGATATAGAGTTGGAATGATCCTTCTCTTGACCAGTTTGTTCTAACGCTCCCGGACTGTCTCCGATTCCCACATTCGTCCGAAGTCAATGCCATAATCATCAAGTGGATTAATCTGTTCGGGTTCAACTTGCTCAATATGTTCTTGTGTGCCCCGTGAACTTTATTCTCCAAGCCTTGCTACTTTTCTTTTGGGCCCCATATTTGGTATGAGAAGGTGTAACCTACAATCACCCAAAAGAAGTGAGAATTTCTCATCAAACCCCCTCAAACTAGAATTGAGGCATATGTTCAAAAATAATGCATTCCTAATTACATATGTCCTCATATCTAGTTTGATCACATATCAACATTAACAACACAAATAACACACATAACACACATAACACACAATTCCCACAGTAATGTTTTTCATTCTTAAGCAATCAAACCACATTTCACTAGTGCTTCCCTCAAACTAATTTGTAGTATGTGTGTGAGATAAGAACATGCACAACATATCATACTACAAATTAGTTTGACTCAGTTGCAATCAACAAATTCAAGCAATTAACACGTACCCTCAAACTAGTTTGGTGTTGTATGCTTGAGATAAAGCAAATTGTGATGCCCTACAATCCCAACTAGTTTGAGCCATAAGAGTTAAATTCTAATGGCCATTAAGGTGAGTGAATGATATACATGGAGTGCAAAAAGGATAAAAAAATCATCAAGAAAATAATCTATCCTGCACCTACACATTATATACACCTCAATGTTCACAAATTCATTCATCACCACAATTATTTTGAGCATATAATCGGAAAACATAAGAATAGGCACAATTGGCCTTCAATCAACAAAACAAGCACAGAAATAATTGCACACAAAGTGTTCGATGAAATGCTCCAAAGAATTTCTAAGTCCGAATTGAGCAATTTCAAGTTCTATATACTCCCTATGCTCAACCATCAACAATGTATACTCAACAAACCAATCTATCCACAAAACATCAAGTCATTCGAATTCATATGGGCTAAGCCCTAATTTGATAAAATTGCCCAAAAATTCGAATTTAATTCAAAGTTAGTGAACATACCTTGTGATTTTAGGGAGATTAGGCCTTGAGGGTTAATGCTCCAAGAGATTTGAGTGAATTTGTGTTCAATTTATGTGTTTGTGTGTGATTTTGGCAAGTTTGGAAGAGGGGAGAATGAAATTAGGATGTATTTTTTTTTTTTTCACTTTTAAAATTGTCTCAGCCAGGTTGTGCACGGACCGTGCAAGGCTCCACGGTCATGACCGTGCATGACCCCAAAAATGGGCAACTTACTGGTCTATTGCACGGTCATGACCGTGCACGACCCCAAAATTAGTAGTTTTACTGTTCCATTGCACGGACCGTGCAACGTTGTATGGTTGTGACCGTGCAACACCTAAAAACTTGAAATTTTACCCTTTTTACATGAACTAGTGTAGAAGTTGTTTATTTTGTGTGATATGGGGTTCATTTGAGAAAAGTTGTTTTGCAGGATTTTACATGGCACCTAAAGGGAAGAAGAAAATGGTAGCCGATGAAGGGTCGTTAAGCCCACCAACATTTTTGCCAAATTATCCTCGCTATTATGATATTCGACTTCAATCACCTGAGGATGAGGCAAGATGTGCAAGAATTATAGGAAGGAAGTTAACACCTACTTGGTATTCCTTTACAAATACTGAAATTCGTATGGGAATTGAAGATAATTTGTGGATGTTAATCAAGTGAATCGGATGGAAAAAGTTGTTGGGAAGCAATAGACCAACATACAAGTCTATCACTCTAGACTTCTTAACTACTCTAATACTACATCTGACATCAGCCAAAATTAAGAAGCCAGGCAGCATGTTGTTCAGATTACGTAATAAGACGTATGCTCTCACTCGATCCGAACTGAATGAAATCTTTGAATTGCCTAACACCAGAGATTGCTCTTTTCCGGAGGACTACAATGAGCACATATTCTGGAATCATATGATTGAAGTCCCCGGACTAGTTCCATCCATGAAAAGTAATCTATCTAAGAATAAAGTGACCTGGATTATGAATCCAATTTTCCGGTACTTACATCACCTCATAGAATACACTGTTCTCGCGGGACCTGAGATGGGCAGCGTGAGTTAGAAAGAGATGTTCTTTTTATGGTGTATGACAACAGGGTACAAAGTGGACATCGGGCAAGTTTTGATGGAGCAATTCGATTGACAGGTAATGAAGCAATCGGGAGAGATCTCGATAGGGGATCTTATTACCCCTATTGCTTACCATTTTAGAATTCTCATTGAAGATGAAGACTTGGTGCTAGGAGAAATCTATCTAGAAATGGAGGGTGTTTGCAGACTAAAGATAACCATGTGGAGGAATGATGTTCGAACGCATGTGCTTCTATAAAACCGAGGTGGATTTTTCAAGATCCCTAACTCTGCTCTTACTAAAATCGAGGGACTTGAATATAGGATATTGCTAATTGGAAGATGAATTTGTCTGCGCATCAAGCCTAAGAGATTCAATCCACTGAGAATGAATATCACCTTTATCAAGCGATTCACAATTTTGAAGGTCAAGTGGACCCGACTGATATCCTTGAAGGATTAGGGCAAGGTGGACAATGAAGAAATCGAGCTTTAAGGCAAAATGTTCCGACCCCACCTAAGGGGGTGGTGACAATATGTCCACCAACCTTTATTCGCTCATGATGGAAAACTAATACAGAAGAGTGGATGTAGATATCGAGTGGCGGCATCAGCATGAGCAAAGGTGGGTCCAACAGGACCAACGATGGGAGATTGGAATGCAAGCGACTCCAACAGGACAAGAGATGGGCATATCAGCAGCAGCAATTGGATACAATGACCTAGTTTTGGCAACAATGAGGTTATGCTCCACTCCCACCACCACTGCCTCAATAGCATACTGTGAGTTAGCCCCAAGGTATACCATTATTTTCTCCACAAACATTGACCTTCAACCAAGTTTGGGGGAGGAGGTGGATAGTGGCATCTCTTGGCAGCTTTTAGGATTATTGTTCTTATTTTGTTAAGTGTGTTATTGTTATTGCTGCTTTCTCCACAAACATTGGCCTTCAACCAAGTTTGGGGGAGGGAGGATTTATTTTGATGAAGGGTCTATGTGCCCACTGCTGTGATGAGATTCGTCGAGTATGTGTGCCCATTGCTTACTTGTCATGTCATGTTAGTTAGGTTTATTTTATTGAGTTTTAGAGTTTTTTCATTTAGTTAGAGTATTTATTGTTTTTATGTGTTAGTTTAAATTTTGTTGAGTGTGAATCTAAAACCCGATCTTAAAAAGCTGAAAGTAGGGTTGACATATGGTGATGTGTCGATGATGAGTTGATTTTTAAATAAATAACATGTTGACACATAGAAAAGCATGATTGGTATATTGAGATGAAATTGAGCTTGAACTTCTGCTAAAAATTATTTTTAGTGTCAGAAAAATAAATTATCATACTAATAATTTTTTGTCGTAGCTATTCTTTCCAATACTAATTAATTTACCTTCAAATTCCTCTCTCATTGTGCCCAAATTTTTTGGAAATATTTCTTTCTCATACTGTTAATTCCTTTCTCATTGCGCCCAAATGTTTTGAAAATATTTCTTTTTGATAGTGTTAATTATATTATTAGTATTTTCCTGATACTAAAAAAAAAAAAAAAAAATTCCAAACTTTTTAGGCGGGAAGGGAGGGGGGAAGTAAAACGTACTTACACCAAAGAAATAAAATAATAAAAAAAAAAACAAAAATAATGTTATCTTTCTTATTCTTAAAAGGAGGATCATTGAATTTTTCCCGGGGTGATGTGTCTATTTCTGGAGATTTTGAATTATTTTTAAATCACAATGTATGGATGTATGTTTTAACTTTCTAGCGGAAAAAAAAAAAAAGAAGAAAGAGGAAAATAAATTATTGTGATGTAACTCCCTCCTACAATTGAGGAGAGTTGACCAATCAATTATTTTCTTTTTTACTTTTTTTTTCTCCTCAATATTTGAAAGTCGTATAACTTTTTCGTTTCAACTCCGTTTTTTTATGAAAAATATATTGAATTAATTTTTTCATGATCTTTGATTTGACATCCATTATGTATATATTAAAAATTAATTTTAAAGTGTAGTGGATTTTTTTATGATTATTATGATTTTAATTTTTTGGCTTAATAACGTAAAAATACATGACCTTTTGGTCAACTAACAGATACAACAGTACCTTTCAATTTTAACGTATAAAGACACCACCTTTTAATTTTTTACAGTTTAGAACACACAAGCTAATTTCGGGCTCCAATTGTTAACGTTGAGCCCGAAATTGAAATTTTGATCCATATTTTATGACATGGCTTGTGACTTTTTGTTTTAAAATAATCCTAATCAATTTGGTGAAGAATTTCTCTAACCCTTTTGAACGTGTAGTAGAATAAGAATTTCAGAAAGGTTTACGCCATTTTCCTTCACAGACTCTTCTTTAATGGAGGACAAATATGTGAACTTTTCTTATGTATTCCTTTATTTCTTTTCGTTTTTTAATTGCAGTGTATTACAGAAGGTATGGCTTGTACCATTATTCAAATTTTCTTCACTTTTCGTTGAATCCTATAAACAAGTGGAAATCAATTTTAGATTTAACCATTATTTGCCTGATCTGATTGAGCATTATGACACATAAGAGGTCGATAGTTGGAGTACTCTATTTGTGAATTGTTGCTTGCGGATGCATTTCATTCACAATACCATCGTATAATTGGGTTATGGGTATTAGAGTAGATAATAAGATAGATTCACCATACAGGAAAATTTATTAGGGGAGAAGAGTCATCCCCTAGCGAGGACAAGGATTCACATCCAATCTCCGTTATTAATTTGTTTGTCACGTCCTTAGAAAAATATGAGCTTAAATAAAGAAAAACATTTATAATTTCATGTCAGAAAATATGGTCCAAATTTTCAGTTGTTGATGTGGAGCCCGAAATTAGCCCTCGTGTATTTAATTGTAAAAAAATAAAAGGTGTCGTATTTATACGTTAAAATTAAAAGGTCGTGTTGTATATGTTAATTGATCAAAATGTCGTGTATTTTTACGTTATTAAGCCTTTTTTTTTTGTATATAAAATAAAAAATCTCATATATTGTTAAAATTGATAATTTCGTTTTAATTTATATTTGAAAAAAATGATCTACTAATTTTTAGAAGATTAATTTCTTTTATTTTTAATTTAAAAAATTAATTTCTTTTACTTTAATTTTGCCTTTTTATAATAGTTTTGGATTGATTGAAACACACATCATTAATTAAACTCAATTTTCAATACAACATTAATCAATAATCATCATTCTTTAACTACCTCTTACACACATCATAAATCAAATCCAATTTTCAATACACCTTTATTCAATAACCAATCATTTTTTAACAAACTCTTACACACATCATCAATTAAACTCAATTCTCAATACAATTTTAATTAATAACCAATCATTCATTAACTATCTCTTACACACATCAAATCACACCCAATCTCCCAACCAACATAAACAAACACCCATTTATTTACCCCAACCTAAATATTCCACTTTATTCTCCACAACCTATAGCACTCCAGCCACCCACAGCCATAAACAAACAGGCCCATTGTGTTTTTAAAGAAATTTGATACTCCCTCCGTCTCAGTTAACTTGTCTTACTTTCCATTTCATCCGTCCCACTTAACTTGTCACACCCATAAATGGCAAGACAACAATCTCCACCCTCAAAATATCCACATTCAATCTCCACCTTTAAAAAATCAAAACTTCCACAAAATCTATTTTTTCTTAACATCCGTGCCTGGTCAACTGTGACAAGTTAACCGGAACGGAGGGAGTATAAAAGATGAGCGGATTTGTTAGAGTTACAATTTATAATCCAACGCTTAGATATAATAGTTAAAATTATTTGTTGATTGAATTAGTATCTTTTTTTAGAATATAAAACTATGTTAACTAGAGATATAATAAGTTGATTATTTTTTATATCTAAACACGTAACATTAATATACCTTAGCACCCCTTACTTAATGAACTAATACCATTGATTTTATGTTAATATTACTAAACCCTGAGTATAATAATACATGTGAATTTTGATATTGTTTTGCCTTATACAAGTATGTAATGTAATTGTATCAATATATTATTCATATATTACAAATATACAATTATTTTATAAATTAGTGTTATACTATATTATTTTATATCAAACTTTTATCTATTAAATCCTTTATAATATATCTTATTCATTACTAATTTTCATATTTACTAATATATATATTTATTTTTGTATTTTAATAAATATATTTTAGCCCGTCCATTGCCGACGGAAAACTAGTTCTCCTATAAATTAAGGTTGCGCTTGGTTGCAAATCATCAATGATAATGATAATAATTATAAATGGTGGATCAATCATACTATGAAATGAAATGGGGCAAAATGTTAATAAAATGAGGTAATGATTAACTTATTTATTATTTACCAAACATCATAATTGGAACGAGTCATCATTCATTTTTGGGAAATTAGCCCAGCTAACCTGCAGAACATAAATAATTGGCTAACAAAACCTTTGACCAAAAGACTTCATATTCCTATCCAATTAAAAAAAAAAAGTAAATAAATAAAATTTCTAAGATTTATAGATTAGCCCCAACTCGTATTTCCCGTTAATATTAGGGTCGTCCTTTTCGGTGCCTTTCCCCCACACTTTCTCCGTCCAATTCTGTCACGGCTTCTCCCCACCACGCTGCCGCTCTCATCTGCCCCTATCTCTCTCCTCACTTTTCTTGCTCTTAAACAATTAACCCCCGCCGGAGGTGTTGCTTGCTACTGAACGCGATTCTCCTTGTTGTCCGCCATCACTTCCCGCCGTCTTGCCTTGGCTGCTTGCTACTGAACGCGTTCCTCCTCGTTGTTCGGCGCCGCTCCTCGATGCCCTCCTCCACTCTCCTTTGCTCCTGTCTCTCTGGACTGCACTGACCCGGAGTTAATTCTTGATTAGACTTCTCTCTTCTTCACATGAAGGTGAATTTGAACTTACTAAATTTGCTTTCAATATTTCTTGAAAATTTATCATATGTTTCATTTTTAATTTGAATATTTTCATATCTTCCTCATAACATTATTGCTCTATTACTCTATTATACAGATAGGAATTGGATGTGCACCAAATTTACCACTAAAACAGCTTAGCGCATAAAACAATATTTCATCTCAATGAATGGAAGTAGATAAATTTCAAGACCCGCTGATCTCATAGCTTTGAAAAGCAAAGAAACGAATATGTGTGTGTGTCTATATATATGTCTATGTATGTATATTTGTATAAAGTTTGAAGATTGAAATCAAAATCTTGAATAAAATGAGCAGAGGAGAACATAATATTTGTGGTGGCAACACGTGGAAAAGTTGTTGTTATTTTGTTAGTGCTATAATAGTGAATCATTATAATTTGCATATTCCTATAACAGATCCTGAACTGAAATTTGGAAAATAGGAATAAGTATTTTTTTGAACTAAAGTAGAAGAAATTATTGATTCTTGAGGGTAGAGGTGTGCAAAAGATTCTGTAACATGTTCGAGTGAAATGATGTTTTGAAGTGTTTGTGTTCAGGCCATAACAGATCATGAATTCAAAATGTTGGTGGCAGATTCTTCCCACATACAGAAGCTATTAATTTATTGAATTAAGACATTTGTATAAGGATTTATTTCTCAACTGCAAGATTCTCTTTCCTGTTTTACTCTTTAGCATCAATGATGCATACACAAAGCATGCTCGTGGCACCTCATATTGATAGTTGATACACCTTGCAAGTTCATACAGATCTTATTCCTTACCTCTAAACTCCCAACCAAGTGGGATTTAAAATCACTAGTCAGGAGAGGAGGAAAAAGAGGAGATAGACAAACGAGCGATAGGGTTTCCCAGCAAATCAATCCCAATTTCTTCTCTTCGTCGTCGGAAAATCCAGCCCGTCCTTCACTTCACCGTCAGCTATCTTACCGCCATACCGTCTCCCGTCGAAGATACGCTGAAATAAGTATGTATTTTATACGATTTGAGTTGCATGTTGATTTCATCTTGTGGAGCATTGAATCTTGTAAATATGTTAAAATAGATTATAAAATATAAAAATTCTTTTATATAGGTGATATTGTTTGTTTTGTTGGCTAATTGAAAATATTGCTGATATATTCTTGCACCCCTTCTTTTATGCAGTAGAGTTTGATCATTGTAAGAACCTCAATTTCAGAGAGAGATTAAGAGAAGCAGTGGCCAACTTGCGGAGGACACTAGCTGATTGAGGTATTATTTCTCCTCGCTTCCGGGAAGAAAGAGGTCTTTATGAAAACATTAATCTTTGACATATGGGAAAAGAAAAGAAAATGTAAGATTCCGAGGATGCAATCGTTTTTGCAGTAGTTGAAATCCTTTATTTTACAGACGTTTTTGCGTTACAGGCTGCAATCAGGTAGAAATAATATATAAATTTTAAACTAATCTTTTTATAAAAATTATATAAAAAATAAAAGAGAAAATTAATAAAGCCGTCTAGGCCAACTAATTGACCGACTAGGCGCTTACTTAGGCCGACTAACCCGACTAGAACCAAAAAAGGCCTATCGCTACCGAATCTCACAAAATTGGGTCGGCAAGGCACCGTCCAACGCCTAGCCGCTGACCTTTTTTTGGTCCTAGGCGGGCTAGTCGGGTAAATAGTCTCTATTCAAATGCACAAATTCTCTAGATTTTTCTGTTAATTGATATGAATATGAATCGTTGTCTGGTTTCAGCTGCATTTGTTGAGATATGTTAAAGTGTACATGTACTCATTGTGGTTATGATTATTTGGTAGTGATGTTGATTGTTTCTTGTTGTTCATTTGATTGTGTCTTTAACATTTGATCTGATGAGCTTTTTACATATCTGGACGGTTGAATGGAAATGCTACATTGCAGGTTGAGAAAGAAATTTGTCATGGTAAGTTGGTAACAAGTGTTTGAAGTAAGAGAGTTTTGGTTGATTTCGTTGATACATTCGTAACATTCCTGCTGTAATGGTGGATCCTGTGTGTGGAAAGATAGATGTTTAAGCCCACATTTGTCATTAGGCAGAATTAAGGAGGTATAAGGAATACCATTTTTATAATGTCTCATTATTTCTCAAACTATAGATTTTTATCAAATTATCTATTAGGTGGGTAGGGGAACATTTCCAGCGTCACCGACAATAGCTCAATAAGGTGGGTTGGGCTCAAAAAATGAAGGCCCGAAAACCTGAAGTGGTAATAAGTTGGATGAGGTTATGGATAAAATGAAGGAGAATGGAGTGCATGTATGTATGTGTGTGTGTGTATATATATATATATAGTTTTGTGAGCTTATGGAGCAAGCAAATCTGGCCATGATGCTGATGGCTTTCAGCTTTTGTGCATAGATATTGTGTCATGATCCACCGGTGTCCTTCCACTCGAGTCCGTTATCGATCCATCGCTGCAACCCGCAAGATTCACCTTTGCATTCTTCTATCTTCCTTTATCAGTTTTTTTAATATTGCAACTTGTATCAAGTCTCATTACATATGTTTCTCTCCTTTCCTTCAATCATTCAATATTTGCTTATCAGTCATATATGCGACTTTTTGGGACAGCTTATAAGCTAAATTGAAAGTAGCAAGTTGCTTTGGGATTTTTGTTTGCCATGTTCATGTAAGCCAGAAACCTTCTCTTGCTCAATCACGCAGTCTGTTCACTTTTTCAGTAAGCATTCAGTTTTCATTCAGTTTTTTTAAACATTCAGTAAGCATTTTTGTTATTATTCTATTTTTTTTGTTTTTTAAGGTGGGGTAGGTTGGGCTGGGCTCCTATAATATAATAAAATTATAAGGGGAGAGCTTGTGCCAGCCCACAATCTTAGTATATTATAAGGGGGTAGCGTGTGCCGGCTGACTAGTTTTAGACCCGATCCTGCCCGAAATGTAGTGTTGGCCTGATGGAGTAGGCCCCACCGGGCTGCCCGAAATTGCCACAAATGACTTGTCGCGCCAAATAGTACCTCAGGATTGGCGTAGGCCATCTAACATATCAGCCCGACTAGGCCGGTCCATCGGACTGCACCGATTTTGCTATTATATATGTTGAAACTGTTAAAGGTCTGTCCTCTTATTTCATTGTATCTTTCCAAACAGAACAGTTTCTGTATGTCTATAGTTTACATAATAGGGCCACAACTTTGTTGCGCCCATGTCCTGCTGCTGGACGCCGTCGATCTTGGAGTTGTTGGATTGAACCAAACTTTTTTCTTTAACTAATTACTTTTTCATTCAACTTTTCTAGTTTTAGATTATTCTAAGCAGACCGCTAATTCATGCGTTCTATTTATCTTGTGTTGTAAGTATATGTTGGTATATATGCGTTTAGTTGTATAATTTTACCAAAAACTTTACTATCATAAGTATATATATGTTGGTAAAATACTATATACATCTTATCAATGTATTTTCCTATCTAAAATGAGTTCAACTACCCAACCGACCTTAATTAGTATTAAAGATTCTACAAGTAGCAATCATTTTATTTAACCAAAAAAAAAAAAAAAAAAAAAAAAAAAAAAAACTTAAAATCTATAACCAATTAAATGATATTACCTCCGTCCCGACTTATTTTGCACACTTTCCTTTTTCGGCCGTCCCACCTTATTTTGTACACTCTACAAAAGGAAATTTCTCCCACAATCTCCACCCTTAAAATTTTACCATTCAATCTTCACCTTTAAAAAAGTAAAAAAAAAAAAGTAAAATTTATTTTTTCTTAACATTCGTGTCCGATCACCTGTGCAAAATAAATCGGGACGGAGGGAGTATCTTATTGACCTGACCGGCTGACCTCACGAAATTGAAGAATATGCTCAGTAAAAAGAAATTGACATCCTTTTCCTATATATAATCCAATCAGTGATATTCTCATGCGATGCACGATTTGTAAATATAAATAAATAAATGATAACAATTTTAATATACTCCCTCCGTCCCGGTTAAAGCTTCCTACTTGCCTTATCGGTCCGTCCCACTTAAAGTTGCCAGCCCAAAAAAGGAAATTAATCTCCCAATCCTCACCCTCAAAATCTCAATCACTCAATCTCCACCTTTAAAAAAGTCAAATAACTATTTTTTCTTAACATCCGTGCCTAGTCAAAGTGGAAGCTTTAACCGGGACGGAGGGAGTAATAAAATATTACAATTAATATGTAGCTAGAGATGAAAAATTATACGTTAATGAAAGAAGAATCAATAAAATATATACAAACTTGAGTAAGTTACATAAGATTCATATTCGTTCTTCTTAATGTATGAATATCTCCACCATTCATGTATGGAGGTAATGTTGATCATCTTGTACAAATGATGAGTATATATATGTATATTCATAATTTTATGATAAACATTTATATTTATTCAAAGTATCTAATTTTTTTTTTTCAAATATAATGTTCAAGAAATTTTCAAAAACTTTTAGTGAGTACCAATAGCATTACATTACAATGTTGTTAATTTTTTTTTTTGTAGCACAAACACACTAATAATTAATCCAACTAATAAACCAACAAATCATTATTTGTTTTATACAATATGGTGTCAAACTATAAATCGATAATAAATGACTAATTTAATTTATTGTACAGGAAAATTACATTAGAAAAGAAAAAATATATTTTTTATTTCAAAAAATTAGATATTTTTTTTGGAAAAAGTAAAATGTTGAAATTATAAACTAAAATTATAAAATATTTACTAAATAATTCAATTTTTATATTTTTACTCCCCCCGTTTAAAAAAGAATGTCGTTTTAGCCTGTTTTGGAAAAATTAAGGATGTGTAAAAATGGTAAATGTATCCATACAGGATCCATTTAATATGAAAATGTTTTGTGGAAAAGAAAATAATGAACTAAGAAAATTTGGTTGTTTAGGATAAGATTAGAATGATTATGATATTTGTGCTAAAGCGACACTTATTTTGAAACAGAAGGAGTATATGATTAAAAAAATAATAAAAAAGGGAAACAAAATTCAAATTAAATTATTTCCAAATAAAATGTTTTATAAAAAAAAAATTCAAATTAAATTATTTCCAAAAATAATGTTTTATACTAAAAATGACAAAGGAATTTTGCTGAAAAATTCCTAGATTATAATTTTGAATGAATTTTTTTTTTTTTTTTTTTTTTTGAGGGAAATAATTTTGAATGAATTTACGATATTGTTCGAGCCCAATTTATTATAAAATTGGCATAATCATAGGCCGAAATTGATACAATTATTTTGAGCGGAAGTGCAAGTAGCATAGACGATGGGAATTTCCGTTGGTGGTGTTGCACTTAAGTTGACAAGTGATTTGGATGGAATGTCACCGGTAAGCATTACATCTATATAGCTATTTGTTCATACTCTGTTTATATTCATGCACAACTCTGAGGTGCCCCGCGACACTACGAGTAATAATCCCGTGCAATGCACGAAAGTTTATTTAAAAACTAATAATTATAATTAACTATGATTAATCTAATATTTAAATATGTGATCGTTTTATCCTAATAAAATATATATTTTTTAAAATATAGGATAAAACATAAATAAAATTATAAGTAATGTGAATATAAGTTTCTCGCATGTTATACATGAATTTAATATAACTCACTTTATATATAGGTATATTATAGTCCCTCCGTCCCAAATGAACTTGCACATTTTCCGTTTTCATTTGTCCCAAGCAAACTTGCACACTTCTTAATAAGGAAAGTTATAATACAATCTCCATCCTCAATCCACCTTTAAAAAGTCAACAAAATCCTCAAAAAGTAACTTTTCTTAATATGTGTGCTGAGCACCCCTGTGCAAGTTCATTTGGGACGGAGGGAGTATATGTATATATATAAAAATTAATATTAAGATAAATATCTTTTTCAACATGTTCATTTCTTATTTTTGAAATCCAAACACACATTTAGTGTGTCTGTTGCATTCTTCACCTATATGAATTATAGCTTAATTAATTATGAATGTTAAAACAAACATAAATATCTAACTTCAACTCATATTATTAAAAAAAATAAACTGAATAATGTTATAAGAAAACTATTTTTCTTTCATTTTTTCTATTCTACTTTAAATATTTAAATTTATCTAAATAAAGTTTTAAATTCTAATTATAGCTATTTACTTTTAAAAAATCTTAGTTGCGAGTTTTAATACCTTACTTGGTGTTTTAGATATATAAAGAATAACAAAATAAAAAAGTAACAAAATAAGATTCAAAAGTTATTCAATAGTTGGATAACAAAATAAAACATCTTTTGTTTTTCAATAGTTCGAATGACAAAATAAAACATATGAGTTCTTCAATATTTCTTAATACTTTCATATATATATGTTGAAAAATTTCAATTAAATTATACGTTTATATTGTAGATAGTAGATTCATCTAAAGATACACATTAGTTAATGTAAAAAAATTGCTTAGGTTGCAAAATGCGAAAAAAAATAAAAAAAAATAAAAGGACATAATTGAGATTGGTTAATGTAGGTTGCAAAGTAAAAAAAAAATATATACAGTTTAAGTTGGTTAATTTTGCTTATTTAAAAGAAGTTTAGTTGCAACTTGTATAATAGCATAGTTTAGGTTGCAAAGTGTAATTATTTATAAAAAAAGTGACATTTATATTTGTAAAATATAAATAAGTAATATTTTTTTAAGATTACTAACCATATATAAAGTTATATATATGAGCGAAAGTCATAGTTTTGTAATTTATCAACAAAAATAATTATTATAACAAATGAACATTAGCAAATTAAATAATTTAATAAGATGATTGTAAATCAAATATTGACTATCGCTTTTAATTCAATAAAATATGTGTTCAATTGTATATACAATGATTTTTTCTCTCAATGTAATAAATGAAGAAAACTTGAGACACTTCAAGACAAATAAATCAAACTGATTAGTTGTCGTTTTAATGCAATAATCAAGTAATATAATTTGTAAAAGAGAATTATTTGAATGATTTTTAATCTTGTTACGAATCAATGCTATATTTGTTTTGCAACCTACAATAAATACTGAAATCTTACACAAATAATCAACGAACAAATAATATAATATTTTAAATAAAATATTTTATAATTATATATATATATATATATCATATGGATGTCAAATCGAATATCGTTAAAAGATGATTAATTTGATATAGTACACATAATAAATATTTTAGAAATGAGAAAAGATATTTGCAACTTTAGAAAGTAAAAATAATTTTGATTCTTACTAAATGTGTCAACAACTTATCAATGACAGTCTGAAATTTTAGGCTGGCAAGTGTTACTTGCAGAAGTGTCCCTACCGTGGCTTATATGTATAAATATATATAAATTTTTTAATTTACAAAATAATTTTTAAATTCTAACTATAAATAATTTAAAATATCCATGAAATATATAATAAACGGAACAATGATATTTTATTTGGATAGTTTATATGTAATGTAAAGTTTAATATTGTTTTTCTTTATGTCCCTACCTTTATTTTATATTTTTTTAATTTATCTAAATAAACTTTCAAGTTTTAATTATAAAGTTAGATTTTAATTTGCAACTTTTGAGATTTCATTTGGTGATTTCAAATATACTTAAATAATTTTATATAATAAATTCTTATTTTAACAAAATCAAATTCAAAAGTTATTTAATAATTCAAATAACAAATTAAAGTCTATGAGCTCTTCAAAATATTTCGATATTTTCGTATTTTGTATGGTAATGTAAATTATTTATATAAATGTTATATTTTTCTTACAAATAATTTATTTTTTAATGCGGAAAAAGCTATTTAGATTGTTAAGAGTAAAAAAGACAATTGATGTTGATTAGTGTGACAAAGTATTATTTAGCTTACAAAGTTTAAAAATATATAATTGAATATTAGTAAAAGTAAAAAAATAAAAAAGATTGCAAAAATTAACAAATTTCATAATTTAGGCTGCAAAGAATAAATTTCCTTAAAAGATTAATTTTAACTAAATACACATTATTAAAAATATAAATAGGTAATTAAAAATAATTATAAAAAATCCTCATGATTTTTTTAAAGAAATCATCTTACTAATTTTAGTTGCAACTAAAACCAAAATATTATAGTTCAAGTCACAATGACCATCTATTATAGCACAAAAATTAACCAACAAACAATCCGTTTATTCAAACCAAATATCTCATTATAATGTATATGATATGGATGTCAAATCGAAGCTCGTGAAAAGATGAATAATTTGGTACTCCCTCCGTCCCAGCTGAGTTTGCACACTTTCCTTTTCGGGACGTCCCATCTAAGTTTGCACACCCTTAAAAAGGAAAGTTTTCTCACAATCTCCACCCTTAAAATCTCCACTTTCAATCTCCACCTTTAAAAAAGTCAACCAAAAAGCAAAAAATAGTTTTTCTTAATATACGTGCCGGCTCAAGTGTGCAAACTCAGCCGGGACGGAGGGAGTATATTATGCATAAAAATCGGATTTAAGATGAAAAAATTATTTGTATTTAAAAATAAATAAAAGAAAGTTATGAACATACCAAAAATAGGAAAAGTTACTAATTATAGCCTAAAATTTTTTGGGGAAAAACTAAAATGACATTAATGCCCTCCATTTTGCTTATATATATATATATATATATATATATATAGATTAAAAAATGAAAAAAAAAGTACATACTGATTTAATTTTCCAATTAGTAGTATTCTTTTCCTATATATAATCCAATTAGTAGTATTCTCGTGCGATGCACGGTTTGTAAAAATAAATGAATAAATGATAATAATTTTAATATAATAAAATATTACAATCATTATATAATAAGAGATGAAAAGTTATATGTTAATGAAAGAAGAATCAATGAAATATATATAAACTTGAGTAAGTTACTTAACATTTATATTTGTTTTCTTTAATGTATGAATATCTCTACCATCCATGTAGGTCATGTTGACCATCTTGTACAAATTATGAGTGTATATATGTATATTCATAATTTTATGATAAACATTTATATTTATTCAAACTATCTATATTTTTTTTCAAATATAATATTCAAGAAATTTTCAAAAAAATTTAGTGAGCACCGATAGCATTACATTATAATGTTGTTAATTTTTTATTTGTAGCACAAACACGTTAATAATTAATTCACATAATCAATCAACAAACAATTATTTTTTTTATTTAATTTATTTATACAATATGGTGTCAAACTATAAACCGATAATAGATGACTAATTTAATTTATTATACAGGAAATCACATTAGAAATGAAAAAATATATATTTTTTTTTATTTCAAAAATTTAGATATTTTTTGGAAAAAGTAAAATGTTGAAATTATAAACTGAAATTATAAAATATTTACTAAATAATTCATTTTTTATATTTTTACTCCCTTCGTTTAAAAAAGAATGTCGTTTTTACCTGTTTTGGAAAATTTAAGGATGTGTAAAAATGGTAAATATATCCATATAGGATCCATTTAATATGAAAATGTTTTGTGGAAAAGAAAATATTGAACTAAGAAAATTTGGTTGTTTAGGGTAAGATTGGAATGATTGTAATATTTTTGCTAGAACGAGACTTATTTTGAAATATTCTATGTTGTCTAAAATGATACTTATTTTGAAATATTCTACGTTGTCTAAAACGACGGGTATGACACCGCCGCTGCTATCGGCAAGATGTGTGAGTGGGTTGCTGCTGTATATATGTATGCGTCGTGTGTAGAGCTATCAAAATGAACTCGACTCAACGGACCAGCCCGCCCAACCTGAATAGTAGACTGGGCTGGCCCGACCTTTTATTGACCCAAAAAGATGGGCCCATCAGACTCGGTCGGACGAATTAAATGGGCTCAAGCCTGATTTGGCCCGAAACTGCAGTGGTTGTAACTAATTAATTGTCCCATATGTTTCCCCAATCCATGGCATAGGAATTACTTCATTTTTCCTTTCAAGCAATTAAAAAATGGAAAGGAAAAAAAAAAAAAAAAACCATGCTGATTCAATTTTTGAATGTGTACTCCAAAATGAAGGGATGCTTAACTACTTGTCTACAAAAATATTTTGGTTATAGTTCATAATACTAATCTTATTTCTTTATTATATATGCATATATTATAATAAGTTTGAATTTTTAATTAATAACTTCAATTTGTGTTTGTATGGAATTTTGTATTAAACAAACTTTTATAGGAAAAAAATGCATAAATGTATTGGATCGAAATTGACCCGATAACCTGATAGCCCAATGATGAACTGAGCTAGTATTTTAACAGTCAAGAAAAAGAAAATCTAACCAAACCTAATTTTGTCTACTGATGAATTGACCCGACCCTAAAATTTTGACACGTCTAGTCATGTGTTAGTGGGGAAGGAGTTAGGGATTCGGGTTTAGGCTATTGTTTGGTTTGGATAGAAACGAGCATGTGTTGTTTTTAGTTATTTAACCTATTTTAGTTATTAATATGGGAAATGGGTTAATTTAAGTAAGCTATGGGCTGTTAGTTTGGAGATGGGTTGAATTAGACTTAATTAATAGGCCAGATTAGATGTGAAGTTAATGACTATTAATTTGTTGGGAGCCCACTAATTTTTTCCACCCACCATGATAATTCAAACAACAGTAATGAATTTGAAACTAAAAATTACAAATCGATCTCAAATCATTTGAATAAAATGTAACTTGTAAAAGTAAATTGAAAAGAATAAAGAGAACAGAAAGAAAAGCAGAAATAGATGGAAAGCGGCGTATATTATTTCACAAGAGATGTCTCTTATATAGGTATACATTGTAGGGTTTTATGTATACAGGATATAATGAAACGCCTAAATTGCCCCTCTATCAATTACTTTTGATGAAGGCACACTAATGTGTTTTTCCTTTAACACTCCCCCTTGTGCCAAATCAAAAGGGTGAATGGTGCATGAATGTTGCCTCGTTAAAAACCTTGCCAAGTAACAAAACCCAGTGGAAAAAATAAAACTTGGTCGAAGGGAAAAAGAGTGCAACGCACCTATGTTGAAACTCCCCCTGAAGTCTACACCTCTCACCTGATATGTACATCTATCAAGTGAGCTCAGAAAGTCTACGCATCCCAATCCTTTTCACATGTTTTTCAAAAACTGTCTTGGGCAGTGATTTTGTAAACAGATCAGCTGCATTTTCTTCAGAGCTGACTTGAGTTACTTGAATCTTGAGCAAAGCTTGTTGTTGCTGGTTGTAGAAGAACTTCGGTGATATATGCTTCGTATTGTCGCCTTTGATGTATCCTAATTTCATTTGTTCGATGCAAGCAGCATTGTCTTCATATATACAAGTAGGCTCTTCAGTGGTAGAACTCAATCCACTACTCCTTCGAATGTGTGTGATGATCGACCTTAACCAAATAGACTCACGAACTGCTTCATGTAAGGCAATGATCTCCGAATGATTTGATGAGGTAGCTACAAGGGTTTGTTTAGTAGATCTCCAAGATATCGCCGTATTTCCAATGGTAAATACGTAACCAGTTTGAGAACGACCTTTATGTGGATCGGAAAGATAACCAGCATCAGCAAAACCAACTAATACATTATTTGGTGTATTAGTGTAGGGGGTAGCTTCAACATTTGCTTTAGGGATTACAATTTCATCTGTGTTCCCTTTTCTCTCTTTGTAAGGAAAGAACAAGCCCATGTCAATGGTTCCTTTTAGGTACCGGAATATATTCTTGACACCATTCCAATAACGCTGCGTCGGTCCTAAACTAAATCTAGCTAACAAGTTCACTGAGAAAGCAATATCTGGTCGAGTACATTGAGCTAAGTACAATAATGCGCCTATTGCACTTAAATAGGGAATTTCAGCTCCCAATAGCTCTTCGTCGTCTTCCTTTGGACGAAATAGATCTTTCTTTAAATCCAAACTTCGACCGATCATGGGAGTGCTAACAGGATGCACTTTGTCCATGTTAAATCGCCTGAGCATCTTTTGGACATATGCAGACTGGTGGATAAGTATTCCACAAGCTCGGTGCTCTAGTTCAATGCCTAGACAAAATCGAGTTTTCCCAAGATCCTTCATCTCAAACTCGGATTTCAAATAGTTCGTGGTTTCTCTTATTTCATTAAGAGTACCTATTATGTTCATGTCATCAACATAAACTGCTACAATCGCAAATCCGGAACTAGTTTTCTTTATGAATACGCAGGGGCACTGTTCATCGTTCTTGTAACCTTTCCCAATCAAGTAGTCACTTAGACGGGTATACCACATCCGTCCGAATTGTTTCAATCCATAAAGTGAGCGTTTCAATCTGATTGCAAACGCACTCCGTGGTTTAGAGTCACTTGACTTGGGCAATGGAAGGCCATCAGGCACTTTCATATATATCTCTGAATCAAGATCCCCATAGAGATATGCAGTAACCACATCCATCAGCTGCATTTCCAGTCCTTCGGAAACTACTAAGCTAACTAAGTAGCGGAATGTTATGACGTCCATTACGGGAGAGTACGTCTCCTCATAGTCAATTCCAGGGCGTTGTGAGAAGCCTTGTGCTACAAGGCGAGCTTTATATCTCAGGACCTCGTTTTTCTCATTACGCTTTCTGACAAAGACCCATTTATGTCCTACAGGCTTTACACTCAGTGGGGCTAGCACTACCGGACCGAATACCTGTCTCTTTGTCAAAGAATCAAGTTCTGCCTGGATTGCTTCTTTCCATTTAGGCCTATCTGCTCTTTGTTGACATTCTGCAACAGAGCGTGGTTCGATATCATCATGCTCTATAATTTCTTGAGCAACTGTATAAGCAAATACATCATCAATTTGTGTGCAATGTCTGTCCATCAACTCATTTGCACTCTCATAATCCATAGAAATTTCTTTATTCTCTGGAATCATTTCAAACATCGGAGCGTCCTCCAGTAATGATTCTAGGACATAACTATAATCAGAGATAATCTCATGAGATGGATTCTCAACATTGATGATTAATGGATCATGTTGTGCCACACCTACCCTTTTCTTCCTTGGGTGGGTGTCAATCGAACCAAGTGGCCTCCCCCTTTTCCTTTTGGGAGCCACGGCCTCAACCACACCTTCACCAGGTGTGATTGCAACACCTTTATCTGCGGTGTTGTGCCCCTTACTAGGGACTTCTAACCTTGCAGGCACATTTGCAGCTGGTATATGAGACCTAGTCACTTTTGCGATATCAGCAAACGCATCAGGCATCGAATCTGCTACGTTCTGAAGATCAATTATTCTTTTTACTTCACTTTCACATTGTGAAGTCCGGGGATCAAAATGAGACAGAGTGGGGATAGACCACGATAATTCCTGTCGTTCCCTTAGAAATTTCTTTTTCTCATCTCCCCCTAACGACGGGAAGACTGTCTCATTAAAGTGACAATCCGCAAATCTAGCGGTAAAGAGGTCGCCTGTCAAAGGTTCTAAATAGCGGATAATTGTTGGAGATTCATATCCAACGTATATACCTAATCGTCTCTGGGGACCCATTTTTGTGCGCTGTGGGGGCGCAATAGGCACATATACTGCACAACCAAATATGCGTAGGTGTGAAATGTCAGGCTCATATCCAGTTACCAACTGGTACGCAGAAAATGGTTGGTCAACAGTGGGTCTGAGATGAATAAGTAAAGTTGCATGCAATATTGCATAACCCCATGCAGAGATAGGCATGTTGGTGCGCATAACCAAAGCCCTAGCCACCATTTGTAGTCTTTTGATGGTGGCTTCTGCGAGACCGTTTTGGGTATGCACATGGGGTACGGGATGCTCTACATCGATCCCAATAGACATGCAATAATCATCAAATGCTTTTGATGTGAACTCTCCAGCATTATCAAGTCTTATGGACTTGATAGGGTTATCAGGGTGGTGAGCCCTTAAACGAATAATTTGTGCTAAGAGTTTTGCAAATGCAGAATTTCTTGTGGACAATAAAGCGACATGTGACCAGCGTGTCGAAGCATCAACCAGAAACATAAAATACTTAAATGGCCCGCATTCTGGATGAATAGGTCCACAAATATCTCCTTGTATCCTGTGTACGAATGAAATATTTTGGTTGGTATCTTTAGCATAAGACGGTCTCGGTGTTACTTTTGCTAAAGAACGGGCTTTGCAAAATGATGTGCCTTTGAGATTTGTAATGAGGCAGGGTGGGCTGTAGATAGTGCATCTGGTGCTTCAGAAAACACAGGTTGCGATGGAGCAACAACATGACCGATATCGTCCATCGTACCAGATTTGCGTCCCTTTCTATGGTTCACTCGAAAAAAAGGATGTCCGTGTGAATTTTTCAAAATACAGATCATCATATCACGACCGGGATGTCCAAGACGGTCATGCCAAAGCCTGTATAAACTAGTGTCACATAGTTCATCATTTGTGACAGCATAAGATTCGAGAATTCGAATAGTAGTGATGTACAACCCACTAGATTGACTCATTAGTTTCTCTAAGATGCATTTTCTTCCACATTCACTAGAGGTAATATATATAAATTCAATTTCATTCTCACTGTGAGTTTCCAAATGATAGCCGTTGGCACGAATATCTTTAAAACTTAACAAGGTTCGATTAGCTCTTGGTGCATAAAGAGCTTCTTTGGTTTTAATAATTGTGCCGTTAGGCATCAAGAATTTGGCAGTACCTCGCCCTTTTATTAATTGGGACGATCCAATCATTGTAGTTACATATGAAGTGTAAGGAATAAGTTCAATGAATAATTGTCTATTCCTTAAAATTGTGTGGATAGTCCCTCTATCAACTAAGCACTCTATTTCTCCGCGAGACATTCCTATAAGTAAATGTGATTTGTGTTATTAATTTAGTTGAAAATCTTATCTCATTTTCCTTTTGAGTCTTTCAATTTTAATAGAATGATTTACTTGTCATTCGATATTTTCTTTTATTCCTCAGATGTATTGCTTTACATTGGGATAGTGCTATTTTCGAACCATGTGTATTGATGTACAATAAATTCAAATAAATTCAATACTTGAGAATAACATTCAAATTTATTGAAAAACCAACGTCAATAAAAGTAAAGTCTCATACAAAAAATCTAACTCAAAAAAACAATTAGTCTAAGTAACTTGAAGACGAAAAATAATTGTCCAAATAAAATGAGGCATAATGCCTTAACAATATTCTTGAAAAAAAAAATAGTAAAGCAGATCAGTCAAAATCGGGAGTATCCATTGACTGAGCAAAGTCCTTGTTGCCATTGAAATCTGCAATCGTGAGGTTAACGTCTGTGAGTTGATCCTCGCCTTCCATGTAGTGGGTCTCTTGTTCTTTAGATTCCCTATACCTCTTATAGTTGGCTGCTACATAGTTGCTTGCACGACAGTTACTATACCAATGGTCGGTGTCTCCACACCTATAGCAAGGTTCATTGCCAACTCGTTCCTTTTTGTTCGAAGGGTTTTTAAGTGCCTTTTGCACCTTGGCTCCACGGCCACCGTGGCCACTAGGAGCCATAACACCTACTTGCCGCCCTCCAGTGGGAGGGCCACCACGGCCCCTACCACGACCTCTACCATGACCCCCACGGCCCCTACCCCGTGGTGCATTATTCCCACGGTGGTAAGGATGAGTACATCCTGCCCCCTTTCCTTTGGGGTTCGTTCCACTGTTCCCTTGATTAAAGTTTGCCTCGAGAATTTTCTTTGTCCCAGCAGGCCTGACATTATTGTTCAGAAGAACTTGGTCATGCCTCTCAGCTACTTGCAGCATGTTCATCAGCTTATTAAATGTTGTGATTCTTTTGTTATCATATTCAAGTCTATACTGGTTTGCCAGTATAAGTGCTGAGGTAGGAAAGGTGGAAAGAGTTTTTTGTATCATGTCATCTTCTGTGATTTTCTTTCCACAGAAAGTAAGACGTGCTTTAAGGCGTAACATATCCTTATTGAAATCATTGACCCTTTTGTAGTCAAGTAAGCGGATTTCATTCCACTGGACTGTTAGTTCTGGAAGTAGAGTATCATGTATGTTTCCAAAACGTTCCTTTAAGGCATCCCACAGTTCTTTGGGGGTTTTCAATTGAAGGTACTCCCAGCGTAAACTAGGATCGATATGTCGCCTAAGAAACATTAGGGCGTTTGCTTTGACCTTGTCGGACGGTTCTTTGTCATTTGGATCAGTGGATGGTTTGATTGTGGAAAGATAATCCTTCCCTAAGAAGGTAGTTTCCACATCCGAAACCCAACGATGGTACTCAATTCCTTCTGAGTCCAAAATTTCAAATTCAGGTCGAGTTGGTTCAGCCATTTGCTGTAAACAAAAAGAAATATATATTAATTATGCAAGCATATCAATATACAATTTTTTCTCAAGAATGTGGGTTGAGTTAGATTTTGAGACAAATTGGTCACATATATGTTTTTCGATGCTTTGTGAAAATACTTTATCACATTTATTTACGTTAATATGTATTATCCATGAATTTTCTTTATCATGGAAGTACTCAACAACAAATATATAAATAATGCTTAAAAGATTACTAATAATTCTAAAAGCCTGTCATCATGTGTTTCTAGGTTCGGTCAATATACTCAAAGATTACTAAATACAAGTACAAAATATGCTTAAAAAAAAAAGAAAAAGGTTCGGTCAATGTACGAATCCAAATAACAAACTAATAATTCTAAAAGCCTGTCATCATGTGTTTCTAGGTTTCAATATAAATCAGGATGTACACATAATTATCATATTGCATAAATTCAATGATAACATATATGAAAAACACAACAGGGAACTCGATTATATAAATCACATCCTACGCAACTAATATTTAGTGGAAAAGGAATTGAATTGATGTCACTTCTAGTAATTAAATTGAATTGCATGGTAATTAATGTCACTGCTAGTAATTGAATTGAATTGCATAGTCATATGTATTACATATAATAATATTTTAATTGTGTCCAAAACAGTGTGCAGAGGTATGAAACAGAATCACAAATCAGAGGCATAATCGTTCTTTTCCGTCTTTCACCGTAGGGCAGAATCACAAATCAGAGTTTAAAATTCAGGAGGTTTACCTTGTCAAGTGATATTTTCGTTCTTTTCCGTCTTTCACCGTAGGGCAGAATTGTGTTGATTTCTCCTTTTCGTTCTTAATCGTAGAACAATTTCGTGCTGATAACGTGTAAAAGTAAATTGGAAAGAATAAAGAGAACAGAAAGAAAAGCAGAAATAGATGGAAAGCGTCGTATATTATTTCACAAGAGATGTCTCTTATATAGGTATACATTGTAGGGTTTTATGTATACATGATATAATGAAACGCCTAAATTGCCCCTCTATCAATTACTTTTGATGAAAACACACTAATGTGTTTTTCCTTTAACATAACTTTAGTTTTCTCGGCAGATTTTGACATATTTTCTTTTCTTTTTTCCACCGGTTTCGGGAAATAAGAATTCAATCTCCAAGATCACAACTCTTCTTCACCTACTACTGGTATCTTTCCCCATCTTCTCCCATTATTGTTATCCCTTATCAAATTTATTGAATTAGTTCTGTATTTGAAATTCTTCAATTCAATTTTGAAGGGAGATAAAAAGATGCAATCTATACCCAGAATATTCAAAGTCTAGTGGAGCGAACAGCTTGTATTAATTCTCTTTTCTTACATCTTATCTACAGAGCACCAACACATATGAAACTCACATGGCACAATTAATACAAAACAGAGGTAAGTTAGAACTTTCGTATGGTGGAGAAAGATGTTATTTCAATTAGGGTGTGGAAAGAAGACAAGTTGACAGTTCAAATTGATATAAGGGTAAAATGAGAAATTCATACCCTAATTTGTTAATTGGGCCTCGATATTAGCAGATTGGGCCTGGGCCTAGATGATATCACATGTATAATAATAATAATAGTAATAAATAAATGTGTCAGTGTCGGTTACCTCATTCCATGGGAAACCACCCATTCTCTCTCCCAAATCCATCTACTTCGCACCTCTCAAAACTCTTCTCTCCTCCATTTCTCACCTAATCTCATATTACATTCTTCAATTTCTGTAAAGGGCAACACCAAGAAGGTTATGATATCGCTTCTACCCAACCTAATCTCATATTCCTTCCACCGGATTTGTAAGTTTTTTGTTATCTCCCTCTATACACTTTTTCCTTTTTTCTGATATGTGCTTTAGGGTTAATTTTTCTTAGGATCTAAGACTAAGATGAAACTCTGTGCTTTAATATCAGGTCTTTTTATCTCTTTCTACCTGAGAAAGATTTGCTATTTGGTTTGATGGGAATACAATATTCTGTTTTTCTTCCTAAGATTAAGAAAAAAATACCATCTTTTCATGGTTTTCTTAGCCTATTTATAATTAACGAAAACTAATTATGATGTCTTTCTGTCTCTTTCTAAATGAGAGAATTACTTTTTGGTTTGATTGGAAGACAATATTCTGTTTTTCTTCCTATGATTAAGGAAACAATACTATCTTTTTATTGTTTTCTTTAACCTATTTATAATCTGAAAAATTAATTATGAATTGGATGAGATGATTACTTTTTCATTTCATGGTTTTCTATTTGTGGTTATAACCCCAATTCTTAATTCACCAGATCTGAAATTTCTATGAAGAAAGATGAAGAAATTGTAATTACTTTTTCTATGTTTTTCTGTTCGTGGATATGCCCCAATTCTTAATCCTCCAGATCTGAAATTTCTATGATGAAAGATGCTGAAATTCGTCCCCTTTCTTTCAAAAGAAAAATTCGTCCCACGTTTTTTTTCCCCTATTTATTTGAAATTTCTATTATGAAAGATGCAGAAATTCGCCCCACTACAATTCCAAGTTTTTTATGTATTTCTTTGAAATTTCTATGAAGAAAGATTCAGAAATTCGTCCGACTACAATTTTTTTTTTTTTTAATTTATTTGTTTCTAATTGTGGTTGAATTTTTATGAATTGGATGAGATAATTACTTTTTCTATGTTTTTCTATTTTGGGTTATGGCCCAATTCATGCAGAAATTTGTCCTGCTCTTTTATATGAAGAAAGATTTTTCTATTTTTCTATGAAGGAAGATGCAAATGCTTTTTTTTGGAATTCTTAGTGATTTTTAGGACGATTAAAGATCTGTAGGATTTAGCATGAAGAAAGATCTCTCTTGGCAGGACCAAGCAAATTGATTATGGGAAAATTTCTTATCTTATATAAGTCATATGATTTATTCTTTGCAATGTTATTTGTTGTTAATGATAAGTTGTTTTCCTGTTTTGTTTCCTGTTACTTTTGGTTATCGTCATTTATCCTTCATCACCTTAACTTGCAGATGACTATCGGCTATTTTGTGGTTATCAAAGGCTCTCAAGACTTCAATATGGCTAGAGTATGATCCTTGCAAACTTACTAAGTTCTATATTTGTGCATGTTTTTGTTTGGCTCTTTCTCTTCTATCCAATATACATTTTTGTGTGGTATACATCATAGCTGTCGAGGGCGCAAGGCCTCGCAGAGTGCCAGAGGCGTTCTAGGGCGCCTCTTTTGGACATAACTAAGTAAATGAATTCCAATTATTATTAGGCTAAAATAAATATTGTTAAGCAAGCAAATTATTGCACACACAAAAATAAAGAGCATAATTTCAAATTTTGGCTGAAATCCTAAGTTACTAAAGCCCTAGAAGCGTTGGACAGCAGGCAGTGTGCTGCTGCGGCCCGCGGCAACAGTCGGCAGCGGCTGTCTTCCTTGGTTTTTCTCTAGTCTCTAAAAACAAGTGTTGTATTTTTTCAAATTTGGGCTGAAAACTTAAGGTACTAAAGCCCTATAACTAGTATTTTTTTCAATTTTGGGCTGAAACCCTAATTTACTAAAGCCCTATAATTGCTAGATGACTAAAAATTAAAAAAAAAGTGGTAACACCTTAGATAAACCACCGTGCTTTTCAAGTAAAAAGTCTGTAGGAACAAAAGTCGTGCTCAAGGCGTGCCTCTCTCAGGCATCAGAGGTGCTGGAGGCGCAATTACGCGTGCATCTTCGGAATTGCACCCGCCTCCTACACATTGAGGTGCACCCCCTGGAAAATCATGCGCCTCAGGCTCGCCTTTGACAGCCATGGTATACATGAGCATTTTCATGTCCTCTGTAGATGTTAATTCGAAGTTTCTGGATATCCCTAGTTGTATTTATATATTTAGAATGTTTTTTGCTTATACATCTGTTGTGTTCTTCATAATGCATTGAATGACCTCTTCAAAGAACTGACCGCATATCTTTCTTTGAGTTGACTAACGACATATATACGTAAAACTGTCCCTTTTGGACTTAGAAAATTATAATGCATTATATTAAGGGATTTTTTCATCCGTTTCTCTTCTAGGTTGTCTATT
The DNA here is from genome assembly GCA_958295605.1 of Ajuga chamaepitys. NCBI lineage: Eukaryota > Viridiplantae > Streptophyta > Magnoliopsida > Lamiales > Lamiaceae > Ajuga > Ajuga chamaepitys. The sequence goes on from OY282498.1 coordinate 12,796,667, forward strand.
TGTTTCACAAATTCTGGTCATGATTTTCTCTATTTTATTAGTGTGTTGAACTTGAGTAGTATGGGTTGAATTTTCCCACTTACAAGATCTTAGTGAGTTGAACTTGAATGGTATGAGTTGAACTCATCAAGTTGTTTAGGACCTTTCTGGGAGTAAGGTAAATCCATCAATACTAACTATACCTTAAATTGATATAGACTACAAATTTACATGCTTTCTCTTCTTTTTTTTTTCTTTTTTTTTTTTTTTTATATATTATGCATCAGTCTGCTTTTTTAAGTTTATATTAATTTTTTATTACTGGTTTTGTGCCTATGTGATATAGACTACAATAATTACATGTATTTTTCTCTATATATATTATGCATCAGTCTTGACTGGCTAGGTTTGTACATATATGTATAACTCTATAGGAGGTATCACACCTTATAACATGTTTGCGTCATTTTTCTATATATATATTATACGACAGTCTTGGGGTTATAAACGCCTATTATAGGAGGTATCACACCTTATAACATGTTTGCGTCATTTTTCATGAGCCCGTTTTTCTGTCAAGCTCGTTCCCCCAAAACAGCCAGTCCGTTGGAAGGGAACCCATGGGGGAGGTGGGTTCTGTAATCCCACAAAAAAGTAGATCGTGTAATAAAATATAAATTTACAGTATTATACTTCTTTTATACATGCCATCTTCTACCCATAACCAAATCCAAGCAAACGCATTCATTTTCCTTCATTTCATTGACCAGCTGAGTTGATTGAAGAAAGAAAGAAGTGATTTCATGCTCCGAAGAAGGGGGCGAATAATGGGTTTTGGATCTGAGCTAAACCAAGCTTAAGAACTCACAACAACTCTTCAGGTTCTTATTAAATCTTTTTCTTTCATTTTCATCAAATTTCTTGGATCTTTTTTCTCCAAGGTCTATCGATTTGCTTTCTTAAAGTTTTTGCTAAATTATACTCCACTAATGTTAATTTATTGTTGCTGTTTTTGTTAATTTATTCCAAGTTGCTAATTTTATTGATTGCTAAGAACCAATATATATCAGAAACCTTATTTCCAAACATTGTGACTGAATGCTTTATTACTGGTTTATGTTCTTACAAATACAGACATATCTTATGGGCTGGGGATTTGGATGTATGTTAGTTGCGTCATTTGGTTACTAGTTCATTTATTAATAATAAAGTGTTTTCTTTCCTCAATTATGTCTGTAACTGCGATTTATGACCTTCCTTTCCTCGATCTTATGACTAACTTACCTCAATCTTATGACTGTAACTTATCTCAATTTTTTGACTGTAACTGCAGTTTATGACCTTAATAGTAGCCTTTCATCTACAATCTTATTATATATGTTCTGTTTGGAAAGATACAATGAAATAAGAGGACAGAGCTTTAACAGTTTCAACATATATAATAGCAAAATCGGTGCAGCCCGATGGACCGGCCTAGTCGGGCTGATATGTTAGATGGCCTACGCCAATCCTGAGGTACTATTTGGCGCGACAAGTCATTTGTGGCAATTTGGGGCAGCCCGGTGGGGCCTACTCCATCAGGCCAACACTACATTTCGGGCAGGATCGGGCCTAAAACTAGTCAGCCGGCACACGCTACCCCCTTATAATATACTAAGATTGTGGGCTGGCACAAGCTCTCCCCTTATAATTTTATTATATTATAGGAGCCCAGCCCAACCTACCCCACCTTAAAAAACAAAAAAAATAGAATAATAACAAAAATGCTTACTGAATGTTTAAAAAAACTGAATGAAAACTGAATGCTTACTGAAAAAGTGAACAGACTGCGTGATTGAGCAAGAGAAGGTTTCTGGCTTACATGAACATGGCAAACAAAAATCCCAAAGCAACTTGCTACTTTCAATTTAGCTTATAAGCTGTCCCAAAAAGTCGCATATATGACTGATAAGCAAATATTGAATGATTGAAGGAAAGGAGAGAAACATATGTAATGAGACTTGATACAAGTTGCAATATTAAAAAAACTGATTAAGGAAGATAGAAGAATGCAAAGGTGAATCTTGCGGGTTGCAGCGATGGATCGATAACGGACTCGAGTGGAAGGACACCGGTGGATCATGACACAATATCTATGCACAAAAGCTGAAAGCCATCAGCATCATGGCCAGATTTGCTTGCTCCATAAGCTCACAAAACTATATATATATATATACACACACACACATACATACATGCACTCCATTCTCCTTCATTTTATCCATAACCTCATCCAACTTATTACCACTTCAGGTTTTCGGGCCTTCATTTTTTGAGCCCAACCCACCTTATTGAGCTATTGTCGGTGACGCTGGAAATGTTCCCCTACCCACCTAATAGATAATTTGATAAAAATCTATAGTTTGAGAAATAATGAGACATTATAAAAATGGTATTCCTTATACCTCCTTAATTCTGCCTAATGACAAATGTGGGCTTAAACATCTATCTTTCCACACACAGGATCCACCATTACAGCAGGAATGTTACGAATGTATCAATGAAATCAACCAAAACTCTCTTACTTCAAACACTTGTTACCAACTTACCATGACAAATTTCTTTCTCAACCTGCAATGTTGCATTTCCATTCAACCGTCCAGATATGTAAAAAGCTCATCAGATCAAATGTTAAAGACACAATCAAATGAACAACAAGAAACAATCAACATCACTACCAAATAATCATAACCACAATGAGTGCATGTACACTTTAACATATCTCAACAAATGCAGCTGAAACCAGACAACGATTCATATTCATATCAATTAACAGAAAAATCTAGAGAATTTGTGCATTTGAATAGAGACTATTTGCCCGACTAGCCCGCCTAGGACCAAAAAAAGGTCAGCGGCTAGGCGTTGGGCGGTGCCTTGCCGACCCAAATTTGTGAGATTCGGTACCGATAGGCCTTTTTTGGTGCTAGTCGGGTTAGTCGGCCTAAGTAAGCGCCTATTCGGTCAATTAGTTGGCCTAGACGGCTTTATTAATTTTCTCTTTTATGTTTTATATAATTTTTATAAAAAGATTAGTTTAAAATTTATATATTATTTCTACCTGATTGCAGCCTGTAACGCAAAAACGTCTGTAAAATAAAGGATTTCAACTACTGCAAAAACGATTGCATCCTTGGAATCTTACATTTTCTTTTCTTTTCCCATATGTCAAAGATTAATGTTTTCATAAAGACCTCTTTCTTCCCGGAAGCGAGGAGAAATAATACCTCAATCAGCTAGTGTCCTCCGCAAGTTGGCCACTGCTTCTCTTAATCTCTCTCTGAAATTGAGGTTCTTACAATGATCAAACTCTACTGCATAAAAGAAGGGGTGCAAGAATATATCAGCAATATTTTCAATTAGCCAACAAAACAAACAATATCACCTATATAAAAGAATTTTTATATTTTATAATCTATTTTAACATATTAACAAGATTCAATGCTCCACAAGATGAAATCAACCTGCAACTCAAATCGTATAAAATACATACTTATTTCAGCGTATCTTCGACGGGAGACGGTATGGCGGTAAGATAGCTGACGGTGAAGTGAAGGACGGGCTGGATTTTCCGACGACGAAGAGAAGAAATCGGGATTGATTTGCTGGGAAACCCTATCGCTCGTTTGTCTATCTCCTCTTTCTCCTCCTCTCCTGACTAGTGTTTAAAGCTCTGTTCTGTTTGGAAAGATACAATGAAATAAAGTAAATGCCACACAACTGTTATGGAATATACATTAAGCCCTTATACTTTTATTATAAGCCTTGAATATTCATATTTTATTTCATTATCTTCATTTCGTTAAAGTTAGTTTTTCCCTTGATCTTTTAATGTTTTATCAACCTAGAGCCTTGCTACTAAATCCTTCTACCAAAGTTAATGTGCGTATAATTTTTTCTGAAAATTTAGGGCTTGGTAAATCATACTAAATGTAGAAGTGCTTAGCAAAACCAAGTTTATTGCACTTTATTTTAATTCTCTCTTTTATCTTTATAATACCTTTCAAATATTTTCTTTTTTCAGTAATTTAGGTTTAGATTTTTTGTATATGGAATTGTGTACAGAACCTAGCTGCTGACTAAGTGAACCAAACTAAATGGAATTGCGTCTCAAGCATTCCAGGTTTTCTATACGCCGGAGTTGAGCCAAATTGGAATGTTGTAAGAAGGATAAAATCTAGAGATGCTTATGACATGGACAACAATGATTCTTTTCAAGAGACAAGAACATGCTCCTAATACAAGGCAACGGTAGCCGGGTATAACAATTTTATATGATGTATGTGCACATTTCATTTTCTATACGTAGAAGACATTTTAATTCAAAATGCTTCCAAATGCAGATTATGCGCATATAACCTTTCTAGGCTTTTGTCCATCATAATCAAGGTATCTTTTGCCGCTTTGCACCTCTTTGAAATAATGTTGTTAGTGGATTTTGAATTGGATATAAAATATGATCAATTATGGGTATAGTGGTGTAGATTGATGAAGATGATGATATATGTTGCACAATTTCGTGGAACTATAATCTTGACTTAATTTGCTCAAAGTTTAATGTGATAAGTAGCTATTAGTTGTTGAAGGTGATTCCTTTAAAATTTCTAGTTCACCTTTGATCAACTAAAGCTTGTGTTGCATTCTAGTCAAAATTTCTTCCGAACTGACGACCAGTGGTGTTGCATCTGTTTTTCTGGGTTTTGGATCTATATTCTTGGTGCTCTTTTCAGGTGTCTGTGTGAATCTGTCAACATAAAAAAGGACATGTTTGTTTGGAACTTTACATACTTGCAAGCTAGATGAACTTTTTACATGGAACTTTACATTCTTACACTTTGCATATTTTTTTGGTATGTTATGGAACTTTGCATTACAAGTTTGTTTTCTTTAATAGAATTTAATTTCTTGAACTGGACGTTACTACTTTGCTACAATATTTGAGTGGAAGTTGATATATTATCGCAACTTAAATGGTCTACAAATTCAATCTTTTGCTACCACACTTTGAATATGATGTTCATGACTTTTGTAGATGAAATTTATGTTGTTTTTGCACTCATACATTGATTAATACAAGAGTGGGACTTGGGTGCATAAGATGCACAATAGTGTTATTGTACACCCTAAACCCTAAAAAATCCTAAAAAACCCCTAAAACCTAAAAAACCCTAAGAACCCTACACCTTAAAAATCATAAACCCTAAAAAACCCGAGAAACCCCTAAAAACCCTCTAAAAAACCTGAAATCCCCCGAAAAACCCCTAAAACCACAAAACCCTAAAATTCTAAACCCTAAAAAACCCTAAACAACCTAGACCCCTAAACCCTAAAACAATCTAAAAACTCCTAAAAGTCCTTCGGTTTACAATAAGGCTTATTGTGCATCAGATGCGCACAGGTTTTTTCCTTAATACAATAATTTCTGACACTAGTAAATCTTTTAGCATTGGAAAATATTTTCGATACAAACACAATGTAGTATCGAGAAATAAATTCTGATAGTAAATAAACACTTATAGTGTTAGAAGATTCCGACACTAGTAAATCTTTTAGTATCTAAAATCATCTTTGATACAATCAATATGTGGTATCGACAAATAATTTCAGATACTAAATAAACACTTAGTGTTGGAGATTCCGACACTAGTAAAAATTGTACTTTTCGATACAAACAGTATGTAGTATCGAAAAATAAGATCCGATACTAAATATGTACGTATTGCATTAGAAACATCTGAAACTAGTTAATGATACTATAGTTTTCTGACACCAAAGACTTCCCCTTTGATATTTGATATTTTTTTCGGCATGAAGTCTTTAGCGACGCAGTTTAGGTATCGGATGAGTATCCGAGATATTTTCCGATACCAAAGACCTTTGGTATCAGAAAATAACCATTCAGTATCAGAAAATTCTCGATGCTAAAACCTCCTTTTTTTTCTAGTTCTGTTATTCCGCTACAAAGATCCCTGAATCCTAATTTTTTTCTCCCCCAAAAATGCACTGTACTTCTTTTGGAAAATTCTGTCAAACAATGTATAATTTTGACTTTAGATACCCATCTAGGCCTCTGCGCAGTATACTGGTGCTTCTGCATTCAAAGGTTAATTTAGAACTATAGTTGATGGGTTTGAAATGCCAATCATAGTTCCACCATGTCCATGTAAATATGTTTTCCAAACCTTTTTGATAAATTTAATGTATCTCACAATCACTGTATTGTTCAGGAAATGAGAGGTCCTCGGAGCATTGAGATTTGGAAGATGGGTGTTGTAAATTACATCGACGCACTTAAGGTGCAAGAGAGATTGACATCTAATAGGAAAATACACAAGATCACCGATACCCTGCTGTCTTTACAGCATCCGCCCACATATACTCTTGGGAAAAGACGAACTGATCATAATATATTGGTTTCTGAGGCTGAACTTAAAGCCATAGGGGTAAAACTTCACTACACAGAAAGAGGAGGTGATGTCACTTTCCACGGTCCTCGTCAGGCTATCTTGTATCCTATTATTTCTTTGAGGGATGTTGGATTAGGGGCTAGAAAGTACGTGGAGAAGCTTGAATCAACAATGATTGAGTTGGCATCTTTGTATGGTGTTAAAGCTCGTGCTGGAGAAACAGGGGAAACGGGGGTTTGGGTTGGTCGGAGAAAGATTGGTGCCATTGGTGTTCGAATATCATCTGGGATTACTTCGCATGGGTTGGCTTTTAACATCAATCCTGATCTGGACTACTTCAAACATATTGTGCCGTGTGGAATTGCAGATAAAGAAGTGACGTCCTTGCAGAAAGAGGTACCACAGGTGCTTCCTCCTGATGAAGTGATTCATGAGCAATTAATTTCATGTTTCGTGAGAGTATTTGGTTACACCAGTATTATTTGGAGAGATAGTTCATCGTTATAGCGAAAAATGATGAGATGTATTCATTATTACAGCCAGATATGTATCTTCAAATCTTAGGTCAGGAAGTGCAATATGGTCCTATGCCTGACGCACCAGTACCAGCACCAGGTGTTAAGTGTTTATGTTATTGATCTCTTCATCCTAACGAATATGGGTTGGTTGCAATATAATTGAGAAATACACCCGTCTAAACAAGACTCACTTTTCAAATATCTCTTAGGTAAACCAATTGAAATAATTAAATTAGTATAGTTATTTTAGACAAGTAGATCCATACAAGTATAGTATGAACATGGTGATATTTGATCTTTATAGATAAAACTCCTCATTGCCCACCCGCACTCTCCGTCTATGCTTCGCCACATGAAATTAATATGACATTTGTATGTTTGCAATGCATACAAAGTGGATGAATTCACATGTCTTTAGACGATTTTATTAATTACTACGTGTTATCATTTATTATGGATAGAGTAACAAATAGTATTTTATATTTGATTTATTTGGGGCCTGGAAGGCACATATAAATCTAAGCTGTTAAATTTTAAACTTTTAGTTAGTTTATGAGCTTCCGTGTATTTATTTATTTATTTATTTTATTGAGCCTATTAAGTTTTTAATCAAATTAATTTAATTATAGTGGATGATAATCATTGTGACAAAAGAATTTAGTACAAGAAAAATCTAATTGTTAGGACATTAAGGCAATGTTTGGTTGGGGTTGGGGGAAGTAGCTGGAGTTAGTAGCTGAGGGAAGTAGCTGGAGATGTTTGGTTGGGTGGCTGGGATTGTGGTTGGAGTGTGATATTTAATTATTAATTGTAAACTGTGATGTGATGTGTAGTAGGTAGTTATTAATAATTGGAAGAATGATTAAAGTAGTGTTTGAATTTGTGATTGATTTCCCCCGACCAAATTTTAATACCCCGACTTGACCAAACCAACTCAAAGAAACATGAGGTTGAGTTGGCCCAACTGATGAGAAGTAGGGCCAACCTCAACCAAACATGCCCTAATAATTTCAAATTTGAAAATTCGAGTACTTGTTAACATAAGATAAATTGAAAAAAGTGCCTTATAAGTTGGTCTTTTTCCCTCGTAAGATGAAATTTGAGTATGATGGTTTGATCGGGATGTTTAGATAAAGGATATGTGCTTATTCAAAAGATATATTTTGTATGGTTGATATTAAATTAATAGATTAGTAAATAATTATTATTTTATTGTGATCAACGATAATATTGTGATCTTTTTAGATCTGAGGGTAAATCTTATTTCACTTTTCTCAAAATAAAGTTAAACATCAAATACAAATTCGGAGACTCAAATGCGAGATTAAAACTGAGACAAAGTTGACATGAAATTTGGCAACTAAGCCATAACGTGTAAAGCAATTTGACTTGACATCCTTAGGTCCTTGCCAGTGTCAAGCACTATGAAATGACGTGTGAAGCAATTCGAGCTATCACTAAGAGGATAAGATTAATATCAAACACTTGGTACATATCCAATTATCAGAAGATGAATGTTGCTACATGGCAGCACCAAGACGAGCTTGGGTGTCTGAGTACCTGCTAAGTGGGTAACCTAGTAAATAGATTAGTGCTAAATTGGACTAGCTATAAGATTTGACTCAACCGACTCAAGTACAATAAATAAATACTATAATAAAAGCTCATCAAAAGGTCATGCTGAACTGAAAACACCACTTCAACACAAAACTAAATAAACTTATCTTGAGTAAAACTCGAGCATAACCTCATCCATGCTATACCTTTTAGTTTAAGTTTCTTTGGACGAAGGCCTTGTTTGAAACTTTGTTTAAAATTCACATCTAACACTTATATTTTTTTTTTATTCAGATAATATTCTTCTTTTCTCTTCAAAATTGTATCAAAATAAAAAAGAAATAAGTGAATGTTTGTAGCATTCACTTTGCTTTATTTTATGTTTCTTCGGTTCCTTCTAATAAAAGCATAAGAATTTAATCCCAATTTACACTACGATCCTCATAAGAAATTCTTCATGGCCACGGGGACAAGGGCCCACGTTTATTTCTACTTGCAGACATAAACAAACTTAACGCTAAGAACCCAACCATTTATAGACCTAAACCCAGTTACTTAATAGTAACCCATAGCCCATATACACTCAACCTCTGTTAGGCGCCGCTCTAGGAAGCATCTTAACTAGCAGCAGAAAAACATCTATAAATCCATTATCAGACTCAACCTCAGGTTAATTTTTATTTTTGATTATTTCTTATTTATATCGAGACGACAAGATAAATTAATTCTTTGCTTGTTGGGTATTAGAAACTAATTTGGTTTGAAAAGAAGCTATATGTTGTCAATTGTTTGATGGATTTTGCGAAAAGTCGAATTTAGAATAATTTAAAATTATATGTGGGGTTCTTTCCAATCATATTTCACAATATAATTTTTCTGGATATTTCTAATTTGGTAGTGGCACATAATCTGGCTAATTCTTTGAAATTTTATCGTTGATTGAATATCATTTTGTTTTCCTTGTTAGATGGTTTTACTTGATATAGATAAACAATATATATTTGTTAATTAACTTTCTAGTGTTACCAGAGATACATTGAGAATGAAGATTTAGACATATAGAGGCGATAAGCCCAAATAGGAAAGCGTTTTTTCTTTTTCTATTTTCCCCCTTTTATTTGGTGATTGTTTTATCATGTTTTTATTGACATTTGTGCAAACAGTCATTATTTATATGTTACGTTGATTTGTAATCCGGTAATATCTGAATAAGATTTCTCTCTTATATTCGTGGACGTAGCTAACACGTTGTTAGTGAACCACGTAAATTTTTGTGTCGTTTTACTTTCTTGTTTATATGTGTTACTTTCTCGTATATGGTATAACAAATTGGTACCAGAGCCTTGTTGAAGGGGGTTTCGCAATCTGTTCGAGAAAGATGTCTGGGATAAACGTGAAATTGGTCAAATTCACGGCGAGGAATTGCTTTAGTCTGTGGTAGATCAAAATGCGGGCCTTGTTGAAACAACAAGAGCTGTGGGCACTGTTAACGGCGAAAGATAAGAAGGGCAAGACAGTGGCTCTGTCTGACGCTGAGATGACTAGTTTGAAGGAAAAAGTGCACTCAATGCTCATGTTATGTCTCGCAGATGACATCATTTTTGAAGTGGCAGAGGAGGAAATTGCAGCAAGGTTGTGGTCGAAACTGGAGAGCTTATACATGACGAAGTCGCTCACCAACAAGTTACTACTGAAGCAACGATTTCTTAGTCTGTGTATGCACGAAGGTCAGTCGCTTCGTGAACATCTGGACCAATTGAACATACTCCTATTGGATTTGCATAATATTGAGGTCAAAGTAGCAGATAGGATGCCGCTTTGATTTTATTGGTTTCTGTACCCCTATCGTATGAGAACTTTGTACAGTATTTCATCACTGGGAAAGACACGTTGTCTTTAGAGGAAGTGAGATCAACCTTGCATTCAAGGGAGCTGCGACATAAGGCATCGGTTACAAGTACAGATAATCAGGCCGCTGGGTTAGCAGCCAGTGGGAGTAGGGATCTGGATATTCGGGGGAAGAAGAAATCTATTTTTAGAGGTCCTAAGCCATGTGATATTTGTAACTACTGTAAAGAGATAGGGCATTGGAAGAATGACTGTCCGAAGAAGAAGAAGAAGAAGCAGGAGGAAAACAAAGCACGTACTGTTGCTGACGGAGATGGCACCAGTGCTGAGGAGGAATTGGCCCTAGTCGCTGTTGGAAAAACACATCTTACTGATGTGTGAGTTCTTAACAATGGGGCATCTTATCACATATGTTCACGCAGAAAGTGATTCATGACGTACGGACAGATGGATGAAGTCGATATTTGTATGGGCCAAAACTCTGTTTGAAAGGTAGTTGGAATAGGCTCGATCAGGATACAGAAACATGATAGGAGAAATTTCAGCATAATAGATAGGATTAGAAGTGTAAAATAAAATAACTTACCCCGACGTTGTATTGCTTGTGGGCATCACTTTGATTCCAAAACACAGACTACACAACTAAGGACGTTGAGCGAAACATAAAATAAATTGGCTATATGTGAAAAATTGAAGGAGATATATGGGAGGAGTCATAAGGTGGATTATATCGCCGGTCAAAGTCATTGCATTTCATTTATTGTAATAAATTCTAGTAACATTTGTGCACTCTAATTATTGAGATGAGCATATAAAAAATTACGTTATATAAAATGTAAAAAAAGCTCAAAATAAAGCATCGGGTGTCATAATTGTTGAAAATCTTATGTAACTCGAAAAGAGTATTATGTCGGAAAAAAGCGAAAACTAGTTAGAAATTTCACCTTTTTGGACTAAGCCTAGTGGGAAAATGAGAAATTGGGAGATAAAAGTAAAAGCCCGTTGGCTCGGGGGAGAGGAGAGTCGCATCTCCTACACTGGGTGAGTGCGTGGCATCTTCCAAAAAGGAACCAAGTCAAATCGCTTATGGTCATGAAAATTGAAAAATAACGATTCGTCCAAAGTCACAAACATAAGCACATTTTGAGGTTTAATTGGAGTCCTTAGTGCATGGTCTGGTGAAGTGAAATGGCAATATCACTTGTTTTCCTAAGTCTTATACCTTTCTATTTCCTTACTTTGTTATCAAATTCTTTGGAAGAAACGGATTTAAGGAAGTACGATGAACAAAAAAAGTTAAAAATGTTCAACCAAAAAGAGGACTTCAAAGCTTTTTGGAATTCTAATGGCTTTCCTATCTCATCTTCTTATGTGCTTAATTGTTTAAGTTGCTCAGAGACGAGCAAGGCTTAAGTTTCTGAGGCTTCTTCATCTTTTCTCATTTATTTCTCATAGCATTTGTTTTGTTTCTTTCTACCTTTTCTCTCTAGTAAGAAAACTAGGGTTCTTCATTGTTCTTGAGGAACCCACTTAGCGTTCTTGAGTTTCTTGAAGAACTTTTGAGGCTTTTGCAAGATTGATCGGTAGAATGAATTCTAGAGAGAGGATAAATAGAATTTGAGATTTTTACAAATGAAAAATTGATAATGAAATTGGGGGGTGAGGAAACTCTAATACGGGAGACATATTCCCAATCCTCACGCTTTGAAAATCTGCAAAAATTCAACAAGAAAGTAAGCGTACAATGGTGGACTCCTTAAATATTGACTTTGACCCCCCAAATATGCTCGACCCAGCCTTCTCATAAAATCTTGGAAAACTCCATAAAGAATCAGCTCTTGCCACAAACATAAAAATTGTAGATCTTTATTTTTCTATCCCATGGCATCTTGAATCGCTCATATTCCAGTTTATATGAGAAAGTTATTGCAAAAATACGAAGGTGACGCATTGAAAACGAGCAAAATGGGCAAAAAACCAGCCAACTGTCGAACCTGTTACTGGCCGGCAGCCACCAGTATCGGGTCCGGCGATGTTGTTCTTCACCCTTTGCACGCTCGTCGGGTGTGCAATGTGTTCCCTTTGTGTGTCGTCTTCTTCCTTCGCTGTTTTGGACCTTTTTCTCTCGTTTTCTCAACCCGACCCCTACATGACTTTTATCTTAGACTTAATGTCTTTAATTTGGGCTTTGGTAGGGTCTGATTTGGGTCTGGGCTGTGATATGCATGTTGGAGTAAGGAAACACGTGCGGTTAACCTCTTCTTCAGTTCTTTACCGTTTTAAGGTCTATCTACCCATTTTCTCGGCTTGGCTCCTTCACGACTTTTGTTCGTGACTTCACAAAATACAATTCAGGCTTGACCAGGATCCAAGTGGGACCTGTTTGGGCCTTGGTATGTGGGCTAGGCTAAGGAAGTGGGTGTAATCAACCTTCTTGATTTCCTTGATTTTGTTAACCTTCAAAATACAACTAAAAAACATCCAAAAGTGCATCAAATCATATCAAAAAGAAAAATCAACTTGAGAATGCAAGAAAACTAAAAATGGCATGTAAACATGATAAACACTCGCAACTCACACAAAAATATGAACTTTAAATGTATGAGAAAAGCGAATATTTTCACGTTCATCAACGTGCAAAGAAAATAAATAGAGAAAGATAAAGGGAAGTATACCGAGCATCCTTAGTGCTTCTAGATGAGTCCTCCTTAGTACTGGTATGAGTGCTGCCAGTTGCTGTAGTGACTTTATAGTTGGGTTGCAATTGATGTCTCACTCATTTGAGGTGCTATGGTGATTCGTGAGTGAAGAAAGTGGAACAATGTTCATAGCTTGGAAATAAAAGTTGTAGCCTCAACTATGACCTCCGATGCTTGAACTCATACAATTTAAGATTTATGTTATTTCGCATTGTTCATGTTCCAAGGGTCAAATAATTATTCACACAACTCAAGAAATCAAGTAATTATTCACACAACTAAAGATAAATAAAAAAGATCCTGCAAAAGTGTAAAAACAAATTTATTGTCTGCAATAAAGAAATAACAAACAAGAAAATATTGCACAACTTTAATTCTATTGATTGAAATCTCTATTTTCCCTCTGATTCTTCTCTTCAATGATTTGGTGCCATCAAAATCGGGGTCGACTTTGATCTTCCATGTTTTTGGGCTTGATTTGAATAACATTGATCCAGAGGCTTGAAAACTTGATTTTTGAGTCAAACGACGTGCTTGGATAAATATTGAAGAACGACCTTGAAGATCTTGACGAACGCCAAAGAACACTTTTGGAGACTTAATTTGATAACGCCGATCAGAGGGGTTTGGTACCTTGATCATGGATCAAATGTTGTTTTGAGGCGATTTCCTTCGAAGAGCGCTGAAGAACTTTGACGAATGTCAAAGAACGGTGACGAATGCCGAAGTTGCCTTTACTCTGGAATTCTTCACTTGCTTCTTGAACTTGTGTTGTTGATGATTTGGTGAAATAATGAGACTCTATTTATAGTTGTAGGACGGAGAACCCCGATGGATCTAGGATCCAAACGATGCAATTTGATTGGTCCTCCAAAATATCATTTGAGATAATTATTAAATTAAGTTTATTAATTTAATAATTCCTCAACCTTCTAATCTTTCCAAAGAACCCTAGATAATCAACTTGTCCAATTGAACTCTTAAAGTGATTTGGATAATCCCCTTGATTCAATTTTAAAAATTTCCTTGGAGTAATACAAACTCACGTATGCACAATCTAATTACCGAATTCGGCATGCATTAGCTTCATTTAAGAGTTAAGATCTTTGCTGAATTTGATGATTTTTATAACCTCTTGATATGTGGAGTATTCTCTTTGATCCACCATGATTTGATATATACCATAATCCCTTTAGATAATTACTAAATTAATATGATTTAACTTAGTAATATCTTCTTGACACGCAACGGCTTCCAATTAGTCAATAAAATATATAATAAATCATCAACTAAATTGACTATTTAATTTAGGAATTTTAGTGATTAATTCATAGCATTAAAATAATCAATATAAATTTGATTCTCAACATATATTTCATACGTGGTGCATTTTAATTGGATACGAAATTTGTGTATCAACTGAAAGAAATAACAAATTATTACATTTGGGTTGCCTCACAAGAAGTGATTGGTTTAAAGTCGACGGCCTGACTTTTACAAGTGTTATCTGGGATCCAAGAAAAGGTCTACCGTGCCATGCTTTTGTTTTCTCAAGAAAGAGAATTGATCCACCAACATAAACATAGCACGATGGATCATGAATAACATTATGAACATAAAGTTTATACAAGAAGTGATATTCAATGCCCATAATCGATGCAAGTTTTTCAAAACATAAAAGAAATAACAAATCAAATGTTGCGTGCCGACCACTAAATGATACTTCAACAAATGGAACATTCAACAAAATGCGATCATAATTACACATTATGTTGATGCATTGAGAGTGCTCATCTAAAGGTGGTGCATTGTCTTCTTCAGAAAATTGTCACTATTCTCTAAGGGTGGTTCGTGGGAGAGCAGACTTTCACTCTCCTCTTTTTTCTCCTATGCCCTCAATTGCACACTTTCGTCTACATTTTTCTTCAAAACATGATTGAAGACATGGGCTTCCAAAATCTTAGTGCGTGCCCAATGAAATTTGGTGAGATTTAGATGACTAAAAAATGATGACTTGGGTAGAGCAATTTGTGTTCATCCTTCCATCCTAACTCATAATTGTTTAAAAAGAATCGTAGTCCATAAATTGGGAAGGGTTGGTGGGACAGTAATGCATATGAGAAGAAAAATGATGAAAAGAGTTGCAATACATATATACATGACTCTTCTTCCCACAAACTACATATTACACTACTTCAAAACTTTCCAAATTAGGAGAAAAAATAGAACCACTAACAAGCACAATAGGCAATGTATTAACTTTGGATGGAGTAAGAGCATAATTCTCAATTAAATATCAATAGTGATCGGAGTCCATCTTTTCAATTTTCTTTTAACAAGAAAAAAGAAAACGACCTAATCTAACTCTACCTGTGCTTTGGGCTAATTTCATGGGAGGGAATTAATCCTTCCTGGAAATGGCGTCATGAACCGTCGCGGAAAATGCTCTAATTCAATATGAATAACACGCTTTTCCAGGTCGCAAGCACACGACTTATGACTAAGGTTGCATAAAAGATTATATCCACATGGAGGATTATTATGTAAGAACTTACTTAAGTACTTTTAAGTAAGTTAGGCCAAATGAAAATAAAAGAAGTGATTATCCTAAACAACATAAAAATAAATAAATGTAAACAAGGAGGGTACCGATCAACGGGAAGATATTCTCAAGGTTTAGTTTCACACAAGCTAGGAAAGTGAATCAAGTAAAAACGAGCTAATATTAGAATGATGAAGGAAGGTCATGTTTCTAGATTAGAAATTCAAGAAGTCCAACAAGAGGGATTAATATACTAATTGACTAACAATGTGTTGCACCTTAATTCCTAACACTAAAGACCGGTGAATTAACAAATTAAGAAGAATCAAGCTTCATTTTAAAGCATTAAATTAGCATATGAAATCCCCACCCATGCCAATATTGCTTAAGGAGCGAGGCCTTAAGGAATTCTACAAGATCGAAATATATAATTTGGGTCCCTTCGTCATCCACCATGGACCATCGAAGAGGACCGATATACCGCTAATTAGCTACTCGTAAGGTATAAGACATACAAACCCATATTTTCAATTTCATTCATCAATTAAACCACATTAAAACCTATTATACTTGAATTCACAATTCTAGGTTTGGGCTACTCCCTAACCCCGGGAAAAAAGTTACTACTCACGCATTATCAAGCAAGAACAAAGAAACAACATCATTAAACAAGGGAAAGAAAATTAATGATAATTAAAGAGAGATAAAGAAAGAGAAAGCTTGATAAATGAAGAATCCTTGTTGAGTTTTATAAATCCTCGAGCAAGTACCGAGTATCTTCTGCAAAGATGGCTTCCTCCTTGAAGAGGAAGAGAACCCACCTTCTACTCTGAGCTATCTAAGAAAAATTTGAAAATTAGATCTAACTAACAATTCTAGAGAAAGGGGTCGTTGTAAAATGGAGGCTAATTATCTGCAAATGAGGGGAAATCGGTATTTATAGTACCCAAATCCTACAATGGTAAAAAGGCTAAAGAACTGATGAATATTCCCTTTAAATAATGGTAAGATGTAAAAGAACAAAGAAACATGCATGACTTTCATTTACATTGAGTCAAACTTCTTGATCGTGCTTAATTAAGGCTTCTCGGAAATTCAAGGACTTTTATGTTGATAATTGGTCATCAAATTAAACAAGAATATGTTAGGACTTCATCTCGGCTATTTCTAGCACTTTGAATCACCTCGATCTGACACCGGACGAAGATAATACAACCAAAATACGAATTTAGGATGTTACGACCGAAAAACAGGGGTACCCAAATTTGGGTACCACACCAATGTCGGTGTGGTACCCAATCGGTACCCAAGGTCAGTAGCTGAGTATAGGTTTCGGCACCCGAGTGGTAATTGTGTGGTACTTGTGTGGTGCTCACACCTGTTTTGCACGTTCGTCTATGCTTTTTGTCGTTTTAACCCCTTTCCACTTGTTTTCTCGTCCTAACTTCTTCACGAATTTTGTGCGCGACTAAAAAATCTTTAAGTAGGGCCTTGACTGAGCCTAATTATGGCCTATTTGGGCATCCGTATATGGGCCGGAATGGGGAATTTTTTGCAAATGGCTTCCTTAAGCTTCCAGCTTTTCTGAACCTTCAAAATAAAAATTCATAGACGCCAAAAGTGCATCAAATCATATAAAAAATGAAAATTAACCCAAAAATATATTTTTACACAATATTTCACTTAAATGTATTAAACAATCGTAATTCTTAGTGAAATATAAATGTGGAATATGTGAGAAAATGACCATTTGAACGTTCATTAATAGCTTTGGGTGACTCACAGATTGAATTATATGCGATTTATGGTTACATATATCTTTCAGGAGGCCAATCTCCGGCTGACTTACTTTCCGAGCTACACACTGATTATAATTGGTGGCAACCACTGCCACCCGATGTCGCAAACATTACTTACAAATATTTATATACAAAATATTTCCATGTGCATTGATTTGTGGTGTTGACGGCACATATCACACACTAACCTCACCACGCTTTGCACACACTGGGCTTACTACACTTCTCACACACTAACCTCACTACATTTCTCACACACTACGCTCAGTACACCACTCACATACTGCCCGTATATTACCTCTAATTTTTCCGTCATTGTTTCTTGATATTATTTTTCCAACCTTTAGTTTTCTCCCATTGGGTTGTGTCACCGGTAGTCCAACTGACTCCTTCCCAGCATGGGTCAAGTAGAACATGATATTCAAAGCACTCTAGAGGCCTTTTTTCGAATTTCTCATATTATTGATTGAGTCTTCTATTTCCATATGTTTCTGTGAGCTCCTAGATTTTGGTTTCACTTACCTTTTTGGTTTAGATTAGCTACCAACTTGTGGTAACATCATCTTTTTTTTTCTGGTGTTGGATTTTGTGTTCGTTGGTTGTTTTCTCAATTTGAGAGATTCTTTTGTATCTCTTTTTATCTTTTCATTAATAAAGGTAACTATTGGCTCCTAGTCATACATGTTTTTTCATCTGCTAATCACTATAGATAAATTTATTTGTTGCAAAAATTGCTCTACATCACTAGGATTAGGACAACCTTCTCGCAAGTGTACGACTTGTGACAGATGTAGTATAAAAGATTGTCCAACCACGGGGAGGATTATCCTTGCGAATCAGTATAAGCACTTTTGAGTAAGTTAGGTCAAACGCAAACAAGGGTGGAAATTAAGACAAACAACATAAAAGAAAATTAATGTAAGAATGAGAGAACTAATCGATGGGAGATACTCTCGAGATTTGGATTCACACAAGCTAGAAATAAATGAAGCAAATACGAGCTAATAGTGGGACGTACGATAAAGGAAGGTCATGTTACCAAATTAGAAATCTAAGTCGGCAAACAGGAAGGATCACTAGATTAATCAATTACAATACAAGTCACCTTAATTCATATTATTAAAGACCGACAATAGAATAAAAAAATACAAGGCAACTGAATTAATAAAGCAATCAATTAACTCATTAATCCCCACCCCAAGCAGATCTTGCTTAAGGATACATCCTACAAGATTGAAAAATATGATTCGAGTCCCCTCGTCGTCCCCCATGGGTCCGATGGAGAGGACCAATATACCGCCGGTTACCTACTCCTAAGGTATGAGCCATACAAATCCACATTGTCAATTCCATCCATCAATCAAACCCACATCAACACATATTACACTAAAATTCAAATTCCTAGGGTTACCCTGGGAAATGAGGAAACCACTCAAAAATCATCAAAGCATAAACATAAATCAACAACATCAAGCAAGAAAGCATAAAAACCGAAAATAAAGAGAAGGAAGAAGAAAATGCTCAGTGGGTTGAAGAATCCTTGTAGAACTTCAATAATCATGACGGGTGTCACAAGCCGGTGAATAATCTCCACATTCTCCTCCAAAGATGGCTTCTTCCTTGAAAGGACGAAGAAAACCCTAACCAAGTTCTAATTCTAGGGAGAAAAGAAAGAAGAAATTCTAGAGAGAGAGTAATTAGAAAGTTGTTTTTTTACAAATGAATTGGTTGTTTGAAATGGGAGTGAGGAATTCTAATATTGCAGACATATTTTCAACCCTCACTCCTGAAATTCCATAAAAATAAAGCTCTTAGTAAGGGTACAAGGGTAAAATTATAAAAAGGAGTTTACTTGGTTGTTATAAGTGTGGAGTCGAACCCCTTGAACACGCTCGATTCCTCCTTCTCGGTAGTTATGGGTAATTTCTCTCCGGAATTAGGTTTTGACATCTTCTACAACATTTTAGATATTTATCTCGGATAAACATGACAACTTGAATTAGCTCGATCGGATATTTTACGAGGAAGTTATGGCCAAAATATGAAACTGTGACGGCCAACTAGAATGCGTTGGGCAATATCGCACCCGTAGGTGGGGTACCGCATGGCGGGATGTGTACAGTGGCCGAGCCCCTGGGGCGACCGCGATGATATTGCTCCCGGCGTCGTCTTTCAGCTCCCGTCTTCAAGTACCTCCTCCCCTTTGGTTATTTTGACTTCTTTTCACTAATTTTCTTGACCCGGCTCCTTCACGAGTTTTTTGGTGACTTGATGAACTTCGGGTCAGGCTCGATCCAGGACTGATTCGGGTTCGTTCGGGCCTCATTTTTTGGGTCTGAGTGAGGAAATGGGTGCAATTGACCTTCTTGATCTCTCGAATTTTCCTAACTTTCAAAACATGACTCAAAAATACCAAAAGTGCATCAAATCATATCATAAAGAAAACTCAATCCGAAAATGCAATAAAACACGAATTTGCACTTTGACTTAGTAAACACTCGCATTTAAAAATCAATATGAATGTAGATAATGCAAGCAAAATGAGTATCTCGTCGTTCATTAATAATATTAACACTGGAGCAACTAACTTAATGTGTTTCATGCCATGGTCTACATATAAGAGAGGTCAATGCACATGTTTGTGCTTTCTAAATGCACACAAAATTTGTTCTTTAGAACTAATATTATGATAACTTAACGGAAGTAATGACCTCGAAAATTCACTATGTTCCCGATCAACACCCATATCCAACTGTCGCATTACCACAACTCAATCCAAAAATAAAAAAAAAATAAAAACAAATTCCGATTGTTATGAGTGAGAATACAAAGATGCTTCCAACCCATAGCTCCTACTTCAGTTACCAATCATGTTCCAAATTCTACTATCTTGATCACACTTCAATTGTATCGACAACAAGTTGATCACCTACAAACGGTTAAATGTTAAGGATTTCAATGCATGGAAATGCAGTTCCAGAGCATATTAATGTTCTTAACTCAGTCCCATTTATGATAATTGACCTTCCCGTCTCATGCTCACGAAGTATTTTTCAACTCTGAAGACGCGCGTATCAACATTGTAATAACATCAGGTAGACACATATGTGATTTCTCCACGAAACTTGTATTGTTCTCCTACCCCGTACTAGTTTTCTACATTGAGTAAACTTCTTAAGAAAATTTCAAATTTCTAAAAAAAATGAAATACGTTCGAAAAATAAATAAAAATCACCGAAAAATATGGCTTGAGAAAACGACATCACATTAATTTTCCAGCCAAAAATTCGGTGAGCCACGCACGCTCACATGCCGTCAAAAGCAAGAACACGCACTCCACGTGCCACCTACATGCTACCATGCATGTGTACGCGATCACAGGTGCCGAAATGCACCTGAACGTGTCGCCACATATCGACCGTTGCTCGTACCGGTGATGAGCGTAAACATGATCATTTTTCATGCTTTTTACGTTCATATTTTGTTGAGAATTACGTTCGTTCATTTTGTTTGAATGCATTTTCATGTAAAGGTGTGTTTTTTGGTTGATTTTTTCTTTTTGATATGATTTGATGCACTTTTGGTTTTTTTTTAATTCGTATTTTGAAGGTTAGGAAAACCTAGAAGTCCAAAGAAGCCATTTGTACAGATCCATCCATTCTGACCAGCATTCTAAGATTCAAACGGGCCCTACACGAGCCTATGTCTAGCCTAAATCGAAGTTCTTTAAGTCACGAATAGAAGTCGTGCAGAAGTCTGGTCGAGAAAATGAGTGAAAAGAGGTCAAAACGAAGGAAAATAGAGATGACAAGCAAAACAGGCACGAGTAACACAACGGGTACCAGAACCACTACCACCACCAATACCGCCATGGGTACTCGTTGTTGTATTGAATAAAGCTACGGGTAGCACACCTGTATTGATTGTGGAACCAAATCCCGCACACCCTCAATTTTTGTCTAGCCCCTAGCAGATTCGTATTTTATCATAACTTCCTCGCCTGAAGTCGGAGTCTGGTGATTCCAATTGCAACAGAAAGCTAACGAGAGTATCTAAAACATTATAGAAGAATTTTGAGAACTGATTCAGGATGGATAATTTCTAAAATTTTCGAGAAGACGATCCAAGCTACACTTCAATGCCCTGAGTCAACTTAAGTTTAAATCGACCACTCCCCTCTAGTCTATTACACTTTTACCCTTACCTAAAGGGCATTAAATCTCTATAGTCTTTGTTAGATTTCAATTTTCAGATTTTCTTCTTTAGTTAGGTTAGATGTTTTCTTCCTCTTCAAGGCGGAAGCCCCCTTTGGAGAAAAAGCTCGACGCTTGCTCGAGGATTGTAAAGCTCAATAAGGATTCGTCAAATTTTAAGCTTTTTCTTTCCTATCTCTCTTTTATATTCCTTTATTTTGTTTTTTTTCTTAATGATGTTGTCTCTTTGTTCTTGTTTGATAATGCTTGAGTATTACCTTGTTTCCCGGGGTCAGGAAATAGCTCAACCTTAGGATTGTATATTCAAGTATTGTAGGTGTGTAGATACATAAATTTTGTATCTAATCAAAGGTCGCCACATATCAAAATCATGTAGATATTATTAAATTAAATCCTATTTAATTTAATAATTATCTCAAAGACATTTGATAGATTTGATATCTTGGAAGACCAAGCTCCTTTTGAATCCTAGGCCCATTAGGGTTCTCCATGCTACAACTATAAATAGAGCCTCATTATTCCACTAAAAATCATCAATGACAACAAGAACACAACACATGTTAAAGAAGCAAGTGGAAGGCGTTACAAAGCCAATCTTGAGATTTCAAGGCGTTATAAAACCAATCTCAAGATTTTCTACGTTTTATCCGAGATTAAAGTGTTGAGCCCCTCCGATCGGTGTTTTCAAGTTAGAACTTCAAAAGTATTCTTCGTTGTTGGTTAAGATCTTCGAAGTCGGTCTTCAGGAAGTCGTCCAAACACATCGTTTAATCCAAAATCAAGCAAGCTTACAAGACTTTGGATTAACATTACTCAAGTCAAAGTCCAGAACCGGGGAAAATCAAAGTCAACTCCGAGTCTGAAGATATTATAAAATTGAAGAGAGGAATCAGAGGATTAATACTAGAGATTGTATCACACAAATAGTATATTTCAATAAATAAAATTAAAGTTGTGCAATATTTTCTTGTTTTTTATTTCTTTATTTACAGAAAATAAATTTCTTGTTACAATATTGGCACGCCCGGTGGGACTATCTCTACCTCTCATCTTTTCTCTTTGAAAAATTCTCAAATTTTACTAAGTTTTAAGTGAAGTCCATGACAAGCATCGAAGAGAAAATCGCCAACCTAGCAAGAGACGTCGAAGGGCTCCCCAAACATGTTCAAGCATGAGACGTTTTGATTACAAAGCTGAGCAAAGATAGGCATGTCAATGGGGGTGGGGTTTCTGGATTTTTTGACCCACCCCGTGCCCCACCACGGGGCAAAAATATGTGCCCCGAGATCTGCCCCGCCCCGCCCCGCCCCGCCTTCATCTTTTTTTTTTTTTTAAAAAATTTTTTTTTTTTTTTAATTAATAACCTTTTTTTTTTATATAATTGAAGTCAATAGGATTTTAATTTTTAGGTTTACATTAGTTTTGTTTTAACATTTTTTATATTTTGTAAAATTAATTATTAGAAAATGGAATTTGATTATTTAAATTTACTCTAATCATAATTTAATGTATTAGGATGACATATGTATAACATATCATATACAAAATTTGATATTATAAATACATATATACACATATTTAATATTTATGTGTGTGTATATATATATCTATATAATATTACATAATATATACTTAAAAACAAATTATATATATATATATATATATATATATATATATATATATATATATATATAGGGGGAGGGGGCGGGTCAGGGGACATGACCCGAACCCGACCCGCCCCGTGGACGGGGCGGGGCGTACCCCGTTCTCCATCGGGGGGGATTTTACCCCGCCCCAAAGGCCTCGGATCGAAGCAGATCGGGGGCAGGACAGATCGATTTTAACATGTCTAAGCAAAGAAGATAATGCTGATACAAGTAATCCGACCGACAAACAAGGCAAGAAATATGATGAAGTTGAAGCGCCCATGAAGAAATGTTCAAGTGAACAAGAGAAGTCTTCACCCAAAACTCTACAAGTCTCACCAGATGGATCGATTCCAGCAAGACAACTGAAGGAGCTCATCTTAGAGACTTTCAATGACAAGTTCGACGAAAGCTCCAAGCCGTCTCCAACATATACTAAGTCATGCACTGTGAGGATTGACAACTTGAAGATGTGTTCCGATTACCAACCCTCGATGTCTCAATTGTTTGATGTTAAAGGCAACCCAAAGTAGCATGTGGCTCACTTCGTAGAAACCTGCAATGATGCCGGAATATATGGAGATCACCTAGTAAAGCAGTTTGTTTGTTTCTTGAAAGGAAGCGCGTCTCACTGGTACACCGACTTGGGGGGAAATTCAATCGATAGATGGGAGCAATTGGAAAAAGAATTTCTCAACCGCTTCTAGAACACTCGAAGGACTATCAGATTGCTCGAGCTTGCTAATTCATGTCAACTGAAAGAAGAATCGATCGTCGACTATATCAACCATTAGCGAAGTTTAAGTGTAAGCTGCAAGCAGAAATTATCCGAACCCTTTACCATCGAGATGTGCATTCAAGGGATGCAATGGGGGATACGTTATATCCTTCAAGCAATTCAACCAAAGTCCTTTGAAGAGTTGGCTAGTCGAGATCATGATAAGGAGTTAAGCATGGAGAAGAAGAAGAAGAAGAAGAAGAAGAAGAAGAAGAAGAAGAAGAAGAAGAAAATGGCGTCAATGCTTCTCCTGAAACTCCAAGTGAAGAAAACTAAAATCATATTGTGCTCCTCGATACGTGCTTAAACTATCTATAATACTTCTTGACATGAGCTTAAACTGTGTAAAGTGCTCCTAAATACAAGCCAAAATTATCTAAACCCCTCAAGCCAAATTGAAATCCAAATCAATAACTCCCTGTATGAGTATAAACTATCTACAAATCCAAATCAAATCCAAATGAAGAACTCCTTGATTCGAGTATAAACTATCTACAAAACCAAGTCAAGAACTCCTTGATACGAGTATAAACTATCAACAAATCCCAAATTTAAATTGAAGGCTCCTAGGTACGAGCATAAAATACCTATCAACTTCAAATTCAAGTTCAAGGCTCGTTGACACGAGTTTAAAAGGTCTTCAAATCAAATTTAAGTTCAAATTCAAGAACTCCTTGATACGAGTATAAAAATGTAAATATGTCCAAAGAAAGTTTCGAAAGTTAGACCGAGACTCGTCCACTCCAATACGCATTGTCCATGAACAAGTCTCGAGGGAGGCATTTGTAGATACACAAATTTTGTATCTAATCAAAGGCCGACACATGTCAAAATCATGTAGATATTATTAATTAAATCATATTTAATTTAATAATTATCTCAAAGATATTTGATAGATTTGATATCTTGGAGGACAAATCAAATTGTTCCATTCGGATCCTAGGCCTATTAGGGTTCTCCATCCTACAACTGTAAATGAGGCATCATTATTGCACCAAAAATCATCAACAACATTAAGAACACAACACAAGTTAAAGAAGCAAGTGGAAGGCATTAGAAAGTCAATCTTAAGATTTTGAAGGCGTTACAAAATCAATCTCAAGATTTTCTACGTTTTATCCGTGATATGTTACAAAGCCAATCTCAAGTTTTTTACGTGTGATCCGAGATTAAGGCGTGAGCCCCTCCGATCGGTGTTCTCAAATTAGACCTTCGAAGGTATTCTTTGTTATTGGTCAAGATCTTCGAAGTCGATCTTTGAGAAGTCATCCAAGCACATCGTTTAATCCAAAATCAAGCTTATAAGACTCTGGATTAACGTTATTCAAATTAAAGTCTAGAACCGGGAACCTTAAAGCCAATTCCAAGCCTGAAGGCATTATACAATTGAAGAGAGGAATCGTAGAATCAATACTAGAGATTGTTTCATACAAATAGTTGATTTCAATAAATATAATTAAAGTTGTGCAATATTTTCTTATTTGTTATGTCTTTATTCGCAGACAATAAATTTATTGTTACAAGGTGTTAATGTGGGATTGATTCATGAATGGAACTAGTGTTATGGGTTTGTAATTCCTTATACTTTAGGCATAGCTAATTGACGGCATAATAACCTTCTTCGATGGGGCCATGAGGGACGATGAGAGGGCCCATAATCATAATTGTTGAAATTTTTGAATGTCTCAAAGCCTCTCTCCTTGAGCAATATTCACTTGGGTGGGCATGCAGTATGTTAATTTAATGGGTTTAGATATTATTTGTTTTGTTTTATTGGCTCTTTTTCTCGGTCTTTAGTGGTAGGAGTCAAGGCATATTTAAATGTTAGCCGATTGGCATAATGATTCCTTATTGTTGAATTGTTTGGATTTCCAATTCAGACATGTGACCTTTCTTCATCATCCCACTATATGCTCATATTTATTTGGCTCACTTTCTTAGCTTGTGTGAAACCAAACCTCGGAATATCTTCCCATTGATCGGTTCCCTCCTTGTTTATATTTATTGTTTTATGTTGTTTAGTGTAATCACAAGTCTTATTTTCGTTTAGCCTAACTTACTCAAAAGTTCTTAAGTCGGTTCTCATGGAATAATTCTCCCTGTGGATACAATACTTTTATACCACCTATGTCACGAGTCATATGCTTGCGACCCGAAAAATCCTTCTAATTTAAATCGAAATAGATCTTTTTTCGCAATAAGTTCAGGCGGTCCAGCGATCGGCTGACGTCTGTTGTGGCAGTCCAGCAGCACTGCGCGGTGGCAATTCGATGGTGGTTTGGTGGTGATCCGGCAACTGTTCACGGTGATCCAACAGTGGCCTGATGATAAAACAACGATTTCCCGCAGCTTTTCGTTGATCGGTCGGCGTCTGCCCCAGGCGGTCCGGCAGTAGTCCGGTTGCGGCTCGGTGACTTACCGATAACTTCCCCCAGTACTCTAACGGTGATCTGACATTGGCCATTGATTGCCTTGATGGTGGCGGCACGACTTAGGCTAGGATAACCTAGTGCCCAAATAGTGCAGAGTGGTTGTGGATTGGTGTTGAATTGCTTCTGGATCGATATGGTCCAGTCCTCTAGATATGTTAGCATTGCAATGTGTCATCACCTCACTAATGACGGTGAATGACGTGTCGCCATGTGGCCCAGACATGTCCGCTCACTCGGCTCTAACGTGTGGCCACATAGCACCTACTTGTTCGCTGACTGGGGAATGATGCTGCACACTTGACATGATGCCACTCGTCCATGTGTGTTGGTTGGTCCGACGTGATCACTTGTGTGGCACATTGATACTACGCTGATATGGCACACACAGCGCAATCTTACTCGCCATGTGTGCTTATGTGGCATTAACATGGCCGAATGTGCATCACCTTTGACCAAGCAAAACTCTCACCGCCTAGAGACTGACGTGCACGCGCCGCTTTTCCAGCATTTTATATCGATGGCGCTCTGGTTACCTGACCACCACTGTCGAGGTGCAATTAAATTAGTATTTCCAAGCTCTCATCTTCTAACTCGTAGAAGTGGTAAGTCAAGGTCGACCCCACAGAGAACAGGGAGATAGACTGTGTTTTTCGTATTAATCTAATTTTCTTAAATAATGATAATAGCATATATAAATATAAGGGGGGGGGGGGGGGGTTCTGAATTGATTTAAGTAACTATTAATCTAAAAGCAAGAAATTATCCAAAAGCACAAAGTAGACAAGGAGCAAATAAAAGTGATTTGAATTCAAATATAATAAAGATCCTAACCTTTAATTTAGTATCCCCCTAGTCCAGATTATCCTTGTAATTAATGTAACTGTTAGATAGATTAGTTCCAAAATTTCTATCCCAAGGATTAACAACAAGCTCTGCTTAACCTTGTTACCGCTTCACTTTAATTAACCTAAACAAGCTCTTCGATCAATCTATTCGATTAAGTGATCTTAGAATAAGCTCTCTAGACCTCATTAACCAAACGCATAGAGAACAACGACAACGGGATAAACATGGTGTTGGACTCACAAACTCGGTACAAGTGACCGAGATTTATGCTATCCTAGTGAATGATTTAACTATTTGCTACTCATGGACAAATTCGTAATGATTACGTATTACGAGAATGATCTAGCGATAAATATGCGATTACTACTTAGGTTATCAATCCAAATAACAATTCACATAAGAGATCAAATACAAGCAAATAGCATAAATCGTCTCAAAATATAATCTACTTGAACAATCACCATCCAACTAGGGTTCAACATCGATTAAAGACTGAAATAAAATGACCAGCCATTCATGGCAATGACTAAAAACATGAATCTAATGGAAAGCATAAAACTACAACAAACTAGGAAGAAGAAACCGAAGATACCGACTCTTGATCGCTCTTCTCCTCCAAAATCCCCAAATCCAAGTTGTAAAAGTGATGAAAAAGTCCCAATTTCGGATTTAGGAAGTCATATTTATAGATAGGAATGAGTTTAGGCTGGATTAGGCTTATAAAGGGAAAAAATCTGCCCAAGAAAATAAAACTTTCTAGTGTCGCGGCCGCGCCCGTTAACGTCAAATCACCTTCAAATGACAAATTTTGTCGTGGCTGCGTCGGATATGTCGCGACCGTGATGACTCCACAGGGTTACTAGTTTTTTCTGGCATGCTTCTATCGCGACCGTGCTTGCTTATTAATACAAATATAGCCTTAAATCACCCGAATATCTCTAAAACAAGTCTAAAAAGGTCAAATAGCCTATTAATACAAATATAGGCCATTCATGGTCGATTATGCATGCAAATGTTATTAATTGAACACTTAAATGGACCTAATATGCATGCATAAACACGTGTACCATAATCCCCACACTTAAACCTTTCTTCGTCCCGAACAAATCAAAGCAAAGAAAAACAAGAGGACATGTGTTAAGGGTGATTTAGGTGGCGATTCTAGTTTCAAACCGATTTTCACAGAAGCAAGGCAACATGATAAAAAGAGCACATATGACAAAGCAACATCAACTTCTCTCGAGACTTGAAACTTTTAAACAATTGATCCTCACTGGGTAAGTGTATCACTCATCTCTCAAGTCTATAAAGTAGGTTATTTTCGCTCGCATTGAATTATATGCAACGACTACCATATGCTTGCCAATAATCTAAATTAGACCTTGTATTCGACATTGTGATAAAAAATAAAAAAAGGTCTTTATTTTCGATTGTAATGTAGCCTTAAGGTAAGGTGGGATAAATTTGGGCAAAAGTGACTGATCATTGGACTAATCAAGTTGTTCCTAACTCAACCACCCCTCAATGTAATCACTCAATCCTCACACTCCAATTTTCAATAAACCATCCCGCAAAATGATCTCTTCACCCCCACAAAAGTACTTACAACCTAAGGGTTTTTCATGCTTTTACTTGGGTACCACATCTTTGGGACTAACCAATTTTTCGAAACAGCTAAGCAAGTAAGCACTTTCTATTTCTAACCTCTCCTCAACAAGAATAAAACACAAATGTACATCCGACTCTTTCTTTTCTTTTCTTTTCTTTTCTTTTTTTTTTGTTTTTTTTTTGTTTTTTTATAATAACGTAAATAGCTATTAAAACAACATAACGCACTAGGAGAGGCTAGTCTTTCTCAATTTATTTGCCTATCAACGTATATACCTTTCATCCTTCAATATTCCCATCAATTTACCCACTTTATTCCCAAAATTTTACTTGAACTATCTTCCAATCCTCATTCCTCTAACTCAATTAGTCCAAATAAGGTCAAAGACTAAATCAAAGGGTATTCGGCTTGTAATGTAGGCTATCAAATGAAAAGCTAAAAGCTCAAGTGGGCTAACTAAGGACAATTTTTCAAATTTTGGTAAAAAAAGATAACATGGTTAAAGCTCAAAAATAGGCTAAAAATCAAGAAATGCCTAAGATCATTTTCTAAGTCAGAACATGTACTGACACATTCATAATAGAGATTCAAGGCAAGTTCTAGAGACAATTATATATTTGCCAACGAAATTCACACCGAAAGAATATACAAACTACTCCAAAAGTGGGAGTACAAGAATAGACTCAAAAACCTCACAAGGCAATATATGAGCAAAAGTTTTAAGCACAAATTCAATTTCATCTCAATTAGTTATCATGCTCTATCATGTGTCATTTTTCAAAATTTTAACAAAAATCATCTCATCATTAACTCATCGCCATCTTAACTTTTCCCTATTTATTCTCCCAAACAAGCATCAACAAGACCACACCTCGGTTTTCTTTTATTAACTCAATCCTAGACTCAATTAAAATGAAAGACTATATGTAAAAAGCAGTAACTGCTAAAATTAAATTCAAAACAAAATAAAATCCTCAAATGAACTAACCATGACTTAGAAACAACTAATGGGCTCACAGGTCTTTCACATAGTTAAGCAGACAATAATAAACAGATAAAACAACTAGCAGCTAACAAAAACATAAATATAGGAAAATAAAGCTCAAAAGCGGCCAAGATGTCCCACTTACACCCCTTCTCTGAAACTTGGTTGAAAACCAATGTTTGTGGAGAAAATAGTGGTACGCCTTGGTGCTTACTTACAGTGCTATTACTAAGGCGGTGGTGGAGGCTGGTGACCCCCTTGGCCCAATAGGGCTGCATTTGCTGCCACCTATCCTCTTGCTGTTGCTACCATTCATTTTGCTGCTTTTGCCAAGCTTCAAATTGGTTCCATCAGGTGTCCTCTAGCTACCAACGCCGTTCAAGACTTTAATGCCATGTATCCTTCAGCTCGTTCCTAGCGGTTAGGGCCGTCAGAATCTGCTGCTGGCTAGATTGGAACTCTCTTCTATATAAGTCAATACTGTCTTGTAGAGAAGTGATGAACCCTTCCACATGCTTATACACTCCGATTGTGACTGAATAGCAACAGCGGGCCTTTTCTTCTTGGGACAGCTAGGTTGGCTGCTTCCCCCAGCTTGCCCTCCATCTCTTTCCTTGGCCTCTTCGTCTGGCTGAATTGTGATTTGAGCTCGACCGACTTGGTATCTCTGAAGTTCATTGGCATCAGGCTCCCGAGATGTCGCTAGGTGAGCAGGTGAAGCTGGCTAAATTTTGGGTATTCTGAAGATACGTTACCAGAGTCAGCTGAGGGTTGGGTAGCCTAAGGAAGGGTCCTACATTCTGGATCAAATAGGGGACCATTTTATTTGCTGAAGTCTGATGTACCCCCTCTTTGTAGCCTAATGTCACTATGCGCATCTTCTCCAAATCGTCCCAAGTGAGCCGAAAATGGGCGGCCACCGGCTCCATATCCACCAATGGGACCCCGAAATGAGAAGCAATCGGGCTAGTGAGCCCTCCAATATATATGTGGTCTTTTTGTCGGAGGACCACATTCTCAAACTGCTTGGCTAGTATCTCGGCTACATTCACCTTGTGGCCCATCAAGATACGCCACAACATCTCCAACTCATTATGTCGGGCGACTCTGGTTTCCTTCCTCGCAAATAGTGTGAGGGCGAGGAGCTTTTGGTTGTATCGTACCACCGAATTCTGAATCCAAGACATCTTTGTGTTGGTCGAATATATTTGGGGATCTACGAGCCCGGGAGCAACTATGAGCTGTCCCCAAAAGGATTTGACATCAAATAGCTCATAGATGTGGCATATATTTGCATAAGGCAAGTCAAAGATTTTGGCTAAGGCTTTCATAACCAATGTGTGAGATTGGGCCATAAGATGGAAGGTGATATTCTCTAGTTTATAGCCACACTTGTTCGGATCCATCATAATTTCTAGAGTGCTCAAAACTCTAGAGTCATGCATTGATATGTCATTTGAGGTCGCATCAACTCGTGCAACCCCGCTCCATCCAATAAGGAATAGACATTGTCAAATATACCCATATCTTTGAGTAGTTGGTCCCGGTCGTACCGAGTTGGCGTTACAGTGCGGGTGTACAACTTATGAAATCTTTCAAGATGGGAAGCCTTCTCCAGAACAATATCATAGTGGCGGCTATCAGATGAATCGAATAGTGGAGCCGGAATAGGAATTTTCTTAACTACGGGCTGTTTTCCCTAGTGTTGTTATAACCGAACCGGTGAGCGAACCGGTCTTACTATCAATTGGCGGTCTAACCGGTGGAATCAGTTCAACTGGCAATCCAACCGTTTTAATAAATAATAACAAATATTTAATTTTTATATTATATTATATCATATATATTATCTTTTACCTAATATATATATTATATTGTATGATTATTAATGATTAACAAAATAAATAAATAATAAAAACAGATAAAGTTACAAATATAATTTAATTTAACTGCCCACAATCAATGTTCTCCCACCTTTCTCTTTCTACAAACCCCCGTTCCCTCTTTCTCTCTCTTCCCTCACCTTTCGTCCATCCTTCCCCATTTTTTCACCTCTCATATGAAAATGAAAATATACATAATATGTGAGATTTGCTGTCACGGTGTCACCAATGGACTCCTCTCTCGCACAAAAACAATCACGGGACTCCAATGAAATTAATTGGTTGTTAGCACATGTTTTTATACTTTCAGATATAGTGTTGTTTCATTTCATTTCAGCATCACCGATTTGTGCTTTGTTGTTTTTATAATTGAAGAAGCGCATAGATCGAGTCGTCTAGATCTGGAATTTTCTCCTCTTTTTTCTTTTGCCCCTGTTCCAGATACTTGATCTGGTTTTTTCCTTTCGGTTTCTTCCGGTTCGGATAGTTCCTTCTGGTTGGATCCGGGTTATTCCAACCTAACCAAAATTTCCGGTCATACTATCTGCTCCGAACCGGATAGGTGGCCGGTTCCCGGTTGAACTAGCCGGTCCTGTCCGGTTTCAACATCACTAATTTACCCTTCCCCTTTCCTCTACTTGTTCGCGGAGGCATTGTGATGGCCTACACACAAAACACAATAATTTTGAAAGTTCAAAATCAAGAACACCCAATGTTAATACATATAATATCTATGAAAAACTAATTTCAGCCAATCAATCAAGCACAATTGAGCAATTCATAAAATAAGCATAAACAAGCATGGCCCAAAACAATGCATCGTCAATAGAAGTACCAAATTTACTCAAAATTGGAATATGAATTCGAAACTAGCTAGTCTAGGCTATTCAAATTTAGTGCATATAAGGTGTTCGGCAGTTTGCCTCAATGAAACAATGTTTCTAAACTCACAATTCATGCCAAAATCAAACAACCCATATCAAAATCACCTATAATTCACAATTAACCCTATCAATTTCATATTCAAAATGAATCAATCATATAAATTTAGCAAAAAATCAACACTTCAAGTGTTTGAACTACAATCATCCGTTCCAATGCAAAATTACCCCCTAATCTGCATAATAAAGTCGAAATTAAACAACAATAGATGAAGGTAAATGGTTAGCTTCACTTACCAGAAGATTTTAGACGAAATATTTGAAATTGAACGTGCTGGCTGCACCATAAGCCATGTTGCACCTTTTGATTGCCTAATAAGCACGATGCTCAAGTTCGACTGGTAGGTGAGACGGTTTCCCATAGACCAATCTATATGGAGACATTATCATTGAGAGAATATACATGAAGCAACCTGAGGGCTTTGTGATTCCGGGAAATGAAGAGAAGGTCTGTTTTCTCAGGAAATCACTTTATGGTTTGAAGCAAAGTCCAAGGCAGTGGAACAAGAAGTTCAATGAGTTCATGATCAATGCAGGTTTCATAAGAAGCTTGTATGATAGTTGTGTATACTTTGATAAAGGTCCAACGCTTGAACAAGTGTTTCTGTTATTGTATGTGGATGACATGCTCATTGCCTGTAAGAGCATGGACAAAATACAACAGTTAAAGAGAAGATTGAGCTTAGAATTTGACATGAAGGATCTTGGAGAAGCAAGGAAGATTCTGGGGATGGATATCATTAGAAGAAGGAAGTCTGGAACACTTTGGCTCTCACAGAAGCAGTATTTGCAGAAGGTTGTGAAGAGATTTCACATGCATGAGTCCAGGCCATTAAGTATTCCAGTTAGCCAACAAACCAAGCTATCCAAAGAACAATGTCCAAAGACAGAAGAAGAAGCAATTGACATGAAGAATGTTCCATATGCCAGTGGTGTTGGCAGCTTGATGTATGGAATGATATGCAGCATGCCAGATTTGGCCTATAGTGTTTCTTTGGTAAGCAGGTACATGTCAAATCCAGGAGAGGCTCATTAGGAAGCATTAAAACAGGTCTTGAGATATTTGAAAGGCTCAGTCAGTTTAGGTCTGAAGTTTGAGAAGCAAGAAGCAAATGTTGTACCTCTTGTTGGTTATGTTGATGCAGATTTTGCTGGGAACCTGGATACAAGGAAATCTGTTACAGGCTATGTCTTTACCTTGTATGGGATAGCTATAAGCTGGAGAAGTGTGCAGCAACCTGTGGTTGCCTTGTCAACAACTGAGGCAGAATACATTGCCTTAACTGAGGCAATCAAGGAAGCTTTGTGGCTCAAGGGAATCCTCAAAGACTTGGGGATCAGACAAGGTTGTGTCACCATTCAATGTGATAACCAGAGTGCACTTCACTTGGTGAAACACCAAGCTTTTCATGAGAGGTCTAAGCATATTGATGTTAGACTTCACTTTGCAAGGGATGTGATTGAAGCAGGGTCTGTAGAGATGAAGAAGGTCCATACCATGGACAATGCAGCTGATTTTCTAACCAAGGCAGTTCCTAGGAGTAAGATGGTTCATTGCTCAAGCCTGATTGGGCTTGAACGGTGTGATTAAAACCTGGAAGACAAGGCAGGATGAGGTGATGAAATACACTTGATTTCATTGAGGTGGAGATTTGTAGACATCAGTTCAATATCATCAAGTGATCATGGATTGTAGTAGAGGATTTGAGAAGTCCAGAACCGGGTTTAGAATGTGAAGAACCGAGTTAGAGAACCAGGTTTTAGCCAGATCAGTTAAAGAGGTTAAAAATGGAAACCGGAGTCAAGGTGGTTATAACTGTCGTTTGCAACGGATTAAAACCGTTGTGGAAAGCCCGCTGAAACAGTTTTGTGCAGTTGAGGACAAAATTGGTTACAACTACTTCTACTCCCTGATTCGAGCTACGTCCTTTATATACATTGAAACCACTTGAAGATGCGAGTTGATTTACGTTTCTTAAGCTCAATTCGGTCTGTGAATTGGGGTTTCTAGTTTTCTGGATTAATTCTTGTAATTGATTGATAAGTGGAGTGAATTGAGGTGTATAGAACCTCCGTGGATGTAGATCACACTGATCGAACCATGTAAAATCTCTGTGTTCATCATTTTCTATTCCTGTTCATTGTTCGGTTTCTTGTGGCTGAGTTTCTTGTTGTTTTTCATTCTTTACTGGTTGTTTATTGTTTGTGTGGGAGAAGAACTTTAGTTTCATAACACGAATCAATCACCTCTCTCACTGTCCTCATCGATAAATCCCTACACCCGAATTGTTGCGAGTTCGCTGCCAACTTTGTATGAGTGCCCCCTAGCTGAATCTATCATATTTCGATCCAACAGTGATAGTCCCTCATAGAAGTACTGGATCAACAGTTGATCGGTTATCTGATGTTGTGGACAACTTGCCACCAATTTCTTGAACTGTTTCCCAATACTCATACAAAGTTTCACCATGTAATTGTCTAGCCCCACTTTTCTCCTTCCTTATGTTCATTGCTCTAG
Organism: Ajuga chamaepitys; assembly: GCA_958295605.1. Taxonomy (NCBI): domain Eukaryota; kingdom Viridiplantae; phylum Streptophyta; class Magnoliopsida; order Lamiales; family Lamiaceae; genus Ajuga; species Ajuga chamaepitys. The sequence goes on from OY282498.1 coordinate 12,831,904, forward strand.
ATGTTGGAAAGTACTTTTCCAAGAATTGACTCTCCATTTTCTCCCATGTAGTGATGGATGTTGGAGGAAGATAATAGAGCCAATCTTTGGCCAAATCCTTCAAGGAGAAGGGAAAGGCTCGCAGGTTGATTTGCTCTTCAGTAACTTTTGTAGGTTTCATACTCTAACAGACAATGTGGAATTCCTTCAAGTATTTGTGAGGGTCTTCACCTGAGAGTCCATGGAATGAGGGCAAGAGGTTAATCAGCCCGGATCTCAGCTCGAAGGTGGTATCCTCTTCCAAATCAAGGAAGGTGATGCAAAGAGGTTGACGGGTGGCGCCAGTATTGGCCAATTCCATCATAGTTCTTTCAGCTGCCATGTCTTCTTGTCGCTTTTTGGTTTAGAGGGAGTGTCTTCACTATCAAAATGCAGGGCTTCAAGCTCTTCATGAATTTCCCTCGCTTAAATTCTCAAAACTCGATCCCTTTGGGTTATCTCGGGGTCAAATCTTTGTTCCCTTGAGAACGAGTGATTATTCACAGTTGTTATAAAGATGAGAGGAAATAGCAAGTGAGTTCCAAATAATATCTAATGGAATATGTACCTAGAATAGAAGAAAATATGGTTAACACTAACAACACAATTGTTCTCACTCCGTTCCCCGACAACGGCGCCAAAATTTGACCGACATTATCGAGGTGCAATCAAATTAGTATTTCCTAGCTTTCCTCTTCTAACTCGTAGAAGTGGTAAGTCAAGGTCGATCCCACAGAGAATGGAGAGATAGACTGTGATTTTACGTATTAATCCAATTGACTTAAATAAGGATAATATTATATATAAATATAAAGATGGGGGGATTTGAATTGATTTAAGTAACTAATATTAATCTAAAAGCAAGAAATTAAGCACAAAGTAAACAAGAAGTAATAAAAGTGATTTAAATTCAGATATAATAAAGATCCCAACATTTAATCTAGTATCGCCCTAGTCCGGATTATCCTTGTAATTAATGTAATTATTCGATAGATTAGTTCCGAAACTCCTATCCCAAGGATTAACAACAAGCTATGCTTAACCTTGTTACCCCTTAAGTTTAAGTAAGCAAAACAAGTTCTTCAATCAAGCTATTCGATTGAGTGATCTTAGAATAAGCTCTCTAGATCTCATTAACCGAACGCATAGAGAACGAGGGCCGCAAGATAAACACGGTGTTGGACTCACAAGTTCGGTGCAAGTGACTGCGATTTATGCTATCCTAGTGAATGATTTCACTATTTGCTACTCGTGGACATAAATCCGTAACAATTACGTATTACGACAATGGCTTAGCAAAAAATATGCGATGACTACTAGGTGGTCAATCCAAATAACAATTTACATAAGAGATCAAATACAAGCAAATAGCATAAATCGTCTCAAAATATAATCCAATCGAACAATCACTATAAGAACTACAAGAGCATCCAACTAGGGTTCAACATCGATTAAAGACTGAAATAAAATGACTAGCCGCTCATGGCGACGACTAAAACCATGAATCAGCATAAAACTAAAACAAACTAGAAAAATGAAACCGAAAATGCTGACTCTTGATCGCTCTTCTCCTCCAAAATCTCCAAATCCAAGTTGCAAAAGTGAGGAAAAGTCCCAATTTCGGATTTGGAAAGCCATATTTATAGATAGGAATGAGTTTGGGCTGGACTTAAAAGGGAAAACTTCTCGCCCAAGTAAATAAAACAGAGCCAGTGTCGCGGCCACATCAGTCGACGTTAAATCACCTTCAAACGACACGTTTTGTCACAGCCGCATCGGATATGTCGCGACCACGATGACTTCACATGGCTACTAGCTCTTTCTGGCATGCTTTTGTCGCAGCCGTGCTTGCTCGTCGCGGTCGCGGCCGCGGCTGGATTTTTCACCCTTGGCTTGGTTTTCTTCGTTTTAGACTCTCCGAGACTCATTTTTTCATCCATTCTTAGTCGAATGCAGCTTCATGGCCTTAAATCACCTTAATATTTCTAAAACAAGTCCAAAAACGCCAAATAGCCCTGTAATACAAAAATAGCCATTCACGATCGATTATGCATGCGAATTTTATTAATTGAACACCTAATGGTGCAATTGATTTTTCAATTTGACACACCTAACTATGTGTTTGGATCTAGAAAAAAAATTCCGGAGAGTGAAGAACTTCGTTCTTCATGTTTTTAATCAAGAACATCTCCATAATTCATTTTGATCTAAATTCAATCTTCTAAGCACGTTATTTCTCTTAATTATAATTCGATGTACACATACAATATATTGAATTGAAGCATGTTTGAAGAGAAATACAAACATACCATATATATGTATCAAATAAAAAAAAATAAACATGCTCAAGTCGGGTTCGAAGGAATCATGTACATATTCAAATTTTCGGAAGATTTCCCAAAAAAATACAACTTTCATTCAAACTTTAAATGCACATAGCTCACTCGTTTTAAACCTAAAAATGTGCATAATATGTCCATGGTAAGAAATTTCAAGAAGGATTCCAAACATATAATTTCCACGCAGAAAACAAAACAGTAAATGGGAGAAAATCGAATCCTAATTAAATTGACAAATACAATTTTTCGCCAGAATTTCCAAACTCACATGCCCAACTTCGAAAAATCATATGAAACATATTTCTTAACAAAATTTAATGATTCAAGTTGCAGATCGAAGTTATAAACAAGTAATATCTAATTATACCATTAACATGCCAAAAAAAAAAAAAAAAAAAAAAACAAGCAGGTGAAATCTGGCCTCTAAGCCTCTACACATTTTTAAACCTTAATATATAATCATGTAATTCATCAAAACACCATTCAAGATTGGATTCAAGTATCTGTGACTTTGATACCACTACCAAAAATATCAAAACCTCGAATAATTGCAGCGAAATGAGTCCGCGGATCATGTACGGGTTGAACCACAGTCTGATACTTGATGTTTCATACTCTAGTTTGGGTGGAAATCACCAGCGAAAATTCACCACTATCCACGACCCAAGAGCCATCTTCGGTAGCCAAAGAATTATGTTAGGATTTTCCCCATTTCTCTCACTATATTATCTCAAGGGAACCATTTCGTGTTACCGTGTATCGTGTACTGTTATCTTAAGTGAAATAGTGGAAAATGGATTAGATTATTATGGGATATGAGCTTTCCATAACCCACTTCTATAAATTGGGTCAGCCAACTTAGATGACCTTTGACCGAGTCCATTGAACTTGGTCATTCCACCACTTACAAATTACAATATGACCGTCTCTAAAATGACACTTATTTTAAATTAAAGAATTATATCATTGTCTATGATTTGCGTTAAATCATGTCATTAACTCCACCATGTATTCTCAATTAATTCATAATATTCCACTAAAATATAATTTAACGTCTCCATAAAAAATAGCAAAATTGATTCATGAGTAAAAAGGTTGAAAATGAAAAGAATGCATTGAAACCAGGGAAAAAAAGCCAAAATAGTCCCTTAACTTTTTTTTTTTTTTTTGGATTTAATCTCATAAATTATTGTTTTTTCGATTTAGTCCCACATCTTTAATAATTGATCAATTTTGATCCAAATTTGACCCAATGTTGACCAGCTGACCGGAAAAGGTCACGTAACCTTCACGTGGCGGCGCGGTTTTGAAAATATCGGCTAAAATGGTCCCCTAACTTTTTATTTTTCGGATTTAGTCCTATAAGTTATTGTTTTCTCGATTTAGTTCCACATCTCTAGTAATTGCTCAATTTTGGTCAAATTTTGACCCAATGTTAACCAGCTGATCGAAAAAGGTCACGTAACCTTCACGTGCCGACGCGGTTTTGGAAATTCCGCCGACTTATATGTTTATCAACTCATTGCTGATGGATTTCAACTCTTTGTTCTTTAATTCCACCTATTTTTTTCTTTAACGAGTGGCTCATTCTATATCTCGATTACGATAACAATTTCTTCGAGATTCACGCAGGCATTATGCAGGACCTCATTTTCATCGTTCTTCTCGTTAAGCCTTCGCAGGAGCCCTCATTTTTCTTGTATAAGAATCCGAATCAAAGAAGAAGAATGGACGCAGATTCTGATTTATGGATTAGATCGATAAGATATTACATTTTCTTATTTTACATTTGTATTTTTGGAGTATAATTCAATTCAGACAAAAGAAAAATATAAGCTGACATGGTAAATAATTTGTTGATGTGGTCTCTGAATAAAAAAATTAAAAAAAATATATTCCCCCTTGGAAGTTCAACGATGCGTGTCATAAATCGCCGGAATTTCCAAAACCGCACCGGCACGTGAAGGTCACGTGAACATTGGGTCAAAATTGGACTAAAATTGAGTAATTTCTAGAGATATGGGCTAAAAAAACAATAATGTATGGGACTAAATCTGACAAAGTAAAAAGTTATGGGACAATTTTGACCGGATTTCCAAAACCATGCCGGCACGTGAAGGTCACGTGATCTTTTCCGGTCAGCTGGTCAACATTGGGTCAAAATTGGACCAATTATTAGAGATGTGAGACTAAATCTAAAAAAATAATAATAATAATAATAACTTATGAGACTAAATCTGAAAATGTAAAAAGTTATGGGACCATTTTGTTTTTTTTTTTTTTTTTTCCCCTTGAAACCAGACATTCAAAGCACTTGACATTTTTTTCCTAATATTGATGTCAAGGAAAATGGGGACCGGTTACACCATAATGTGTCTCATATCTTTCATTGTCCCACCCACTATTAAATTACACTAATTCTCACTAGATCAGATTTTAGATCGTTAAATGATGAATTCATAAAATGGTATCAACATCTATGTTGAAAAGTGTTGCTTGCTCTAAAGAAATGTATCATGTTTCAACATAATACATATTTTTAGAACAAGTGATATCATTCAGTATAAACATGAATATATTTTCAGCATGATACATTTCTTCAGAACAAGTAATATCATTCGGAATAAGTACTAATACATCTCCGTGAAAAACTGCACATGACCCGAAATGCACGGATCTCAAAGCTATACAACTGATATACAAGAAAACTAACTCTTAATAATAATGTTGTTTCTCATAGTTTCACGTACTAGTACCCAACTCTCAATTTCTAACTTTTAAGTGACTTTCATAATACCAAGTGGCAGTTTCTCTAAATCTATGTAGTTGTAACTAGTTAATTTATGACCATTTTATGTGATAATAAAAGAAGATAACATTCATGTTCCTGATATTGTGTTGTCACAAATAAGCCATGAGCATTGGATCAGATTTTGGTGAAGCAATATGCTAAGAGGGATATGCCAATGCTTCTCTTCAGGGAAAATATATTTAAAAGAAATTTATATTAATAGTGTGATGATATGTAACTGATTAGGTGGCATACAACTCAGCATCAGCATGAAAAAGCAGTTAGAATTCAGTTAGAAGCAGTTTTGCAGTTAATAGAATCAGTTTTCTGGACGGGCATACAACAACGGTTTTAATGCTCTTTGACAACGGTTTTTTTTTTTTTTCAAAACTGATTTACAGTTTTTCTGTTATTCTGTTTTGGTGTACGGTTGAGTTGTTCCAAGGCAGCTGAGATATATCATTTCTACTCTTATAAATACAACAACACTTGAAGCAGGAAAGGTGATTGATCGTGTGAGGATTCATCTCAAGAAACACAAAAATCAGAAATTCATTCTTCATTCAAGAGAGTTGTGTGTTTGTATCTTGGTGAGAGTTTTATACAAGAGGATTAAGCTGTGGATTGTCAGCTTAACTTGTATAATTGTATTCTGTTGATAATCATAGTGAATTCGTTCTTCTCCCTTGGATGTAGGTTACACAAACCGAACCACGTAAATCTGCTTGTTACATTTTTTTTTCTTGCATGCATTCTTGTTCTAGAGTTGCTGCATCTTGGTCATTTGCATAGCTCGGCTGGTTTAAGAGCTTCAGTTTGGAAATAACCTAACAGTGGTGCCATCTGTGGGAAGGAAGACATTGCCTTCTGCACATCACTTGTTTGATTGAAGGCCTCCATGCAAGAAACAAAGGAAGGGTTCCAGTTTCAAATCCCAAAATCCAATATGTCAACTACAAAACTGGATGCAGAAAAGTTTAATGGAAGGAATGACTATGCCCTGTGGAAATTAAAGCTAAAAGCCCTATTAGTTCAACAGGGATTGGCAGGAGCTTTGAAGGGCAGGGAAGGGTTGCCAGAAAAGGCATCAGAACAGCAGAAGGAGGAGATGATAGAAAAAGCCCACAGTGTTGTGATCTTGAGTCTTTCTGATAAAGTCTTGCGAGAAGTATCAAAAGAAGACACAGCTGAAGGGGTTTTGAAGAAGTTAGATGAACTATATCTAACTAAATCACTGGCAGACAGATTGTACACAAAACAGAAGGTGTATGCATATAAGTTTGCAGAAGATAAGTGCATCACTGATCAAATGGATGATTTCAACAAAACTCTAGATGATCTAGAGAATATTGGAGTAAAACTCGAGGATGAAGACCAAGCCATTATCCTACTAAATGCTCTGCCTAAGTCCTATGAACATCTTAAAGATGCTATGCTGTTTGGAAGGGAGAGGACAATCACACTTCATGAAGTCCAGACAGCATTGAAAACAAAGGATCTCCAGAGAAATGCTGATGGTGCTCATAAATCCAATGGAGAAGGCTTGATTATCAAGAAAGGCAAATGGCAGAATTTCAAGAAGAACAACACACAAGAAACAAATAACAAGACTCTCCAAGGGAAAGAAAAACAGACAGATCAGAAGGAGACCAGGAAGTGCTTTCAATGCAAGAAACCAGGCCACCTAAAGAAGGATTGTTATGAGTGGAAAAGAAAAATGTCTCAGAAGGAACAAAGCAAGAATACTGCTGATATTGTGGAGAAACAAGAGGAGGCAGAAATATTGAATGTATCAGAGATCAGTAGTGAAAATAGGTGGATTCTTGACTCAGGTTGTAGTTTTCATATGTGTCCTAATAGGCATTGGTTTGAAGATTTCAAGGATCAGGATCTTGGATCTGTGATGCTGGGAAATGATGAAGTAGTGCCTGTAAAGGGCTGTGGCAATATCAGGTTAAAAATGCATGATGGAACTGTCAAAGTTTTATCAAATGTAAGATACATTCCTGAGTTGAAGAGGAACCTGATAACTTTAGGAACACTTGAGTCAAAAGGATATTGTTTCAAATCTGAAGCAGGAACAGTATCAGTGTATAAGCAGGGAAGACTTGTTATGAAAGGAAACAGAAAGTCTAGCTTGTACTATTTAGAGGCAGAAACTTTGGTTGGTGAAGCTGAGGTTAATAAGTCCTCAATCTCAGATCTCTGGCATCAAAGATTGGGACATACTGGAGTTTTAGCTTTGGAAAAACTGACTCAGCAAGGATTAATCACAAGAAATAAGGAGGCTCATTCAGAAATGTGTGAAAAATGCATTCTTGGCAAAAGCAAGAGATCTCCATTTCCCACAGGTAAACATTCTTCAAAAGAACCTCTAGAATATGTGCATTCTGATCTTTGGGGTCCCTCAAAGGAACAGACTATGGTGGTGGCAAATACTTCTTATCTATAATTTATGATTACACAAGAAAGGTGTGGGTGTATGTGTTAAAACACAAGTCAGACACTTTTGAGAAATTTAAAGAATGGTGTAATGAAGTAGAAGCTGAAAAGGGGTTAAGAGTAAAGTGTCTGAGGACAGATAATGGATTGGAGTTCTTATCTGAGGAGTTCATGCAGTTTTGTAAAGATAAAGGATTAAAGAGACACAGAACAATCCCAGCAACTCCACAACAAAATGGGGTTGCTGAGAGAATGAACAGGACTCTGTTAGAGAAAGTAAGGTGCATGTTAATAAGCTCTGGACTTCCTAAGAAGTTCTGGGGAGAAGCAGTGTCAACAGCAGCTTACCTAATCAATAAGTTGCCATCTTCAGCCATAGATTTTGAGATTCCTGATAAGCTATGGTCTGGGAAAACACCCACTTATACAGACTTAAAGGTGTTTGGATGTCAAGCTTAAACACATACAAAACAAGACAAATTAGAGCCTAGAGCCCTTAAGTGTGTGATGTTAGGATATCAAAAGGGAGTAAAGGGGTTCAGACTGTGGTGTTATGAATCAGGAAATGGAAAAGTGATTATCAGTAGAGATGTTACATTTTGTGAGGACAAAATGCCATTTCTGGAAACTGAAGGATACAAGGAGAAGGTTGCTGTGTCAGATTTTCAGCATGGTACAAGAGTGAAGGTGGAGCTTAGTGATGAGAATTCTCTAGAATCAAACCCAACTGATATTGCTGATACTGAAGAACAGGATGAGTCTGGTGAAGACTTGCAGGGATACCAACTAGCTAGAGACAGAGTTAGAAGACAAGTGAAGCCCTCTACAAGGTATAATGAAGATTTTCTTGTGGCCTATGCTTTAAATGTAGCTGAAATGTTAGATTGTCCAGAACCTAAGAACTACTCAGAGGCAATCAACTGTAAAGAAAGTGATCAGTGGATTCTAGCCATGAGGGAAGAGCTAGAGTCTCTTGAGAAGAATCAGACCTGGAAACTTGTTGAAAGACCCAAGTATCAGAAACCTGTAAGTTGCAAATGGATTTTCAAAAGGAAACTTAAAGTAACTGACACTGAAAAGATAAGATACAAGGCAAGACTGGTTGCTAGAGGGTTTACTCAAAAAGAAGGGATTGACTATAATGAAGTGTTTTCTCCAGTAGTGAAGCATAGTTCAATAAGGATATTGTTCTCTTTGGTAACTCAGTTTGATATGCATTTGGAGCAGCTAGATGTTAAGACAGCTTTCCTACATGGAAACTTGAAAGAAGTTATCTACATGAATCAGCCAGAGGGATACATGCTGCCAGAAAATGAGAACAAGGTTTGTTTGTTAAAGAAATCTCTGTATGGGCTTAAACAAAGTCCTAGACAGTGGTATATTAAATTTGATGAACACATGAAAGAGATTGGTTTTGAAAAATCAAAATATGACAGTTGTGTTTACATCAGAAAGTCTAAGGACAGAGCAGTGTCTTATTTGCTGTTATATGTGGATGACATGCTTGTAGCAAGCATGAGCAATTCAGAAGTTCAACAAGTAAAGAAAGATCTTCAGAGTGCTTTTGAGATGAAGATTCTGGGGAATGCTAGAAGAATACTTGGGATGGATATATTCAGAGACAGAAATGAATGAGTTTTGTGGTTAGTTCAAAGAGACTATTCTTTGAAGTTATTACAGAAGTTCAATATGTAAAAGTCAGAGTCCCAGAGGCCAACAGATGATCAAGAGAAGTTGGAGATGGAAAAGGTGCATTATGCAAATGTTGTGGGCAGTATTATGTACATCATGATCTGTACAAGACCTGACATTGCACATGCTGTGAGTGTGGTAAGTAGGTTCATGGCAGATCCTGGAAGAAAGCACTGGGAGGCTCTTAAATGGGTGTTAAGGTACATTAAGGGAACGATTGGATATGGTCTGAAGTTTGAAAGACTGAAAGAGTCTGTAAGTGATACTGTAGAGGGGTTTGTGGATTCTGACTATGCAGCTAATGTGGATTCGAGGAAGTCTCAAAGTGGATATGTCTTTACAGTGTTTGGGACAACAGTTAGCTGGAAATCTTCTTTGCAGTCTGTAGTAGCATTGTCTACTACAGAAGCAGAATATATTGCTCTCACTGAAGCTGTGAAGGAAGCTCTGTGGTTAAGAGGGATTTTATCAGAGTTTGGAATACAGCAGGATTCTGTAAAGGTTTTTTGTGATTCTCAGAGTGCCTTATGTCTTGCAAAGCATCAAGTGTTTCATGAACGGTCAAAACACATTGATTTAAGATTACATTTTGTTAGAGATGTGATTGAGAAAGGATTGGTAGAAGTTGTGAAGGTTGGTACAGTTGATAATGCAGCAGATATGCTCACTAAGCCTTTGCCAATTCAGAAGCTTAGGCATTGTTTGGAATTGATTAACATTGCTGCTATCAAGCAGCAACCAAGTTTGAATTAAGGGAAAAGTGGATAAGAGGAGAAGGTGAGTTGAGGTGCTATGTGTAGAGAACGCTTCGTTTTTTTCCAAGGTGGAGATTGTGATGATATGTAACTGATTAGGTGGCATACAACTCAGCATCAGCATGAAAAAGCAGTTAGAATTCAGTTAGAAGCAGTTTTGCAGTTAATAGAATCAGTTTTCTGGACGGGCATACAACGGTTTTAATGCTCTTTGACAACGGTTCTTTTTTTTTCAAAACTGATTTACAGTTTTTCTGTTATTCTGTTTTGGTGTACGGTTGAGTTGTTCCAAGGCAGCTGAGATGTATCATTTCTACTCTTATAAATACAACAACACTTGAAGCAGGAAAGGTGATTGATCGTGTGAGGATTCATCTCAAGAAACACAAAAATCAGAAATTCATTCTTCATTCAAGAGAGTTGTGTGTTTGTATCTTGGTGAGAGTTTTATACAAGAGGATTAAGCTGTAGATTGTCAGCTTAACTTGTATAATTGTATTCTGTTTATAATCATAGTGAATTTGTTCTTCTCCCGTGGATGTAGGTTACATAAACCGAACCACGTAAATCTGCTTGTTACATTTTTTTTTCTTGCATGCATTCTTGTTCTAGAGTTGCTGCATCTTGGTCATTTGCATAGCTCGGCTGGTTTGAGAGCTTCAGTTTGGAAATAACCTAACAAATAGAAAAAAAATACAAATACAAAACTTTAAGTTATAAAACCATCTTCAACCCAAGCTTGAGGAGATGAGAGGGATAAAACAAAACTAACAACCTATTGCCGCACCATAAGTTAGTAAGAAGAAAAAAATCCTGGATAGAACCAGCCGTATCAGCACTCTCAGTACGATAATTGCTTGCACGACGATGAAAAGAGGCTAAAAAGTAAAAGTGAAACTGTGCGAGCATCGCGACCTCGATATCTATTTTGTGTGGCCGCGACAAGAAGTCGTTTTTGAATAGGTTTCCTATTCCAAGTGGGAATCGAGGCCTAGAGACCCCAAGATTCATCCCGAAGCATATAAAAAGCATAAGAGCTCGAGTATTGAAGATCATCATCCGATATCATAGTTTCTCATACTTTTACATTGGAGTAGAAGGCGTGAGAGCTAGCAAGACGAAGATCGAAGAGTTAAATACTCGGGTTTATTTATTCTTGTTTACTTTTAATTTCTTGACAATGTGTTCATTGAATTATTATTTTGATTTCGTAGTAGGCATGAGTAGCTAAACTACTTGTGGCATAGGATTAGAAAGTAGGGTTTTACAACAATGTTTGAATTAATTGTTTAATTTATAGACTTCAGTTCTTATTATCTATCTATGTGTTTGATTTCATCTTTATAATTGAATTTAATCTGACCAATTAGGTTTAATTTACTTCTTTAAAAGTTCCGCTTCGAGAGAAGGGAACTGTTAATAGACGGTAACACATAGCGCGATTGTCTATGATCATGTAGGTAAGGGTTAAGGGGTTGTTAGGAGTTGTTAGGATCAATTGACTCGAGAAAGTAATTATCTTAATCAATCTAAGATTTAGTCATTTCGAGAGAAGGGTTAGGTTAATTAAGTGCCGCCTAGTAGATATTAGAACTGGTTTATAAGTCTATAAATTAGAGATTAATCATCGTTAGTGTAATTCCTGAAATCGAAATCCTAGGATACATTCTCTTTGATTTGAAATCAATTTTTGTTAATTAATTCAGTTTATTAGTTTATATGCAATTTAGTTTCATAATTAATCAATCATTCACAATTTCTAGTATCTAGTTAGGATAGTCCTAGATAATTAGGGTATCAAACTGCGTTAGCTTAATCTCTGTGGATCGACCTTGACTTCTGCTATATACATTTACACATGTACACTTGTGGTATTTTTTAGTTAGGATTAGAGTCTGTCAAGTTTTTGGCATCGTTTCCGGGGAATAGGTTTAGCGTTTTAGTTTTTATCCTGAGTAATAGGAGGATCTAGACTAGATTTTATTTTTTTACAATTTAAATTTTGTTATTTAATTTTTGTTATTTTTTTATTTTTTTATTTTAGCGTTACGTGGTTATTTTTTTTTTTTTTTGGTGTTTTCAGGTTTCGCATGCAAACTTGGTCAAAAGGGAAAAAAACATCTTGTTCCTTTCGATCCTGAGATTAAGACAACTGCCTGAAGATACCGTACACGAAGAAAACCTACCTTTGAGATGGAGAACGCTCCACAAAATCCGAATCAAGAGGATGTGCTAAATAGATATTAGGGGCCTTATCCCATCTAGATGATAGAGTAACGAATCTGCAACAGCAACAACTACCACCACAACAACCGAGACGTGCTCAGGTTGTACAAGATGACTTAGATGAGGACATCACACCCATAAGTGATTGTCTTCACCCTAAGCCAAATCAGCAGTTTGGAGGAGTGCAACCACCACCATTGAATGCAAATAGCTTCGAGTTAAAGCCTGCTCTGATAAACATTATTCAGTGGAACCATTTTGGTGGTAGCGCGCTAGAAGACCCGAATGTGCATCTGAATAAGTTCCGTAAGTTGGCTGAAACGATCAAAATGAACCATGTGCCACACGAGCAATGAGGTTGTTCCCGTTCTCACTAAAGGACAAAGCACTTCAGTGGTTTAACTCGCTAGATGATGTCACAGAATGGGAACACTTAAGCACGAGATTTCTATTGAAGTACTTTCCCCTGAGTAAAATATTAGATCTGCAGAAAAAAGGTCAATCAATTTAGGCAGATGGACCAAGAACCATTCGGCGAAGCTTGGGAGCGGTTTCGGGATCTTATCCAGAGCTGTCCCGAGCATGGGTTTTCAAAAAAGTAGCAAGTGTGTAAGGTTTAAAATGGATTGCTTACTCCAGTACGAAACCATGTAAATGCAGCAGCAGGGGTTAGCCTGATGGAAAAAAATATCAGGGATGCATTCTCAGTCTTGGATGCGATGGCCAGAACCATCTATCAGTGGCCGAATGAGAGGAATCAGCCAAGAAAAGTGGCTAGCGTTGTAGAAGCAGAGCCAAATGATACTATTACCTCTCAGTTATCTACCTTGACAAACCAAGTAAGTCTGTTAACTAGTCTGATGTTAGCGCAGCACGCTGATACCTCAGCACAACTGTCATCGCGACTGGAAGAGGTTGAAGAAGTAAACTTCATAAATCAGAGAAACTTCAATAACTTCCAGAATAACCAGCCTAGGCACAATCAATATCCACCTAACCGGAATAACCAAAACTTCTCTTATGGTAACATGAAAAATTTGTTTAATGCACCACTAGGTTTTGCTGTCACGAATGGTATGATCCATGATGGCCAAAAGTCGACACATGATGAGATAGTACAGTCATAGTTTGCAAAGTACGATGAAAAATTAGCTCGACTGGAAAGAAAGATAGATGGAAGATTTATTGAGCTAAACAAGCAAGTGACTAGTCAAGGGGCGAAGATCAAACAGTTAGGAGAGAATATGAAAGAAATATCCAACAACCTAAATCAATTGATAAAAATTGTTGGGGCTCAACGCAAGCAGGGACAATTTTCCAATGACACCATCATCAACCCGAGGGAGAAGTGTAATGATGTATATTCAAGGGAGATTGAACAAGAGAGTCAAGAGCCGATGGCAGTTGGAAAGGCGATTGAACAAAAATAATCGACGATGTCTCCGAATACATACCTCCTATTCGATTACCTCTAGCACTCATTAAAAAGGGGGATGAGTAACTTTGCATCGAACATACTAAGTTGTTGGAAGAACGTGAAGCTAAGAAGAAGTTGGCAAGAGGAGAACGCGCAGCAAGGAAGAGATTAGCAAGGGAGAAAGCTGAACAACAAAAGAAAGAAGGCAGTGATAACAAAGATAAGAAAATGTTACTTTCTTCTGTTGATGATTCATCTGAATTAAGATTTTATGATAATATCTCTGCTAACCAAGTTCCTTTAGAATGTTCTAGTACGTTTTATGTAGTGCAGGACAAATCCGAGAATGAAGTTGATTATGTGCTAAAGGATTCAAAGACGATGCACACTAAGAAAGAGGCAACAACGAAGGAAGACACGAGTCCTCCAAAGGACACAAACACTCGCACAAAAAGGGCAACCAAAAAGAAAGATCTTGGGAGTTTTTCTATATCTTGTTCTATTGGTAGTCAAGTGTTCAAAAATGTGTTGTGTGACTTAGGATCAAGTATCAATTTAATGTCTCTTAAAATGTATAAACAATTAGGATTAGGGGTAGTAAAGCAATGTTCTACTACTATCAAATTGGCGGATGGATCAGTACTAATGCCATTGGGGGTAGTCGAGGACATGCTTGTTCGAGTTGAAAATTTTGAATTGCCTAGCGATTTTCTAGTTGTTGACATGCAAGTAATATGGATGTCCCTTTCACTTTAGGTCGACCATTCTTAGAAACAAGTCAAGCTTTGATAGACATGCCTTAAGGCAAGTTGATGTTTGTTATTCAAAACGAAGTAGTCACATTCCCCATTTATAATAGGGACAACCTAAAAGAAAAGGACAAATGTTGTGTCCTTTATACTGCTGTGAAGAGTCCAGAGTTGCTAAACAGTGTCTTAACTATTCAGCGAGCAAGTAAAGATAGTTGGTTGGGCTTTGGTTAATAAAGAAACAGGGGTCGCCGGCTGAAGACGTAAAATTTAGCGTTTTCTTTAAGTTTTGTTATATGTACAAGAAATGGGGGTCGAAAGATGGAGAAAATCGAGCTGGGACAAGACAGAGGAGTCGCAACCGCGAGGCACACCTCTCGCGGCCGCGACAAAATCGTCGTCAATAAGAAAGTAACCTGTTGAAGTAACACGACTGCGAGGGACCTTCCTAGCGGCCGCGACAAAACTGGCATGGATAGGGAAATCGATACTGACATGCCATCGTGACCGTGACGAGAAAGGTTCGTAGCCGCGACAAATTCGACACCTAACACCCATTTTTGGGTTAAGGCTATCGCTACCGTGACAGGTAAGATGCGCGGCCACGATTAGATCACAACAGTTTAAATTCGAGACACAATCAAGTTTTTCTCACTTTTCCCCTCTCCTCTCTTGCACACGGAAAACATAACCACAAACTCACACATCTGATTTTGAGCATTTAACTTCATACAATCCTCTAAAATCACTCACACACACACGCACACACAAAAATTCACCACTTACACCACGAAAGTTGGATTGCTCGACCCATTCGGATGAAACTAGGGCACGCCCAAATCTTCAAATTCTGACTAAATTTCTTCAACAAGTGAAGCTGACCCGAGCTTTTAGTTGATACAATCATGTGGTTATGCGTATTTATCATTGAAGTTTGTTGATTTTCGAGTTTGAAGAAGTGCTAATTCATAGTTGAATAATGTTGGCACTTGTAGTGCATATCTTGTGGAAAAATCGATTGGGTCATGAATTGTGGATAGAGTTGGTGCTAATTGTAGTTGAAATTCTGTTGTTAATTATGTTTGGAATGGTTGAATAGCAACAATATCGAATATAACATGTTTTGTTCATTGTGGACTTTTATCGAGCATGTTTTGGGCGTGAGTCGAAATTAGCTTTTTGCTTGATTTTGTTATTTTCTTTGTGTTCTTATGCATGATACATTGATGAATCGAGTTTAGTTTGCAAGAATTACGTTCATATGATTCAAATTTCACCATAAGTCGGGTTAACATGAAGAACAGAGAGGTTAAGCACAAAATATGGGGTACAAAGTGAGAAATTTGGCTAAGTTGTTGCTAGAATGTAATTTAGTTCGTAAATAGGATAAAAACTACTTTGAGAATTAATTAGGACTAGGAAAAAACTTTTTGTTTAACTAGAAGTTATTGATTGCTAGAAGATGGTTTTAACTTATTGAACTTTATCGATTGTTGATTGCTATTTTGTTAGATTGAGAGTGTGTAGGTCTACTAAGATGGCTCCTAAAAAGGCAAGCTCTAGCCATAGCAAAGGCAAGAAAACCATGGTTGAAGAACCGGCAGCGCAGAATCCAAATGATAGTCAAACTTTGTATAGGTTTACAATGGAGCGGAAAGAGCATAAGGCTCGGTTTGATCAGCTTCGCCACCACCCGATTGTGGTAACAAGGTTCAGCAATGACGAATTGACTCGGTGATGGGCGTTCATGATAATATTAGAGCTCTACTGGGCTAGGTAGGCTTGCTCAAATTCATGCAAGCACAGCGTACCTACAAGAGACTCACACTGGAGTTTCGGAGTACATTTGCCATCATTGTGGAAAGTGCATTGCATTCTCGCCGACCAGACGGCATCACATTCCAGCTGATGGGAAAACAACGTTCACTGACCTATGCCCAGCTGGATCAGATTTATGGCTTCCCTAAGGCCTCCAGACAGGACCCACCGGAGCTTTTCAATGTTCAAAAGTTTTGGGCTCTATTGACAACTGCTCCACCTCTTGTAGAACCCCAAAGGTATGTTTCTAATGTTGTTAAAGCTTCTTGGATTTGCAATTCTGTAATCTGGTACATCCAGAAGATGTTGGCCCACGCTTTGTTTGCATGAAGGAAAACAGGGGCGATGAGACAAGCCGAGTTGCAGATGATCTGGAATATGATTCATGGGCATAAAGTTGATATTGCCGAGCTACTGATGGAGTATTTCGAGAATGTAATCCGAAAGCAGAATGACAACATCATGATCGGAGGATTGATCACACTATAGTCGCATCTTTTGATGATATAGAGTTAGATGATTTGATAACGGTTAAGGATGAGGTAATAAGGGATTAAAAAGAAGAAAAGGAAAAAAAAAAGGGAAAGATGGATGATGAAACGATTTTAGAAATTGTTGCAAAATTGGCACATAGTAGAGTATGAGAGGTAATTTGAGACGAAATTGAGCTAGAACTTAGAATATTTTATCAAAACTAACCTTGTGAGAATTTGAGCCTAATTGTACTTCTTTTTTTGGAGTAATATGATTTCTTTTGGTGTGAATCTTGATTGGATATGTGTATTATTCTCTAAAACTTGCCTTGAGTCTTTTCTATGAATGTGTCAAGTATGTGTTACCCTTTGTAGCAAAAGTTCATAATTTATCCCTAATCAGCCCATTTGAGCTTAATAGCCTATTATTTCATAAGCCCAAAATTACAAGTTGAAAATCTTTCGATTTAAGCCTTTAGCCTTAACTGGATTAATCAAGTAAGAGAGAGGAGAACTGGAAGGTAGTTGGGTAAAAATTTTGGAAAAAAAAAAAAGGAAGACTAGTAGATATTCAAAAAGATGAAGGGAAGAACAAAATGATACGTGAAACGATAAAAAAAAATAGTCTCTCCTAGTTCGAAAAAGAAATAAGTGTTTAGTTGTTTAAATTGAACAGAAAAGTCGGGCAATCCCAAGATGTGTTACCCACATAAAAAGAAAAAAAAACACTTAAGTTAAGAACTTTTTGAAGGTGAAGAAGTTACTTTGCGAGATAATTTGCTGAAAATTGCAAAGTGAGATTGAGTAATTATATTGAGGGGTAGTCGGGTTAGGAGTAACTTGATTAGTCCAAAAGTAGTGACTTTTATCCAAATGTATCTCACCTTACCTTAAGCCCACATTACAACAAAAAAGAAACACTTTTTTTTATCCTTTGTCACATATAGAATACGAGGTCTAGTTAAGACGATTGACAAGCATATGGTAGACTTTGGATGGTGTTCAATTTGAGCGGAAATATGTTTTAACCTAAACACTTGAGAGATGAGTGAAACACTTACCCGGTGAGCATTGAACAATTGGGAAGTTCAAGGTCTCGAAAGTAGTTGATTTTTGCGTTACCATATATGCTCACTTTTATTATGTTACCTAACTTTTTGAAAAAAAATCAGTTTGAAACTGAATTCATCATCTAATCGTCCTAAACAACTGCATAATCACTTGTATTCTTTGTGTCTTTTATTTTGTTGTTAGAGACGAACAACAGTTAAAGTTTCGGAGATTTTGATACACGTTAATTATGCATGTATTTAGGTTGATTTAGGATTATATTTGATAGCATTTACATGCATATTTGGTCAAGAGTTGCATAGATTTGTTATATTTAGACCATTTAACGTATTTGACTTGTTTTTAAGAAATTTTGAGTATTTCAGGGTCAAAAGTCATATTCTACGACTATTGGATGAAAGAACAAGTCAAAGAGAAGGAAAAGAATCGGTCTAAACCAGTCTGAACCGATCCGAACCAATGTGAGAATGAACTGGTGAAGAACCGTTGCGACCGCGACACGAGAAGGTGCGCGGCCGTGACGAAAAGAGGCTAGAAAGTGAAAGTGAAACTGTGCAAGTATTACGACCGCGACACACATGGATCGCGGCGGCGACAAAAAGGCACAGATTAAGCCTGTTTTGGGTTAAGTTGGTCGCGACCGCGAGATCTATTTTGCGCGGCCACGACAAAAGGTCGTTTTTTAAGAAGTTTCCTATTCCAAGTGGGAATCAAGGCTTAGAGACCCCAAGATTTGTCCCGAAACTTATAAAAAACATATGAGCTCGAGTTTTGAAGATCATCATCAGATACCATAGTTTCTCATACTTTTACATTGGAGTAGAGGGCGTGAGAGCTAGCAATACGAAGATCGAAGAGCCGAATACTCGTGTTTAATTATTCTTATTTACTTTTAATTTCTTGACAATATGTTTGTTGAATTATTGTTTTGATTTGCTAGTAGGCATGAGTAGCTAAACTACTCATGTCCTAAGATTAGAAAGTATGATGTTACAACAATGTCTGTATTAGTTGTTTAATTTATAAACTCTAGTTCTTATTACCTATCTATGTGTTTGATTCATCTATATAATTGAAATTAATCTGGTCAATTAGGTTTAATTTACTTGTTTAACAGTTTCGCTTCGAGTGAAAGGAACGGTTAATAGACGGTTACACATAGCGCGATTGTCTATGATCGTGTAAGCAAGGGTTAAGAGGATGCTAGGAGTTGTTAGGATCAATTCACTCGAGAGAGTAATTATCTTAATCAATTTACGATTTAGTCAATTCGAGAGAAGAGTTAGGTTAATTAAGTGCCACCTAATATATATTAAAATTGGTTTAAAAGTCTATAAATTGGAGATTAATCATCATCAGCATAATTCCTGAAATCGAAATCCTATGATACATTCTCTTTGATTTGAAATCAATTTTTATTAATTAATTCAGGTTATTAGTTTATATGCAATTTAGTTTCATAATTAATCAATCATTCACAATTTTCAGTATCTAGTTAGGATAGTCCTAGATAATTAGGTATCAAACCACGTTAGCTTATTTTTAGTGGATCGACCTTGACTTCCATTAAATACACTTACACCCGTACACTTACGATATAGAATTAGGATTAGAGTCTCTCAAACATCTACTACAGTGATTGTCACTGTAAATTTATGATATACCATAAACATTACATAATCAAGGATATCATGATTTATTATACAATGATGCAATCATCGTAAGAAATGTTACACCATCAAAGGTGGGGAAGCATCCTGTGAAGTGCAGGTTTGATAATTTGGTAATCCTTTCCTACTTAATTTGGATTGCCACTACACATCCAGACAATAAACCACTAATAAAGAACCCTACGTCACGGTTGTTTACACTACTCAATAAAAACAAAACAGAACGTAACATCAGACTATTCTCATGCATGCAAATTAAGTTAGGTAAGATTGTTTCTCATTATTTCCACATCTTTGACCATTAACATATTTAGATATCCACTTGCTTAATTCTGTGCACTTCTATTAGTAAAAGGAATTCAGTATGATCAAACGGTGAAGATCACTCCACGTCAGTCATGATAATATCTTTGATCTCCCTCATAAATACTACAAGTATTCATTAATTCATTCAACCATCCTATCTTATAGTCATATAAACCTATTAGAGATGTTTGTGTTGTTGAAATCTACATCAACAACAGTCCATAATTGTGATGAAGAAGAAGAGAAAGAGCATAACAATGTGGAAACTTGTGTTTGTCTAACAATTTGGAGAAAATCACTTGTTTTCAGCTGCAAAGGTTTCACCGTAATCGGTTCCGACGGTGGCTTAGTGTATAGAGTGGATAATTACTCGGCCCGGCCCGATCGGATTATCCTCATGGATGGTTCAGGCAGTCCCATCTTCACAATACGCCGCCATAAGGTACCAGGCCCCACAAAAAAAAGTTATTTCTCTGTTTTTTGCTATTTAATTTTTAAAACTTAGTAATAATTGTGCTTCTCCATTATGATGTATATTGAATATTGATTGTGTCCTGTCATCGATGTTTCCTAAATCCATAGTCTGTGTGTATATTCTAGAATCATTTACATTCGGAAGGCTGAGATGGAGAACGGCTAAAGTCACTTTTCCAATTTTCGCCGTTCGACTTTGGTCGCTAAAAAAGTCAACGCCAATTTTATGTCAATTAAAATTAGTCGAAAGTTGGTATCATATGATAACCGTGTTCATTTTTCAATTGATTTATTCACCAACGACGGATATTGATTCAGCGCCAAAAAAAATGGTTTTAACACAAATGGGGAATGATTAATATTTGAACTTGAAGTTCTTTCTAGGGTTAATTACTAAAAATCAAGACATTTGCTCTCATTTTCGATTATTATACGACTTTTAAAACTCATTATTTTTTGTTATTAACTATCATTTTTCATTAACTATATCAATCATATTTTACATTTGATTGTATTACCACCGCCAACAATATGTGCTTTCACGAGACTTTCATTTACCCTCCGTCAAATATAATCCGTCACTTACGCTGTCTTTGATTGAGAGAAGAAGGCTACACAACTATAACTTCAATTTGTGATTCACTACAATAGCAACAATGAATGAAAAATGGATTATAGATGATAGAATGGTGGTGATGATGACACAAATAGATATCAAAAAATACGGTTGATGTCATAATTAATTTTTTATTTTTTAATTTTAATTGTCACGAAAAGATAATTTAAAAGCCATAATCCAACCAAAATTGAGATTTAATTCTTTGGAAAAATAATTAAATGCAAAGGAAGTCGGTTTTCTTGAAATCTATAATTTGCATCCAACTTCAATGTTTTAGTTCCAACTCAAATCTTTGTAACAACAACAACAACGTACAGCAACAATCTTCCTAATAAAAAGCTATTTCTGTTTCTTATTTGATTTCACTATGATCCTTTATCAGTTTTCTCTAAGAATTCAAAATTGCCGTTAATTATAATTTTGTCTAAGAGAATCCAAAAACTATGTTTATTATGTTTTGAATGGGTTATTTAGATGTATGAATTTATACGCTGAAATTCCTTATTTGTTAACATATATATCCTAAATTTTATAGTTATAATGTCTAAATGTAAATAACAATTAGGTGATAGTTAATAAATAGTAAAAGTGCTTTCAAATATATATGTATATATCAATAGAATTTTATATGGTTTGTAAACTATCAGGATTTCATGTATGATTTTGCGATCTGATTTTATGTCAAACGTTTCAAGTTAAAAGCAAGTTTAAGTAGATGCATTTGATTTATAGTTTTGTTGGTGTGATTGTGATTAGCAGAGGCTGAGGTTGGTAGACAACTACTGGTTGGTGTATGAAGGAGAAGTGGGCAACAGCAGCAGCAGCATCAACAAACCTATTCTGTGTGTCAGAAAAAATATAAGCATCATTAAAACTAAACCAAGTGTTGTTGCATATGTTTATGGTGGGCTGTCTGAAAAGAGATGTCTATACACGATTCAAGGCTCCTATGCAAACCGATCCTGTAAGATTCTAGATGTTTCTACAAGAGTTGTTTCTGAGATCAAGAGGAAAGAGGCCTTCATAGGAGGTGTCTCTTTTGGTTCTGAAGTCTTTCATCTGATTGTCAAACCAGGAATTGATTCTAAAACTTCCATGGTTATTGTAATATTGCTGGATCAAATGTTTTCTTGATTCCTCATCTTAATTTCTTTTAGTACAAGTCCTGATAAAAGTAAAATCGTTGGGATTTGAAATAACTATAGATTTAAATGAAGTAGTAAAATCTAAAACAGTGAAGCAATGTCGACTTAAAGGTTTTCTTTAAGTACAAATTCTGATTAAAATGGAGTTGGTGGGAATTGATTCCTCGTCTTAATCTTTTAACAAATACTTTTTATTCTACTTTGTGTTCGTTTATTTTAATATTAAGTGTATGTTCATAATTTAGATGACAATCTTTAAGTTAAGTACTGTCTTCAATAATAAGAATTTTGCTTCATATACATATAGGGATGGCAGTCGGGCGGGTTTTAATGGGTACCCGCTCACCTAAACCCGATTGAAGAGGGTTTGGGGAAGACCTAAATGGGTTTCGGTAGAGTTTAGAATTTGTTTTTAAATACCATTAGTAATTGGTTAAGGTTCGGGTTTTAGTGTGAGGGTACCTGCACTACCTGAACCCGCTATGTTTTATAAAAAAAATCAATAAAAAAAAATATATAAATATGTATTATGTAAGAGTCGAACCCTCAACCTTCCATTTTATAAAATAAAGAACATACCACTAGGCCAACAACTAATTAATAGCAACCATTTAGGATAATCATATTTTATATGATTGTATGATGCTACTAAATGTATCGTTTTGTATTGGTAAACATATTTTGGTCTTTTTTTATTTTTATTTTACATTTCATCTCGCATTTATTTTTATCAGTTGTTTAATTTATATTGATGGTTAGTGTATTGGTTTACTATTCGTTTAGATGATTCGTGAAATATAATATTTTTAAAATTTTAAATAAGTATTGGGTGGGTTAGGGTACCCGATGGGTTTTAGTAAATGGGTTTGGGTGGGTTTGGGTATTGTAAGTATCTTTTTGAATGAGTTTGGGATGGGTTTGGGTAACATAAATTTTAAATGGTTAGGGTTTGGATAACCTTAATTTCGTGGGTACCCACGCAGCTGCCACATCTATATACATATCAATTTGTATTTCTTTTTAAATTATAGGATTAATTTATCTATCTATACACTAATATAAAAGTGTCTTAAGTTTCAGGCAATTTTTGTTTGACTTATTTTGTCCCTCTTGAATTAGAATAGTCTAAGGACAATTATGTAATTCCTTGTAGCCAATATCCTAATACTACCCTAATCCATTGTGCAATTTCCCATAGCCAATATCCCAATACTGTCGTAGGTAAATAAAATTAATATAAAATATTATAAAAAAAAAAAAAAAGCAACAAATTGCTTCTAATTCGCAGGTTTATTTTACATTAAAAAGAAAGAACCAACAACAATGGATTACCAACAGGCCGGAAGTCGGCAAAACAAAAAAAAAAAAAAAAAAAAAAAGATTGGTTTGTGTTCCTCCTTTTCTTTTGTTGTTCATTAAAAAAATCAAGCTACATTAAACTATTGCAAATATCCTGAAATTACTCAGTTGGTTTGTGTTCTTCCTATTCTTTTCGTTCTTCAAGCATCCTGAAACTACTCGTTTAATAATTTTATTTTGTTCACATTCAATTTTTTACTGATTTTCTATTATTTGTAGTTTTGTGTATGTCTACAAAACCTCTTGGTTATGGGGAGGTCTCTTTTGCAGCAGTTGCACAGATCTTAGATCCATGCAATTCGGGTAATGGGTTAAAAGGTATTACTATTTATGTCTAAATGTATTATATAATTTGGGTAAAAATATCATGGTTAAAAGTATCACCAATACTTATTTTACTATTATTATTGTTGTTGGTGGTGGTGGTGGTGGTGTTGGTGGTGTTGTTATTGTTGTTGTTATTGTTATTGTTATTGTTATTGTTATTGTTATTGTTATTGTTATTGTTATGGTTATTTTTATTTTTATTGTTATTGTTATTATTATTATTATTATTATTACTATTACTATTATTATTTATTATTATTATTATTATTACTATTATTATTATTATGTTTAGTAAAAAACAGATCTTATTCTAAATACTATGTTTGGACTTTTGCACAAAATAGATGTGAATTTTAGACACATCATGTTTTGATAGGGATGACCCGGTTACTTCGGGCCGGGTTAATCCTGAGCCCATTTACCAGCTCAGCGAACACGCCAGCAAGCGCGAAGGCCCAGGCCCAACAGGCCCAGCAACACGCATTCGGTTCAGCGAATCAAATCTGTTCCGTGAATCAAGGCCCATGATCTTTTCCCAACTGCCATGCAGATTTGGTGGGCAAGATTATAGGGATTTAGTTAGGGTTTGGGTTTAGTAGTATAAATAGATGAAAAGAACTCTGAATTAGGGTTCGCACTTTGCTTTCTGTAATACGCACTGTAAACTCAACATTCGAGTAAAAGAAACACCTCGGCGATTGCCGTTTTCTCCCCGTGGACGTAGATCTCCGGATCGAACCACGTAAATTCTGTGTTTTTACATTCTGTTCTTGTTGATTACTGTTCGATTGTGTGATTACCGGATTGCGCATTATCAAATTGGCGCCGTCTGTGGGAATCGAACAGGTAGTATTTTGTAATATCATTGCCTTCCGAAATCATGGTGACAACTCGTCAGAATCAATCTCGCCAAGGAGATCAACTTAACCAAGATCCACCCGTGGATCAAGTTTTGCCGCCGAGGCAATTGCCGGCGGGGAGTACGTCCAATCATCAGGGTAATCAAAACCCTCCACCCCCTCAAGATCAGCAAGACCCTAATATTGTTGCTGCTCAACCACCGGTGAACGTTCAAATCACCCCAGAACTGCTCCAAGATTTCTTACAAGAGCATGCACATGTCCTTCAAGATTGGGCAATTAATCGCCTACGCCCAGCGGAGCCTGCCGCAGGACCTGTTAGCCACAATGATAATCCTGTGGTGCCTCCACCCCGCCTGCGCGGCCAACGGGAACCGGGGTACCGCGGGCGTCAGGATCGACGACGGGAACGACCTAGTTCTTCCGAGGACCTTGGGAGTTCAAATGGATCACGACCTCGCAATGAGGAACCAACTGATGTGGATCGCCGCCGTCCACTTAATGCGGCTAAAAGAGTGCGCTACGCTGATTCTCATGCTCAGGATCTCCAAGAGTATGAGCGAGTTCAACGCAACGTTGAACTGGATAGAATCCTGGGCCTTGATGCCAATGGAGAGATCATCACGCCGTTCTCCTCAGAAATCATGGCCATCACCCTTCCCGAAGGGTTTAAACGGCCAGCTATACCGCCTTACAACGGCACTGGAGATCCGGCCAATTTTCTTGGCGCTTTTAGGCACAGCATGCTTAGTCATGATAACATCACATCCCTTCAGTACTGCAGGATTTTCCCGGAGTACTTACAGGATGAAGCTCGGGTCTGGTTTGATTCTCTCCCGCGAGACAGCATATCCTCTTTCAGAGAACTCGCCGAGCACTTTTGGGCACGGTTCGAAGCCCGGGCGAAGCCCATGGCCACTCTGGCCGACGTCATGAATATGGAGCAACGGGACGGTGAAACCGTTACCCAATTTCTGGACCGTTTCACAGCGGTAAGCCTCAAGGTGGGAAATTGCCCCGACGATGTGGCCATCAACGCCTTTATGAATGGACTCCGCCCTGGAGCACTCCACACCGAGTTAGCTCGGAACACCCCGGTCACAACTCGAGCACTGTTCAAAACAGTGTGCAAATTTGCTAAGGCCGAGGAGCAGACTCGGCAGAAGCGTGAGAAGCACGCAATCAAGCGACAGGCCGACAAAGCACAAACTGGGCCTAGTACGCGAACTAGCGCATTTTCACGCTTGGCACCGGGGCGTTCAGAATCCCGAAGTGCAATTCCGCAATTGACTCCACTGACGAAGTCACGGGCTGAAATTCTTTCACTCCACAAAAACGATTTCCGACCTTGTCCGCGGATGACAGCGCCTCCTGAAAAGAGGAACCGTGAAAAGTGGTGCGCGTACCACCGAGATCACGGACATGAGACAGAGGAGTGCCGAGAACTCGGCAAGGAGATTGAGGAATGCCTCAAGAAAGGGTTTTTGCGGCAATACGTTGCGCGAACCGGAGACCATCCTCGGGCAAACCACAATGGGGGCTCGTCTCATCACCGCGGAGGTTACCATGATCGAGATACTCAACAAAATCGGCCGCATTGGCAGAATAACCGGCAGGGGCCCAATAACTACGCACGACAAGATTCTGGCAATCGCCAGCCGCCACGTCTCCCACTTCCACCTCCTCCTCCGAGAGGACCCGGGGACAACGCACCCCCTCACGTGATAAACGTGATATATGGAGCCCTACCCACCGGGGCTTCACGACATGCCTTAAAGGCAGAGGCTCGACGTCCTCCTCCCGAGGAGCCACGTCACAAACGCCTCCATCAGTCCGAGACTGTCAGCTTCACGGATAGGGATCCGGTTCCAGAGATAACACCCCACACTGACGCTATTGTCATCGACATGACTGTAGCTAATATAACAGTACGGCGGGTCTTCGTGGACAATGGTGCTGCAGTAAGCATTATATTTGCGGACTGTTTCGAGAGGATGGGGATCTCCCGAGACCAACTTCGACCGGCCCCCGGGCCACTACAGACTTTCACTCAGGGGGAAGTCCGGCCGGAAGGTATCATCACTCTCCTAGCGTCTTTGGGGACTTATCCGAAGATAAAAACTATCTTCGTGGACTTTTATGTGGTGAATTCTCCATCACCATATAACATGATATTGGGCCGAGACTGGCTCACCCCGGCAAAGGCCATATGCTCCACGTATCACCTCGCGCTCAAGTTTCCTACTTCGCATGGTGAGGTGGCTATCCGCGGAAGTCAAAGGGTCTCAAAGGAGTGTATGTACGTAGCACTCAAAAAGACTGCTAAGGTCCCTCCCAAACAGCAGCTTCAGGTAACATCACAGGTTCTAGAACCTCGGGACCGTACCCTATTGGGGGATGCCACTGCTCAAATCCCGCTAGATCCGTCTAAGCCGGAGCAGACAGTAACAGTAGAGGCCGTGGACGTGCCATGGCTACATCAGGCCATTATTCAGACCCTGCGAGAATATTCCGATGTTTTTGCATGGTCTCCTCTGGACATGCCCGGGGTCTCTCCCGAGGTGATTACCCACAAGCTGAACATCGATCCTAGTGTCAAGCCAATCCAACAGAAGCAGAGGAAATTCGCTCCGGAGCGAAATGAAGCCATTCGAGTTGAGGTGAAACAACTCCTAGATGCGGACATCTTGTTCGAGGTATTCTACCCCTCCTGGTTGTCCAATCCAGTAATGGTAACAAAAAGCAGTGGGGCATGGCGGATGTGTGTTGATTTTTCCGATCTCAATAAGCACTGTCCCAAGGACTGCTATCCTCTGCCCTCAATCGATCAAAAGGCCGAAGCCATTACGGGGTACGTGGCACTTTGTTTCTTAGATCTGTACAAAGGCTATCATCAGATCTTTATGGATCCACAGGATGCTATCAAAACGGCGTTTATCACTGCCTTTGGGTGCTACGCTTTCAAGAAACTGCCCTTCGGGCTCAAGAATGCTGGAGCCACCTATCAGCGTCTAATGGACTTTGTCTTCCACGACCAGATAGGTCGCAATGTTGAAGTTTACGTCGATGACTTGGTCATCAAAAGCTCCTCCCATCCTTCATGTGTGCAGGATATCGCCGAAACATTGCGCACCCTGCGGCGCTATAACCTGCGACTTAATCCGGCAAAATGCACCTTCGGTGTTGGCTCCGGGAAGTTCCTCGGATACATGGTTTCACAAAACGGCTTGCAAGCCAATCCAGCTAAACTCCGTGATGTATTAGACTTGCAGCCCCCAAAAACATTCAGGGAAGTTCAACGCCTTACAGGTGGCCTAGCGGCCTTAAACAGATTCTTATCGAAGGCAGCGGAGCGCCAGCTCCCATTTTTCAAGATCCTGAGGCAAGCGAAGTCCTTTGAGTGGACTCCAGAGTGCACCGAGGCTTTTGAAGCCTTGAAACGTCATATACAGCAGCTGCCTACTTTGTCAGTTCCTCTCCCCGGAGAGCCGCTGTACTTATATCTGGCATCCGCCGAAGAAGCTGTCAGCGCCGCTCTTGTGCGCGAAGTGGAGGGGGTTCAACATCCTGTATATTTTGCAAGCCGGGTGCTCCATGGTGCCGAGACGCGATATTCAGAACTTGAAAAAACTGCTTTGGCCCTTGTTATGGCAGCTCGGCGTCTTCGGCCATACTTCCAGGGACGTGAAATACGAGTCCTGACCAATCACCCTATACGCCAGATCCTTGTGAAACCCGAGGTGTCCGGGCGCCTCGCCAAGCGGGCAATTGAGTTAGGTGAGTATGATATCCAGTTCCTCCCCCGCCGAGCAATTAAAGGTCAAGCACTTGCCGACTTCCTGGCCGAAACCCCGGCAGACAATCATGAGTCCCCCGCAGACAATGATACACCGCACCGCGTCACACTCGCTCCTTCACCACGGATGTGGCAACTATTTGTAGATGGAGCATCCACAGTCCGAGGAAGTGGTGTCGGGCTGCTTCTCATCGACCCCGAGGAGGTCGAGGTCAAATATGTCATCCGATTCAAATTTAAGGTGACTAACAATGTAGCGGAATACGAGGCAATCCTCGCCGGGCTCCGGCTCGCTCAATCTTTAGGTGTTCGTCACTTAGAGCTTTTCACGGACTCCGAGATCGTGTCTAAGCAAATTCAGGGGACTTATGTCGCCAAAGAAGAAACAATGGTCAGGTATCGCGCTCTAGCACTCAAATTCATATCAACTTTTGATACAGTTATTATCCGGAAAATCCCGCGTGCTCAAAATTCCAGGGCAGACACACTCAGCAAGTTGGCCTCCGCGGTCCAAACTAATATATCTCCGGATATCAAGGTTGAAGACCTCTCCCATCCAGCAATTCATGAGGCTACAGTTTCGGTACTGACCGACAGTGATCCGAACTGGATGACTCCGATCATTCAGTATCTCATGGTGTGAAGAACTCCACATCAAACAGATTTTCACTTCGGTGGCTCACCCTCAAGCAAACGGGCAGGTTGAGGTCACCAACCAGACCCTTCTCACGGGAATAAAAAAGCGCCTGGATAATGCCAAAGGTCTCTGGGCTGAGAACCTTCCACAAGTCTTATGGGCTATTCGTACAACGCCGCACACCTCCACCGGGGAGACTCCTTACACCCTTACTTACGGCTCCGAAGCCGTTATCCCCGCTGAGATCAGTGTGCCGAGTCCTCGCCTCCTCACATTAGTTCCGGGTGATAATGACGAGGCTCTTCGCGTAAATCTGGATGAGCTCGAGAATCGCCGAGAACAATCGTTCATTCAGCAGGCTAAGTACAAACAGCGAGCTGCTCAGTATTACAACCTCCGGGTTCGAGGTACAGAGTTCAATGTCGGGGACTTAGTCCTTCGGCTCAACTCGGCCAGCAAAGCTGCCCCTGAGGGCAAACTACATGCTTCTTGGGAAGGCCCTTACCGAGTCGTTGTTGTACATGACTCTGGATCCTATCAGCTTGAACATATCAACGGGACCCCGATCCCCCGAAGTTGGCACGTCACAAATTTGAGGCGATTCTATCTGTGAAGGCCACATCGCAAGTACTATCTTTCCTTTAATTCCCTTTATAGTTGTTATTTCACTTTGTACTTTTGAGTTAGCTCCGGCATTTATCATTGAATAAAATTTCTTGCTTGCGTAACTTACTGTGTTAATTCTTTACGTTACGGGGACGCCCTAACACTATCGTACTATCATTATTAGTCTCCGGACAATCAAACCTCTCTCTCTCGGTCCGTCCGAGGAGGTTTGCATATTAGTCCCCGGACTCACATCACTTTCTCGTCTGTTTAACCGGAGAAACGCTTACTCCCGCCTGATCCGTCCGGGGAGGAATTTCACTCCCGCCTGATCCGTCCGGGGAGGCATTTCACTCCCGCCTGATCCGTCTTGGGAGTTTTAACTCCCGCCTGATCCGTCCGGGGAGATAGGATTTATCCAAACCGTGTTCCCGAACACCTACTTAAAACAGTTAACAAGTTTTCTATCACGTTCCCGAATACCCAATTAAAGTGATTTATAACAAGTTATCTTCGTTACTCCAGTTTGTACACGCTACACCAGTTTTATTATCAACTTCTGAATATTCAAATCAATTGTTTACATAAGACTTCGAAAAAAAAAAAAAAACAAGGCAACAAATAAAAGCTACTGTCTATGGCCCCCGAGCCAATACTGCGCGCTCCGGCGCTGGGACCCGCTCCTCGGTCTGTGTTGGGTCCTCCGGGATCTTGAAGATCCTTGACCTCGGGCTCCGGCTCTGGTACCCTCTTGGGCTCTGGCTCGGTCATCCCTTCGAGGTTCCCTTCGCCGAGGACTTTCTCTGGTCCGCGCTCGACTAGTTTGTTGTGACGCAGACCTCGGGGTTTGAGCCCATTGCTCGGGATCCCACTCCTCCGGGACCATCACCTCAATCTCTTGAGCCAGCTCATCGACTACCTCTTCGGCAATCGTCACGGGCTCCTCCTCAGTTCTAGTCACCGGAACTGGCTCTCGGATGGCTATGCCCTTGCTCTGCTCAGAAGGCTTCTTCTTGCCTTTGGTCTTCTTGTCCTTCCGAGGAGCTTTCTGTGTACTTCGGTCCTGGCTTGTGCTAGCAATGAACTCTTCAGCAGAAGGCCTCCGCCTGATTCGGCCCTTCAGCCCTTCATACATACTAAGCAGCAGTTCCAGGACCTCTCTTTTCCTCACGAGCTCCGCGGACTCTACCGAGCTCCTCGACATCAATGCCGCGATGTCACTCTGGATTTCAACAGTCCGCTCTTCTACTTCTTCAAAAGTTAGAAGACCGAACTCGGACAGAATCCGCTCGTACTCCTTGTGATGAACGCGGACGCGGCTCATCTCGGCAGCTGTGGTTCGATACTGCATCTCGAAGTCTTTGGCTCTTTCATTAGCCTCAACCACCTTTCTCTCCGCCGCGGCTATCTGCTTCTTCAACTTAGGCACTACGTGCATTTCCAGATGATTCTTCTCTCCGCGGAACCACTCGAGTGATCCCATTAACTTCTTTATTGTCTCGTGCAGCTCCGCGGTGTTCTAGACAGATGATAAGAGTCAACCAGAACGATTACTCTCAAACATATTATAGTTGAATACAGTTCGACAACAACATAATGGATGGCGTAAATAAACAGATGACATGAGTCCAAGAAGAGGGAATTGTATTTCAAGTTGAAAGAGTACAATTGTTCAATTACATCATCCCTAACATTTCTACAAATTTACAAGTTTAAATTTGCGGGGATCTACTGACCTCCCGCTCAATTGCCTCAGTCTCTTCGGGCAACTCTTCTTGCTGGCCCTCAGACACTTCAGCATTTCCCCCTTCGGCTGCTACAACGGCCTCGGTTTCAGCAGGGACTTCGGCTTCCATCGGTGGGAGGGGCTCGGTGTTTTGGGGGGCTGGGACCAGTTCACCCCTGCAGAAGGCCAGGAATTCAGCATCCTGGTCCACTTCACAGCTCGCAACTTCTGCGGCAGTTAGGAGCTGTCTCTTCTCCCCGAGTGCATTCACCAGCAGCCACTCCGGCAGCTCCGTTAGAGAGGCATAGTAGGCCTTTTCCACCTCGGCCGCTGCCTCAGGGTCATACCCGAATTCTGGACGAGTAATGTCCACATCCGGGTACGCCTCCTTCACCTCCTCCAGCACCATGGCTCGGGTGGCTTTATCCCCTATTGCCACGAACTTCATCTGAAAGTCGAGGAAGGTCGTGGTCTTGAACAGCTTATCAGCGAAGGCCCTCAGCAAAGCCCCCTGCCCTCCAATCACGGCTGCTTCCCTCGCCTCCATCTCCGCTCGCAGCTGCATCAGCTCACCTCGGAGGCCATGATTTTCCGTCTCCACACCACGCAGACGCGCGATTTCGGACTCCACCAAGGCAGCCCTCTTGCGTGCCTGGGTCAAGTCATATGCCAGTTTGTCATTTCGCGCGCGAAGATCCCGCGCCGTCGCGGCTAGCCCTTCCTTGGCTTCTACTTCACTCTTCAGGCCGACCTCTATAATCCCTTTGGCCAGCCGAAGAATCTTCTCGGCATCCGTGCTGTCAAACCCCAGCATACTAGGGATCGCCTGCTCTCCCTGGATAAGTTAAACACAACGCGGCACATGGATTAGACCTCGGTTATACACCTCGCGTAAGTTCACGTAATGAGCAGCGTTTTTGAGTGTTACATGCGAGCTCTCCCCCATCCGGGGCCTCTTGGATGGGGCCTGTGGCGTCCCAGTAGGCTCCGGCCTCTTCTTTGACAACGCCGGAGACCCCGCCGGCGTCACTCTTTCCTCCGACCCCGTCGACGGACGCGCACCGGTTGGTATCTTCCCCCGGGAAGATACTTCCGCGGCTTTCCCCTTCTTCTTGGCCGCTTCAGTCTTGGCGGGGCTCCCCGATGCCGGTTGCTTTCCGAAGCGTCCCACTGCATATATATCAATGGTTAATTCTGCGCAAAACAGTGAACTTAAATAACAGGACACAAGAACTCCTACCCTCTTCGGCATCTCCGTTTCCTGAATAATATGGGCTAAGCCCAGCCTTCTCCAGTTCCTCCTCGGAACATAGGGTTTGGAATGTCCCCACTTGCAGGAATATGTGCCTCACTTCGGTCCCCGGATTCTCCACAGGGGCGGTATCCTGCACCTCGTCACTCCTCCACTTCGGAAGAGCTATCTTATTCCTAACAAAGATGAACTTCTCTTTCCAACCCTCTACTTTGCTCGGGTTTTGGACCTTAAACCCTCCTCGGGCGCGGGGACTAAAAGAATACCACCCCTTGGACTTCCCGAAGTTCTTTAACTGGTAGAAAAACCTAAAAAGCTCTACAGTTGGCTCTATTCCGGCCTGCTTACTAACTACAGTGAATCCTACCAACTGCCTCACCGCGTTCGGCGCTAATTGGCAGAGGGCAATGCCGTAGTATCTTAACAACTCTACGACTATGCCCCACAGCGGCAATCTCAATCCTACTCTAAGGGGGTCAATATATACGGTCATAAACCCCTGCGGTGGGCAACAGGCCCTATCCTCGGGGGCAGGAATTATGTAATCAAGGTCGAAAGGAAGATAAAATGATGGGAGTTCCCTCTCAAGTTGCCCCCGCGACATCCGTAACCCTATGGAGGATACCTCAAGATCCACCGCCGGGCATTCATAAAACGATACCATCATGGTATTACACTCTAAACCATCGACTCTGTCTATGGTTCTAATCACATCCTTCTCCGGAATGATATACGATAGGGGGGGGATATCTAACGGTTTATCCGAACCTCCTACTACTTTGATCGAGGCCGAAGATGGGGCAGAAGATGAAGAAGATGAAGAGGATGACATACTTACTTGATTTGAATTCGAAAGGATGGATTTGAGAAATTTTTGATCTCTGATGAATCACAAACGCAAAGTTCCTCTTTTTCCCGCTTTCTATAACAGATGAATCACAAATGGAGAAGATGAAAAGTTACTGTGCAGTTATTCCTAATATAAATGCAAAAACCTGACGGCTCTGATGCAGCCTATTCAAATTCAGTGATGGAGATTCATGCGTGCTCTTCACGCGCTTTACAATTACCGAGGCGCGTGGGGAACAGCTGTCTTGGAACTCGCAGAGCGTGTCACTTCACGTCTCTCTCTCTCATTATGGCGCCGCCAATCACATCAGCCTCACCCTTCTTCACGAAGATTCAAGATACACTCCGGTGTACTTTCCACCTTGGCCATACTACCACACTCCGGTGCCCCTACCATTTCGGCCAAACTACTCATTCCGGTGTACCTTCCACCTCGGCCAGACTGTAATATACTTACAACGCGTTTTTCGCTTCTGGGAAATTCGATATCTCATTATAGGTCCCAAACACCTCGGCCCCACTCGGCACTGCGTCCATTGACTGCTCCGCAAAGTCCCAGGGACGCGGACACACTCCGTCACGCATAAACACTTCGGCCTGCCAGTGACCCCGGTCTTCTTGCTTACAGTTCCACCCCGGTGACAACCGAAGCTCCTACCTCGCTTCGGCTGGGGGGGGGGCATCTGATAGGGATGACCCGGTTACTTCGGGCCGGGTTAATCCTGAGCCCATTTACCAGCTCAGCGAACACGCCAGCAAGCGCGAAGGCCCAGGCCCAACAGGCCCAGCAACACGCATTCGGTTCAGCGAATCAAATCTGTTCCGTGAATCAAGGCCCATGATCTTTTCCCAACTGCCATGCAGATTTGGTGGGCAAGATTATAGGGATTTAGTTAGGGTTTGGGTTTAGTAGTATAAATAGATGAAAAGAACTCTGAATTAGGGTTCGCACTTTGCTTTCTGTAATACGCACTGTAAACTCAACATTCGAGTAAAAGAAACACCTCGGCGATTGCCGTTTTCTCCCCGTGGACGTAGATCTCCGGATCGAACCACGTAAATTCTGTGTTTTTACATTCTGTTCTTGTTGATTACTGTTCGATTGTGTGATTACCGGATTGCGCATTATCATGTTTCAAGTATAATAAAGTAAAATTGGAAATAAAAGCAAATACAAAATCGAATTTCAGGCAATAAGCTCATGTGGATTCTTGAGCGCAACAATATTAGATTGAGTCATATGTGGATGTGATCTCTCTTAATTCAAGAAAAAAAAAAAAAAAAAAAAGAGAGAGAGAGAGAGAGAATCAGCCATATAAGTTTTATGTACACCATATCTCTGTTTTTTATGTCGGCCATTGTTTTTAGAAGAATTGAGTTAATTTTATGTTTCACAAAAGAGATGCAGAATTTTAATTCATTTTGTCCTTTTATCTTGCGGAATTGTTCGAGCAACCTTCTTCTAATAGCTCTCGGCTGGTGAAAGGATTCATCCCCGGAGATAATTCGATGTAATTGTACAAGCAGATGGCGTAAATAATTTTTTATTACGATAGTAAGTGGTGCCGCTACAGCGGACTCGGAGTGGTGTTCCACATGACATTATCTCGGTGAGATTTGAGGTACTATGTACTGCATGAAATATGAATCCAACTTGATGCGTTAGATTTTGTTGTCAATTGAAGTATACAAATATCGTTTCACAATATAATTGGCACTTTTTGTGATTAAAATATATAATTATTTAAGAAGTGGTTGTGTCATGTTAATTAATCCTTCAGAGTTATGTTATTTGTTACTCTTATTCACGTATAATTATTATTGAGCTATATGAAACTGTGCCGAAAATTTGAGAAAAATATTTGAATTTAAACTTGAGGATGCAAAAATACATATATTATGAAAATAATTAGGTTTTTAACTAAAAATACATATATTATGTTTAGATTGGATTACATAATTAATCTTATCGCGGTAACTATAACAGAGGCCATAGGTAGTCTTGCAATCACTTTTACTCGACTTCCAGTAATTAGTAGAAACAGACAAAGATTGAACTTCACTCTCTTGAATATTAATTGATGAATAGATTACATATATCTACAATTGTACAAGATATCATACAAATAAGTTTTTTTCATAAAAATAAATTCTAACTACTTATCATTATTTATTTAATATGATCTTAATATATTTCTCATACAAGTGAGTTTAATATGCATATATGTTTTAAAAAAAAAAAATTAGATGTGAACAAGAAGTCCAATAACATCAGATGTATATCGACAAAGAAAACGTGCAAGCAAAAAAACAGGTATGTTAACTTAAGTGCTACTAAAAAACAGAAATATAGATAATAACGACAAAACATGTGTCACAGAGATTCTGTGTCAGTC
The DNA here is from genome assembly GCA_958295605.1 of Ajuga chamaepitys. Taxonomy (NCBI): domain Eukaryota; kingdom Viridiplantae; phylum Streptophyta; class Magnoliopsida; order Lamiales; family Lamiaceae; genus Ajuga; species Ajuga chamaepitys. The sequence continues at coordinate 12,867,717 of OY282498.1, forward strand.
AAGCGGTAAGTCACTTTACATTTTTATAAGAAAATTAGTATATTAAAGCAAGTATTGAAATTATTTAATACTTTAATTTGTTTAGATGAAATTTTATATCAATTTCGGAACAAGAATTTATGAATCCGAGTGCACGAAGAAAATGAATTAAAAAGAGTTTCACATTGCTTTTATTGTGGTACTACAAGATTTTGAATATAGACTCCTAACCTTTTGCTCTAATAATGGAAAGATTAAGCTTTCATCCATTAAAATACCTAATAAATTGTACAGTTTGTTTACTTCAAATCCATAAGAGGCTGTTGAATTCAGAAAAAAAAAAAAAAAAAAAAATAGATTGTACATTGGTATTTTCTCTTTTACTTCACTAGTATTACTCCCGTGCGATGCACAGAAGTATGTTAACATTATAGTATATTTTAATAAAATTAAATACTATATGATGTTATTTTTAAAATGTGAACCTTGTACACTCAATAAAATAAATAATTCAAAATCTTGAATTATCATACAGTGAAATTTTAAATAGTGTAAATATCAGTTTCTCTCGTGAAATTTATGGATTGAATATATACTTATTATTTATAAAAAAAAAAATTATTATTTCGAAATAAAATTGAAATAAATATTAAGTATGACAATTAAAATACACATTTAAATTTTTTTTTTTAACTCAAATATTACTGTAGGCAGTCTGTATCCTTCTTAACCTATGCAAATAACCACAAATAATCTCATTAATTATATATATTAAAATAAACATAAATATAATAACAGGCCAACTTATTAAAATAATAATTATAAGATAATAAAAAAATTGAATAATTTATAAGAAATTTATATTTTTCTTTTAAATAATCTCATATTTGTTATTGTTAAATATAGTCAATTGATTCATTTTTTATAATTTAATTTCTATTATAAATAGTCTAATCCAAAATAAAAAGTCAAAACTTACTTCAACTTAAAGTAGGTGAAAAAATTATTAATTTCATATACTATATGTAAAAATAGATCAGAAATAAAACAAAAAATTGTTATTATTTAAAAAAAAAATTGTTGAAAACGAAACAAACTGACAGAATGGTGATAATACAACAACGACTCTTTAGGGACAAATACATGAATAATACACTTGAAAATGTCCAACTTGCAATTGGAGGGAAAAATAATTTTCTTTATTACATATTTGGCTCCATTTTATTTAATTAGACAAAAATGCATATCTATATGTATATAAGTATATATATATATATATATATATATATATATATATATATTAATTTACCGAATAAAACTAAGATAGAAAGATACATACAATAAATAAATTAATTAAAGTATTTATAAAAAAAATAGATTCTTTTTATAAAAAATATTAAACTAATTCTTACAGCCTAAATTTGACATTAATAAACATGCACAATACGTACTGAGATCTAACCAAATAACCAATCAATATATATAAAATTGTCTTTTATTTTTTTAAATATCACACTTTTATATATATGGTATGTATGTTAAATTAATGATCATGAAAATATAATAATTATATATACTCACTCCGTCCTGGCCTAATTGTCCTACTTGCCTTATTTGTTTGTCCCAAACTAATTGTCATACCCCATAAATATCAAATTCTCCCACAATCTCCACCATCAAAATCTCCACATTCAATCTCCATCTTTGGAAAATTCAAAGATTCCATAAAATCTGCTTTTTTTTAGTCTCCGTATCAGGCCAAGGTAGGACAATTAGCTTGGGACGGAGGAAGTACATAATATGTAAAAAATGGTTATGATACAAAATACTATTTGTATTTAAAATTTTGGAAAAATACTTCTTTAGAAAGAAGGCAAAAAAAATCAAAAGTTTGCATTTGTACAAATAATCATAAATAACAATGCGATTTACAATCTTAACTTTCTTATAACTCTTATATATGCGTAAATTTTGTAATATTTCTATATAAACTTTCAAGTTCTAGCTATACATATTTACTTGTTGCTTTCTAAAATTAGATCTTCATTTGCAGCTTATAATATTTCTTTGATGATATCAGATATACCCAAAATATTTCTAAATAAATCCTAACATTAACAAAATAAAATTCAAAAGTTATTCATAATTCCAATAACAATTTAAAGTGTGTGAATTCTAAAAAATACTTAAGTATATTTATATTTTATTTGGTTAATTTATTCAAATGATTTTTTACATTTATAATGCAAATATTATATCTATCTAAATATGAAATTGATTAATGAAAAATCTATTGCTTAGGTTGCAAAATGTTTTTTTTTTTTTTAAAAAAAAAAGCAGTTGAATTTAGTTAGTTTTACAAAGTATTTTATAGATTAAAAAGTGTAAAAAAAAATATAGTTGATGTTAGTCACATAAAAAAATCAACTAAAAAAAGATTGAAATCTATTTTTTACAATTTCTCTCAATTTTGCACTATGTCAATCTTAAAATATTTCTTACTTTCCAACCTAAATTTGAGATAGATGTGAGAGAGCAATGAGATTACTGGGGATATATTTGGAAAAAAAAAATTAAATTCTTAATTCTTCCAGTTTTTTCTAAAAGATCAATTAAAAAGAAACGAAGGGAGTATATTAGTAGATGTAAGTAACTATTTAATAAATTATTTGTAAAATATTAATTTTTACTTCTAATAAGAGTTTCATTATTTAAACAATGATTTTTATCCCGGGCATAACTTAGGTAAAGAAAATATATTAGAAATTCATGTCATATAAAATAAATATATTCTTGTAGTTTAAAAGAACTCAACTAACCAAAATCTACTCAAAATAATTAACAATAAATAATTTATTTTTAAATCTAATATATGTGATATGGATGTCAAATTGAAGATCGTGAAAAGATAAATAATTTGATATATTATGTATAAAAAACGGATTAAAAATAAAAAAAGTTATTTGCATTTTACAAAATGAAAAAAAAAAATTATTACTTACCAAAATTAACAAAACCTTACTAAGTTAATGTTAAAGTTTTAGGCGGGAAAAGTAAAATGACATAAAAGCCACCCATTCTACTTTTATATAGAGAGAGAGATTTGGAATTAAATATGGTTGTTGACACGTAACTTTCGATACCAATTAAAATGTGTCACGTAATAAAATATATGTTGAGAATCAATTTTGTATTGATTATTTTAATATTAGGAACTAATTAAATGAAATTCCTGTATTAAATAGACAATTTGACTAATAATTTGTTATATATTTTATTAACCTATTGAAAGTCAGCACATGTCAAAGTATTGCAGATATTACTAAATTAAATTAATTTGATAATAACCTAAAAGCATGATGATGGATGTCAAATTATAAGGACCTATCTGAGAACTTCGTATATCAAAATATTATAGAAATCATCGAATTCTTTCGCCATTGGAGCCCTTAGGTAAAGCTAATTGGGTCTGGGGCCGGATTCCTACTAGATCTCCGAGTACCACGTTAATATGACATTGTAATGATAGATATCTATATTTAGCAAATTATGATTTTTTGCAATTGATACGTGACTTTATAATACATGGATGATTTGTTAAAGACATGATTTATGCGCATGTTTAACAACTCTTGGCGGATTTGAGAGTTGACATTATTATATTAATATAATTAATTTAATAATTATCTCGAGGATATTTGATAGATTTGATATTACGGAGGATCAATTAAATTGTTCCATTTGAATTCTAGGCCGATTACGGTTCTCCATCCTACAACTATAAGATGAGGTCTCTTGTATACCAGTTGAACGGATCTTCGATCCGTGCAATCTGGGTCATGGGTGAAAAGGTATTCCTATTTATGTCTAAAGGTATTACATTTGATAGGTAAAGGAATCATGCAGAAAAGATATCATGATTTATGCTTAAAAGTATTACATGTCATGAGTAAAGGTATTACAATATCTTTACCCAGGACATGTAATACTTTTGAATATAACTGGTGATACCCAACCCGGATTGCACCGTGCAACTGGTCAACATGAGACTTTGCCCAACTATAAATAAGGCCTCATTGTTCCACAAAAAAATATCAACTCAAGTTCAAGAAGCAAATGGAAGATCCAGAGTAGTTCTAAAAGCATTAAAAAGCCAATCTTGAGATTTTCAAGGCGATATAAAGTCAATCTTGAGATTTTCAACGTTTGATCCAAGATCAAAGTGTTGTTCAAGGCATTACAAATCCAATCTCGAGACCTTCAATGCTTGATCCGAGATCAAGGTGTTATGTCCTCCGAATGGAGTTCTAACTATTCGAGATCAAGGTGTTGTGCCCCTCCGAATGGAGTTTTCAAGTTAGAACTTTGAAGGTGTTCTTCGTCGTTCGTCAAGATCCTCGAAGCTATTTTTCGAGTATTCGTATATCCAAGCACATCGTTTAATCCAAAATCAAGCCGCATATCATTTAATCCAAAATCAAGTCCGCAATCCTTTGGATTAACATTACTCAAGCCAGACTCCAGAACCAGGGAAGATCAAAGTCAACTCCGAAGGCAAAAATACAATTGAAGAGAAGAATCAGAGGAGAACTAGAGAGCGAAGCCACAAAGTTTTACAACTTATTCGTTAGATCCGATAATTCAATTTTTACATTTTTTTCATGTTTATTTATTTAAAGGACGAAGTTTATTATTACAATGGTAAAGAACTTGTATCTAAAAAGGCATGTAGTTTATACATTTAGATTACAAGGCATGGCTTATTATACTCTTCTAAAGTTGAATGAAAGCAACTAAAGATTGTCCAAAATATTTTCAATTGTATTTTGTTGATGCACATATAGGTGTTAAAAATAGACATGATATGTTGCAAGATTCCCCTTTTGTCCGAAGAACTTGTGAACTACTGCAATATACAATAAGTGCTATGATGAGCCAACGAAAATAATATCAAGGTAAAGATATATCTAAAATATAATCTTCATGATACTTTCATAATGATTGTACACTAACATTCAATGATATTTAATATATTACTGGTATATAATAAAATTAAGCGTTTATCGATGAAGCATTTGATGAGATAGCAACAATATATGTTGGATGTCCAACACATTAGTTCATTAAATCCATAGAAAAGATAAGAAGTTACTTTGCAATACCAACACCAATAAATTCGGATATAGAAAATGCAATAAGAAAATTCTAATATAGGGACAAAATGAATCCAAATATTACAGAAAACTAATCTTACAAAATGCAAATAAAGTGAGGTTCTTGATTTCACACAATCAAAATACTAAAGTTGAAAAAGGATTGCACATAATAGCATAAGCAATCGAAATGACAGTATTCGCGGAGCAAAAAATAGAGAACGACAAGGGGACTACTACAACAATACTTGAGGATAAAACTACAAAAGTAAAAAAAAAAAAAAAAAAAAAAAAGGAGGAAGGCGAACATCACAGAAAAAACAAGAGGATGAAGAAAGTACAGGAATAGAGATAAGAAGAAAGTATGCAACACAAATTTAAAAGTAGAAGACTACCTTCAAATTGAAAGAGATGATGAGGTGATAGAGACAATAGAAGAAAATATAGATGGGGACAAAACTACAACTTCAGTTTTGGAGGACAAAACTATTTAGCTGGAAAGGAAGAAAAGAGTATAAAAAAAGAAAAAAAAACATTTGGAAGAAACTACAAGAATAGATGAGAAGAAGAAAAGAACACATAGAAAATAAAAGATATAATTCAAATTGAATGCGATGATGAGCAAATACTCAAACAATTTTTGAACATATCACAACATAAAAGGGTATATCAATAAGGAGAAAAATGAAAACAAGTGCATCCGTAAAAATAAGAAATTATGCAATAAAGCAATTTCCAAGATAGATAAGTTTTTTTATTTCTTTTTATTTCTTTTTATTTTTTGTTAAAATACAGGATAAATAAGTTCATATTTAACAATTTCAAGCAGTTTAGTTATACATATTAGGACAAATTTGTGATGTTACTATATTTCTTGGGTTACTTATGATATTTATTATTATTATTTTATTTAGTAAAAAAGGATCATATTTTAAATACTATGTTTGGACTTTTACACAAAGTGGCATTTAATTATTACACTTAATTATAAGGAAAAAGCGTAGACCTATGAAAACTTTATGATTCTCTTATAGGATTATGTTGTATAATAATTTTCGACCCGAATATTTTTCATTGTAAACATTTCAAAATTGCTGAAAATTATATAAGGGTCGTGCGTGCAACGCACGTGTCCAATTCTAGTTATATTAAAATTCACCAACTTTGTCTATATTTTTATTTACAACATGAACTTTAAAACATAACAAAATAATTCATCAATTTAATTTTCTTTGCAATTTGATACATCGAGTTCAAAATCGGGCTCCAATTACTGACGTGGAACTCGATTTTCAAACTTGGTATTTGACGTGTAACAAAAGTTAAGGAAAAAAAATAAAAAAACATATCCATCTAATCATGATGTGGTCTCTCAAAGTTAACCAAAAGGGAAAAAAAAGTAAAAAAGAGAGAGACTAAGTAAAACAAAAAATGTATCAACTCCTAAAGGGAAAACGGAACATTTCAACCAAATCAATTTATTCTTTCTCTCAAACTAAGAACCCTAATTTATGTTGTGACGCCTCCTTCTTTTGAAAACTTACCAGCTATTTCCACATCAATAAGCCCTACAATTTTGATGCCTACAAGAGATTGTTGTCGGACCAATTTGCTTACTGGAGAAATCCAAAACTTGTTGTCAGGCAAATTTGGTTACGGGAGAAATCCAAAGTTTCATTGCATTGGGTTACATGTTGAAACTTTTAGGATTTATGGAGGGTGCCTATTGATCTACTAGGAAGGGGAAATCATAGTGTAGTTTAATTTTCTTTTGTTTTAGATAATATTAATACGTTTTTTTCTTCTTCTTCTTTTCTATTTTTCTCCTTTTGTTATTTGAATTAAATTTCTTTTTTAATTTCATTACACATTAAATGCCAAGTTGGAAGATCAAGTTCCACGTCAGCAATTAGCCCGATTTTAAACCCAATGTATCAAATTGCAAAGAAAACTGAATTGATGCATTATTTTGTTATGTTTTAAGTTCATGTTGTAAATGAAGAATTAGGCAAAGTTTGTGATGAACGCAAAACTTTCCAGAAGCAGTCAATTCGCATACATATATGCAATTTATATTATTTTTTGTGGGACCATATTCAATTATATGCAACTCATTTATAAAATTAAGTTTTTAAATTTTGCTCGTATTAATAAAATGCATTGTGCAACCAAGGGAATGGTTTTTTTTTTTTTTTTAATAAATAATATGTGATTCTTCTAACAACTTTCACATAATTGATTCATTTCAACGCCACAATGCATACTCTTCAATTAAATGATATATAAAAAAGGAGATAAGATAAAGAATGTAATTAGAGAAGAAATATTGACAACTTTTAAATAATGGACGTCTTCTTGCTTACAAAATAAAAAGAAAGCTACAAAATTTTTATAGATAAAAACCAATTATTGGACTCCTTAAAAATTTCCACTCTCTAATAGAATTTACGTGCCCATAAAGAAAAAATTAGCAAACTAACAAACCACTACTTTGACCACTTAACTAATCTGCAACTAAAATCCTAAGAATCGGGATTCCTCCCTTAATTCTAACTCTACAGTAACTCCCATCATGGACCTGAGCTTGAAAAAAGCTTCATACTTCAATGGCTTAGTTAAAATATCAGCAACTTGACCTTCGCACTTGCAATACACCTTGATCTCTTAGAAATGAAAATGTGTGCGAATGTGCTTGCTTCTTCCCTGTGTGACTAGATTCTTAGCCAAATTAATGGCAGAAGTGTTATCCAAGAAATCTTCATAGGCCTCTAAACTGGATAAGAATTTGACTCATCAAATTACACAACCATATAGCTTGACACGCACTTGAAGCAACAGCCACATGCTCTGCTTCATAAGTTTAAAGTTCTACCATAGACTATTTCGTAGATGACCATGAACAAGCAGTAGCTTCAACAATATCCTGAAGTGTTTTTGCGATCGTCAGAATCTCCTCCCCAATCACTATCAAAATATCCTACAAGAGCACAATTGTTAGACGACGGATAAAATAAGCCATAATCATAGGTATCATTAATGTATCCTATAATTCTCTTTGCAACTTGCATGTGAGATTGACGAGGTGATTCCTGAAACTTGTTGATTAATCTGATCCCATATGCGATATCAGGCCTTGTGTCTGTGAGGTATCTCAGAGCCCAACAATTTTCTTGAAATAAGTAGGATTAAAATGGGCTTCATCATCTTCTTTAGAAAATTTTGTGCCGACTTCTACAGGTGATCTTACTGGATTGCAATCATTCATATGTAAAGGTCTTTAGAAAATTTGCAGCATACCTATTTTGGGAGATGACCCCATCTTCTCTTTGAAATACCTCTATGCCAAGAAAATGTTGTAGGATATGGAGCTTAAAGTGGCACAGGGCATGTCACGGCCGCTATCAAAGGTGCGCAAAGGTGGCTCATGGATGCAAGCAAAGCTCCGGTTACGACGAGGAGTCGCGACCGCAACCAAGGGAGCAAGAAGCAGAGGCCTTGGTCGAACAAGCAGTCACGGGCGCGACTGGCTATCGCGGATGCAAACGTCATTTTTTACGATACGCCTCGCGGATGCGAGTTGGGGTCTAGGCCGTGACCCGAAGCGGTGGCTGAAACTTCGGGGACAAGTTTTAGAGTTATTTTGACTATTATAAATAGTTGTATCCTTCTATACTCATTGTATTTCGAAAATCATTATATTTAGTGCATATCCTGGCTTGGTATCGCCCCCATACATAGTTACGCCTCGTAACAAACCGGGTTACCAAATTCATGTGTTCATGTGTGATTAATTATTATTTTCTCCTTTTGTTTATCTTGTCATTTTGTGGTTGTGTGTGGGTTAAATTCTCAACAACTGGTATCAAGAGCATCAGGTTCGTTTCCTGGGAGAATTCACAATGAATGATGGAAAGATTTCGGTGGAAAGGCTCGATGGAATTGATTATGGCTTTTGGAGGATGCAAATTGAAGATTGCCTTTATGGTAATGATTTGCACCAGCCCCTCAAGGAGAAGTCCGAGAAGATGTCTACGGAAGAGTGGGAGTTATTGGACAGGAAAGCGATGAACGCGGTGCATTTGTTGTCATCTCAGGAAGTGCTTACCATACCACAGGCGCGAAGTCTACACGGGAGATGTTGAAAACCTTGCATGAGATGTATCAAAAATCATCAACGGCGAACAAAGTCCATTTGATTAGACGGCTGTTTGATTTGAGGATGGCGGAGGGAACACGGTAAGCAGCACCTGAATGAGTTCAACATGCTAACCTCACAATTGGACTCGGTGGAGATTAAATTTGAAGATGAGATTCGGGCCCTAATTATGCTCTCGTCTCTGCCAGACAGTTGGGCCGGTACAGTGACAGTCGTTAGCACCACAGACGCCAAGCTGAAGTTTGACAAGGTGAAGGATCTGATGATCGGGGAAGAGATTCGTAGGAACAAATCAGGATCAGGATCGTCCTCAGGGTCAGCGTTGAACACCGAGAATAGAGGCAGACCGAAGGGAAGGCAGTTTAGGGGGAGGTCGAAATCCAAAGGGAAGAGTCAGACAAAGAAGGACGTGAGTTCTGTGAAGTGCTGGAACTGTGACGAGCTCGGTCACTTCAAACACCAGTGCAAGGCGCCGAAGAAGAACAAGAGGGAACAGGCAGATAGAAAGATAGCGAACGCAGCCACAGACGAAGATGATGTCGATGAGTTGGTCTTGAGCGTATGCAACCCCATGGAATCTTAGGTCTTAGATTTCGGCGCGTCATTCCATTCTTGCGGTAATATCGGTATTATGCAAGATTACGTTTCTGGCAATTTTGGACAGGTATATCTGGCGGATGATGAACCCCTGAAAATCATGGGAAAGGGAAACGTAAAGGTTGAGACATCAAACGGATCAAAGTTGTTGTTGAATGGAGTGAGACATATCCCTGGATTGAAGAGAAACTTACTTCCAGTTGGACAGCTTGACAAGGAAGGTTATGTGGTAACGTTCAGCTGTAGCAATTGGAAAATTACCAATGGAGCTATGGTAGTAGCTCGGGGTAAGAATAATTCGCAGAATTCCCTTGACCTTGTAAATGGTAATAGTGATGCGGATTTGTGGCACTGTCGACAAGGCCACATGAGCGAGAAAGGGATGAAACTAATATGTTCGAAGGGTAGATTGTCTGGCCTGCAAACTATGGAAGTTGGTCTGTGTGAAGACTGTGTATTTGGGAAACAAAGGCGTGTGAGTTTCTCGAGGCTTGGTAAGGCCCTGAAGAAACAAAAGTTAGAGTTGGTCCATAGCGATCTATGGGGACCAGTGCCGGTGTTATCTCTTGGAGGATCGTTGTACTACATGATACGATTCCACTCGAAAGGTATGGATTTATTTCTTGAAAAGTAAATCTAATGCATTTGATGCTTTCAGAAAGTGGAAAGCCCTGGTTGAGAATGAGTCGGGGCTGAAGGTGAAGTGTTTATGATCTGACAATGGAGGTGAGTATGAACTCAAGGAGTTCAAGGATTATTGTGCTGAGCATGGGATTAGTACGGAGAGAATTGTACGTGGAACGCCCCAACAGAATGGTATGGCCGAGAGAATGAACAGAACAGAACACTGGATGAGTGAGCAAGGTGTATGAGATTGAAGAGCGGCTTGCCTAAGTCATTTTAGGCGGATGCAGTGAGCACATCTACGTTCTTGATCAATTGAGGTCCATCGGTTCCCTTGGAAAATCTGATACCCAAGGAGGAATGGACTGAAAAAGAGGTAAACTTATTTTACCTACGTATTTTCGGTTGTATAGCTTACACAGATACGCTCTTGTGGATTCTGTTGACAGAAGTAAGTTAGCAAAATCCATCAAGTGTATGTTCGTTGGATATGGAGGCGATGAGTTTGGCTATAGAGTATGGGATGAGCAAAGCCGAAAGGTAATTCGCAGCCGAAATGTAGTATTGAACGGATAATGTACAAGGATAGGTTGAAGGATTTGGGCACTAGTGCTGCAAAACCCCGCCCTATCGAGTTACATGATCTAGACTCGAGTGGGAGTAAGGGGAGTCCGGTCGATGAGCAGGTTCTTGGTGATGAACCAAGAACACCACTACCACCTCAAAGACTAGTTAGAGAACGAAGGCCACCTGATAAGTATTCTCCCTCTAACTACTATTTATTGTTGCTTGATGGTGGTGAACCTGAGAGCTTTGCAGAGGCAGAGCAAGTTGGTGATAGACGAAGATGGGAGGCTACCATGGAAGATGAAATGGCGTGTCTTTGTGTGAATGGCACTTGGGAATTGACTAAAATTCCCAAGGCATGAAGGCATTGCACAGCAAGTGGGTCTACCGAATCAAGAATGAGGTCGATGGTAGCAAGCGCTACAAGGCGAGGCTAGTTGTGAAAGGGTTCGAGTAATGGTACGGTATTGATTATACGGATGTATTTACTCCTGTTGTGAAGTTGATGACAATTCGCATGGTGTTGAGTATGGTGGTTGCAGAGAACCTGTTAGTACATCAGATGGATGTGAAGACGGCATTCCTTCATGGTGATCTAGTGGAGGAGTTGTACATGGTACAACCGGAGGGATTCATGGTAAATGGAAGGGAAAATCTTGTGTGCAAGTTGAAGAAGATCTTGTATGGGTTGAAGCAAGCTCCGAAGCAGTGGTACATGAAGTTCGACAATTTCATGATGGAGATTGGTTACCATAGATGTCACGCCGACCATTGTTGTTACTACAAGAGGTTTGACAAAAGCTATCTTATCCTACTACTGTATGTTGATGACATGTTGATTGTAGGAGCCGATCCGAGGGAGTTGGAGAGGTTGAAGAAGCAATTGTCTGAGAGGTTCTCCATGAAGGATCTTGGAGAAGCAAAGCAAATTTTGGGTATGAGAATCGAGAGGAATAGAGCGGCAAATTTGTTGTATCTTTCGCAGGCGGATTATGTCTAGAAGGTCCTGGAAAGGTTTAACATGGAGGATTCGAAGCCAGATAATGTACCGTTGGGAGGTCACTTTAAGCTGTCGAAGAAGGAGTCACCAAGTACTAAAGAGGAACATGCCCAACTGATGAATGTTCCATATGCATCGGCAATTGGCAATATCATGTATGCCATGGTTTGTACTCGTCCGAATATTGAGCATGCAGTGGGAGTAGTGAGCTTGTTCATGGGTGATCCGGGGAAACAACATTGGGAGGCGGTGAAGTGGATTCTAAGGTACTTGCGAGGTACCAAAAATAAAGCATTGACGAAAGAATTCTTAGTTGGTTGGTTACGTTGATGTGGACCTAGCATCGAACGATCTTGATGAAAGAAAGAGTACTAACGGGTATGTCTTTACTTACGGTGGTACGGCGATTTCTTGGACATTGAAGTTGCAAAAGGTGGTTGCACTGTCCACTACGAAGGCGGAGTACGTATCCGTGATGAAGGCGAGGAAAGAGATGGTGTGGTTGCAATGTTTCTTGGGTGAACTTGGGAAGAAGCTTGAAAATAGTGTACTCTATAGCAATAGTCAGAGTGCAATTTTCTTGGCTAGTAATTCGGTTTTTCATTTGAGAACGAAGCATGTTGAATTGAAGTATCATTTCATACGGCACTTGTTGGAAAAGAAAGTCATATGACTTGTGAAAAGTCTTGGGAATGAGAATCCAGCTGACATATTTACTAGGGTGGTGACCTTAGAGAAATTGAAGTTATGCATAACTTCAATTGGCCTTAGAACTTGAAGATGAGGAGATAGTGATACCGAGCGGAAATGGGAAGACGAGCTAAAGAGGAGTTGAATGGAGAAGATGTTTTAATCTCCAAGTGGGAGATTTTTGGATATGGAGCCTAAAGTGGCGCAGGGGATGTCACGGCCGCGACGAGGAGTCACGTCCGCGACCAAAGGTGCGCAAAGGTGATTCATGGACGCGAGCTCTGCGACAGGGAGTCGCGTCCGCGACCAAGGGAGCGAGAAGCAGAGGCCTTGGTCGAACAAGCAGTCACGGGCACGACTGGCTGTCGCGGGCGTGAACGTCGTTTTTTACGATACACCTCGCAGACGCGAGTCGGGGTCGCAGCCGCGACCCCTAGCGGCGGCTGAAACTTCGGGGACTAGTTTTAGAGTTATTTTGACTATTATAAATAGTTGTATCCTTCTCCACTCATTGTATTCCGAAAATCATCATATTTAGTGCATATCCTAGCTTGGTATCACCCCCAGATGTAGTTCCGCTTCGTAACGAACTGGGTTACCAAATTCGTGTATTCTTGTGCAATTAATTATTCTTTTCTTCTTCTTTTTATCTTGTCATTCTGTGGTTGCGTGTGGGTCCAATTCTCAACAAATGTGACATTAACCTGAAATCTGTCATTTCAAACTTATGATCCAAAGATGCTATAAACTCCTCAATCACCTTGACATTGTTACCTGTAAAAATCAAATCATCAACATAAAGGCACAATAACAATAATTCACCATAATTATCAACTTTCACATACACGCTTTGCTCATATGGGTATCTTTAGAATTTCATGTTGGGGAAAACGGAATTAATATGCTCGTTCCATGCTCGGGGTGCTTGTTTTAAGTCATACAATGATTTGTTCAATGGAACAATTTATCTTTACTTTCATTTCTCCCAAAACCCGGAGGTTGTTTAACAAAAACCTCTTCTTTAAGTGGACCATTGAGAAAAAACATATTTAAAATCCATTTGATGCATTTCCAACGATTTTGTGCAACCAAAGCAATTATAAGTCTAATTGATTCCATTCGAGCAACAGGAGAATATACCTTTTGAAAATCATGGCCTCGGTCGTTGCTCGAAGTCCATTGAAAAAACCCACTTAATATCAATCGCATTATGACCCGGTGGAATTGTAGTAAGTTCCCATGTGTTCTTTATCTCAATCGCCTCTAACTCCTTATTCATTGCATTCAACCATTTGGGATTTTGAATTGCCTCCTCAAATTGCGCAGGTTCCCAATCTGCAAACATAGTGAAACGCAGAAAATTCTCCATCATCATCATTAGTGATGTGGATAATATTACAGACCGTCCAGTTATGATAAAATAAGGAAATTGGAGTGAAAATGCAGAGCCAAGTCAGGGAAATAAGTATATAAATTTCAGAGCTAGCATTTACTCTTGAGGTGAGTCATGTTGAATTGGGTTCAGAACTATCTATCCCAGAGCTAAAGAGTTTGACATTGTTGGGACCATAATAGTATTATTGTTAAGGAAGCCACTAAAGACCTTTTCAGCCTTCGGGTAAAATGTATAAATACCCACCCATCAAAGATACACACACAGTCACTACTCTATTATAACACTTTCTCTCTCTATGATACATTTTTATCTTCTTTTCCTGTAAGCTTTCTCCTTTAGGTGATCCGAATTCTGACTTTGGCATCAGAGATTTTTTACCGGAAATCCTTTCGGTGATTTTGCAGGAATTATTGCGGCTGTTTTGACTAGGAGCTTGAAGACCAAGAATATCCTTCATTTTTCAGTCATCTATTTCTCTATTTCTTGCTCCTTTGTTAATAGTTTTCCTACACTAATTTTTTTTTTGAGTAAGAGTTGAATTATGAACCCTTATCAAATAGCATTAATAGAGTTTACCTCAAAATCCCGTAAGAGAACAAATTGTTGTTGGCGTTTCCTCGGTCTTCCATTTTCCAAGTGTTGTGAATCTTGCACGACATCATTTTCTGGAATTTCTTCATTTATGGAAACCTGGTGGCTTCCTCTTCTTCGAGAGGGGAAATAGAATGCTTGAAAGAATTCTTTGGCTAATTTGTATCCCACTTACATGCTTCATCTGCTCAAAATCACCTTATTTATCTCCGAATTGAACAATTTATATCCACCATTCACATAACCAATAAAGGTAGCCTTCTCCCCTTGATCATCCAACTTCGTTCTTGTTTGTACAGGAACATGAGCATACTCAATGGACCCAGACACCTTAAGATGTTTTGCACTTGGCTTATGACCACTCCTAGCTTCGTCGGGTGTCTTATTCTTAGCACTCATTGTTGGAGACCTATTTATTAAATAAACAGAACATGAGACAGCTTCACCCCGAAAAGAATCTGGCATGCCTTTAACTTTCAACATGCTTCTCAACATATCCATGATGGTTCTATTATTTCTTTTGGCTACCCATTGTGTTATGGGGGAGAAAAGTGATGTCATGTTTTATTCCTTGTTCTTCAAAAAACTTAGTAAACTCGTTGGAAGTTATTGACCACCACCATCCGTTCGAAGAATTTTAATAAAATCACTATTTTTTTTCTCAACATGAGCCTCAAATTTCTTAAAGTGATCGAACGCATCAGATTTTCTTTGCAAAAAATAAACCCAAGTTTTCTAGTAAATTCATCAATAAACGTAAGAAAGTATCTATTGGTACCATTCAACATTATTCTCATTGGCCTGCACACATCGGAATGAACAAGTTCAAGTGGTTGTGATGCTCGCTGATTCTTTCGAGATTTGAAAGGAACGCTGTTGTTTTTCTAAGAATGCAAGCTTCACAAAGTTGTTTGGAGTGGTGGATACTTGGCAGCACTTTCACCAGATTTCCTTCACCAAGCATCTTTTAACTACGAAAACTCAATTGACAAAAACGAAGGTGCCACAACCAAGACTCGTCTTTCATAACAACATTAAGACAAGTATATACGTCACTAGCAATATCAACTTTAAACATACAATTATTTGTAACGGGTGCCTTAAGAATAAGTGTATTTATATCCCTTTTCCAACAGCTAGCCCATGCTAATCAAGTTACTCTCCATGTATGGTACATAAAACACATCAAAAATGTACATGTGGTCTCCATTCTTCGACTTCATCAGAACCTTTCCTTTCCCCATCACCGGTATGTACTATCATCAGCAAACTTCACATTAGAGAGAACTGACTCTCTACGAACAACTCTCCCTTTCCGCACATGTGATTGGTATGTCCGGTGTCAAGAAACCATGTGTTGTAGTTTGGTTTCTCAATTGTTGCAGTAACCATTAATAAAGCATGATTTCTGTCATCATCACTTTCTTGTGCGCAATTAGCAATCTGATTGATCTCTTTATTTCGGCAGTCGCTTGCATAATGACCAAAATTATGATATGAATAATGTTGGGACCCATAGACCTACATTCATCCAAGGAGCAAGTAGGAAATAACCGAAAAATAAGATGAAAAATAAACACAACCCACAGCACAAGAACTTACATGGAAAATCTAAAATCGGAGAAAAACCACGTCCCACAAGAGAAAATATTGTTCATGTGAAACTTTACATTCACACATACTCTCTCTCCCGACCTCAATCCTACTACACTATTACAAATCTTTTATGACTCACACCCTTCTTCCAACTCTACATACCGGAAAATACAAGAAAGAAACTTAAGAAGAATTAAATACGTGCATTTGATTGGTGCAATTGAAAATAAAACTAATGGGTTTCCTAAATAGACCTAAGAACCCCTAACCCTTTTGTTTTCTATCCGATGTGGGACAAACATCTCTTAAGTAGTCATAGAGATCCCCACCCTCTTCTCACAAAGCGATGTGGGACATTTATCTTCTTTGATTTTTGTCTCCAAATCCAACAAATAACACTCGTATGAAGATTTATCATACCTTCCTCTACCACGTCCATGTCCTCTAGAATTAGAGTTATGCCGATGTTCTTGATTCAATCTCTCTTGGTTATTGTTTTGATTACTCCTACTGCCACGATTGTGATTTTGACCACCACGTCCTCTATGTTGTGGTGGTATCCTCGCCCTCGTCCATTGCCATGATATCCACCATTAGTTGCATTGCTTTGGTTCCATTTAGTGGAGACTTAACTTTGGAATGCTTGCTCGAGAGGCTTCTCATAATGCTTCTCATTTATTCGTACATGGGCTTGTAGCGTGCCGAACAGTTCATTGACAGTCTTCTTGGAGATCATAAGCTTTTTTTATTGCCACCAAAATATGGTTGAAACGTGGCGTGTGCGTTCTCGAAAATTTCTCCACTTTGGTTTGATTTGTGCACTTCACCATTTATTTTCATTTGATTTGTCAAGGAAAGAACTCGACTTATGAAGACAACAACATTTAAGATGACTCCATTTGCGATAATTCATATAGACGTCATAAAGTTTGGAGTCTCACCTGTTTAACCTTTTCTTCTCCTTTGAATGAAGTATTCAGCGTATCCCATGCTTGCTTCGCTGAAATTACAGATTCTATCTTCTCAAAACTACATCATTCATGCCTTGATGAATGAGATGCAGGCCCTTCTTGTCCTTCTTCACCATCTCATGGTGAGCAGTCCTCTGTGCTTCACTCGCATCTTCGACAAGTCTTGAAACTCCATCCGCCACAATAGCAAGCAATTCGTGGAAGCACTTTCATATGCATGCTCCACCCCATATGTATTTTTTTCCATCCAAGACAGGAAGTGAAATTTAGACCTTGTCGTTCATGTTAATAACTTTTGAGCAATGACTCTGATACCATTATAAATAGGAGACATAATATATTGAAAATAAGAGAAGATAAAAATGTAAGTGGAGAAGAAAATTGACAACTTTTGAATATTGGACGTCTTATTGCTTACAAAATAAAAAGAAAGCTACAACCTTTTTATAGATAAAAACAAACTACTAGACTCCTAAAAACTTGCCACTCTCTAATAAAATTTGAGTGCGGACAAAGAAAAATTAGCAAACTAACAAACACTACTTTGATCTCTTGACTGATCTGCAACTGAAATCCTATGATATATCATTAAACTTCAACATTAAGAATCTGTATATTTCATTTGACCTTCTTTAATTTATAAGTATATATTCCTAATAACATCCAAATTCAGTATTTCAAATTTTGTTTTTCATCTAATTTATAGTTTTTCTATTTGAAATTATTTATGGTTATTATTAATTATATAATAAGGCCTTTTATATTTAAAGAATTAGTTGGGAATAAGTTAATTATTTGTTTGGTATTATAGTTAGAAGTTCAGGAATAATAAATGGTTCGGTTCAAAATCAAGTTTATCCTTCCACAGTTGGGACAATTTGTATCTACCAACATGGTGAGATAATTTACTTACAGTATTTGACCCTATTTTTTTTTTCTTTTTTTTTTTCTTTCTTTTTTTTTTTTTTTTTTTTGCTGTGATAATTACATGGTGTAACCCTACCTCATTTAATACTTCTAATCAAACATACTTACCAATGCCAATGAATTGTGCAATTCTAAAGGTATTGTTGCATTTAGACAAGGATGAAATATCCAGAAATTTCACCGAAATTTTTGGTTTTTCCGCCCCCGAAACAAAAAATGGATGTAATAGTTTTCTATCATAATTTCGGTGAAATTTCAACATTTCCAAAAGTTTTTATTTTGGTTATCTCCAGGTGCAATTTGTTTTAATTTCGTGGAAATTTCACAAAAAATTTGTAAACTTTCGGATATTTTCAATTTTTTTTTTAAATGGTTGACATGATGTGCATGACCCTCTATCAAGACTATTGAACACATGAAAAGAAGAAATTCTGACGAAAAGCAAGAGCTTATCCAACATGTTCGGAGAGACATTGAAACATACAAGTGTTATTTGAATTATTACCTTCAAAATTACTCTAGTGCAATAAAATTGGTACCAATATTGCAAGCTCATGAAAGATGGATCATCAACTCCATTGGAAATTGTGTGTTATATTGTGTGTTAGCATTTAAATTGTTCAATATTCATAAATTAGCGTAAATATTTCTATTTGTATCAATTTTTTCTCTAAACATGTGTATTTAAGCTAGTTATAACAATCTGTAAAACATAATCTTAAATTTTCAGATTTTTAATATATTTCCAGCTTTTATTTAAAATTGTTCCGTTATTTTCACCGATATTGATATTTTACCAAAATTACTGTAAATTTGAAATACCAAAATTTCCGTAGAAACTGAAATTTTTGTCCTTGCGTAGAGATGAAATCCGAAAAAATACGAACAAACACCAATTGCTCTTATACAAAACCATGCATTCCAGTGATAATCAGAATGGTAGCCTAAACGGGATTAGTACCTTCATTTTGCCTTACTAAACATTTGATTAACACACTTCAATGTGTAGTAACGAAATGGTTATTACACACACAAGAATAATTTACCAAAACACCAAACCCTATAAAAGGAACACCAGATTGCGCGACTCTTTTAATACCGTTACAGGATCGATTATTTACATTGTAAACGGAAGAATTTGAGCATGTCGAAATGAATGAATTCTCTTTAAAAAAAAAAAAAAAACAATGGTTCTCTACCAAGTAGTTTTGTCACAAAACAATAAACGATTCTTCTAATATTTTTCTCAGAACTAATATTCTTCCAACACTAAACACATATATTCTGTTCAATTAATAGACACATCAAAAGAATTTATAAAAAAATCTAAACGAAAACAAAAATTTCAGCTTGCTTATCACCCGTTATAGCAATCGATTATTTACATTATAAGGACTGAATAATCTTTAGCAATTTGAATTTTAGCAACAGAGCAAGGCAAAGACGATAACGGTACAACACCCGTCTCATAATATAATGTTACAAAGTGATGGTACAACATCAAATCTCAGCTCTAAGAGCGGACACCAAATATAACAGCATACCTCTTTACATGTGAAACTATATACAGATCTAGCACATTGTACATGATGTAGCATATGAGAAAATAAATCAACGAGATACGAGTGGCGAAATGTACCTCTATGCTTTCACTAGACGATCCCACCTAGCCTTCCAGGCGGCTCGATTTCCACAGCTTCAGTTTAGGACTACCCGGTGGTCTGTCTGCGCTCCTCAGTGTATTCACCACAGCCATCTTCTTTACAGGGTTGTTACCATAATTGTCTATATTTGCATTTGAGTCCCTAAATTGCTTCCTAGGAGGTGATTTGAAAGAGAGGAGGTCAGAATGGTGTGGTTTTCCTTTCCTCATGGGCTCGGTGTAGTTAACGTAAACATCTGTTGCACCTGAGGAGAGCTTGGGCTTCTTGGAAGAAGATGAAAGCCCATAATCACCGACTTTTAAGGAACTGGTTGGTCTAATTGTTGCATTTGGTGCCTCACAGAAATTCGGCCTCTTCATTGCCTTCGACTTGCTAGATTTCATGGTAATCTGGGAAGTATTTTTCAACTTTAACGCTACACATGGATTTTCCCTTGAGCGTGCAGCAATGTCTATGAGCGTTTGAGCAGCAGAATGTGTGGGAGACTGCACATCTGATGTCATCAACAGACAATGGAAACAAATAATGAGATTCATACAACTCGGGGAAAGAAACAACTCTTTCGATGTATATAACAATTAAGACAGAAGGAATCCATCAACACTTCAAATACTCAGTGAGGGGAGATTCTATGCTACCTACATGAGATGTTCAGTATATTTACTGGAACCAGACCAAATGTAAGGCAGACAGTGAACCAATAAACATTATTGTACCAACAAACAATAAATTATTAAATACATTATAAAATAATGTATTTTGTGACACATTATAAATACTTTACGAATTCAATTGGCAGAGTATGTCAAGTCTCCATATGGTCTTTCATTTTTTTTTGTTTTTCAATGGTTTTTCCTTTTAATTGATACTCGGAAGGTCTCAACTACATCCATTCATTTTACTGCATGAAGCATTCGATACTTGCCTAAGTTATTACTCAACGAAAAAACAGAATAAACTTGCAAGCCATAAGTGCCAACCACATGAGCTATAATTTGGAAACCTACCCCTCACAGGCATATAAGCTCCTAAGTGAGCATGCCTCCTGCTAAATCAAACAAAATTTGATTTGCTGCAGGGAAAGCACACAGGACATTCTCATATATGTATAGAATTATCTAGAATAAGTTGTCCAATCCAGGATAAAATGTATTTAGGAAAAATTAAATGCAATAAAGACCGGATGTAGACAATCTGTTAGAAAAGATGATAACAGTAAACATTAGTAAGTAGGGCTTGGATGAAATACCTGCAGGAACCTCTGTAGCTGAGCATGCAAAAGAGGTGCCGAGAGCCTGTTCAAATGGAGCAGATTTATTTTCTCGATCCACAGATGTGACATTTGTTGAAGGAACTAAACTTTGGTCAAATGCCAACGACCCAAAGTCCACCAGTAGATCACCAGTACCTTTCTGAAGAGCAGAAGAACTTTTAACTTTTACCCATGTACCTTGGCACGTTGTCCGACTTGTGGATAACTTAACAGCATCAGAACCTGACTTACTATGCCCAGAAAAAGAGTTAGACCAAGGAAAAGGCGGCAGGCCAGTCCTGTGAGGAACTGATTTTCCAAGGCGAAGATCGGCACTGGTTTTTGACGAGGACGTAGTTTTGCTTGCATCAGAGAGCAACAAATCCAAATCCTTTGGTGGAGGAAGTGCAAGACGCTCCAAGATCTCTTTTGGTGTATACAGTGTGGTATCAGCATCACCAGACATTTTGACCTTGTCATGAGACTCTTGAACCTTTGAAATGAAACAAAAGTCAACTGACTACTCTGAAACAAACTAACTACATGCACATTTCCACAAGTATGGCAAAAAATAATAGACATCTGATGTAGCATAGATACTGAGCATGAATAACTTAACCATTTACAGTTTAGGGGAAATGAAACGGCCCCCTCCTTTTGCCATGTCGGAATTTAAAATATTATATAATTCCCATTATCCGCATAATAGTTGCTTCTCTTTTCCACTATTATATGTGCGAGTGTTATGCTTATTCCCCCATTGTGTGTGTGTGAGTGATATGTTTGGGGCAGGGAGGGGGGGCAAACCTTGTTAGAGGAAGAGGAAGACAGAGCTGCAGAGTAACTATCTCCATCTCCGCCATCAGTTTGGCCTTCTACAGAATTAACAGTAACCAAGGCGGGTGGAACCCTCTGGATGCAACTGTTATCAGCCTCAACAAAATTTTGGGCATGCAAGACCTTTCGGGATTGGAGAACAGAGCATGCACTTCTGACTGACTGCAAAAGATCATGGTTTAAGCTTGTGGCCTTTTTCCCCTTGTCTTTAGTAATACAAGGAGAGGTGTAGCTCCCATGAAGCAGCTCATGCAAAGATAGCTCCTTGACATACTTTGTGATGTCAAAGATCTCAGGTTTTAAACCATACATTCCTGAATAACTCCTCGAATCAGATGAACGTTCTCATGATAAAATGCATAAATAAAGCTCACCATTGAGAAATTATAGATGTACAAGCATCCTAGATAAGACAAAGAATGGCTGTAAAAACTCTAATCAAATTAGATCATGTAAATCATAAATGTCACATATCATTCCAAAAAATTCTACGGAAACTGATCACATTATAACATGCACCTACACAACAATCTTGTCACCTCCAATTACTAAAACGGCTAAATGGCCACAACGCAGTACAGGGTCAGTATCAAACACAGGAAAAATCATTGGTTGCTCCATGCAAATACCAAATAACCAAACATTTACACAGATATTGAAGATAATGAGGACAGCGTGCCAACACCAACAGAAAGTATTAAACCACTTGAAGATTAATAGTGTATATTCAGCAGCCGCCAAAGGAATGGAAAAACAGACTATGCCTAAACATGTAAAATTAGGAAAATGATGTTTAAACAATCTACCATCCAAGCTACACATGCCATATAGTGACAACTATCAGCCCACTTCTCCATAATTTTTGCTTGATAGTCCAGGTGAGACATTCCAATATCTGTGCAACAAGCAAAAGTCTGCAACTACTCTACTTCCCCACTTTAACCCTTTCTAGTATGGTGACTAGCAACCTTTGATCAGACAAAACTGATACGAGACCACCTTGTGAGAGGATTTTTGCAAACTCATATTTATAACACCCATGACCTTCCTTCTCTAATCAACGTGCGACATCATTGCAAACTATTCAGGCTGCACCTTATTGAGGCGAACTCGGTTGTTGACCCATTAGGGCTGCACAAAACCTTTGTACATTCGCCTATTGACCAGCTCTACTTCAAGAATAATTTTTTGCAAGAACAGATTTCGTACTTGACTAGTGTATAGGGAAATATGACAAATTACTAACACATTTGATATCCTCAAGATAAGTAGTATATGTATTACTAAAGATAAACAACTTTGTCAACAATGCTATACCTAAATCATATCAGACCAGATAAACAAAGACTTCTGCATTTTATTCCAGCAGAAGTGTATGAGTAAGTATTAAAATGGGTAAAATATAAATGGTTTCATACCAAAAAAGTTATTTCCTCCAGCAGCTGAATTAAAGCCAACCAAACCATTCTTCAGAGAGAAAGAGTCAAATCCATTCTTGTTTTTGACTTTACTACTTCTTTTATCTCCACGTCTGCCTGTCGAACTATTCTTTTGCTTAATATGTTGATTTTTATCTACAACAGAAAATGGAGAAGCAGAACCATCAGCGCAGCTTAAACAAATTACTGCAAAAACTCAAAAGCACAGGAACAGCCATGGTGGCTAAATGCCAACAATTACAGAACTAAACTTGCCATACATAAAAAGTAAGCAAGAAAACATAAATGGTAGACAACTGGAAGCAGATTGTCCAGAGGTAAATAAATACAAATATCAACTCACATAGTTCAACAATATTTTCTCTAGTTTTCTCAAACTCGTCAATGAAAAGATTCATTTATTATGCACTTTCTCCTCCATACCACTTGCATGACAAGAAAGTGTAATAATTAATCAGTCTATTTTGGTTAAAAGCGCTTCTATTTCAAACACACCCACTTTTAATTTAAAGTGATTTTTGAACAATTTCTAAATTTAATTACTTTTTTAAAAAGCACAGGCAATTGCAAGAATTCCCAATGTCACCAGTTAAAATTATCATGTTTCATGGAAATGACATGAGGGGACTGGACAGAATTTAAAATCCTTAAACAAACATTTACAACTGTAGTAGAAGGATTTACGTTGGATGCAGTGTTCCTATAACGCTCCACCGCACCCAAGGTGAACCTTGCCTACAGGCCACCCTGTCCTCTCCCCAGCCTTTGCCCAAAACACGTGGCTAAGTCATACCTAGGTGGTGGCTAAGACCCAGTCTACAACCCAGCTGGCTTATGCCACCCTTAATAACATTGGTTTGGATGTGTCTTTCATGTGGGAAAACTTTGCACGAAAATGAGAAGAAGGTTTCAATATATTCGTTCATATTGTGCATCCTGAGGGGTAAAATCGTGCCTGACAGCTTGAGTCCGCAAATCTAACTTTGAAAAGCACGCGTGTAACCTGCTTAAAACATGATCTCTTGATGCAGGATCATAAAGGCAACGAATGTCTACTGTGGTTTTTGAAAGATGAAATGTCAAAATGACTAAACAATGTCTTTTCTATAGTATAATTAATCACAAGATAGCATAAAGAAAGACAAGGAAAACATAAACTGTATGATGAGAAAAATTATCAAGCAAGTCATGTTCAATAGTTGCATCAAGAAATTCAAAGCCATGTCCTAATCGTTAACTGTTTTAGTGAATGCAATTCCGAACGTGGATACTCAAATCAATTTTCCAAATAATAATGAACGCGCAGTCACAGCAAGCAGATGTTAAATTAGCTACTGTTTCCGAAATTCAAATGATAGTACCTAGCTTAACAAGACAGACCATATAGCCTCAGGAGAAATTTGAAAACCAAGCCACAAGGATGTGCCTCAAGAAAGCCAAACTTATGAAACTAAAAGTTTAATGACAGGTGTACAATATATACCAAAATGCCATCATGAACGATTAGTTATGCTAGATCAACCAAAACAATATAAGACATGCTGCACCTGAAATATTACGGCTTGCAGAAGATGAAGCAACAACTTCAGGAGGAATTCCATTTACATCATGTAATCCAGGTTTACTTTTAGACCTGTCAATATGAACCATCCCTGATGTCTTAGCGCACCCACTACTTTTTCTATCTATTTTACCAGATTTCTGCAGTATATTAACATCTATATCTAGTATTGGGGTTTGAGCATTCATGTTCCCCAAACTATGGTCATTTAACAAATCATCACTGTGCACATTGTAGGGTTGAGAGACCTCCAGACAAGGTTTGGAGTCGGGAATCTTGCGCCAAAAAGAAGGCGCTGAGACATTAACAGCGCGAATATCATCTGAAACAATCATATTAGAAAGCAGCATTAGTCATCTGGAAAAGAGAAAGCTAGAAAAAATTGAATAACACTTCTGTTACTTGCAGAACAAGAAACCAAATAAAACATTAAAGACTGCATGTTTCTTTCTCAAGGAAATTATGCATATCAACAAGTCACAAATGAAGAATAGATCTTTCATATGGCACAAATATTGGAAAAGGAACAAGAGGTAAACGAGGCTTACTATCTTCTACCTAATCATGTGAATGCTTAAGATTAGCAAACACATCAGGCAGTTCCACAAAATCATAAAGGGCGAGAAAGCTTCACACTCTTATCAGTGCTGTCAAGAATAATACAAACGACAGACAATATAGAAGTATCAGTGTTGAAAGAGCAAACTTGTTTTATGCACAAAAGAAAGAACATGTTCCACTCCTGTTTGCATCAAGATACAACATAGAAATTTATTCTTCAATCTTCCTTCCAATACTAATTTAGTTTGTAGAGCTTTAATCTATCTTAGCATCTTTGTGAGAGATGGTAAAACCTTCATCTCATACCTCCATATCCACAGTCCATATTTTCAAAATTGTCAGCAACCAGTAACAAAATAGCAACAAATAAAGTTATTCTGTCTTCTATGTCACCCAGCACAAACTTACTAAGAAACAACATAGTGAGGAATGAAGGAAATAAATCCATCAATTTTTTTCTTCCATATCTTACTTCCACAAGTCACTAAGAAAGAACCAAGGAAACAGATATTATCGGCCTAATCAAACATGTAAAAACCAATATCAGTCGCTACTATATGCAGTAACACATCGACAATTAATACCTTATAGGTTGCGAAGGGACAATTGAACTTCAAGAGTCTTAGGAGTAATGACAATAGGGTGTAATGACAAACTCACCATTTCTACCGCCAGAACTGCACGCATCTTTATTACCCCATCGAACTTCCCCCACCAAAACTCCGCCACTGCCCAAACCCTCCGGTGATCCCATGAGCCTCGCCACCACAACAGCCGCCGGTAGAGCCACCTCTACTGCTGCTTCCATTCACCTCCAGCTAAACCAAGTGACCAGTACACCAAACAAATTCATCAATGATTGCATTTCAATCGACAGTCAATCAATTGAACAATATACGACAAATTCTTCAAACTAGAGCTGACTTTATACGGTTGAAGGCGGGATGGAGGTAAATAACAGTGAAGTTTGGGCGGCTTTCAGGGAGCGGAGGAACGATTTAACGGTAAAAATGGATAATTCGTGTCGAGGTGGCATGTTGCGGCTGATGAAGCAGAGAGTCTAGGGCACGGAATTGGGGGAAGAATAAGCTATTTATAGTTTTCGGGAAAAGTAGGAAATGGAGGGGGAATATTCGAGTGCGGTTGGCGTCACCGTAATCCCGTTTAATTTGAGTACTTTACTCCACGTGCATCAAAAGCTTCGTCTGAGGGGGAATCCTATCCTTTTAGCAATCCGGATCTTCTCGGCGGTGTCTGTAAGACTAGCTTTATCAATGACTTTCATCCAAGGTCATTGGCTAAAAGACAAAATTTTGATTAAAAAAGAAATTGAGAATGATAATTATTTTCATGACCTTGGTTGTGGAAGAGGTTGGTCAACCAACCTATTCCACAACCCAACCCCCTTCCACAACCTGCCACATATCGGTCCTCATTTGTTGTGTTAAATTATTTATTGGATATAATTTTAATAATAAATAAATAGTATAATTTTTATTTTATAAAAATTAAAAAAATTATCAAAATTCTTATTTTTTCTTCTCTACAAGTAGAATCTAATGTTGATATATTTTGAATAAAAATTTGAAGCTCTTTATTTTATTCTTTTTATAAATAGTTGGCTCGTCTGGACAAGTCCGATGGGCTAAATCCTCGGCGGACCTCGGGCCGATCCGATAATCTTAGTATATTGTAGGGAAATATCACGGGCCGGACGAATATATCTAGGACTAACTAAATTTGGTCCCGCTAATTAAATATATAAGTTGTATCTTTTATATTTGTAATTTAGTATTTCAGACATGTATTTGTAGCTTAATTTATTTTTTTCGATTTCGTAATTCAACTTTTGCAATTTTAATTTGGTTATTATTTTAGCATGTTATTTTAAACGTACGGGAAAAACAAAATCGACTTATTGTAATTACGGAATTCAAATATTTTTTTATTCTTGAAATATATTAGAAAAAGCGCGAAAAAATAATATGCAATTATTAACCGTATCAAAAATATTAATTTTATTGGAAAATAAGATCTGTATTTGGATAAAAAAAATTAATATATATTAAAATGTTAGGTTGGGTTGGGTTGGGTTGTTGATAAAGTGTGAAAATGTATTTTTTAGGTTGTGGAGTAGGTTGTGTATGTGGAAGAGAGAGAAATGAATATTTAATTGATAGGTTGGGTTGTGGGAGATTGTTGATAAAGATGGTCTAACAGAATTTCTGCATTTTGCATTGGGATTTCTATATTTTGAATTCATGGTTGTATTCTGAATTTAATGTTAGACTTTGAAAAACCAGTACGTTTATAAATTGAAATAATAAAAATTGTGATTCAATTTTATATATAAGTGAGAATCTATCTATCTATATCTATATATATAATAAGTGAAGTACATTAGTAAGTAGATTTTTTTCCGTCAAAATCTACAATTAAATATAGAATTATTTTTAAAGTTTGAATTTAGATGGTGCCGTTTTTCTGCTGAAAAATTCCGTAACAATTCCACCATTTATACAACCGGATTCCTGATTTCATGGAAAAAATTGCCGGAAATTATAATAAAAATAATGTTTAACCTAAAAAATCGAATCTGGAAAATTGGATACTAGTGAGATATATAGTAATCAATTTTTGAAAGGCGGCGGTTAATGTCACCACAAATATTTTTAAGTACACCACTTTTGCTAAATACACCACACATAAATTATTTAGTTGTTCCTATTTTCTTAAGACACCACAATAAGTGTCCATTTTACCCTTAAATTGCTACAACTACTATTAATATTAATAATAATAACAATAATAATAATAAATAGATAAAGAATAGTAAAACAAAATAAAAAGAAGTCGAACAAAAATAAAAAAGCAAGAAGTCAAACGAATAGACTGAAAAGAAAGCAGATACTGTGAGAGTTTGTGACTAGTTTGTTCTTACTAAGAGATAAAAGAGTATCCAGTTGATGTTTCTTTGTTGTTATAAACAATGAGATTATGGTAATGATGATTCAGGATTATAATTTTGAAATGAAGTCTTGCTCGAGAGCTTACTCTCATGATTGAACAGAGTGCCCTTTTGTCCACCCCAATTGATGTAAGTTTCAATAGACTCAGTCTTGCCCTCTCCGAAGTCTAGCACGTTGGATTTGAGCCCGATGTCTTTCGGCTCGTCTCCCATTATGTTGTTTAACAAATTCTCCACCAATTTCACTGTTAGTAAATTGTTCGTCTCTAGAAGCATGTGGTAGAACAAGCTAGCCGTCGGGCTTTGCAGCTTCCGAGAAAGACCAAGTGGGACGAGCGGTGAGGATAATCTATCTATATATATATATGTATATATATGTATATATATATATATATAATAAGCCAAGTGAGCCGGATTTTGTAAGTTTAATAATTTCCCACCCAAATTATAATTACTATTAATAGACAAAAAAATTTATTTTGAATTCAAATTATTCGAATTAATCTGCTGTAATCGGACTATTCAAATTATTTTTTGATAGAAAAATGTGGAAAAAAAAATCTGTAGAGATTGTCCAACTGGATAAGTTTCAATTTTTTTGAATTTTAAATTTTGAATCAATCCTTATCCGTTTGCATAATTTCATCTATAAATAGATACATCAATTTATCTTCATTTTTTTATGATTGACGGTTGTGGCTACCTATTTCTCTCATTTCTTCATTTCGTGGCACATTACAAATAGGCACATTACAAAATGATAGGCACATTACAATGAAGGCTCCAAAAGAGCTACCTGATTGATAGCCATACATTACAATCAATCATACATTACAATGGAGGCTACTGATTGATATGACACACATTACAATGGAGGCTCCAAAGGGACATTACAAAATGATAGGCACATTACAATGAAGGCGATAGACACATTACAATGGAGGCTTGATAGGCACATTACAGTGAAGGCTCCAAAAGAGCTACCTGATTGATAGACATACATTACAATCAATCATACATTACAATGGAGGCTACTGATTGATATGACACACATTACAATGGAGGCCCCAAAGGGACTACCTGAAAATGAGGCTCCTTGATACGCACATTACAAAGGACTACCTGCATTACAATGGAGGTTCCAAAAGGACTACCTGCATTATAATGGAGGTTCCAAAAGGACTACCTGATAGATAGACACATCACATTACAATGGAGGCTCCAAAAGGACTACCTGCATTACAATGGAGGCTCTAAAATAACTACCTGATTGATAGACACATTACATGGAGGCTCCAAAAGGACTACCTGATTGATAGACACATTACAATGGAGGCTCCAAAAGGACTACCTGACACATTACAATGGAGGCTCCAAAAGGACTACTAAAATGACTACCTGATTGATAGACCCTACATTACAATGGAGGTTCCAAAAGGACTACCTGATTGATAGTCATATTACAATGCAGGCTCTAAAAGGACTACCTGACACATTACAATGGAGGCTCCAAAAAGACTACCTGAAAATGAAAATGGCGGCTTCAAAAGAAATACCTCAAAAGCTCAAAACTGACTACATGAAAATGAAAATGGCGGCTCCAAAAGAAATACCTCAAAAGCTCAAAACCGACTACCTGAAAATGGAGACTCCAAAAGGCTCTAAAAAGAATACCCAAAAAGCTCCAAAAGGACTACCTGAAAATGGAGACTCTAAAAGGAATACCTGAAAGGACTACCTGAAAATGGAGACTCCAAAAGGAATACCTGAAAAGGACTACCTGAACTGAAAATGGATCCAAAGGAATACCTGAAAAGGACTACCTGAAAATGGAGGCTCCAAAAGGAGTATCTGAAAAGGACCTACGTGTAATACTCGCGTCTCTCACAACTCACTGGCCAATATAATTTTTGCATTTCATGCATTCCATATTTTTATGTGCTATTTGCGTGATAGTTTTATAGTAATTAATTTGTGTTATATTTATTGTGTTATTTTATATTTTGTGACTAATTTGGAGATGTTTACTTTGGTGGTCAAGAACCCCCTAGTCTAAAACATTGGGATATGCTACAAAATTTAAAACTACACGTGATAAGTTTAAAATATGGAACATTAGGTAGTACGTGGAAGTGATAAATATGTAAAGGGGTTTTATTGTCGGAATAACAACAACAACAACAACAACAACAACAACAACAACAACAACAACAACAACAACAACAACAACAACAATGATAAAGCGCAATCCGGTATACAATAAACCCAGCGAAAATCAATGCGAGAAATATAAAAAGACACGAGATGTACGTGGTTCGATCCGGAGATCTACGTCCACGGGCTGAAAATGGCACCTGCCGAGGTGTTTCTTTCACTATACTCTTTCAGTTTACACGTAACAGTTTCAGAATACAAAATGCGAACCCTAATTCTGAGAACAATTCTCCTACTTATCCTACTCAACTCCAAACCCTAACTAACTCCCTACAATTGCGCCTATTCCCGTTGCATGGAAGTTGGGAGCAGATCGTGGGCCTAGAATCGTGGGATACGCCACAGTTGGGCCACGCCAATTAGGCCACGTTATTTGGGACGCATGCTTCTGGGCCGGCTGCTGGGCTTAGTTGCTCGGGTCGGGTTGGAGTGTCAACCCGATCCGAAGTTACTGGGCCATACCCATCAGATGCTCCCCCAGCCGGAGCGAGGAAGGAGCTTCGGTTATGACCAGGGTGGAGTTGTCGGCAAGATGAGCCGAAGTATTTTTGGGAAGCCGAGAATTTTTGGAGTCTAAGTTGATCCGTGGTGAAGTCCGCGGGGGCCGAATCAAACTAGGCTGAACATCCCCGAAGTGATGGCGAGGGCCCGAGCACCCCGAAAGCAACAAAGTGTAGCGGAAGAAGATAGTAATCTGGCCGAGGTGAAGGAGGCACCGGAGTGCTGTCCAAATCTTCCTGGTCAAGAATGGGGTTGATGTGATTGGCGGCGCCATCATGAGAGAGAGGGATGTGAAGTGACACGCTCTGCAATTTCCAATGAACCTGTTCCCCACGCGCCTTGGGAACCGTAAGGCGCGTGTTTAGCACGTCCAAATCTGAAACACTGAATTTGAATAGGCCGTATCAGGACCGTTGGTTCTTTGAGTATATAATTGGAATAATGGCACAGTATACTTCATCTTCTTCATTGCGATTTGCCAGTTTTAGAAAGCGGGAAAAAAGGAGAATTGTAGCCTTGTGCAGGACTAATTCCAATTTCTTTATGCAGTGGGACGCTTCGGGAAGGAGCCGACTGGAAGCTCTACAGTGGCTGCAGCAGCTAAGAAGGGAAAAACTGCTGAGGTGTCTCCCCGGGGGAAGATGTCACCCAGTCCAAGACCCTCCGTGGGGCCGGAGGAGCTAGTGGTGGCAGCGGGGTCAACCCCTGGAGCAAAGAGGAGGTCGGAACCATCCGGGACATCTCCGGCAGCAGCCAAAAGACTCCGCACAGGGGAAAGTGGAGAGGTAAATCTGGCATTCCCTGTGAGTTGCTGTATGTGTAAATGAAGGGTACGCGACCAGTACTAATTTTCTTGTTTTGTCTTTGGTGATGTTTGAAGGAGCAAGGGCCCCCAAGTCTGCTGGGGTTGAAGGGGGCGGACGCCGAGGAGCTTCTGCACTTGGCGCGGGGAATCCTGGATCTCGGCCGGAAAAACGAGAAGGAGGCCAAAGAGGAACTGGC
Organism: Ajuga chamaepitys; assembly: GCA_958295605.1. NCBI lineage: Eukaryota > Viridiplantae > Streptophyta > Magnoliopsida > Lamiales > Lamiaceae > Ajuga > Ajuga chamaepitys. The sequence continues at coordinate 12,899,963 of OY282498.1, forward strand.
CACGGTGGCAAGGGATCTGCGGGCGCGCAACGATAGGCTAACACAGGATATGGCCGAAGCGCGCAAGAGGGCGACTTTGGTGGAGAATGAAGTGGCGCGTCTGCGCGACGTGGAAGCGGAAGCCGGGGCCCTCCGTGGAGAAATAGTGCAACTGCGGGCAGAGATGATTGCTCGAGAAGCGGCAATCGTCGAAGGTCAAGAGGCAATGCTAAAAGCATTTGCCGAGAAATTGTTCCAAACGAGCACGTTTCTTGACTTTCAGACCAACTTCGTTGCTGTCGGGGACACGGCCACGCGATCGGTGTTACTGGAGCAGATCAAAGAAGTCTATCCGAACGTGGACATATATTGTCCAGAGTTCGGGTATGACTATGAAGCCGTGGCCGGGGTGGAGAAGGCCTATTATCAAGCTCTAACGCACCTCCCAGAGTGGCCCCTCGTGAAGGCTTTAGCAGAGAAGAAAGAGATCTTGAGGGCCGAGGAGGTTGCGAGCTGTGAGGCTGACCAAGACCAGGAATTCCTGGCATTCCGCCGGGGTGAGTTCATCTCTGGGCCCCGAAACAAAGAGCCCTCCCCCCCCTCCCCCCGCATGGAAGTTGCTGCAGTTACTGTAGAAGAGGAGGCCGGAACGGCTGAAGGCCGGCAGGAGGAGGTGCCCGAAGACGCCGAGGGGACCGAGGAGGAGGTCAGTCGTTCACCTCAAATTTGATGTAGTAGATAATAGGAGTAAATGTAAATCCCTTGTACCGGACCACGGATAATGTACTTTGATTGTGTTGAATATAAATGTTGTTGATTAACTGAGTTGTCGTTCATTGTATGCTTGAGATTGATCTTTCTTGTTGATTCCGTTGCCTGTTCAAGATACCGCGGAATTGCACGACACGATAAAGAAGCTCATGCAATCATTAGAGTGGTTCCGCGGAGAGAAGAATAACTTGCAAATGCAAGTAGTGCCGAGGCTAGAAAAGCGGGCAGCCATTTCCGAAAGGAGGGCGAAGGAGGCCGAGGAGAGAGCCAGGGACCAGGAGTTGAAGTACCTGGCGAAAGTTGCTGAACTGGATCGTGTTCTCATTCATCAAAGGGAGTATGACCGGATACTGACAGAGTTCGGCTTACTGACATTTGAGGAAGTTGAGGAGCGAGTCATAGAAATTCAAGGCGAAATTTCAGCACTGATGGCGAAGGATCCGGCCGAGTCCTCGGAGCTTACAAGAAAACGAGAGGTGCTGGAATTATTGCTCGGCATGTATGAGGGACTGAAAGGCCGCGGCAGGTGGCGGCACACAGCCGAGGAATATATCGCGGGCCCTAGCCGGAGCCGAGGTACCTCAAAAACCCCCCGGAAGGGTAAAAAGAAGCCAGCGGGAAAGAGCCAAGGAATTATAATTCGAGAGCCGGTTCCGGTGACTACAGTTGAAGAAGGGCCCATGGTCGTCGCCGAAGAAGAAGTTGAAAAGCTGGCAGAAGAGATCGAGGTTATGGTCCCGGAAGAGTGGGATCCCGTGGAATGGGCCCATACACCGAGGTCTACCCCGCAGCCGAGTCTTCGGGCTCGCACAAGAGACGAAGCCCCCAGACGAGTGCCAAGGACGAGTCCCCGACGTCGAGGGGGCCGCGGAGGGGAGAGAGCCGGAGCTCAAGGCCGAGAAGTTATAGAATCCCGTAGGACACGAAGTAGGTCCGGGGACAGATCTCAACGCCGGAGCGCCGAATACTGGCTCGGAGGCCATAGATAGTTATGAAAAGGAACCTCTTTTTTTTTTTTTTTTTTTTTTTTTTTTTTTAAGTAATACATAAAGAACCTTGTATCCTTTAATTGAAAAAATGTAATAAACCGTTTTGGTTTGCAAAGTTGTGTTAAGGAAAACAACGAGTTGTTAACCAGAAGTAATAATTGCTTTTACGGGTGTTCGGGAACACGATATGGACAACGCCAATTTAAATCTCCCCGGACGGATCGGGCGGGAGTAAAACACCTCTCCGGTTAAACAGGCGAGAGGGTGATACGAGTCCGGGGACGAAACGTGAATCTCCCCGGACGGACCGGGAGAGAGAGAGCCAATTGTCCGGAGACGAGAAATAATAGTACGACTACGCTAGGGCGTCCCCGAAACGTAGAAGAAAGCACAGTAAGATGCCCAAATAAAGAACTTTTATTCAATGTCAGTGCCGAAGCAACTTAAAAATACAAAGAGAAATTGCAACGAAAAAGAAATGTACAATGAACATAAAGATAGGAATGATGCTTGTCATTTGGTGTTCATAGATAGAAACGTCTTAAGTTGGTAACATGCCAGCTTCGGGGAATCGGGGTTCCATCCGGATGCTCCAATTGGTAGGACCCGGAATCGTGCGTAGCAACAATGCGATAAGGACCTTCCCAGGTAGCATGTAATTTCCCCTCGGGGGCAGCCTTGCTGGCTGAGTTGAGTCGGAGTACTAAGTCCCCGACATTGAACTGAGTACCCCGAACCCGGAGGTGATGATACTGAGCTGCACGTTGTTTACACTTGGCTTGCTGGATGAAAGATTGATCACGACGATATTCAAGCTCATCCAAGTTTGTACGGAGAGCTTCGTCATTATCCTCGGGAGTCAGAGTTGCGAGGCGAGGGCTAGGTACGCTGGTTTCGGCCGGAATAACAGCTTCGGAGCCGTGAGTAAGGCTGTAGGGGGTCTCCCCAGTAGAAGTATGTGGCGTAGTGCGATAGGCCCAAAGAACCTGCGGAAGATTCTCGGCCCACAGACCTTTAGCATGATCCAAACGTTTCTTTATACCCATAAGGAGTGTACAGTTAGTGACTTCAACTTGACCGTTGGCTTGCGGGTGAGCTACCGAGGTGAAAATTTGTTTAATGTGGAGCTCCTCGCACCACGACCGGAAGGGATCATTGGCGAACTGTTTTCCGTTATCCGAAATAATAGTGCTCGGAATGCCGAAGCGACATATAATATTTCGCCAGACGAACTTCAAAACGTTCTGACCAGTGATGGCAGTAAGAGGTTCGGCTTCTACCCACTTGGTGAAATAATCAACGGCGACCACAAGAAACTTTAGTCCACCCGGAGCGACTGGAAATGGGCCGACAATATCAATTCCCCAGTGGATAAATGGCCACGCACTTTGAATTCCAGTGAGCTCGGTTTGTGGCAGGTGTTTCACACGGGAATGCAATTGACACTTGCTGCACTTGGTCACTAAATCATGGGCATCGTTAAACAAGGTCGGCCAATAGTACCCCCACCGAAGAATTTTTTTGGCCAACGTCCGTGAGCCAATATGACTGGCGCAGGCCCCTTCGTGAACCTCCCGAAGAACCTGATCGGCCTGGGCAGGAGCAAGGCACCGGAGATTTGGTTGTAAGTATGACCGGCGGTACAAGATTCCATCATGGAATGAATACTTGGGTGCCTTGAGAACTATCTGCCGAGCCTGCAGCTTGTCATTCGGCAAAGTTCCATCTCGGAGATACTGAACGATGGGAGTCATCCAATTTGGGCCACTGTCGATCAATACTGAGACCGTTGCCTCATGAATCGCCGGATGAAATAAATCTTCGACTATAATATCCGGAGATACATTAGTGCGAACCGCGGAGGCTAATTTACTGAGCGCGTCAGCTTTAACATTCTGTGTACGTGGTACCTTCTGGATAACAACCGAATCAAAAGTTGACATAAGTTTGAGTGTTAAAGCGAGATACCTGATCATCGTTTCATCCTTAGCGGTATAAGTACCCTGGATCTGATTGGATACAACTTCGGAGTCCGTGAAGAGCTCAAGATGTCGGATGGCTAAGGATTGAGCGAGCCGGAGCCCAGCGAGAACTGCCTCGTATTCTGCTTCATTATTAGTTACCTTAAATTTGAATCGGATAACATATTTAACTTCAACTCCCTCGGGGTCAATAAGAAGCACCCCGGCACCACTTCCACGAGCTGTGGACGCACCATCCACATATAATTGCCACTTGCGAGGTGTGGGTTCAAGAGCAACAGGGTGATGATTATCATTGTCTGCGGAAGATCCATGATTATCCCCTGGGGTTTCGGCCAAAAAGTCTGCAAGTGCTTGACCCTTGATAGCTCGGCGGGGAAGAAATTGAATATCATACTCTCCTAGTTCGACAGCCCACTTGGCGAGGCGCCCCGACACCTCGGGCTTAACAAGAATCTGACGGATGGGATGATTGATTAGAACCCGTATCTCGCGCCCTTGGAAATATGGCCGCAAACGCCGAGCCGCCATGACGAGGGCGAGCACTATTTTTTCCACCATGGAATATCGAGTCTCCGCCCCGTGAAGTACTCGGCTTGCAAAATACACCGGATATTGAACACCATTGACTTCGCGCACAAGAGCGGCGTTAATGGCTTCTTCGGCGGAGGCCAAATATATGTAGAGCGGCTCTCCGGAGAGAGGAACCGATAGAGTGGGCAGTTGCTGTATATGACGCTTTAAAGCCTCGAAAGCCTCGGTGCACTGCGAAGTCCACTCAAATGACTTTGCCTGTCTCAAAATCTTGAAGAATGGGAGTTGACGCTCCGCAGCTTTAGACAAAAAACGGTTTAAGGCCGCTAAACCACCAGTGAGGCGTTGTACGTCTCTGAACGTCTTCGGTGGTTGCAGATCTAACACATCCCAAAGCTTGGCCGGATTGGCCTGAAGGCCATGCTGCGAAACCATATACCCGAGAAACTTTCCGGAACCAACACCGAAGGTGCATTTTGCCGGATTAAGACGCAAATTGTAACACCGCAGAGTACGCAACATTTCAACAATGTCCTGCACACATTTAGAATGGGAGGTACTTTTTATGACTAGATCATCAACGTAAACCTCAACATTGCGACCTATTTGATCGCGAAAAACGTGGTCCATAAGACGTTGATATGTGGCCCCCGCATTCTTGAGCCCGAAGGGCATTTTCTTGAAGGCGAAACATCCAAAATCAGTGATAAACGCCGTTTTGAGGGCATCTTGACGATCCATGTGGATCTGATGGTACCCCTTGTACAAGTCTAAGAAACAAAGCGCCACGTGCCCAGTAATGGCTTCGGCCTTTTGGTCGATGGAGGGTAAAGGATAACAATCCTTCGGACAGTGTTTGTTGAGATCGGAGAAGTCGACGCACATTCGCCATGCCCCGCTGGACTTTACTACCATCACAGGATTAGACAGCCAAGAAGGGTAATAGACTTCAAACAAGATATCTGCATCTAAAAGTTGTTGTACCTCGATTCGAATGGCCGCGTTTCGCTCCGGAGCGAATTTCCTTTGCTTTTGCTGTATAGGTTTGACGCTGGGATCGATGTTCAATTTGTGGGTTATTACATCAGGAGAGACCCCGGGCATATCCAAAGGAGACCAGGCGAAAACGTCGGAATACTCTCGCAAGGTCTGGATGATGGCATGATGTAACCACGGCACGTCCACAGCACCGACAATTACGATTTGTTCGGGCTTGGATGGATCAAGCGGCACCTGGACAGTGGTGTCCCCCAGTGATGTACATAACTTAGGTTCGTGAGACGAGGATGTCACCTGAAGCTGCTGCTTAGGAGGAACCTTTGCTGCCTTTTTAAGTGCGACGTACATGCACTCCTTAGAAACCCGCTGACTGCCGCGGATAGCCACTTCGCCATGTGATGTGGGGAATTTTAGCGCGAGGTGGTATGTGGAGCATATGGCTCTAGCGGGGGTAAGCCAATCCCGACCCAAAATTATATTATACGGGGACGGAGAGTTAACCACGTAAAAATCCACAAAAATGGTTTTTATCGCCGGATAAGTTGCCAGAGATGCCGGGAGATTAATAACGCCATTTGGCTGAACTTCGCCCTGGGTGAAGGTCTGTAACGGCCCGGGGGCCGGCCGAAGTTGCTCACGAGGAATCCCCATTTTCTGGAAACAGTCGGTGAATATAACACTCACTGCGGCTCCATTGTCTACGAAGACTCGCTTGACTGTAACATTAGCTACAACCATGTCAATGACGATGGCGTCGGTATGGGGTGTAATCTCTGGAACTGGATCTCTATCTGTGAAACTGACAGTTTCGGATTGATGGAGGCGCTTATGACGCGGCTCCTCGGGAGGAGGACAGCGAGCCTCTGCCTTCAAAGCATTTCGCGAAGCCCCAGTGGGAAGGGGCCCGTAAATCACATTTATGACGTGAGTAGGTGCATTGTCTCCGGGTCCTCCCGGAGGAGGTGGTGGTGGCAAAAAATGAGGCTGTTGACGATTTCCATGGTCTTGTCGTGCATAATTGTTAGACCCCGGCCTATTGTTCTGCCATTGCAGCCTGTTTTGACGCGAACCACGATCATGACAACCTCCACGGTTTTGGGATGAACCCCCATTCTGGCTGGACCGAGGCTTGTTATCGGTCCGAGCAATGTATTGTCGCAAGAAGCCTTTCTTTAGACAATCTTCAATTTCCTTTCCGAGCTCTCGGCACTCCTCCGTCTCATGTCCATGATCATGGTGGTACGCGCACCACTTCTCGCGGTTTCGTTTTTCAGGCGGAGCAGTCATCCGCGGACAGGGCCGTAAATCATTCTTGTGAACAGAAAGAATTTCAGCTCGCGATTTTGTGAGCGGGGTGAATTGTGGAATATCCCCTCGAGATTCTGAACGCCTCTGGTTCAGACGAGAAAAAGCACTGGGTCGTGTACTGGGCCCAACCTGTGCCCTATCGGATTGCCGTTTACTAGCATGTTTCTCACGCTTCCGACGAGTCTGCTCCTCGGCCTTAGCATATCTGCACACAGTATTAAACAGAGCTCGGGTTGTGACCGGAGGATTACGAACCAACTCGGTGTAGAGCGGTCCGGGACGAAGACCATTCATGAAGGCGTTGATGATAACATCATCCGAGCAGCTTCCTACCTTAAGACTCTCTGCTGTAAAGCGGTCAAGAAATTGGGTAACGGTTTCGCTGTCCCGTTGTTCCATATTCATAAGGTCGGCCAAAGTGGCCATGGGCTTTGCACGTGCTTCGAAACGCGCCCAAAAGTGCTCGGCAAGTTCTCTAAAAGAGGATATGCTATTACGAGGGAGAGAATCAAACCAAACCCGAGCCTCGTCCTGAAGATACTCGGGGAAGATCTTACAATAGTGAAGGGATGTGGTATGATCGCGGCTGAGCATGTTGTGCCTAAAAGCTCCAAGAAAATTGGCTGGATCCCCTGTGCCATCGTAAGGTGGTATGGCAGGCCTTTTGAACCCTTCGGGAAGGGACGTGACCATAGTTTCTTGAGAGAATGGTGTGATAATATCCCCATTGGCGTCAAGGCCTAGGATTTTATCTAGTTCGACATTGCGTTGTACTCGCTCATACTCCTGGAGATCTAGAGCATGAGGATTGGCATAACGAACTCTTTTAGCCGCGTTAAGTGGACGGCGGCGATCGGCGTCTGCAGGTTCGTCGTTGCGCTATCTCGACCCATTAGAACTCCCATGGTCCTCGGGAGAACCGTGTCGCTCCCGTCGCCGATCCTGACGCCCGCGGTGCACTGGATCTTGTCGGCCGTGCGAGTGCTGACGATGTGGATGCACTGCGAGATTGGTAGCGTGTCCGGCAGGTCCATCAGGATTCAGGCGATTGGCCGCCCAGTCTTGGAGAACATGAGCATGTTCTTGTAGGAAAGCCTGGAGTAGTTCTGGAGTCATCTGAATATTAACCTGCGGCCGTGCGACAGCGGGATTAGGGTTTTGCATGTCTTGTGGAGGTAGAGGTAAGAAATGGTTGTCCGGATTCATAGCCGGGCCTTGGTTGCCCTGATGATGAGATGTATCCCGCATCGGCGATTGCCTCGGCGGCAAAACTTGATCCACGGGTGGATCTTGGTTGATCTGATCACCTTGGCGAGATTGATTTAAGCGAGTGGTCACCATAGTATACCAAATGCAATGTCAATATCACAATCCCTTACGATTCCCACAGACGGCGCCAATTGATAAAGCGCAATCCGGTATACAATAAACCCAGCGAAAATCAATGCGAGAAATATAAAAAGACACGAGATGTACGTGGTTCGATCCGGAGATCTACGTCCACGGGCTGAAAATGGCACCTGCCGAGGTGTTTCTTTCACTATACTCTTTCAGTTTACACGTAACAGTTTCAGAATACAAAAATGCGAACCCTAATTCTGAGAACAATTCTCCTACTTATACTACTCAACTCCAAACCCTAACTAACTCCCTACAATTGCGCCTATTCCCGTTGCATGGAAGTTGGGAGCAGATCGTGGGCCTAGAATCGTGGGATACGCCACAGTTGGGCCACGCCAATTAGGCCACGTTATTTGGGACGCATGCTTCTGGGCCGGCTGCTGGGCTTAGTTGCTCGGGTCGGGTCGGAGTGTCAACCCGATTCAAAGTTACTGGGCCATACCCATCAAACAACAACAACAACAACAACAACAATAATAATAATAATAAAAGAAGGGAAGAGATAATGTGTAAGGCGGTGGATCATTATCTATTCCCGGTGATATAATTTATATGAATTCTTATATAACCTAAGCCATTATCTATCTAATAGGAAAAAAGAAAAAATTGAAGACTAAATAGCTACTCTAACAAAAGGAAAGGAGGAGAACCAACTAGCAGGTATCCTCTAAATTTATACCATGGTTAATATTGCTCTACATTTAAATGAATTATGAAGAATAAAATAGATAGCTTGTTATAACTTAATTTGAGGCATCAAGATGAAGTGGATTCAGGGAAATTGCAAAGCTTAATAATCTTCATTATCTTGAGTTAAGGATTATGTGTTTCTGTTAGTATAGGTTATGCTTTGTTAATATGATTAAACTACACCTAATTATATTATTGAGATGTGATCAGTATTAGATTACAAGTATGTCTCTCACAAAGAAGAACTAAATTGTACATGCAGTCTATATACCAACGTTGACATACATATATTTAAGGTTAATATATTTACTCAAAATTGTGACACCCAAGATTATATTTACAAGGTATGAGTTTAATATTGTAATGATGTTCTAAGATAGCTAGGAAAGTGAATGTTAAACCTGTCCAGATTTTTGGAATGGACATCCACTTTTTAGCTGATTCCGACCCCTGTGCAATATGAATTTGGAAAAGTACAAAACATAAAAGTTGTAGCCTGATGTGTTAGCTCTACAACCCAATTTGAAGCATATAAATATCAATTTTTTAGGAAAAGTTAGAGCCTTATTACCAAAATGTGACAAAGCTGGAATTATCGGACTAAAAGTACTTAACGATCTAGAATTTGATAATTTGTGCATTGATTTGAGTTAATTGTCATAAATTGATTACCACGGTGGGATAGGAAGTTTCAAAAGGTACTCCGAGTAGAGGTAAGTAGAAATCCATCTCCAACTACAATGCTTGAACATAGTATTTGTGTTTATTATTTGTGATAATTGATTGTTATATGTGTTGTTGTATACCTTTGTATAAAGTGTTTTCTTCCGTTGCTAAAAACAAACTGATGTGCATCAATCATGAGCATTAGCATCTACAATAATTATATGTGTACATATAAGAAGTCAAAATAGCGTAATTTCATAAGTTGATAATGTTTTGGGGTTGGTCACCACTGGCACATTGAGAGTTATATATTATGTATGGTGTCTCTCGGGATGCTTCCGGTGGCAGGCGTGCACGCGGAAGAGGTTCCCACTTCAGCACCTTTATGATGATGGGTACGGGAAGAGGTAGACTTTTCGGTGGACTGCAGGGGCAGGCAGGAGGCGGACCCCTGGTAGTCTCGGGAGGATAGCCACTTGGTCGTACCAACCATCACTGATATCTCGGATGGACTATAAGGGGGGAGGAGGGACCCTTGGTAGTCACGAGTATGGCCAATGAGTGGTATTTTGGGGAGGTTTGTGACAGTGACGAGGGCCAATTCCCACCAAATATGATTTTTCTTGACTAAGAGTTGAAAGAAATGGTTTTGTGCATTGCATCTCACCATTCACGCATTGGTCACGCATGATTTCTGCTTACTGAGTTTTAGCTCACGTGGTTCTTGCATTGTAGGTGAGTTTGACTACGCATGAGCTCGTGGACTGATCTGGCATGCTGTTGGAGTTTCTGAAAGTTCTGAAGCCCCCGTGTATATGAATGACGACCTGTGGGGCTAAACCTTGGACTCACTATGTTTTTGCTAGTGTTTTAATAATCTTTTTGGACATGTTCAAACTAAGGAACTTTAATATGTATATTTCTGTAAATATGGTGTTGAATGGAGCGTGACACCTTTGTGCTCGATCTGAATCTATGTAAATATAAGTAGGTGAGATTTTGGTCTTGAAGGAGTATTTTAAATCGTTAATTTTTAAAAAAAAATATACAGGTTTTGTAAGGCTAAAAATTAGTATAAAATAAGTTTTTTTACGAGGGTGGGTGTGACACTACGCTCCAAAAGGACTACCTGAAAATGACAATAAGAATAAATCAGCGATAGAGAAGAATAAATCAGTCTTACAGCAGCTTGATTCTGGAAAAATCAATTATGATGGTTGTAGAATTCAAATTTGGTAATACATAATCATATAAAGAATTATTTATTCAATTTCTTTTATGTAATAGATTTATATTATTTTCACTACATTGTGCTAGAATTATTTATTCAATTTCTTTTATGTAATAGGTTTATATTATTTCCACTACATTGTGCTAACATCAAAATTGGTTTATAATCTGTATACAATCGATCCAAATAGAATATTGGCAAAAGACTAGAGAAAACCAAGTCATTCGAGATTCAACTGAGTTTGAAGGATAATGCAATAAATTCTAATTTGAAAGTTTTTTGGATTTTTAATCGTAATATCTTTCCAGTTTCTATTTTTTATTATCTACTATCATAAGTTCATCTATCTATTTTAAATTGAAATTGATATTTTCGATAGTTTTTCATATATATATATATATATATATATATATATATATATATTTATATAAAATATAAGCCAAGTCAGCCAATTTTAATAAGTTTTAAATTTTCTCGTCCATTCTTTAAGTTACTATTTTTGTAAGAGATTAAAAAATTTGAATTTGTAATTATCCAACTTTTTCTGTTATACTTTGAAAATTTGGATTTATATTGTTCCTATTATGATGGTGCGTTTTGAAAATTTTGAAAAAAGAAATCTTATCGAAACCGTTCTTATCTCACATGGAAAAATTGAATTAATTATAATGATTCTGTTATGGTTCATCTAAAAGAATCTATAAAAGCGCATCATAATTAGGATAACACCATGAGAATTCAAATTCAAATGTCAATTAAATCATAATCAGGATAACACAATGAAATTCAAATTCAAATGTATAAAATTACATATGTATTCACATCTATATATAGAGACATCCTCATTTTCTCAATCATCATTTTCCACCCTATTTGTATACATTGCTTACAATTGAACATAAAAAAAATGTATATTTTTAGTGAAGCAGCAGGAACCTAGCGATCAAAATAAATCGTTTCATTGGAGCAACACGAACCTGGAAAAAGATACAAGGAAGCTATAGTATTCAAATTAATCTGCCATCAACCTTTTGTAAAGTATTACATTATTTACAATATGTAACCTAAGGTAATACATTATTTACTAACATGTTTCTTTAACTATTCAGTAACGCGCGTATAATGTGATAACAAATGTTGATTTGATATGTATACAACCAAACCAATTCAGACAAAATTTTGGCAAAAGATAAGAGAACAACAATCATTAGACAGAATTTTGGCAAAAGATAAGAGAACAACAATCAACATATGTGCGGATTTTGAGCGCAAAAAAAATGGTCGCTCGCTTGATCTCAAGAATTTCTAAATTGTAAAAATCAATGTATCAAATTATATATAGATTATTGTATATTAATAATGATATGGAACCACCAGTGGGTTTTCTTATAGAGCCCGACCAGCTAACACACACTCCACCAACAGGCTACATATATTTTTGTATTCCTTCATCGCCTCTTATTCCGCAAAATTAGGTTTTTTTAGTTTTCTTCCACTATATAGTTTTTTTTTCCCTAAATTATTTTATCCGTAAATTATTTTACCGTTTTATTTCTTCTCTCTAGAAAAATAAAAAATTTCACTATGGCAGATTTTTTTCCGAAAATAATTTCATTCGTTGTTTTTCTTCTCTCATCTCTTTCCCAAAATCTTAATATTAAATTTTGGAATAGATCATACAGATTATTAATAATAAACAAATAACGAAGATATATAATCCAGAATTGCAATACAATTTAATAAGATTGAGAAAAACATATATTTTCTTAATGATTATTCTTATGTAAAGTATTTTATTAATTTATTTCATTAATTTTTATTTATGTCTATTAAGTATCTAAATCAAAATACAACTTTATTTAATAAACAAATAACGAAGATATATAATCCAGAATTGCAATACAATTTAATAAGATTGAGAAAAAAATATATTTTCTTAATGATTATTCTTATGTAAAGTATTTTATTAATTTAGTTCATTAATTTTTATTTATGTCTATTAAGTATCTAAATCAAAATCCAACTTTATTTATATTAATGGGCTCATCCTATGGATATAGGAGATTATTGAATTAAAAAATTGAAAGATTTGAGGTCATCTATGTCTTTTAAAATTCTAAATCCAAATTCAACTCTATTTATATGAATGAGCTCATCATATGACTATGAAGATTCAGTTCATCCTAAAATAAAATTGTATTTTCTATGTCTTTCTTAAAATTAATTTCAAATAGAGGATATTTTGTAGGTAAACTAATAAAATATTTTATATAAAAATTGTTTTTGTTTCTAATAGAAGATGTTTTGTACGTAAACTAATAAAATATTTTATATAAGAATAATCCTTAAGATTATTTGTTTCTCAATCCTATTAACTAATATTGAATTTGAAACTTTTTATTTCTCAATCTGTTCAATGATATCAGATTCAGGATTATGTATGCTCGCTTTGCTTATTATTATCAATCATTGTGATCTATTTAAAATTTATCATAATCTAATATATATGTTTTGATAAACACAAGAGAAGTTAAAGAAACGGATGAAATAAAAAAAATTAATTTTATGCGAGGAAGAAATTCGTGAAAAAATTAAAATGTGTTTTTATTAGTGGAAAAAACTGATTTTCCGGAGTAAGAGGCTAAGGAATGAATAACACTGCAAAAAACACAAAAGTTTTCTTTGAACAAATTTTAACCATTTCTTTTTTTGTTATATATTATCAAATAAAAATGCGTGTTTAATAAAAAGTATTATTCATGTTAATATTGATTTACTCTTTAAAAAAGTAGTCCGTACATTGCACCGGAGCATTTACTAGTTAAGAAAATACACAAAACAATAGGGTTAATGGAGGAGAGAGTGATAGTGAAGATGACAATGTGAAAAAAATTCGGTTTGTTATACTTTAAAAACAATATATTAAAACAAAGGTGGTGTCTTTAGCGCAAGTCAGAAGACATCTTATGTTACGAATTTTAAACTAAAAAAGTATGAAGATGAATTAAAAGCAAAAAGTGTGAAGGTTCAATGGACTATTCAATTATGTTATAGCATGATCCACGAAGATGTGAATATTTTCAATTTTACTGTCCCTTCAATGTTTCAATTTTATAATTCAATTGAAATCCAGTTTTTTATGTACTTTAGTTTAATGAAATTTATAATACAATTCCACAACGCAATGGAACAATATTAAACAAGTTGATGCAGTAAGCAACAACAAATTCAAAATATATTCAGATTTAACTTTGAATCAGAAATATCATCTAAAAAAATTCAGAATATACAGAACCACTAACCGAAAGTAAAATAACATACAAAACTTCGAATGAAGATAAACGAAACACAGTGAGGAAAAACAATGTAGATCCTAAAGATAATTTTCTTGGGGTAAAGCTTCTATACTCTACAGCATGCGTAGAAGAAAACACGTTGATACTGTAAATCAATTAAAAAATAAATAAATTAGCATATAGTCCCAAACCATATTCAATCAAGAATTGCATAAACAATATCATCGAAATAATTAAAAAATAAATAAATTAGATTTCGAGCTGTATCCATAAGTCGATGATATTCTAACAATGGATATTTCCGTGACAAGTCAAACAATAATATACTCCCTTCATTTCATATAAAAAAATGTCATTTTAACTATTTTTTTAGAAATTAAGGATTGGTATGTAATTGGTATATTTTCTGAAATAAGGAAATAATCAACTAAATTAAGTAGGTTGTTTAAGATAATATTGAAAGAATCGTATTTTTTTGGTAAAGTGACACTTATTGTGAAATTTTTCAAAGTAACTAAAATGACAATTTTTTATGAAACGGAGGGAGTATTATTTTCGTGTGATAACTAATTAAAAGACTATCATATCCAAAAGTTTTGTTTCTTCGAATCTTTAAATCTAATAGCTAAAAAATGGAAAACTGCATCTAATTAACAAAAATTTAAATTCAATAATTCCGTCTCTTCTGGACAGTTAATTCTATGTTACTCTGATCCAATCATATACTTGGCTATTTTGTACTATATAATCTCATCAATCTATGTTTTAGTTTGAATTGTTGGATCATGCAATCGGATAATTTAGAGTTTCTCCAAGGACTCATCATTTCTATTATATATATATATGGGGAAATTTTAGGGTATAATCGTTGTATCAATACAATCAAGTATTTACTGTGTGGTAAAGAATCAAGAGATAAAAAATCCACGACTTAATTCAATTTTCTTTTCTTATTGTTGTTTCTTCAAACTGGACATTCTCTTTCAATTAGCTTCATCCCTTTTCAATTTAATTTACAGTGTCTCCTCCCTCAATCTGATCCCTCTCTTCTCAATGGTGAAGTTGTATATCTCATTTCCCTATTAATATTTATGTTCTTCCTTCTTCTATCTCTTCCTCTCTCCTACATTGTTGAGTGCATACACATAAGCGTATGTATATTCATCTTCATCTTCATTTCTGGTTAAAATTATTCTTCAACTTCAGGGAAAAGAGAAACATCATTACTCAGAATTTGTGAATGATAGAAGAAGAGGAAACATCTTGAACATAATTTAAAAAATAAAATAAAAAAGAAACAGAAAAAATGGACAGCCGCCAATATTCACCTATAAAACCAAAGGCGGGATTCTTGGGCCGGCGACGGCATCGCCGCAGGTGCCAATATTATACAGAAAACGGAGGAATTACCGCTTCAAGGAGAGGGAATAACTGAAGCTTGAAGGAGATATCATAAATTATAATACCGCTTTATTTTTTAAAGAATATTTTTTTTTTAAAAATGTTAGTAATTTGGAATGGTATAATTTTATAGCGTTAAAAAATATCAGGTAAATATGGTGAAATTGAATTTAATGATTTTGATCAAAAGTATGTTGATCTAATAACTGAAAATTAAGTTGTATCAATGTAATGATTGCACTATAAAAGGACCCATATATATATTTTGTTCATCATCAGTGACATCGACCGACTCTAATCACCACCTAATCTAGAATTGCCTAATCTCATGTTTTCTGCCCCTCCAATTTTTCCAGCAATCTCGAACAAAATTAATATCGCCGCAATGGGCTTCCACCTCTAATCTATAATTAGGATTCTGCAATAGTTACCTACCCAATTCGGATTAGGTAATTGCAAGGCAACCACCGGAGTAAATATACTAAGGGGTGTTTGTATTTGCTTTTCTAAAATGATTTTCAACTTATAATTTGAGAAAAATTATTTTGTAGTGTTTGTAAAATTAACTTCTGCTTTAAAAGAAGTATTTCTAATATAAAAGTTAAAAGGTGAAATTTAATGCTTTTAACTACTCAATAACAATTCTGTAAATAATATGATGTATTTTTAAAGACATAAGTGATTCTATGACAAATACTCCAACTTCTACTTTTATTGAAAATCACTTTTTTTTCCAAACACTACCTACTTTTTACATAAGTGATTTTTATAGAATCTCTAATTTTAATCACTTTTTTAAAAAATTAAAGCAATCGCAAACACCCCTACAACTGCTGACTCACTAGGATAGATGTATAAGATTTATGAATCCCTTTTATTTTTTATAATCAAATTATTTAGGATCCGCTTAGTTGCAAATTATCAATGACAATGATAATGTGTATGAATGAGGGGTCAATCATACTATGAAATAAAATAAAGGGAATTGTTAATAAAAGGGATAATGATTAATTTATTTATAATGTATCAAGCACCATAAATAAGAACGAGTCTTCATTCATTCTCATTCACTATCCTTAACCCCAACCAAACGGATATTTAGTTATTTTGTCAGTTCCCAAACCTTACTTATATTATTTGCATTTGTCGTTGATTCCATATTAATTTATAGTTAAGCACTTCTGAATGATTCTAAAAAAGGAGTTATTTCATAACAACTTGGATTAGTTTTGGTTTTCTTACCGTTAGCACATGTGTCAATGATTTCTTTTACAGAATTGTAATATTTGGACATAGAAAACACAACTTGAGATGGAGATATAAACGAATCAAATCGAATCGAATATTAAGAAATTCGATTCGAATTCGTAAATATAAACTCAAGTTTCAATTCGAGTCGAATATTAATCGAATTCTAAAAGGTGATTCGAATTCGATTCATGAAGAGGATTCGATCGTATACTATTTGGTTCAAGATTCCAAAAGTTCTTCTTTATATTAATTTTTAGATATTTTTAATTTTTCAAATATTCAAATATGATTATTTTTAAAAATAATTAGTTTAAACTTTAATAATATATAATATATAAAAAAATATTTTAAATATATAGCTATATAAACATATTATATATTTTAGCATTATATTATTTTTTATTATTTAAATTATATAATATAAATAAATCGAATATTCGAATCAAATTCGAATCCTATACGAATTTAATAATTAATTCGTATTTAATTGGATTCGAATTATGAGTCAAATCAAAAGTACTTGGGGCCTGTTTGGTTAGGGGGTTAGGTGTAAGGAATGAGAATGAACGAGGACTCATTTCAATTGATGGTGTTTGGTACATATTAAATAAGTTAATCATTATCCTATTTTATTAACAATTCCCTCAATTTTATTCCATAGTATGATTGACCTCTCATTCATACTCATTATTATTGTCATGATGATTTGCAACCAAGCACAACCCTAACTTGAGCCGCCTACAAATCAGGCGGCCAATTATAATGAATGACTGCGAAAAAAGAACATTCAATATGATATCGCATAGAAGCTAATAATGTTACACTTAATGATGTCTCTAATAAGGAGCATTATTTTTCAATATGATTTGGAGGAGTTTTTTATATCAATACTCAGCGGAAGGAGAAATTTTGGTTTGAGTTTGTGCTACCAACTCGCCGATCTACGTTGATATGTATTCGTAAAAGAAATAATATATTCAAAGGCAACATAACGTGTAAATTTATCATGTTAACACTTCTTTATATTGTTGTAGGTTTTTCTAGTTATCTTACTTCATTTAATTTTAGTGGTTTTTTTTTATTATTATTATTATTAAAAAATTAGATGGACCATCCTGCTCATCAATTGATGTGCCAACATGTAATAAGATTAAGCTAATTACCTTATTCAAAATTTAAGGATATGATCTTCACACATTATGGGTGGGTAAAAGATATGAACTAAGTTAGGATACGTGGACTTTATTAATTAATAAGTCAGACTAATTAATTAATTAAACAGACATGAATATTAGGCTCATAAACCTAGGGTTATATGGTACTATATATATATATTCTCTATAATAGAGAATTAAGGGTAGAATTCAATAAGTGATTTCCTCGGTATTGATTTCCTTGCGATACCGAGGATAGTTCCTGCGGTGGACGGCATACCCGTGGATACTTGAAGTGGTGAATTCAGTCACGCTATTCCTTCCGATTAACGATTAATTACTCAACAAGTAAGTATTAGATCTTTTGCTTAGTTATTGCTCAATGTTAATTCAATTATAAATCGCGGTCATAATTCTCGATTTATTATTCCGCGTAACATTAGATGTAATCGAGAATTCCTAACAGTGGTATCAGCACCCAGAGCTCGATTTATAATTGATTCGGTTTAATTACCTGTGGATTAAGATTAATATTTGTCAATTGAAATTCTGCAATTTAGATTTCCATAATTAGTTTTGGATTAATGAGTTTTGCAATTTCAAAACATCCAGTTGTGATAATAATTAAAACGTACTCAACCTATTCATTAACCCTGTCGCATAATTGGTTTTGGTGTTCACTATCTTTGCGCTATCTCTGCGCAAGCGCCGCTGCTGCGCTGCGGCTGCGCGAGGTGGGCGGCGGAGGAACCGGGGGCCTCCTGCACAAACGCGCGACGGACGACGACTGCGGCGGCAGCGTTTTGGTTGCTACTGCGCGTCGAACGTCGGCATGGACGGCGTCTCACTGCTGTTGTGCTACGCTTCTGCGCGAGGTAACGGCGGCGGGTGGTGGCGGCGAGAATGGGCTACGGTTGATACTTTAGCTGGGCTATGTTTTGGGCCAGATTTTTGGCCTTGGGCTGACTTAATTGGGTCACTACTTAAATGGGTATATTTATTAAAAAAAAAAAAAAAAAAATCTGATGGGTTAAATTGATGGGTCAGGCTTGTTTTAAATTAGATTATTGGGCCTGTTTATATTTATATAAACTAGGCCTGCTAAAATTAATTCAAGCTGGGCAAACTTTTTAAATTTTTTTCTCCTAATTTAAGAAGAAAGAAAAAACCCTACCCTCCTTCCACGATGACTCGAACCCAGGACCAAAGGCCTAGGTAGTATATGCTCTGCCACTTGAGCTATCCAACTTTGTCAACAAGCTGGGCAAGCTTTAATTTTGGGCTGGGCTTGTTTTTTTTTTTTAAAAAAAAAAAAAAACTTTTGATTTTATTTAATTAATCAAATTAGATTTATTAATTAGATTAATTCTTAAGTCCCAATTACAATATTAAATTGTCAATTAGATTAATAAATCTTATTATTATTTATTTGAAATAATAATAATAATAGACTTATGCATTTATGTTATTTTGGAATTAACATTAAAAGTATACTTATATTAATTTTGAATTAATATATTAATCTAATAGACTAATTTAATTTATTAATTAGATTAATAAATGATGATAGTATTATTATTTTTGAAAGAATAATACTAGACTTATGTATTTATGTTAATTTAGAATTAATATTAGATGTATATTTATATTAATTTGGAATTAATATATAGTTTTAATCCACATTTTATTCGTTGAGCTTTTATTTGATATCTTATGTGATAAGAAATTATTTGATTTTATACTTATTCCATTTACTACAGTAGTTAAGTCCCGCGTTATGTTTGGGTATGCGGCGCCCATTACATGTAGTCCGTGTAATTATGTATGGGTAGACGGTGCCCAATATATGTGGTCCGCATTTCTTATGCCTGGGTAGGCGGCACCCAGTAATTGTGTTATAATTTAATATTAGATATTAAATTTAAACAATTAGTATCACATAACAATTCCCTACTAGAAACCAAGTCTTGTTTAGAAACAAAATGCGCCGTCCATCATAGTTGTTTGAGATTTCTAATCTTTTCAACCGCGAGTTTTACATCAAAGTGTTTACTCTAAATCGACAAGACTCGGGCTCATTCATAGATGTATGGTTGGCATCGTGTGATGGAATTGACTTGCTTAAATTATTTTGATACTCCAAAGCGACCAAAATAGTTTGAGGACGCAATATTAATTGGATTAATAAACCAAGAATTGCAAAATTGTTGTTGCAATTGGCTTAGAGGCCTACCTAGTGATATTATTGTAGTCATCAGCCAAAGCAGAGGCTGCAGTAATATAGACTTGGATCTTGGACCACTAAGATTTATAATTGTTATAAATCCGTATTTTGTATTTGGGGGCGCAAAATATGTTAAAATTAGTTGGAGCTAATCGTTACAATAAACTCTTGTTTTGATTAGTGATACGAATGTGATATTTGTTTACTTTATTCTGATTTATTTTTCACTTTTATTATTTTCTCATCAGATAAAATGTCATTTTGGCTTATAAATGTTTGATGGAAACAAACAAGTTGACCGAGTCAAACTTTATGGATTGACTCCATTGTTTGCGCTTGGTGCTAAGGCTAGACAAGATTGAGTATGTATTAGACAAACTAATCAGTGTCATTCCTGACAAGAATTCTTCTGAGTACGCTACGTTTGACGAAGAAGCTCATAAGAAACATGTTGAGGATACCACATCGGCTCAATGCTTAATGTTGTCCTCTATGAGTATTGTACTGCATAGACAACATTGGAGCATGTCACCTTATGAGATGCTGAAACACTTGGAGACTCTGTACGCTTCAGAAGCTCAGACCATGGAGTATGAGATACTCAGAAATCTCTTCAAATGTAAGCTTCGTGATGGGGGCCAAGTTTCTGAACATATACTAAAGATGATCGGATTGATTGAGAGGTTGGAATCGATTGGAATGAAGCTACCCTCAAGTATCTCAATAAATCTGATTTTGCAGTCTCTTCCAAGCTCATTTGAAAACTTCATAGTGAATTTCAACATGAGCAACACGAAGGCCATAATGCTAGAGCTTCACAACATGCTCAAGACCTACGAATCATCTACTTCTAAAGGCAACTCTTTGCTCATGGTGAGTTCTCCTGCAAATTCTTCCAAGCAGAAGAATAAGCAGAAGAAGAAAACATCTAAGGATGCGGCCTTGATGCCTAAGAGTGGAGGGGTTCAAAAGAAGCCGAGAATACAAAAGGATGAATGCTTGTTCTGCAATGAGAAGAGGCACTGGGAGAGAGACTGCCCGAAGTTCAAAGCACATGATGTATTGGATGAGAGCTTAGGTAGTTTGTTTTGTACATTGAAATTAGACAAGATTATATCTTCCTTCGGGATATAAATTAGATTTATATAATTGTTATTTTGTTCTTTAGATTTCAAAGTTATGATTTCCATTTTAATATTAGACATTTATGACTTTTTCCTTCTATTTTGCAAACAGTAGATGCTTGTTTCGCTTAATGGATTGTTTTAAGGAAATGTCTTTCGTTCGAATGGATTCTATATGCTTGTATGTGAACAAAATATTCTCAATGACAAGAACAAACGACCTAAGCTAAGTAAAACGGATAATAAAACTTACCTGTGGCACTGTAGACTTGGTCATATCAATGAGAAAAGAATAACAAGATTGAGAAAATTAGACTATCTCACATTATTTGATTTCGAATCATATGGTGTTTGCGAATCTTGTCTAGAAAAAAAAAGATGACAAGTTAACCACTTTCTGGGAAAAGGTTTACGTATCATGGTTGTGCTCGAGTTGATCCACACAGTAGTGTGCAGACCATTCCAACTTAAGCAAGAGGTGAATATTCGTACTTCATAACTTTCACTGATGATTTTTCAAGGTATGGATATGTGTATCTCATGAAACACAAATTTAAGGCCTTCGAAAAATTTAAGGAGTTTAAGTTAGAAGTTGAGAAACAACTTGGGAAAAGTATTAAGACTCTCCGATCAGATCGAGGAGTGGAATACTTAAGCCGAGATTTTCTTGATTACATGAAATCACATGGAATTCGGTCAGACTGGACACCTTCGGGTACACCATAGATGAATGGAGTATCCGAAAGGAGAAATCGAACTTCATTAGATATGGTTCGATCCATGATGAGTTTCACCAGTCTCCCCTTATTCTTTTGGGGTTATGCCTTACTAACCGCTGGTTATGTTCTGAATAGAGTTCCTCTTAAATCGGTCACGCAAACACCATATAAGTTATGGTGTGTGACAAGAAGTTGAGTCTTAACCATATGCGGACTTGGGGTTATCCTTTTGTTAAGAAAATGATGACTGATAAATTGGATACTAAAATTGAGAAATGCTATTTTGTGGATATCCTCAGGAAACTAAGGATATGAATTCTACTGCCCTGGAGATCACAAGGTGATGGTTTCCAAGAATGTGTCGTTTCTTGAAGATATTTATATCTCTGAGGAATAAGGTCACAACAAGGTAGATCTTGAAAAGATTCAAGAACCGCAAAATAACATAGAGGATGAGGTCTTGCCCAGTGGAGTGGACAAGAACTCAGTGGGAGTTTTGATGATCTATTAGGAGGGGAAACAACTCTTAGAGGGTCACCTCAAGACAATGACATGCATCAAAACAAGATATTGTATCAAACCCGTAAGATAACATAAAGGATGAGATATTGTCCAAAGGAGTGGATAAGAACTCAGTGGGAGTTTTGATGATCAATTTGGAGGGGAAACAAATCTTAGAGGATCACCTCAAGACAATAAGATGCATCAAAGACATGATATTGTATCAGTCCTACCTCAAGAGAATCATAGTGAAATTCTTGAGAATATCCCAAAATAACCCAGTCTTTTATGCCACTTCATGACATCTTCTCTACTTATCACAGATTCAACACAACCTATCACAGGGGATCCAATCAGAATAAACAGGCCATTGTGTTGCCTTCCTTTGATTACCAGCTTGTTGTGTTTAGTGATATGAAGATAACCATCTATGGAGTTGAACTGACAACCATTTGCCACAAGAGATCCAAGGGATAGGAGGTTTCTTTTCAGGCCAGGAACATACCTCACTTGAGAAATGGTCCTGATGACTCCATCATACATTTTTATCTGAATTGATCCTGTGCCTTTAACTCTGCAGGAGTGATCATTTCCCAGTAATACACATCCACCATCTTCTTTTTGTAAATCCTTGAACCAGGATTCATTGGGACACATGTGGAATGAACAACCAGTATCAAGAACCCATTCCTTTTCCATCTTTGTGTCTGTGATGTTTAAAACTTCAGGGGTGTCTTCTTGATGCTCAGTCACAGCCACTTCTGCCCTCTGATTTTCCTGTTTCTTCTTCTTTTGTGGACAGCCCTTCTTCAAGTGTCCAGCTTGCTTGCATTTGAAACACTTTCTGGTTTCCCAGTCTCCCTGTTTCTTTGCATTCTAAGTTCCAGAATTGTTGTCTTTGAATCCCTGGAACTTCTTCTTTTGATAGTTCTTTTTGAACTTAATGTTCAAACCTTCTCCAGCCTGTGCAGAGCCCTTTTCTCCCTGATTTTGAAAACATTTTGTCTTCAATGCTGAGAGGATAGATTCATAACTGATTTTTCCATCCCTTCCAAACATTAATGCGTCCTTGAAGCTTTCCATAGACTTTGGAAGAACATTCAACACCATCAGAGCCTTATCATCATCCTCCAAGTTCACCCCCAGATCTTCTAACTCTTCAATCATCTTGACAAACTCATCAAGTTGACAGAAATGACCTTATCATCAGTGATTTTGAAAGACATCAATTTCTGCTTCAGAAATAGTTTGTTTGATATAGACTTTGATTGATAAAGTTCTTCCAGTTTTCCCCATGCCTCCACTGCATTCTTACACCTTGATATCTCCCTTAACGGTTTATCACCCAGACAGAGGAATATAAGACTAAAAGCCTTCTTATCCACTTCTGGAAACTTTGATTTCTCAGCATCAGACCATTGATCAACAGGAAGAAGTGCAGAGTCTAGCCCATTTTGCACCAATACAACATTCATTTTGATTTTCCAAAGTGAGAAGTCATTCTTACCTGAAAACTTCTCCACATCCATCTTCACTCCAGCCATTCTCTCTCTCTCTTTGAATGTGTGTGCCAGGTTCCCACAGACGGCGCCACTTGTTAGGAAATGAAACCCTTACAACACACACAAACAAGCTCAAACCAAGAAAGAACGAAAATCAAACAAGAATTCGACCAAATAGAAACCGAACGCAAAATAGAAACTGAAATGAAGAACACAAGGTTTTTACGTGGTTCGATCAATGTGATCTACATCCACGGAGGCTCTATACACCTCAATTCACTCCACCAAACAATCAATTACAAGAAACAATACAGAAAATAAGAAACCCCAATTCACAAGACGAATTGAGCTTAAGAACCCTATCTTTCTAATTCTAATGATTGAGAAGTGTTTACAGAGGGAAAATAACGTGTATCAACTCGCAACTACTAATGGATCTAATGTATATAAAGGTCTAAGCTCGAAGCAAGAAGCATCAGGAGTTGTAACCAATTCAGTTTCAACTGCACAAAGCTATTAGACGGACCTTTCACAACGGTTTTACATGCAACGGTCCTAAACCGTTGCATAAAGCAGTTATAACCGTTTTGACCCCAGTTCCCTCTTAACCTTCAAAACTGATTCAGTTAAAACTCGGTTCTCTAGCCTGGTTCTTCCCAACTTGAACCCGGTTCCTGATTCCTCACAACCTCTACTACAAACTGTGGTCACTTGATGAAATTGAACTGATACCTACACAACACTTATGGCAGATCTGGAAGAACTGAGTGTACCACAAAGTGTTGAAACACTTGATGAAACTGTGAGAAATGATTCTGATATCACTGAATATGAGCTACTTTTGAGTGCTTTTAGAGAAATGCATGGTGAACTAACGCTTTCTCTAAAGGGTCTCAAAGAAGTAAAATCAGAAAATGACAAATTAAAGAAGAAAATTCTTGTGCTTGAAAAAAAATTGTCACAAAAGGACAAAAAACTTGAATCTGTCATTTCTGATGCAAATAGAAAAACATTAAGCTTCAAACGTTTCAACAATGGAACTGACAAGCTTAATGAAGTTCTATCTACCCAACAGTTTGGTAACTCTGGAAAAGGATACTCTGAGAAAAACCAAAAATTCCTTTGGGTTTTCAACTGAAGAGTATAGAACACCCATTTTCACAAGGGAAAGTCAAAGTTCTATACTTGTGGACAATGATCTAACTTGCACTAAGAAACTTGAGTTTGATTCTGAAATATACAATCTCTCTAAGAAAACTGAAAAACTGAACATTTCAGAAACCAATTCAATAGTCCCTTATGTAAAATTGGACATTTCACCTTGTGAAAATGAGAGTATCAATTCTAGAACAAAAAGGCTTCGACTTGATTCTGAGGCTAATGAAGAACGTTTTGTGTGTGATTTCTGTTCTATGCTTGGACACATCAGACCATTTTGCTTCAGAAGAAAAAGGAAATTTTTTAAACAAAGAACATCAAAGGTGTCTAAAAATGTATTGCAACATCATTCACTGTGATGTTCTAACCCTATAATAAATTCTTCTCCTGATGAAAAATCACAAAACAGTGAATTTTGCAATATGATTTATACATCCTTGAGTGCTGATGTGTCTAGTGTCTGGTACTTTGATAGTGGGTTTTCTCGTCACATGACTGGAACAAAATCTTTTCTGAAAGATTATATGCTAACTGATGGAGGAAAGGTAATATTTGGAGGAGGAGCAAAAGGCAAAATCATTGGCAAAGAAACACTGAATGTTCATGGTCTCCCAAATATTTCAAATGTTTATCATGTTCAAGGACTGATGGCTAATTTGATTAGCATCAACCAACTGTGTGATGAGAACTTACATGTCAAATTTGAGAAAGATTTGTGCAGGGTTTTCAACAAAGAGAAATAGTGTATCATGACAGGTACAAGAGCTTCAAACAACTGTTATTCGTTTGAAGAAGGGACAGAGTGTCACAAGGCTCAGATTGATGATGTGGAACTGTGGCATCAGAAATTAGGCCATGTGAACTTTCAACAGCTGAAGAGAATTGCAAATATGGAAGCAATGGAAGGTCTACCAAAATTGACTGGTAAAATTGAAAAAGTCTGTAAATCTTGTTCCAAAGGTAAGTAAACCAAAAGTGTGCACATAATTATCACTATTCCTAGTTTATTTACACATAATTTCTCATCACTTCCTAACCTTATTCAGTTATCAGTATATCATTATTTCTAAATCATCCTTTCATTTCATTCCTACTTTGTAATATATTTAATTTATCTAAGTCATAAGTTGCATTATTTACATCTCACATAAAGTTATAACTATTGTAGCACATTAACATTATATAAATTCGCATAAATAAATACATTGCATAAATTGAATCTACACATTATTTTAACAATTCAAGTCATGCATTATCACATTTAATCACATAAAATCATACCTTTGCACTCAACATCACTTAGAATCCAAATTAATTCGAGACCTAGTTCTCAAATTAAATACCTTAATTATCTTTTATTTGTATAACCTGCTCACTCCTATCACTAAGACACTTTTCACTTATAGCTAAGTACACACTTCATTAATTCAACTTCTAACAACCTAATTTTCCCCACTTCACTTGTCTTCTATTTTATCTCAATATTATTATCCATTTATAATCAATTCACTATAAAAATTCCTAACCATTCTTCTGTTATCTAATTTATCCATTTTAATTCCTATTATCACTTAACCTAATTTTTACTTTCGGTTCAAGCCCGACCTGGCTCTCCTTGGTCCAAATCGGCCCATTAGGGCCGAAAATAAGGGTCGGCCTTCGGCCCATTTATGTCTAAGTTAACTTTAATTATTGTAAAGCTCAATTCTCTATTTCCTAAGTCTAATTATATTATTTTGGGTCCAAATGATTTATTCGGCCACTAATTAACATATTGGGCGAAAAACCCAATTTTCTTTCATTTCTAACCCAAATTATACTCTAGTCCAACGCGCAATTCTACTTATTTTAATTATACAAGCCTACCTAGTAACATTTTCTAAGCCCAAATTTAATTATAAGCGCAACTAAATCATTCTATGCCTAATTATTTCGAATTATTTAACTAATCACATAATTATTGTAAATTCTTCATACTGAAACATACATATAACAATATCATCAAATTTCTCAATTAATCATCATGAATTCATCAAATATAAACATCATATATTTCGAATCGAACACATCCAATCCACAAAACAATTGTTGTAACATGATAACTACATACTCCCTCCGTCCCGGCCTAATTGGCCAACCTTGGCCGGGCATGGAGACTAAGGAAAAACAGATTTTGTGAAATCTTTGACTTTTTCAAAGATGGAGATTAAGAGTAGAGATTTTGAGGGTGGAGATTTTGAGAGAATTTACCTTTTATGGGTTAGGACAATTAGGTTGGGACAAACAAATATGCCAAGTTGGCCAATTAGGCTGGGACGGAGGGAGTAATTCATTACTTTTGCCCTAAAATCTTATTTTTCCGAAACCTATCCATTTTCCACAAAATATTTTCCTAAGCTTAATTAAATCACTTATCCTTGTAGTTATATCACCTTTTGCCTCAAAATCTATTTTTTCGGAAGCTTTACAATAATGTTTCATAAAATCCCCTTTGAAACATTTTGATCAAAATCTTTTCAAAATTAGAACATTTTATACCAACTACTCAACATTCTTTTCAATTCATCCTTATGATCATAATTTTAATAAATCAATCTTATATTCCACAAAATTGACATACACCGTGACCATTATTTTTAACCGAAACATACTCGACTTATTTCCATCAACTTTTTATAATTTTTCCTTAACCTTAACATGCAAATATACTTAGTTAATCATCAAAACATCCTTGCTCAGTTTTCACAAAATCACACATGCAAGTTATAAATTTAATATGCAAAATATCCTTAAGCACTCTCAAAACATTTCCGAACATATCTTCACCAAACTTAACACGCACATAATCAAATTCAACAGGCAACTACAGAAGATTAATTCTAACATTCTCATCAATCACATAACATTAAAAAATTAATATATACTAAAGATCATAAATCATCGTAATAATCATCATCATATATCCTACTATGCATGCATGCGATCTTTCACTAGTGCGTGTGTGTTTTTGTGTACAATTTACATAGGTACTCCCTTCCAACCACCCTAACTGAATATACATCAAATTAACTAAAATAGTACTAAGCTCAATATCTAACATATATCTCAGGAAGTGTGCCCGTAGGTGACGAATAGTTAGTCCTAGCTCCTACCCGAATATCTCCTTGAGCTTGGATAAAGGTTTTGGGTAAGGATGGTGAATTGGGGTGTTTGCCGAGATGTGTTAAGATGATGAAGAAGAAGAAGATGTAATGTTTGATCTCACTCTTTGGCTAGAGAGAGAAAGAGACCAAGAGATGAGAGAAATAGGGAGATTCAAGAGAGATGTGAGAGGGTGAAGGGCTTCGGCCCTTATGATGAATAGAAGAATGAAGGTAGTAATTCTTTCTATTCATCTTGTGCGGTGGCCATAAAGGTTATAATGCATGGATGATGTGGTGAAAAGAGTGGTGATGTCACGACGGTTTGGGAGGGGTGAGGTGAGGTAGGAATAGTGTTAATCATTATGGCCTTGGAGGCCAAGTCTTGGGTAGTAAGGGGGTGTTTGTTTGGCTATAACGGGTTAGGAAGTGTGGCGTGTTTATTTTGGTCATTTAGGAGATTTAGGGTGCTAAATGAAGATAGTTTAGGGTAATACTAGGGTAATTCGAATATATTAAAATGGTATACCAAAATCCTTATGTCAAAATTGTATTATAAGTGTTCCATATTGTACACTAATCTTTAAGTTGTATGAAATATCATAGCCTATGTGTATCTCAAAAATATACTATAGTCCCAATATATTATTCATAACATAAGTAGCAAGTTACGGGGCTAAAGTGTTATATAATTTCAAGCCTAATATTCCCAATAATATTTTCGAAGCCTAAGAGGTACTAAGTTGAATCCAAGATACTAAGTAAAATAATTTAGGTATACCTATGTGACACAAATAAAATATAGTGCAACATATCAAATAATATCATGCAAAATAACCATACATTCGCCTTAAGTGGGTTTCAAACTCCCATACTATATTTAACTAACATTTCATATCAATAAATCATCAAAGTGTAACATTTAAACAATTAAACAAGCATGTGGTGTAGAACACCTAAACAAATTTTTGAAACATGATGTACAAGCACACATAAATATTCAAGGTACAAACCATGCAAGGTACAAACATATCATTCAATTTCCAAAGTACAAGACATAAATTCCTCTAAACATATAATATATAATTTGAACATAATTAACAATTAAGTAATTAATTCCAATATTATTATTAAGTCAAATAAGTCATTAGTCATCTTATGCATCGTTTGCTCGATATCTAACCTTATTTGCATATCCTATTATTGAATTTTATTATCTTGTAGTCTTTATTGTATTCCACATCGATGGCTGATTCATACGGATGTTCCTGTGTATTAAGCAAACGGTCACTGATATCGGTTTAAAATAATGAAATGACACATCAAGTCATATTATTCTAACTAAGTGGCATATAATGACAATTAATATATAACATAAACGAGTTATGCATGCTAAAACATAATCTGGGGTGTTACACTATCAATTTAGAGCTTCCAAGCACTCATAACTCATGGTCATTCTAAAGTGTGTGTTTAGTAAAAAGAGCAAAAGCAGCCATACAACAACATTTTACACAAGCGAAGATTCAAAAGTTGCAACAAATTTCTCAAGTCAAATCCAGCTAGCGCTCAGAAAAGGTTTGTATCGGTCCAACCCTTCTCATAAAGAAAGCTTGATCACATCTACCATTCCAATTCAAGTTTAGAGGCAACTTTCAGATATTGAATGAAACCTTCATTGAACATTCTCTTACGAGTAGTTTTTAGCAGGGAGTCTTCGTTTGAGTCAGGGATTCAAAGTAGATTGGGATTGTTCTAAGGAACGTGTATAGTAGAGGAGTAGCTTTCCAAGGATAGACAAAAACTATTGTAAGGTGCCAAGTTATACATGGACATCGGCGTAACTAAGATTGTATTGTGTGAACAACTTAACGAATTTTTCCTGTGTGAGGAAATAGTGAATGTAGAAGGATTACTCCCATCTTCGAACCACTATAAACTGTTGTTTATTTTCTTATTGCTTTTAATACTGTCTTGGCATACTACATACTACTTCCGCATGGTCTTTAGAAACGCATTTGGATTTTCCCTGAGCATTGCTTGTTGTAAGAACCAATTGAACAGTCTGATGTAAGCATACTGTCCCAAAAGTGCTTACTGCTTTAGCGTTGCTGTAAGAACCAATTTCCTACAACAGATAGTAACCGCTTGCTCTAATTCTTTTGAAAAGAAAAATCGATTTAGTTAGAGGTTTATTCACGCCTCTTCAAATCTCTATCACTTGGAACCAACACTTATGATGGGTAATATCCTAAGTAGTTTCTCGAAATGTACGTGGGTAGGGACAAAGTGTAATAAAAAAGATTAATTTTGATTTGTGGGATAGTATGATGGGGTTCAATAGGTAGCTGGAACTCTAACATCTTGAACCAAGTTTAAATTCGGGAACCCTGGAGTTGTGACCACATGGACGAACCCTAATGAGCACTTAAGGGGGTTCTAGTCTACCTCTTGCAAAGCTTCGCTTTCATGATTGTGAATGATTGACTTTTAACCATGTATTTCTATCCCTGGTGTCAAAGAGAACAATTCGAGTGCAGTATATGCTAAGTATAAGGTGGTTGCTAAAAATCAAAGGTCAACCAATTATGGAAGTCCAGCCCGGCATATAAAAATTCATGTTATAAGTGTGGTTTGTCCCTTGTGCCCAAGAGAATAAGTCAAGCATAGTTGTAAGAATAAGATAATTACTGCAATAGAGGTCATTGTTGATTGAAGGCAAGTGAGACAGTAAAACCTCTATAAATTAATACTCTATAAATTAATAAAATCTCTAAAATAATAATATCTTCCGGTCCCAACTTGGGCCTTTGTGAAAAATCATCAAATTCGATAAGATAATAAGATAATAATTTTTCGGAAAATCCCTTTATAAATATTAGGTCCATTAAAACTCTAAATTAATAATTCATAAATATTATGGTAATTTGCTAAAATATGAATCTATTGTTACTTGATTTTTCTTAAAATTTAAATCTAATTGGATTTCATCCCTAACTTTTTTTTATTGCAGCCAAGAGTTCCGGTGTCGAGTTCTCTAGCTACAACAAAAAATTGTGAAGAGTTGTTGTCGCGCTTAAAGCCTCATTTCTCGTGACTGGTTCCAACGGTATTGAATTATCTTCCGCTTCATCATTAGTAGGATCTTCAATAATATCAGCAACAATTTCCTCTAAACTTTGAACCATTCAACATTCATCATTTTTACCCGGATAGTCCACCAATGAAACATATATGAATTCATTTATTTTCAATACATATGTACTAAATTTGCTGAATTTAAAAAGTCTCTCTTTTAATTAATAAAGTATTAATTTATCGATATATTAATATCTCTCTAAATCAATAAAATTTCATGGTCCCAAGGTTATTAATTTATAGAGGTTTTACTGTATTTGGATGTGCAGTGAAATGCCTCATGTAAGACATGGTTTCACTACAAGAAAACAGTGTATAACAATGCTATTTTTTTTTCTACTTTGTGATGCTAACTAGCGTCATGACAGAAAGTACCTATGCATGTAAAAGTGCCACGAAAGTCGTTCAAATTTTCGTCACGATTTTTTTTTTTTATGCGAAAGATATGCATAGGTAAACTTTATTTCTTGATGCTTTTGGACAATGCGTCATTAATGTTAGAAAATGACTACGCTATTTTCCTTGACCATCTCTAATGATCTTGGTATTTGTTTTTACTACTTTATTGATGCTAATCATCAATTCTGTCACAAGATTAACAACGCTTTCAAGAAGTAGCATTGTTAAATAGGCTACACAATTGAAAACAGTGTCATCATGTTAGTAACATTCTTATTTAGTAGTGTTATTGAATCTATGACGAAATTACGAATTTATGTCACAAATTTAGCAACATTTATTATAAAATAACATCCTTTAAAAGTGTAATTATAGTTGTGACACTATCAAGAATTAGTACGGTAGAAATTATAGTTCAAATAATTGAATATATGAAGTTACTTTATTATAATTAATTAATTGAATACATTTGAGTCGTATATAAAATACAAACAATATTTACTTGAAATTAAAGTTGAAAATTATAATTGAGTATTTATTTGGTAACAAAATAAAGTAGCTTACAAACAATCAAATTCATACAAACCTATGGATTATCTAAATAATAATAAAATTGTCTATATAAATATCCATATTTCTTCAACATTGGTCTAAGGTCCGAAAATGATGATAAAATCAAAATCTTCCAATTCTTTGTATCAACTTTTAAACCCTTGTTACAGATCAAAATAATGAATCAATTTGACATTGTCAAGTTAAGGTATAAAATAAGAAAAAACAAGTTAAAAGAAAATGACAAATCAACATAATACCTAAAAGAAAATAATATAAAAAAATGAGCAACATAATTCTAAAAAAACTTCATATTGTCAGTAAACTTAAAAGCATAATAATAAGAAATTCACACTATCAAGAAATTGTCTTGTTTTCTAATATTTATTTATAGTATACAACATTACCTTGAAAGAATTAAAAGGTAACCATTAGAGGCCTTGATGAACTCTGATTTATAGCAAGGTAGTTGTTTCTCAAAATAATTATTCTGATGAAGATCAATAATCTCACTAAACCATTTAGTTAATGAAAAAAAATCAAATATTTCACGATAATAACCAAAGCATGACCAGGTATATGAAACCACACACAAGAAGTATAGGTTAGAAAAAAAAAAAAAAAAAAAAAAAACTCTTAACTTACCTGCTCAAACACTAAGATTTTGTAGACACACTCTTATAGAATGTAATCTACCAAATGATAGAGATCAAAATAAGATCTTTACCTTATACCATTAATTCTCCAATAAAAAGTATCACCATACTCTTTATTAAATGAAGTCAATAAAACTACAGAAGAATACATACAGATTTTACTCAAAACTAAGTAACAATATTTTGTGTGTAGTCATAGGACAAAAAAAAGGCTGAATGAGAGATCTTACACTTCATGTGCTTGTCTACTATGATGATGTACATAAAATATATACACGGGGCATATAATACATAACTAATTGCATCTACGAACCATGAACCCCATATTGTTGCACCTGAATATATTGCAATAATGAAGTTGAAATTCATGTTCTCCTTAGAGCATTATTTTATATTCCCCATTATAATTATGCTCAACACTGCAAAACGGAACAAGTGAAATTATATAAATATAAGCCTTAACACTTCTATTTAAGCTATTCTTCAAGGATAACTTATGATCATAATCACAAGCATATCTTAGACATATATTCCATGGTAATTGAATATTTATCCTTCTTCTTAAACCAAAAGAGATCAAATGCAGAATACGTCCTTGCAACTAAATATAATGTGCATTAAGCAGTCATAAACACTTGTAATCCTAGTGGAACTACAATATATATAATGACAACATTAATCAGTTTGAGAATTAATCAACTAATAAAACTACCAATGTACATCAATTGAGAGAGAAAGAGATAGATAACCTCCCTTACAACTCCCACTAAGGCGAACCAAATACCAACAGACCAAATTCAGAAAATAAGATGCCTAGGACTCGAATTTTACCTCGTTATCGCTAAGAGTATATGACCAAGATAAGCCCTTCAAAAAATCTAACAAAGTATTATCCCTTATCCCTCTTGTAGATAGGTTCCCATAATTGTTTTTATTACACTGAAGACATCATCAGTTAACATGTCATGGTAAAAGATTAGATTTATTATATTGTTTAAGGAAGCATGAAGAGGCTCGATGGTCTGGAAACTTGAATAGAAATGAAGATATTAGCTCTTTCAAATAGAACAAAAATCTAGGGCTCAAGACACATAGAGAGTTAAGGGAAGAAACATATTTGATGTTCAGAAAGAGAAAAAAAACTAGGGTTCAATCCACATGCAATAAAGGGATAAACATATTAGAAGTTGTAGTTTACCTGTTAACTGCACAATCGACTGGGGTCGGGAGAAGAGTTGCGGTGGAATATCCAGAGAGATGGGAGATGAAATGAAAGTCTTTCTTGGCAACACCTAATGCCGTTCCCTTCAAAAGAGTGAGTAAAGAAATTATGAGAAGAAAAGAAATCAATGGGACCAAATAGAATCAACAATTACTATCAGGTTTCAGCAACATATCATTAAAAATGAAACCTTTTACCTGAAAAATTATAACAATACAGAAGATTTATAGAACAAATTAACTCTCTATAGCAGACGAAATATTTATTGATATAAATATCATAATTTAAAAGCAACGACATATTAAAGGGAGATAAAAGCTCAATGAACTAATATAATGCAAGGTGAAGAGAGACGTGCAAACCTAGCTTAAATAGAAGCTGACACGTCGGTTTTCTAACCTAGTGTTCCGCAAGTGTATGGTTGTAGGTGTAGTAGCGGCAGTCAAGGTCGATCCCACAAGGAATAGATTTTTAGGTAGTTCGATACCTCGATACTCTAGGATTGTCCTCTTGACTGGCCTGGGCCGGTCTAGGCCGATTTTTGGCCGGTTTGGACCAGTTTTTTGCCAATTTTGTTCGGTTTAAACGCCCCTTCGACTTGTTCTTTCGTCCCTTAGTCACGACTTTTACTCCTGAAAATACTCAAAAATACCTTAAAACAAGTCAAACACGTTAAATGGTCCAATTCATAGCACTTTATCCAATTCTTGACCAATTACGCACATACTTCCTATAAAAATACTATCATAAATCGATCTACTTAAATGCATAATTAACGTGTATCAAAACCCCC
Organism: Ajuga chamaepitys; assembly: GCA_958295605.1. Classification (NCBI taxonomy): domain Eukaryota; kingdom Viridiplantae; phylum Streptophyta; class Magnoliopsida; order Lamiales; family Lamiaceae; genus Ajuga; species Ajuga chamaepitys. The sequence continues at coordinate 12,934,743 of OY282498.1, forward strand.
CAAACTTAAACTGTTGTTCGTCCCGAACAACATAACAAAAGACACAAAGAATACAAGTGATTTTGCATTTGTTTAGGGCGATTAGATGATGAATTCAGTTTCAAACTGATTTTTCTTAAAACAACTAGGCAACACAATTCACTTGAGCATATGCGATAACGCGAAAATCAACTAATCTCGAGACTTTGAACTTTCGAATTATTCAACCCTCACCGGGTAAGTGTTTCACTCATCTCTCAAGTGTTTAGGCTAAAATAATTTCCACTCATATTGAATTACATGCAAAGCCTACCATATGCTTGCCAATCGTCTAAACTAGACCTCGTACTCGATACATGTGACAAAGGATAAAAAAGGTCTTTCTTTTGGTTGTAATGTGGGCTTAAGGTAAGGTCGGATACATTTGGATATAAGTGACTATTCATTAGACTAATCAAGTTACGTCTATCCCGACTACCCCTCAATATAATCACTCAGCCTCACTCTTCAAATCTCAGCAAATCACCACGCAAAGTGACTTCTTCACCTTCAAAAGTCCGTACAACTTAAGTGCTTTTCATTTGTGTGGGTACCACATCTTGGGACTACCCGATTTTTCTATTCAAATTCACAATTAATCATTTATGTCCTAGTCTCTCCTCAAGAATACTAACAACAACAATTTTTTTTTTTTTTGTTTTTCAATTTTTTTCCTTTTTTTTTCTTTATAGACTTTCACACTAGGAGAGGCTATTTTTCTTGGATTTTCACCTATCGTTTTTCTCATCCCTTCATCTTTTGAAAATATCCCTACTTCCCATTCCTTCCCACAAATTGTTCACCCAAAATTCTTTCCAATTCTCCTCCCTCTAACTTGATTAATCCAATTAGGGCCAAAAGATCTAAATCAAAAGGTTTCGGCTGACATTGTTAGATTATGAATAAATAAGGCTATAAGGCTCAAGTGGGCTAACTTAGGACAATTTGTATTTTGACATTATGGTTCAAAGGCAATTTTCATGGTTCAAATAAATAGGCTTAAACAAAAATTTGCCTAAGATCATTTCCTCAATCCCACCCATACTTGACACATTCTTAGTAAAGACTCAAGGCAAGTTCTAGAGACTAGTACACATATTCAATCAAATTCTCACTGAAAGAAGGTATATTACTCCGAAAATAGGAGTACAATTGGGTTCAAATTCTCACAAGGTTAATTTTGATTGAATATTCTAGGTTCAAGCTCAATTTCGTCTCAAATCACCTCTCATGCTCTATTATGTGCCATTTTTTCATATACTTCTCAAAATAATCTCATCATTAACCATTCATCATCCATCTTTCCCTATTGTTTTTCTTTTTCTTTTCACTTGTTATCTATTTAACTTCTCGGGTTTATCTCATTTTTATTGACTCTAAAATCTAAAGTAATAATACAACTCTAAACTCTAGACTCCTAAAACTCAACATGGAAACGAAATGTAATCAAACTTGGGTTCACAGACCCAACAACACCAATAAAGCAGATAAATCGGCTCACAGACCCAATAACTCCAATCGAAGCAATAAAAATCAGCACAATGGGCTTACGGACCCACTATTATCAAACAACAAGCAAAACAACCGACCGATCAACTAAAAGAAGAAATAGCAGCAAAAACTATAAATATAGCTGCCAAGACGTCCCACGGTACACCCCCTCGCCCAAACTTGGCTGAAAGCCAAAGTTTGGAGGAAAAAAACGTGGTGAGTCTTGGTGCTAACTTACAAATCATTGTGGCGGCGGCGGGGTTTTGAAACCTATACTGGCTCCGAAATCATGTCATCACCTCCTACTGAATCTATTGCTGCTGTCTCCGCATTAAGCCTCCTACTGAATCTGGTACTGAAAGTGGACCATTTAAATTTGCTGAATTTCTGACGTGGCCGTGTTGAAGGTTTAACACGGCCGCGTTCAATTGAACAGAAAATCTTGATTTTGGTCGTGATTTTGACGCGGCCGCGTCCTATGTTTGATACGGCCGTGTTACCTGTCCAGTGCTAAAATGCATTTGTGGAGAGAATTTGACGCGGCCGCGTCCAAAGTGTGACGCGGCCGCGTTGGTTTGGGCTTAATTTTGACGCGGCCATGTCCATAGTGCGACACGGCCGTGTTGCTTCCTTCTCCTTTAGCTTGAGTTTTTTCGTCTCTTCGACCCCTATTTCTTGCAACACTCGTCCATGTTGATTCCTAAAAATATAAAACACTAAAAACACAAGTAAAAACATAAAACTTACAAAAATAATTGAAATAAAATAAAAATAAAAACGGTAAACATTGGGTTGCCTCCCGACAAGCACTTTGTTTTGCGTCATCAGTCGGAAGTTCTTTTCCTATCAACCATTTTCCAGCCACCCCGATTTTGGTAATTTATGAACAATTAAAGAGCTATTTGGGGCGTGTGGATTTCCTACAGCAGCTTGGGTAGTATAAACAATGCTACAATTATGCCTACCCCTTGGACCCGACTTATGTATTGGGAGGGTGATGGTTTCGTTTTGAACACTAAAAATCAACTCCCCTTTAGGCACATCTATAAGTGCTTGGCTAGTCGCCAAGAAAGGTCGTCCTAAGATAAAAGGAAATTCATCCTTCCCTTTCATGTTGACAACTAAGAAATCACTAGGAATTCAAAATTCAGCACTCTCACCACTACATCCTCCGCTACTCCCAATGGCGTTAATGAAGATCCATCAGCCAATTGGATAGTAGTAAATGATCGTTTAATCTCCCTTAATCCTAATTGTCTATACTGCTTAAGGGACATTAGATTTATGCTAGACCCCAAATCGCACATGACATTGTGAAAATCATGACTACCATTTGAGTAAGAAATAGTAAAACTCCCTGGATCTTTTGCTTTTGTAGCTCTTTTTGGTTTCATGCTTGTGTTTCCGCTCTTTTTGAGACTGCTTGGTTTCTTTTTCGTTATCTCTTTTCCATCCTTCCTTGTCTTGGTTTCCTCTTGGGTAGGTTGCAACTCTTCCTTTTTTGTTACCCCCCTATCTTGGACTTTCTCCTGTAACATAACAGCAGTGCTAGATCGCTCTAAAGGATCAAGATTAACAAAGAATGAATTTTTAAAAGAAAAATCAAAAGACTCATCAAGAATAGGAGATGAAATTTTCTTATCTATGATGGTATTGACTTCCTCCTTCCTCTCAATGTTTTTGACTTTCTCACTTGATTTCTTCGCTTCATGATCCTTCGTGCTCATAGTACCATTGTCACCACTAGATGCCACCTTCCTTCTATTCAGTGCTTGAGGAAATGGGGGAGGAGGTACATATGCCGGTGGAGGCACATATGCTGGTTCTTCTACTTCGGTTTCTTGAACCTCACTTGAGTTCTCATCAGATTTTTGCTCCTCTAGCTTCACAACATTACAGTGCTCCCTCGGATTAACCACTGTGTCACTCGGATATTGGCCCTGTTTGTGTTGAGCCCCTACAATCTTTATCAATTGGCTCATGTTTGATGACAATTCACCAATGCTTGCTTGAGTCTGAACCAGTGTGTTCTCAAGCCTTTTGATGTCAGCCCCCTGTCCAGTTATGTGCTTATTTAGCTCAATAAACTTTCCATCTACTTTCTTTTCCAACTGAGCTAGTTTCTCGTCGTATTTAGCAAACTGGGACTGCACAATCTCCTCTTGGCTGGGCTTCGTTCCATCATGAATCATCCCACGCGTAACAGTAAATCCGGGTGGCGGATTAAGTGTATTCTGCGAGTTACCATACGAGAAGTTCTGATGGTTATGATTATGAGGGTACTGAGTGTACCTAGGCTGATTGTTCTGGAAATTGTTGGAGTTTCATTGATTCACAAAGTTTACGTCTTCAACTTCTTCCTAACCCCCTGGTTGTTGTGCTAACGTCAGACTAGTTAGCAAATTTACCTGACTCATCAAAGCTGTCAACTGTGATGTGAGCTTTTCAATTGGCTCATTATTGACTGGCTCGACTTTCATTACATTCGCCACTTTCCTTGGCATGTTTCTCTCATTCGACCATTGGTAGCTTGTTCTAGCCATAGCGTCCAGGATTGAGAATGCCATCCTCACTGACTTCTCCATCAAACTACCACCTGCAGCTGCATCCACTTGGTTTCTAGTCGGAGCAAATAGACCATTATAAAACTTGCATACCTGCTGCTTCTTCGTAAACCCATGTCGAGAGCAACTCCGGATAAGATCCCGGAATCGCTCCCAAGCCTCTCCGAACGGATCCTGATCCAATTTCTTGAACTGGTTGATCTGATTCTGCAGGTCGAGCATCTTGCTCGGTGGAAAATACTTCAACAGAAACGAAGTACTCAAGTCTTCCCAGCTTGTGATATCGTCCAATGAATTGAACCATTGGAGGGCTCTATCTTTTAATGAAAAGGAAAACAGTCTCAGTTTAACCTGCTTGTGTGGACCATGGTTTATCTTGATGGTATCTGCCAGTCTTCGAAACTTTATCAGGTGAGCATTTGGATCCTCTAAAGCACTTCCCCCATACTGGTTTTACTGTCCTATGTTAATTAGTGCAAGCTTTAGCTCGAAACTATTAGCATTAAGTGGTGGAGGTCGTACTCCTCCTGCCTGCTGATTTGGATTAGGCTTAAGGCAGTCACTGATGGGAATATCATATTCGTCTCCTGCATCTGGTTCTATCTGAATTGGTTCGTCCTGCTGTTGAGGTATCTGCTGTTGTATATTAGTAACACGATCATCCAAGCGTGCCAAAGCTATCAACACTCTGTTTAAAGCTTCATCCTGATTCACTTGCTGTGGTGGGTTCTCCATCTCAGACGCGAAATTCTTTCTAGTTCGATGTCTACGAGCTGTCGCTTCAATTTCTGGATCGAAAGGAAGAAGGTTTTCTTTTCCTTTTGATCTGGTGTGCATGCGAAGCCTAAAAACACCAAAAACAACGAATACAAAATAACACTAAAATTAAACAAAAAATTAAAAACGAAAATTAAATAAAAAATACGAAGAATAAAATCTAGTCTAGTTTCCTCCTATTTTTCAAGATAAAAACTAAGCGCTAAATCCTATTCCCCGGCAACGGCGCCAAAAACTTGACACATCGGTTTTCTAACCTAGTGTTCCGCAAGTGTACGGTTGTAGGTGTAGTAGCGACAGTCAAGGTCGATTCCACAAGGAATAGATTTTTAGGTAGTTCGATACCTCGATACTCTAGGATTGTCCTCTTGACTGGTCTGGGCCGGTCTAGGCCAGTTTTTGGCTGGTTTAGACTGGTTTTTGCCAATTTTGTTTGGTTTAAACGCCCCTTCAACTTGTTCTTTCGTCCTTTAGTCGTAAATCACGACTTTTACTCCTAAAAATACTCAAAAATACCTTAAAATAAATCAAACACGTTAAATGGTCCAATTCATAGCACTTTATCCAATTCTTGACTAATTATGCACATACTTCCTATAAAAATACTATCATAAGTCGACCTAATTACATGCATAATTAACGTGTATCAGAAGCTGTAACATCCCGTAAATTATTTAATCATGTATCATATTTAATTATTTTATTTTTGTCTTATGAGGTTTATTCTATTTTTATTAATTATTAATTATGTCAATTATTATTTCAATTTAAAGCTAAAAGTATATTTCATGTTATTAGGTTTCTAAATATTTAATTTGGACATAAGCCCAATGCATTACTCAACCCCAAACCCATGAATTTACTTAGAGACAAGAAACCACTTTTCCAGTTTAATTAGGAGTCCTAAACCCTATAAATATAATCTATAAATAAGGGATTCTGATAAGTAGAAAAATGTGCATTATTCAGACTGATAGAAATATGATTTTATTGCATTTTATTAATTATGCACCGGTTATTTTTTCAACTTATATGCATGTTAAAACAAATACAAGTTGTGTTTTTATGTAATTGTAGTGGACTTGGAGTACTTTTTGGACCACTTGGGATGGATCAACGAGTAAATGAAGAACCGAGTCGAAATTGACCCAGTTGGAAGAGAAAATGACGAGTGATTTGGTTTAGTACTTTATTGGGCCATGAAAGGCCAATTTGGCCTTTAAAGATAATTTGGCCAACAGGCCCAGATGAAGAGAAGGGAACAACAAGTTTTCATTAAAAGAGGCCAAGGTGGCGTAGGTGGGCTTAGACTAGAGAAAGCCCAATGGGCTTATAAAAAGAAAATGAGAGGCATGGGTTCATATATTGAATTTGCGTGGGACAACAACTAGAGGCGAGGCGCAAGTTCGAGGAAAAAATATTCGCAATTCATTTGGTTTTATTTTCGTTCAATTAAACTATGTCTTTAATTTATTGTTATGAGACTTTGGATATTATTATAGTTATGTGTAGCTAATTTACTTTTTACCAGTTCGAAGAAATGTTGAATCCTGCTCGTATTTTTATGTTAATTAATTCGTAGTTATGTTTCGAATTCTATTCGATGGTTTATTTGTATTACTTGATCGCTTGATTTATGATATTTCGATTTCTGGATTTGATACGGCCCGTCGGATTAGGTTATTGATTTGTCTATCGCCAAATTATTGAATTGTAAATCGTAGTTGTTGCAGTTTTATAATAATAAGTAGTAATTAACGATTTATTAGTTAGGGGTAATATAACTCTAGTTCATCTGAATCGAGCTTGTGTATTTGGAGTCTAGTTTTACCTATTATCTTAGTCATTAATGTGTTTAATGAATTAAACTTAGAGAGTTTGTTCTAGGTTGTTCTATTAAATATGGTTGTCTAAAGAGCTTAATTACTTCGAGCCAACATGGCTTATTGTCGGTCTAGGGTTAGAGAGTTGTGAGATAGATTATTGGATACAATTAGTTAATTAATTCGCTCTACGAGTACGAGGATACTAAACAGAGAACTGATATTGTTTTGATATTGATTAAAGTCGTGCTATCTACTTATTTAATTATCTAAATTATTTAGTTTATAATTGTTTATTTATTTAGTTGAGTAATTACATTAAATCCAACCAAACCCCCTAATCTACTTTTGCTTGTTCAGTTATTAATATTAGAAACATAATTAATTTATCCTCTCCTTATGGGATTTCGACCCTTTCTTGCCACTGCTACTAGTTAGTAGAGGTAGATAATGTAACTTAATTTGGTGTGCCTCGACAGCACGGTTAGATCATGTGATAAATCAAAATCACAACCCAAATCATTTATTTTCTCAAAATTTTCATCCAAAATACCCCAGGGGTCATTGGGAGAGCCGACATCATCGGCCGAGCCTCTTTTTCCTCTTTCATCTTATTTTCAGTATTCACTTTAAAAATTTGAAAACCATATCTATATTTATTGGATTTCAATAAAATTTTAATATCTTATTCCATGACATGTTTTAAAGCTACAGTAAAACTTCAACTCTATATGATTCATATTTTATTTTATATTAATTTTCTATCTCCGCTGATCCAGATTTTAAATATTATATTTTTCCATCTAGAAATTTCGTAAATATATATTTATAAGTCTTCAAAGCTTATGTTTTTTTGGATATGTAGTTTCCCAGTATGTTTTCTATATTCTGTAATAATTTCCAAAGAATCTATCAAGTAGTTTTGGATTTATGAATATTTTCTCACGGCTACGCAGAATTTACTATTGCAATTATTCCGATTTCAAAAATTAAAAATTCATAATTTTACTTCTTATAAATTTATGAAGTTTAAATATGCTATGCATATACTATGTTTAATTTATGATGTATTAAATATTTAGTCACAACTACGCAGAATATGTATAAATATAAAACCTTCTACTTTCTTTCAAAATATTTCCACATCTTTTCAAAAACCATGGCCAAAACCTAAAATTCCTATTTATTTATTCCTAAGTCCAACCCAGGAAAAATATATTACATTAATATTATGGTGATGACGATATGAGGCACGAAGGATTAGGAGCATACTCTGCATGAACATATTCACGCAAGATTCTTGGAGTATATTCACGCATCACAATTCAGGTGGGTGTTCTTACTTGTCTTAATTATATGTGCTTGTTTTATTTATGTGATATAATTGTTTTCTAATGAAGTGCAAGATCTTCGTTGCATTATATGTTTATGAAATACAAGACCTAAGTTGCATTATTATAAGTTTGATTTTATCCCATCCCATAAGTTGGTGTAATCTGGGAAAACCTATGTACACATATGTTAAGTTGGTGTGATCCGGCTCAACCTGTGCACACATATGTTATAAGTTGGTGTGATCCGTGGCACCCGGTGCACACATATATTACATAGTAAATTAATTGTTATTCATGTTTCTGTTTCAAACGTATAATTTTAATATAGACTTGTAAGAGGCTGGTGGAAGCTTACCCCCCCCCCCCCCCCTCCCGCAATTAATATTTGCAGGGTTATGTTGTGGAGCTGACGAAGAGGCGAGGGCGATACAGTGAAGTGCATGAATCATTTTAAACTCAATTATGAGTTAATTGTAAGATATTCACCTAAGTCTTTATATAATTACATGTTTTCTGTAACGTAAGTGTTTATGATTTAATTGTATTAAATTACTTTCCGCTGCTATATATTAAAATCAATGTTATTGAATTCACATTACATGTTTTGATTGGAAAACATATTTTAAGTTTATATTTATTATGTAATTTATGCTCAAATAGTTTTTAACGGCCAGATTTATTAATTATTTCTCCATTAAAATGAATGATTTTCATTGATTTATTCTTTGACTTTCTAATGTGCTTTAAAAATAGTTTTACGAAAATAGGGTCGTTACAGAAGATGAGGTAATTGTGGAACCGTCGATGAGGGATTAACGGCTGCTGGCGAGGAATAAGCTAAGGCGGAGGGGATCAATTTAGGGTTAGCGAGGGAACAGCTATGACGGGGTGGCCCAGAACAGCTATGGTGGAGGCGGATGTGCGCGGAGCAGCTACGACAAAGGGTTTTGTGTTTTAACCCTCTTTTCTGAGAATAAATTTCTCTCTTATTTGCTTAGTTTAATTTCCTCTAGTAAAACTTATTAACATTTGGTGGCTTTGGTGGGAAATGTTTCACCTTTTTTTATTTTTCACAAACTGTTCATTATTTTTAAATGAATTCAATAATTTCCTCACTAGTGCTCAAGTTTATACCAAGAGTATTAGTTTACTGTCACTAAAATCACATCTCATATTTATTTAGAGTATTTTTCATCAGTCACTAATAATAAATAAAAAATAGAAAATCAACAAGTACATTAACAACAACAAGAAAAATTGAAATTGAAATATAATTAATAAGCAAACAACCCACTATACCAATCTTTTGTGCTTACTGATTCAAGAAAGAAAAGATATACAATTTTAATCAGTGGGGCAAAATCTAGAATTGTGAAAGTGCATAAACAAGTTTGATGGGATATGGCCAATTTACTTTCTCGGTGTACCATGGATAAGGACTATTTGTCCCATGTTAACCAATGTTTACACTGACCCGAGTTTATGTCTACTATTTTGGACAAAAGGTTGGATAACTGATCCCTCCTCTCCCCCTTCGATTACTTTTATCCCTTGGGACAAGCTTCAGGCAATTATATATGAATAACCCGATACCTTTCATCTCATTTTGTAAGTTAGAGCTTCATTTTCCTTCAAAGCCCCACGAAGGGACATGAAGGGAAGCTAAGGAAGGTCACATTGACGTTCAAGGTCACAATTTGAGTGAAGGGAAGCTAACTCCAACTTCAATCAAGGTAATTTTGCAAGACAACATCTACATCTTCTTCAATAAAGATCACATTATTTGGGTGTTTAGTGTTTGACAAGATTTTTTTCTTTGTTTTTCTTGTGTCGATCATTTTTAGCGGGCTTGCTGTAAATATTGCTCTCTCGCTATAAACGTGCGTTTCTTCTAGGCCCGTGTTTTTAAGACGATGTTGGGCCTAAGAGTTGGAGATCCTTATTTATGGAACCGCGTGGTGTTTATTTTTGTGATGTTTCTGGGCTGCTGATGTTTATGATTCCATTTCTATTTCTTATGATGTTTGTGTCGATCAGTTCTTATTTATTTGTGTGATGTTTGTGCGCTTCTGATATAGGTCTTGAGCAATATTTTGATTGACATTGTATAAGTTTATTGGGCATGCTTGTGAGAAGGTTTACTATGCATATATTTGCAGCAAACAAAACACCCCATGCATATTTGCTACACTCTTTCATACAAATAAGTTCTCCAGAAATATATTACATTTCATTACCTAAGAGGCATTGACCAAAAAATGGAACGATGTACTATGCATATATTTGCTACAACCAAATACAGTATTAAGAAATGTTTATGCAACATTCCATCTTGTCTTATCTCCCATGCCTTTGCCGTGTGAGTCTACAACTGATTTTGGAATTTGTACTTCATGTATTTTGATAACGCTAGGAGCAGACAAAATCCTATTGAGCCTATTTTCATCATTTGAATTGGTTACACGTAAGTTAGAGAATAAATTGTTTTGGACTCATAAGATGGATATTGAACGTGAAGAGGATCAAAATGGCAGAGATATAGAATTATTTTTTATTTTACAAAAAAAATATGGACTCGTGGCTAATGTTCCTAACAATGGTTAACCTTTACTACCTACATAAACGTCAATTGACAACGGCTAGGTTTATGAATAATTTTCATAGACATTATAGTTTATTATTAAGGACTCCAAAATGCATGGAAGAATTGCATGATCTGGTTGGGATTTCAGACGAGACTTGTTACATTCATCTTAGGATGAATAGAATGATGTAGGTTATCAATGCTTTTAGAAAGCTTGGGTGGTTTAACAAGCACTAAAAATAATAAAACAGTCGAAAAATTGGCACATTTCTTAAATATATTAATGCATTACACAAAAAATCGTATATTAAAATCGAGCTACAAAGTTCCACCTGAACTATAAGCAAACACTCTCATTGAGTGTTGAATGCTCTAATCAAAGTACACCAAGTACTCCTAGTGAAACCCCAACCGATTGATGATCAATGCACCAACGAGCGATGAAAATGATTAAGGTAAAGATTAGTACATTATCCATAATCTAATTCAATATTAAATGTTTTAAGCCATGTAACTGTATTACATAATTGTGTAGGGCTGTTTAGGGGCTCTAGGCGACACCTACGTACACGGAACAATAGCCATGTGTGATTTATGACGCTATCGTAACAGAAAGGGTCAAACATAAGTGAATGTATTTAGCTGCTTGTGACCTTTATTTTAATTTTACACATGTTTTGAGTGAGTGGGAAGTTAGTGCGGCTGATTCAAGAGTCTTAATAGATGTCGTCACTAGAAAAAATGGAGTCTAGGTTCTTAGAGGTAATTTTGTTAACAGATACATGTATTTCATGCACCTAGGAAAATAACTATGCCCTAGATTTGTACAATTAAAATGCATACTAATGTTGCCTCATTAGTCTTTGAGTGCAAAAAGTAATTATTACCTTTGCGACAACGGTTACATTAACGGTGAAGGGTTCTTGAGTCCATATCGAGAATTTCGTTATCATGTCAACGAGTGGGGCGTGGGAGTTCCCAACCTCGTATCAAAGAGGAGGTCTTCAATATGAAATATTGTAAGACCGTAACGTAATTGAACGAGTGTTTGACATCTTGAAAAGGAGATGGACTATCCTCTGTAGTAGTTCTTTCTACCCAATACGAGTCCAGAATCGAATAATAATTGCATGTTACCTGCTCCATAACTTTATACATATAACAATGCCTTTCGATCCAATTGAGAATAAAGTATCCCAAGATGTTGTATTTAAAAAGAAAAACCACATACCACTATAATTTGATTTTCTTTCTTTCTTTGTTTTTTGTTTTTTTGTTTTTTTTTTTTTTAAATTTCTCTCATATCCAACGATCCAAATAGCCTTTTCCCACCGAGCTAAAAGCTTGTTTGGTCTTATAACTTTTTGCTTGTGCTATTTTGGTCCCAAAAAAAGTTATGAATTCAATTTAGTCCCACAACTCTTGAATTGGATCCCTTTTGGTCCTTATTTGGTCGGCGGTGACCAATTTCGTCGGAAAACAGCATGTGTCGGTTACGTGCAAAAAAATTCCGGTCGCTTTAGTCCAGCATGGCACCGATGTCTTACGTGGATTTTTTTTTTTTAAAAAAATTTATTATCGTAGAAGGCAATTAAAAAAAAATTCACATCAGCAAATGATTTATCATCTTTCTTCATTCACGATTCACGCAGGGAAACAAAACAAGGAACCCTAATTTTCGCTTTCACTCTCTAAATCGAATTGCTATTCTTGCAGGTTACTTAATTGGTGTTCACGCTAGTGTAGGTAATTCCTGAAGCCGTTCTTGCAAACCACGTCGCAGCAGAATCGAATGGTGGAGTCGCAACAGAGTCGGACGATGGAGCCTGTTTCTTGCGGTTACAACCTTGCAGCCAAAATTCGTGACCTCTTGGAAGGATGATAACGTCGGGCGGAGGTTTCTGGGTTGTTCAATATACCTGGTAACTAATTTACATTTTCGATTTGTTATTATTAAATTCAATGTCGTAGGCCCTTTTTTATTTTTTATAAAAATTTCTTCTTGAAATCATTTGTAGCAAGATGGATACTGTAAATTCCTTCAATGGTTTGAACCACTGCTCTGCGAGAGATCGAGAAATATAATCCATGGATTTCTACGCAACGAGTCGACCGCCGAATTGGAGTGTTTGAAGATAGAATGCAGTCAGCTCACTGCGAGAAAACAACATCTTGAAATGGTAATATTAAGAATGGAGGAAATGAGTACCTTATTGTAAGATGTGAGAAGCTCCCTTGAAGAAGATAACAAGAAACTACTCATATCTAGTAGAAAAGTGAAGAATGAAATTCTATATTTGAAGAAACGTGACCAATTGACAGTGTTGTTTGGGTTCTTTATTCTATTTGTGGTTTGTTGGTTCTTGTTTAGGGTGTTTGTTGATGATGGGAGCACTAGTAGGAAAATGATTGCTTGATGTGCTTACATTAGAATTTAATGAAAAGATGAATGACAACTATGTAGTATGGTTTTTGTCTTGCATCTGTGTACTCTCTTTTACATTTTTAAATGTAAAGAACTCCAATATATGCTATTTCAATTCTAATAGTGTTTGCAATTGTGTAATCTCCTTTACAAAAGACATAATACATGCTATTTTAATTCTAATGCAATTTCAAGGAATTTAATAAATTGTGTAGATTATAATCATACAAATGTGTAACCAAAAGAGATCATCTGATTTCCAAATGTTTAACCTATTCTGAATTTTTTGAAATAATGAAAATATGCAATTTTCATCTATAAACACGGAAAGCCCAGATTTGGCACCGGCTTAACTCGCCGCAACAGCGATGGCCCAATGTCGCGGTCGCGTTGCGACTTCAACTCCCGATGCACTAAGACGCAAGCTTTTGATGTGACCGCGAGGAGCCCTATCGCGGTCGCGGTCCGTCTTCAAGACTTTGCAGATCGAACCTCCACCTTCAAAACCAATGTGAACCAAAACAGACGAGATTCAAGTCACTATTTCAACATAAACAATCCAAAGAAATGACAAAACAATAGTAAATTGGTTCATTCCATATCTCCAAAATGCAGAAACATTTCATCATCCAAAATACAAAGGCCATGCCACTATGCAGAATTAATAACCCACAATATGAAACATTTCATCTCCTAAATACAAAGACCACTATCCAAAATGCAGAAACACAGGAATCATCCATCATTAGGCCCGGATGATAGGTCCATGAATTTCCTTTCTTTGTTTTCCATAATTATCTTATTGAAGTTGTGACATTAGTTTGTACCTCTACTGAATGTTACAAACTGAGACGACGTTGAAGGTGGTGGAGCTTTGATTTGGACCCGTGGTCCAATAGGCATGTTGGCAGTTTGTCCCATCCGGAGCTGCTCAAACATTGAAGGCCCAGGTTGCGTTCGTGGCTGAGCAATATGATTCCATGCGCTATTTATAACATGGCTTTATTGCATGTTCATTTCCGACTCATCTTCAGCATCACTGGGGTTAGGATGGACAACAAAATTTGGTGGTGCCATTTGCTTAAATTGAACATATCAGTGTTAATTTGAAAATCTGAAAAATGACCAACATTTGAAACATACACCATAATTACAAATACATTTGCCTATTTAAACTTGCATTCATTTCACAGCTACCAAGTTGTATGTCTCAACAGAATCCACATGGCTTGTACTTTCAACCTATATTGAAACTGTCTAAGTTAATTTCTGAATACCAGTCAACAATGTGCTCTAAACTAACTAATAATTCAAGCTTTCATTCAGGTTAAAATTAATCATAGCGTCCTTATTCCAGCAGCCCTAGTACGCTTTTTGTTAGTAGTCTCTAACACTTGTTTCTTACTCTTACTTTGAGCCTTACAATAATAAAAAAAAATATATAGCATTTTAAGTAAAATTAATAAAACAAAGTTTCTAAGGATAGTACAGCCTACCTTTGGGACATTGCCTGTACTATTTGCGTTGACTTCACTGCTGCCAACATCACAATTCTCTGTAACAGGGACTTCGGAATTTGTCTACACCATAAATTTTTTATTGATCAATTAACAAATAGAATAGTAAATATTTTAAAATTGAATAACATACATTCAACATATTATACCTCAGTTTCATTCCTTTTGTTGCATGTGACAGAGTTATGTCCAGCAACTCCACACTTCCTACACTTCAATGTAGTTTGTTGTCTTCGCATCTTGATCACTTTTCCCTTTCCCTTCTTCCTACCTTTTGTTGGCTGCTCATCAGGTTCTAATCTTCTTTTTGTGGGCTTTCTACCTCTGGTTTTCTTGGTGCTAAGGTTCGGGGGCAATGGGGGGATAAACAAAGTCTCACCCTATAATGCCTTATAGCTTATACCCAATAATGGGTTTTCATAAGCCTTGAGGTATGACTCAACCGTGTAGAACTCATCAACATAATCAAGTGGATCAATTTTTTGCTTAACCAATGCACCATGAGTACATGGAATACCACTCAACTGCTAAGCCCGACAACTACATGTCCTTTCCACAATATCAACTGTGTATTGTCCTCCCTCAAACATTGAAACTTGATAATGTCTATCACTAGACTTTATAGGTACACAATCCGCCACCTTCTAAGCATTCCTCTCAACTATCTTTGCAATCCTTGGACACACCCTACCTTTCCATTTGGCCCTAGACCTTTCTCTATTCTTCGCAAACCTCTTAGTCAAATGTTATGTTATCCATCCAGCCATTGTAATGATTGATCTACTCCCCACATCAAGAATAATATTATAAAAGGCCTCACAGACATTATTCAGAATTAATACGTAAGAAGGCCTGTTTTAGTACTGTCAAGAACCACTCCCAGATTGCCACATTCTTTCTCAACAACGACGTAAGCTACATGGAACAAATTATTGTTTGCATCGACACCCGCATCAGTCAATAGTATTCCCCCATACTCCCCCTTCAAGAAAGTACCATCAACCCCTAATATTGGCATGTAGCCCCTCACAAACCCAACCTTAAGTGCGTAAAAACAAACATAATGGCTACTGAATCTGGTTGCCCTATCACTCACATTAGTCCATAATAGGATTGTACTACCAGGGTTTGTCTTCCTTAGTTCATCCACGTAAGACCACAATTTTGAAAATTGAAGATCTGCATCACCCTCGATCTTTTTCAATGCTTTCACTTTGGCCTTATAGGCCTGATACTTCGACACTTCGCACCTTGTACGTATCGAAAGATGTGTTAGCCATAAACCCCATTACATCTCGGTTATCATCAAATTGGAACCACTGTAAAAACTTGTCACTCAACCATGTTGAGATCAGATTTTTCACATCACCAGAAGGCATACACGAGTGCTTTCCACAATGTTTTTTTTTTTTTTTTTTTTTTTTTTTTTTTTATCTAAAATGACTCCTCACCTTTCTTTTCAAAAGATTCATACCCACTTACAACCCGTACTCCTATACCTAACATAAACTCTTTTCTAATGATTCTTTATTAACCTAATGCTTCTCCTATGTTTAATTGCATGTGAATTGTGTAACCAACCTAAACTCCTTCTTGGTTGCAAAAATCTGGTTTGGGTGGAATGAGGGTTGTAGGTTATTTTAGGATTAAAGACAGGGTAGTTAGGCTGATCCTCATCATCCTCTGACACCCTATGCTCATCGAAGTATTTGACTACCTCAACCACATCGCCCTCTTTCTATGAATCAGTCTCCTCATCACTTGATTCCTCTACAACAGCCTCCTTACCCTTAATATTTGAAGGTGCATCCCCAATAGGAGAGACCCCAATGCCCCCTAGGTTGCCTCCTTGATCTCCCTCAACCGAATCTACCTAAGTTACGGGACACTTAACAAAGACACTGCTCTCAGTCACATTGGATGGATCAACATCGACCAAATCCCCCGAAACATTATCAACAATAGAATCAAACATTTGATCATCTTCATCCTCGGTTTCATTTCCTATTACATAATCAGGGTCCTCATACTCCTTATATTCAGAGTCAGAGTCAACAATGTTAGTACAAGGATCCTGAGCTACGGTTTCTACATAAATTTATGCTTCTCTACTGAGCTAGACTTTCCAGGGCAAATCTTTTAAACTATGAGTCAGTTCCACAGAACACAAATACACCTTCTTTCAACTTCAAGTAGTATTTCCTAGCACCCTTCACCCTAGCTTGTTGACTCAGTTTATCTAGGTCAAGGCAATTGATTGAATCAGCTTTAACCCAGTCAAAGACTATGCAATCACCCTCTATATACTCAGTTTTGGGCATATCTTCAAATTTACCCCCAAAATAAAAGCCCACAGTAACATATTTGGTTGTTGACTCTGTCAATTACAAAACAGAAAACACAAGAGACAACAAAACAAAAAACAGCCGATTAACTTATTATAACACCATAACCAGTAAAATAAAACCATTACAACCGAAAAAAAAAAAAAGATCATATAATATAAAAAAAGGACCTCACAGAGTCCAAAGTATTCCAAAAGCAACATAAATTAATGTCCGCTAGTTGGGATCATTACTTTCGACAATAACACCATATAAAAAACACATATTCTCTACTGGAGTAGAGCCCAAAAAAGAATCAAAGAACACGACAATAATGCAAACCCTAGTTAACTAGAAATTTGAGAACCAAGTTGAACCACTCTAAAATATACATGCCATACATCTCAGAACACTACACAACCCACAAAACCTGAAAACTAACCAACGAGAATTAATCGGGCCGCGACTAGTTGCGCGCGCCCTTTGTACGCATAAACACCATTTTCATTCAGCTGCCTCGGAAATTAAGACCCTTCACAAACCTTCGTCTTCGCACTTGATTTGGGGGAAGCACCTTACACCTAGGGTTTTCGAAGATTTTTGGGGAGAAAAAGGTTTGTGTTTTCTTCTCTTCGTTTTTTAGTTACTGGGCATCGATTTGGTTTCAATTTATTTTGCAAATGTAATTTTAAGTTTAATTTAATATTTTCCTGTTTTTAAATCCAATTTCTGATGTGGCATACTAATCCCACGTGTAATTACGGGTGCTTTTATAAAATGGGACAGGGAGGACGCCACATAGGATTATTTAGTGGCCGGAGCCACGCTGGACAAGAGCGATTGCAATTTTTTTGCACGTGACAGACATGTGCTAATTTCCAGTGAAATTGGTTACCGTCGACCAAATGAGGACCAAAAGGAATTCAATTCGTAAATTGTTGGACTAAATTGAATTTAAAACCTTTTTTAAAAATCAAAATAACTCAAACCAAAAGTTACGGACAAAAAAAAAACTTTTAGCTCTCTGCCCACCTATAGTTGATGAAAATAAATTTTAAAACAATGAGTGGCTGCTTCTTGAAGTCAAAATTGGCAGAAATTAAATAAATTCAGAGAAGTGGAATATCCACCAAATTCAGCTTCAACAAAGAACAACTCAAAATAATTTCAAACAAAGATTAATTATTATTATTACAAGAGACGGCTAGCAGTACACTAATTTTTATCCAGTATTTATTTTAGTTGACTGGGTGCTACGAAATACCACTGTAAGAACTCCACGTGACCCCAATCTATTTAACACACATTTGAACACTGAACCCGTGCTCCACGAGCGACTCACGCTTCTAATCTAATTAACGGCATATTCAATATTCCCAGCACGCGCCACCGCACGCGCTATCAATAGAACATGGCTATGTCTGGTTCACTCTGTTACGCCGGACCGGTTCCAATTAAAGCCTCCTCAAAGCAACCTACTGCACAATTACCCGGATTCGCAGCGTGCGTGGCCCGCAACTCGCTTCCCTTTTTAAAATTCACGGCCAGACCTTCTTCCTCACCGGTGGCGGTTGTGGTTGCTGCTGCCGCCAGCACAGCTGAAGCCGAGCCGCAGACTGGAGCTGCTACACCGGCCAAGGCTTTGCCTTTCCGCGTCGGCCATGGATTCGATCTTCACCGCCTGGAGCCGGGGTACCCTCTCATCATCGGCGGTATTAATATTCCTCATGATCGAGGCTGCGAGGCTCACTCCGATGGTAATTAATAAAGTCAATTACATTTACTTGTGCTTATTTATATACATACTCTGAAATTTGAATAGCAATATACAAATTGATTAGTTTTTACTTTTTCACTTCTTTCCATTATATAAAATTATAGGAATTATTTTTCCCCCTTTTTTCTTCTTGTAGAGCCGTATTTCGTTGTCAGTGATGTGTCATGATATCAAGATGAAATGAAGAAATATGATACTGAAACATGCTTGAAAATTGAGAATAATTGAGTTATTTGGTTAATTTTTGTGATTGCTCTAGGTGATGTATTGCTGCACTGTGTGGTTGATGCAATATTGGGGGCATTAGGGCTCCCAGATATTGGGCAGATTTTTCCAGACACAGATCCTAAATGGAAAGGGGCCGCATCTTCTGTCTTTATGAAGGAGGCGGTGAGTATTCAGTGTTCGTCATTTCTTCTATGTTCAATAGGTTTATTGCATCGCCTGAATGCATTTAGATTATCCTTTAATTTCTATCTGTCTTTTGATTTTGAAAATGATAGATGTGCTCTCTTCAATGGTGAAACGGAACTGAATGACGATAGAAAAGTGGATTTAGACTACTTCAGTTGACTTGCCTTTGGATGATTTGTTTTCTGCAACTAGTAATGTCTAAGATTTTCCTCATATAAGCATACTGATCCAGATTTTTCTTTTTCTGTTTCTTTTTTCTTTTCTTTTAATCGCATTGTCATATATTGCTGTGGAGATCAACAAGTTCATTGAAAAGATATATGATGGCTCAAGCTCTGTTTTTTCCTATTATCATAAAAAATCCTTCATTTGTTTCTACAATTCATCAGCTGAATTATATGAAGCCAGCATCTATCTTGATTTTTGCTGTAGCAGGATGAGCAACATTCTTGGTGGATTTGCCTTGTGCAGTAAATATATAGAAAATAAATTAATTTGTTATGTTGTGAGACTGTCCAGTAGTGTGTGCTAATAAGTTTGTCCCTAGTAACGGCATTTCAGTGCTCGTTCTATGAGGGGGAGAAAGTATAGTAAATGTGGGTATTTTGACCCATTTGAGTTGTAGAAAAATCGGATGCAGCCACATATTTTAAAGCGAGTGATATTCCAATTTGGTACATAAAAAGAAGATAGCCTTCATGGTATGTGCTATGACAATGAGTCAAAGGGTATGAAAGTGATTTAAATCTGCAGAAGCTAGAGAAAGCCACTTTTTCGAGCTAATGCAGCGAGTTTGAGGAACTATGGTGCCAATGTTCTTTCATGGATCGTTTTGTGCATTTCTCATGCTTTAGTCCCGTGTTACCAACTTCAACTGATAAAGACTTTCGCCTCTTATATTTCCGGAGCTTATTTTTCATTGCACAAGATCATACATGTAATATTAATACTACGCTCTTCATTAGAGAACATTTGCATTTTCGGTGCTTCAATGAGTTTGATGTTTATTGAATTCAGTTTTAATTCCACTGATCTGGTATATGTTAGGTTCGGCTAATGCATGAGGCAGGCTACGAGCTTGGAAATTTGGATGCCACATTGATTCTCCAAAGGCCAAAGTTAAGCCCGCACAAGGAGACTATAAGGGCAAACTTATGCGAGCTACTCGGGGCTGATCCTAAAGTGGTAAATCTTAAGGCCAAAACTCATGAGAAGGTCGACAGCCTTGGGGAGAACCGGAGTATAGCAGCACATACAGTTGTTCTCCTTATGAGGAAGTAATATTATACATGCATTGCACTTAGGAATCCAATTACTTTGTCTGTTTTATACAGTTAAATGGAACAATTATAGGTTCCATTTGAATACGATAATCACCTGTTTGTAAACTTAAAGTTCAAAAACATGTACTTTCATAACATCAAAAGCTGGTATTTTTTTTGATAATTCATATATCGGTGCATGAGATAAAGGAGCTGGATTTCTGCAGTTGCATTATAGTTACAGCTGATGGTTGATTTCGATTTTGAACATATTTATTCTTATAAGAGAAACGTCTGAGAAAACTATTGTGGAAACCTTATTATAATGTAAAAGTTTGTGGTTACAAGCTTTGGGCTTCCAATCATTTTTGCATCAAAATGGTGTAATTTTGTACCCATTTTGGTATACACCATTCTGTTTGATGTTTGTTGTTTGTTTTTTAAGGGAATTATATGCTATTATATATAATCAAGCATTGGACTGACGCTCTACATCTTTATGCAACAATTGTAAAACGCATGAACTTTTTCTACCCAAACACTATTCATCTATCCCAACAAAAATATGTGCTAACTTATGAGCTACCGCATTAGCTTGTCTTGGAATATATGAGAATCTGTCACACCCCACATTAACGGCAAACATGCGAATATCTTCCACAATCAATCTACAATGTATGTCCTCCACTTCAACTTTATTCAAGAAAGAGACAAGCGTGAGTCAATTACTTTCAACTTTCAGTCCAGATACACCTGCCTCAAAAGCTGTGTGAAGAGCAAATCTCACAGCGAGATCCTCTAGCATAGTTGTGGAACAGCTAGCTCAGACACGAGTAACAGCAGCTAGAAGTGGCTCACCTTCATGGTCACTAAATTTGGCCATATCTGAATTAAGTTTTCGGCGATGAATGTTAGGAGGAGACCAAAATAATGGCTTATGCGCCTCATGTTGTACATCATGATGTACATTCGCTGCATTCACGCTGCTAAACTCAGCAACTCGCTTAAACACAAGATTGTTGGACCGAAAGCTTCAACCTCGAGATAAAAGCGATAACAGGACCACCAAATCTGCCATAAGACGTACGAGATCAATTCAAAGGTTTCCCCCGGGATCTTTGCTAACAACTCCTAGCAAGTTATCTTAAAAAATACATGAAACTCATCCACTTCATGGAGCCCAATTGGACTTTGCCGCCAAACGTGTTGGATTATCGGGCAATTAAAGAAGAGGTGTTCCGTTGTTTCCACATCCTCCCACATATTGAGCACACAAGGTTATCTCCCACATGGCACTTCACAAGGTCCAGTTAAGTAGGCTAAGAATCATGACAAGCGCGCCATAAGAAGTGCTTGATTGTCAATATTTGCACGTTCGGTAGCTTCATCCAAGCAAAATTTGTGTTGCTTGATGAAGAAAATTTCACACCATTTTTTAAAAACATGACTGCCAAATGGTAGGCCATTTTAATAGTAAAGTTTCCTAGATCGTGATATCTTCCAGAATCGTCGATCAGCCGGCAGTCGAGGACTTAGCGACATTGCATAATGATGCTCGGTTCCTCCATTGTAAAGGTTGTAGCAATCGTATCCATATCGCATGTCCGATTACCCGCATCAATAAAATCAAAGAGAAGTGTGTTAGAGGGAAATCAAGTGAGTTCATTTTTAGGGGTTACCTGCTTGTTAATGCCCATCCAATCATCTGTCGCAACATGAATTAACATGTCGTTTCCAACCAGCCAGACCATTCCTTTATTAATGAGATCCCAAGCACTAAGGATACTCCACCATAAATAACTTGGATTCAAGCCCACCTGTGCCAAAGAAAGATTAGAGTTAGGATAATATTTGGCCATAAGAATACATGTTGGCAAAGAATCGAGATTATCTAAATCCTCCAGTACTGCGTGGCAACCATAGCAAGATTAAAGAAGTGCAATTCATGAAGTCCTAAACGCCTAACGTTTTCCGCTCTCGTGGACTTCTCCCAGCTAACCCAATTATGTTTTCTCTCATCCTGTGTGGACCCCAAGTGAAACAGGGCAATGACCTTCGCATGTAGCAATGTAAAAGATCAAGGAAGCAACTCATCATGTAGTTCAAAACTAATTGTAAGATTGTTTTGATCAACACTTCACAACCAGCCTTGGTAAGTGCATGTTCTTTCTATGTTTTTATTTGACTCAATACTGTTTCAACCGTCATTTTGAAGACCTACATTTTAGGCCGCCCTATGATAGTAGGAAGGCCTAAATATTTCTCAAACCGATTATTGCCCCAGAAATTCAAAATTTTGGCAAATCAGCCTTTGTCTCCATAAAAAATATTCGCGCTTGAAATCAACTCCGATTATTTCATATTACTTATTTATCTTAGGGCTCATTCGTACTTGCGAATAATGGATCAGATATGATCACATTCACCCCTATTAGCATAGAAAAACAGAATGTTGTCGTCTGCAACAAAGAGATGTGAGATTGGTGGCGGCGCATAGGCCACCCTTATACCATGAATTGAACCATCCTATTTTTCTCTTTGCAATGAGGCTGAGAAAGCTTCTGGCCAGCAAATAAACAAGTAAGGCGATAACGGATCCCCTTGGTGAAGTCCTTTCCCGGGAGAACAAACTTTGTAGGTTCCATTAGCTAGGACAAAATAAGACACAAGTTACACACATCTCATAACCAAATTAACCCAACCCTTAGTAAAGCCCATCCAGATTCAAATAGCTCGTAACAAAGTCCATTCCACCCTATCATAGACTTTACTCATATCGAGTTTGAGAGACAAAATCCCCTGGTTACCCGACTTCTTTGTAAGCTTATGATGAAACATTTCAAGTGCAACCATATCATTATCAGTCTTAAGCCCATGCGGGATAAATGCACTTTGACTGGGGGAGATGATATTACGGAGAATGATTCTACGCCTGTTAGTAATGACTTTAGTAATAATACGAAAAATAACATTACATAAACTAATATACCTAAAATCCTTCAAGGTATCAGGATTCTTCAATTTTGAGATAAGAACAATGAAGTTTACTAAGATCAATGAGGTCATGTTTATTATTAAGAATATCAAGTCAAGTTGCAATAACATCAGGAGCTACCACATTCCCATTTTTTTATATTACAAGGGAGGCATATTGTCTAGGCCTAGGGCCTTGAGGATGCATCTGTTTTAGTGATTTTCTCACCTCCTCCACTATATATGGAAATAGGAGCTTTTGATTCTTTTTTTTGCGTTACCTTTGGATTACTTGCACTTATCACCAACTGTTCCTCAACAACCTCTTCAGTCGAAAAATCCCAACAAAGTAGTTTCTCAAAATACGGACAATGCCATGTTCTTCTTTGATCCAAATCCCATTCTCATCCCTGATCCTTTAAATGGTATTTCTTCATCTCCTATTTGAGGCCTTTTGGTGAAAAAATGGATGTGTTCTTATCAGCAGCTTCTACCTATATTGCTCTCGGTCTCTGATTCCACATAATCTCCTTCTTACTTTCGAGTTCTTCAATCTTCGATTTGAGATCCCTGATCTCTGTGATACCCGGGATTTTTCGATGATTGAGCTTTTGTGCCAACTCCCGATCTTGACACCTACTTCTTTACTTATTAAGAGATGCTCGGTGCCGAGTAGAGGTCGGATCTGAGGTAGATGGAAAACTGGCAGGGTACCAAAGAACATTAGTATTCGCAAGTCGAGGACTCGCTCTAGTTAGGCCTGGCAGAAGGTTCAGGGAATGTTTCCGAACGTGTAATACACCACCCTAACCAGTATAGACTACTAGGGAAGTAGCAATGCTTGGTGGAACAGAGACGGATAGGTTCGCTACCTATCAAAACTTTTTGTTCGGCTGGAATGGCCTCGTGTGCGACTAAAAAAGCGAACTATTGGTAAAACGTCTCATAAATTGGCGAATCAATTCATTTGAAAGAGAAAGTCGGGTCTAGCAGATTTCGGGGCTTTGAAGAAAAAAGAAAGATGTCCAGGACGCTTCGGCTTGCCTCTGGCAGCTCTATTTTGATACCTTAGCGGCTGTCTGATGCGGCTGGTTCGAATGTAGCAGGCGTCTTCGGCCCTTGGGCAAGCGGCTATTTGGACATCAACAGGAGTCTCAAGGACCACTCAACCATCGCGAATGCGGTCCCGAATCGATTGCATCTTTCGTTCTATATTTCTAGTTCTTTATGAGTCCTCGACCTATCGCAGTGGATCTTTCTCTATCTATAGATAGAGAGAGAGGTGCCTTTTCAACCGTCGTTAGATTGGAGTTTTATTTTCATTCCCAATCAACCTTCACTTAAGCTTGATCCTCATATTGTTTCCACTTTTTCAAGAAAACCTATTTTCATCCCCCACACAAGTACCGCACGACGAAGGGGTGCATCGAGATTCGGTAAGTGTTCACGCAGGTGGAGGCCGATGTGTGATGTGTGGTATGTGCTATAATAGTACCGCATCTGGTTGGATTGTTCCTAGGTAGTTAACCTGTTCCTGCAACTTATGTAACTGATTCCGAACATTTCCGAATGTAGCACATTCTCATTGTTGAAGATATTTGCCACACTGTCATATCCTATTCATAAATGATCCATGCGGGTTCGTCTCATTTCAGCTTCCTTAATCGCTTGTTCAAAAGAGCCATTAGTTAGCCATTCTTCCAAGCTCTAGACTTAGTTGAATCTTAATCAGAGCATGATCCGTGTGCATTCACAGCGGACGTTGCACCCTAAAGAACGGGAATTGATCTCGTCATTTCTTGTTTGCAAGGCTTCGATCAAGTCATAATCATGTAGAACATCCTGGAATCGCCTTAGTAACGAAATAACGCGCCAATTTCCACCTTTGTTCTTTGTCGACCATAATATTTCGTTAAAGTCCCCCATGCAAAACCAAGGGGTAAAGCCACTCAGATTAATTGACCGCATTAAGTCCTAAGTACTATCTCGTCTATACTACTCCGGATAACAATACACACCCGAAATATGCCAAGAGCTTAATGAGTCGTTTACCCGAACTTCTGTTGAAATATGGTTGTGATTAATGATACTAAGTTAAGATCAAACGGTCGTCTCCAAAGAAGACACAGTCCACCTTCGTGAGCCCTCTAATTGCCCCCATAATCAACCGGAAAGCAACCATCAAACTTAAGATGCATTGAGTTTAATTTTTGCATTTGACGTATAATAAGCTTAGTCTCCACAAGGAAAAATATGTCACAATCCTACTTATGTAGGAACTTTTCTGATTCCCGAACTTTCGCCAGGTTCTGAACCCCGTAACAGTTCTACGATAACAAACTCATTGCTGTTGGCGGGGCTGGGTCTCAGCCTCCTCCATTGATTTGATTTGGTGCAACTAATTATCATTTCCCTCTTTGATTTTCTTGCCTCGTCCCCTGTCTATACCAACTCCTTCTCTTCTTTTGATCCCATTAATAATCGCATCATGAGTTAACCTATCAGGTCATGCCTAACATGCTTATGGATTTTCACCCGGCTTTTGCTGCTGAGACGGGCTAACGGGTTCAACGTTTGGTTGTTTGAGGGTAAGTGTTGGATGTGATCGTAGCTGATTATAAGTTGATGAGGTAGTGGTAGTCGGCTGCAATCTGTGGATGGGTTCAGATGCACTATGTGTTGACTCTGTGATAGCAAGAGGTGATTTTGGCTGGTTAAAGACCATTCTATTAGTAGTGAGTGGTTGTAAGCTATGCATGGGGTCAGTTGGGTTGTGTATTGGGACTAATGGTTTTTTTGTGGTAACATGGGGAGGCTTGTTATTGCTTGGTGATAGGATAGTATGGGATGAGCGATTAGGATTAGTTTATGTACATTCTTTCCAACTGTTCCAACGGTATCAAATTTGAGGTTAGTTGAGTGACCACACTGTTGAGGTGCAGTAAAATTAACAGTCCTAGCTTTCCTCTTCTAACTTGTAGAAACGGTAAGTCAGGGTCGAACCCACAGAGAGCAGAAATATTTAAAGTGTCTTTATATAGTAACTAACAAATAATATTATATATATATATATAT
Organism: Ajuga chamaepitys; assembly: GCA_958295605.1. NCBI lineage: Eukaryota > Viridiplantae > Streptophyta > Magnoliopsida > Lamiales > Lamiaceae > Ajuga > Ajuga chamaepitys. The sequence goes on from OY282498.1 coordinate 12,961,101, forward strand.
ACATATATATATATATATATATATAAAGAGGATTTTTGATTTGATTTGAATAACGAACTTAACTAGACGCAAGATATAGACAATAAGCAACAAGAAGTAATTTAAAATTCAAATAGGATAAAGATCCCAACCCTTAATCTAGTATCCCCCTAGTTCAAATTATCATCATAATTAATGCAATTGTCCTCTAGCTTAGTTCTGAAACTCATATCCCAAAGATTAACAACAAGCTCCGTTAACCTAAGTTATCCCTTAAGTTTAACTAACAAAAACAAGCTCTTCGATTTGTCTAGTTAAGTGATTTTAGAATAAGCTCTCTAGACCTCATGAACTAAACGCGTAGAGTATTATAGCAACGGGATAAACACGGTATTGTACTCAAAAGCTCGATATAATTGATCGTGAATTTTGCTATTCTAATGATTAATTTCACTATTTGCTACTACTGGACATAAGTCGTAAAGATTACGTATCGGCAATGACCTAGCGATAATTATGTGTTTAACTACTTAGGAGATGAATCCAAATAATAATTCACATAAGAATTTTTATAAGCACTAATAGCATAAAACGTTTCAAAACATAATCTGTTGAATAATTACCGTAAGAATTACAAACTCTTCAAACTAGGATTCAACATCGATTAAAGACTGAAAATAAACGACTAGCCACTCATGGCTATAACTAAAAACACAATTGTGAAGGTAAACATTAAACTAAAAACAAACTGTAAAGGTAAACCAAAAATTTCCGAATCTTGAATGCTCGTCTTCTTCAGAAATCCTCCAAAATCCAAGTTCCAAGTCTAATTTTTGGACTTAGGAACTCTTATTTATAGATGGAACTGAATTGGGGTTGAATTGGGCTTCAAACAGGAATTCTTCACACCCAAGGACTCAAAATTAACTTAAGTGTCGCGACCGCGAAGGAGTGTCGTGGCCGCATTCATCGTAAGCAAATCTTCTTTAAACGACCCATTTTGTCGCGGACGTGAAGGTAGCTCGCGGCCGCGGAGACTTCACAGGGCTTTTCTGCTCTTTCTGGCATGCTTTTGTCACGACCGTGAAGGAGTGTCACAACCGCGACTGGATTTTTTACCCTTGGCTCGATTTTTCTTCGTTTTGGACTCTCCGAGACTCGTTTCCTCGTCCATCCTTAGTCAAATGCAACTTATCCGGGGCGGAGGGAGCTGGGGCCAGTACTGGGCTTCAGCCCAGCCCTCCCCCCACATTGGCCCACCAATTCTATATATTTTAATACATTGGCCCACCCCAAATTAAATCCAAGCGGAGCCCACTATCCATATTTATCACCCCTTTATGACTTAATCTAACCTAGTGGCAAATAAAATTGAAGAAAGGGACAACAGGAGTGCAGGACCACTGAGCAAAAAAAGCAAAAAAGGCTGACAAGTAGCAGCAATTTCATGTTTCTATGTAAATTCCTCAGCCAATTAGGTACCATTATTCCTTGAGATATATTGTTCTTTTATATTAAATGTCTTTATATTTTTAGGCACTAATAATTTATTTTGTTATTCTCTTTAATATTCATATTGATATTTGAGGTAAATTACTATTAAATACCTTTTAGTATTGCTTTCTTTTTACTTTCTTAGTTTATTTAGTTTAAATTGTAAAGTTGTAACGGAAAATGATAGACCCAACACATTTGGATTCTAGTTATAAGAAAAACATGAAAAGAAAATTAATTATTTTGCGTGTGTGCTTCCGTAGGCAAACTCAATTGAGCCGCGAGAACGGACATATTATAAATTATACTAAATTATAAGGTTATAATTAATTATTTAATTTTCATTCTGAATTTTTATTGAATTAATTGGTGTACGCGTCGTGTCATTGGACCGTACCAAATTAGATATTTATAATTCCGATTTTCCAACTCTACAAGTAGAGCGGTAAGTCGGGTCGAACCCACAGAGAACGATAGACTAGTGTTATCTTAATAAATCAAGCGATTATGAAATCTAACTAAAAGTAGAAACAAACAACGAAAGCAATAAAGGCAGGAGGAGGGGGGGGGGGGGTTTGATTGTGATTATCAACTAAGAACTACCAAACTACTAAACTAACCAAACTAAATAACTCAAGACAATTAAACACTAAAGATTCAATTAACACAAGAACACAAGACAATTAGAATGTGTTTTTGTTTTTTAATAAAGTTAAGGAATCTACCTTTGATCTAGTATCCCTTTGGCTTCAATGTATTACCCAACTATTGTTGATGCCCAATCCAATACAATTCAAGTCCCTATCCCACGAATTACTAAGTCTGCTCTAGCAATCGTGTTATCTCTTACGTCTAGCTAATCGAAGTCTGCTCTTCGACTAACCCTATCTGATTAAACCAATCAAATCAATAATGCACCAAGATAACAGAATAGATTCGACTTGAACCTCGAAAGCTCGGGTTTAGAGGTCGAATTCTACAATATCAACAACGACATCACTCGTTGTTCGCTACTAGGGGAATCAGAGAACCTACAATTACGGATAGTGTCTAATTCTAGCAACACATCTACACACTCCCTAGTGGGTGATCAATCCAATAAAAAACATGTAAACATGAATCAATACCAACAAATAATGTAGAACACTTGAAATTGCATTAGAAAGGTAACATCAACTAGCAATAGTTACATAATCATTGTCACTCAAAGTTCAATATATGATCAAGGGTAGAAATAGGGGTGCTACTCACCCATTAATACTAAAACTAACAGGAATTCAATGTAAAAGCTAAGAAACATGATAAACATAAAGATGAAACCAAAAATCTTGATTGGAGAAGAAGATCCTTAAATCCTTTGCCCATTCTCCCTTCTTGATGATCTTGGTGGCTAGAAATGGCTATTAGATATGTCCCCCCAATTGGTCAAATTCGAAATGGAACTTATATGTATAAGGGAAGAGTTCTCACTTGGGTTTAAGGCAAAATCGCATTCACAATTTTAAAACAGGGTAAACAATCTCGGTCGAGATTCAAGTGTGTCTCGGCCGAGACGAAGCAATGAGGGTTTTATGCTTTGTGACTTGAAGGCTGATCTTGGCCGAGATGTAATTGTGTTAGGGTTTGGCTCATCTCGGCCGAGATTTAGGTTTCATCTCGGCCGAGATCTTGATCTCTTGAAAACTTGGCTTTGCCCTGGAAAGTCATCTCGATCGAGATGCATTGTCCGTCTCGGCCGAGATGTTCCTTTAGCCTTGTCCTTTGTTGCTTCGATCGATCCATAAACTCCTCGATCTTTTGATACTCTTTTTCGATTCATTTGTACCTATTTTGACACAAAAACGAACCAACTGCATTATTTTGCCCAATGAGAATTAAATGTACAAAATACACGTGAAGTTGCACACAAACATCACTAGATTGACACTTAAAGCGTCCTAAAGTGTGTGCACGAACACGTGTAGCAATATTCGTTGTTCCCTTTCATACATAACAAGATGTCTAATGTGGAGAATCAACCTTCGGCGTATGTCATGCTAACTAGATTGATTCATCTTGTTTTGACTCTGCCTGTTTCTACTGCAACAACCGGATGGGCATTTACGACAATGAAGCATGTAAAGACGACACTTCGAAGCAAAATGGGGATGATTTTCTTGCGGATTTTTTAATGCTCTATATTGAACGTAGTTTTGTTCCTAACTTAGATACAAATTCAATTATAGAGGAGTTCTATAGTTTAAAGCCTCGTCGGACGCAACTTATTTGAACATTGAAAAATGTATTGATATGTATATACTTATGATGCTAAAATTTATTATATTCCAGCACACCCAAATGTCAATTTTTAGATCCGCCCCTGCAACTTATTGTCCTTAAATCACCTGAATATCTCTAAAACAAGTCCACAAATGTCAACCAACCTAATAATATGAATGCAAGCCATTCGCGTTCGATTATGCATGCAAATGTCATTTAATGAACACTTAAATCGACCTAATATGCATGCATAAACACGTGTATCATTGAGATTAGTTCGGTTATAGGGGATTTGTGGTAGCTAGCTGTTGTAGTGGGGCTGCATTATGATGGGAACTCTCCTCCGGCCTGTGAGTGGTTATCGTGACCTATTCGCTACCAATCATAACATCAGTTAAGTCTTTCGACGGCACTGCACTCCCTTCAGATATATCACCATCTTCATTTGGAGTCCCATCAATGTTCCTCTTGTAAAAAAGTCAAACAACTTTCTTTGGATGGACACATCGACCTTTGTAACATTTCGTACTTCTGCTCTGGCTTGGGCCGCTTCATAGCACTGACCCATAATAAGTCTCGAAATGGCACTTCCTCATCTGATAAATTAAGGACATGAGTCAAATTCTCAATGACGTCACATTGGCACTTCATATGCCCCAATATCTCGCAAACACAACAAAATGATGGTAGCCTCTCGTACTTTGTGGGGATCCAAACATTCAGATCTATACTCAACGCTACAAAAGTTCCTTTGTTAAGCGGTTTATTCAAATCCATCACCACCTTCGACTGAACACTCATTCCAAAACCTTCATTTGTGGATTGGTCAACCTCCACAAATCTTCCAAATCTATGTCCTAGTGCTCTTATATATAAATTTATCAGTTCTCGCTACCATCGGGAGATCATAAAGGCGTATCCAGAATGGATCCTCCGAGAATTTGATCGAAGAAGGTTGAACGTGCATCTCCAGTTCTTTCACCACCACTAGATCATTTTTGAAATGCCATGACTCTAGAGCAAATACCCGTTCCATATCTCCCGGGTGGTTAATTTAAAAGAGAACAATTTGGTTTAGATCTCTTTGGCTGTCAATCCATGTCTAGGACTCCATGTCGTCTTCATAGCCTCTAGGAATCCGGAAGCATTACCGACTTCATTGTCCATACGCTAGCCACTATACACATAGATGAGCCTTTCTTCACATAATCACCCTCATTATACAAACGCGACGGTACTTTCTCTGCACCGTCATTGGTTGCATCAATAGTATGATTACTCGATGTAAACCCTTATCATGCACAACAAAAGAAACTAATAAAGCAATTAGATGGACAAAAGCAAACAGGCACAACTAGGATCAACTCAATGGAATTCGAAAATATGGCCAAAGAATATGCAAGAAGCAATGACGGGCTAGTAATACTAAATAAAAATCAAAAGTTAGATTGTACAAAAGCCGGAATAAAAAGGGCAACCTAATATAATGAACGAAGGATAGAACCAAAAGAAATAAAAAATCCTAAGAGAGACGAAACCCTAAAACAACCCTATCCAAGCAGAAAGATATAACCGTGAAAACATAATAAGAAAATAAAAAACAAAGCCTAGTAAAAGAGATCAAGAGCCATACGATTAGTAATCCACTAGAAACCCCAACCTTAAATAATAACGGAAGTGAACGATGTAAACCATAAAGAGAAAAAGATTAGACATCACCTAATTGCCGAGAGTGTTATCCAACCAAGGTAACATAACCCTAAGCCACGAGGGAGAAGCATAAGTGAAACTTCCGGTTTGCAGTTTGCATACTTAAAAATACTTATTTCATTATGTATGTATGTGTAACTTGTGTATATTGAATATCCAATATTTTCATATTTATTAGGTAAAAATAATATGTTGTAAACTATCAGAGGCCACATATTTTCTCAATGCAGTGCACTAACTTAAGCATTAAAAAGATAATAATTACTAAAAGACTAAAACATAAATATAAAAAATAGAAAAATGAGCTAAAATTGAGCATCTCATGCATTGTCGGTATCACGGTTGTAACACTGCAAGTGTTGCATCTACAACTATTGAACAAGAATTAGAGTTCCCCTTCTTCGCCAAAACGTAGGTCTACATCTTGATGTCACGGCCGCCTCTTATGCAGATGCGGGTATTATCTCTTCCGACAATGTTGTTACGTGGTAATACAGATGACAATGGTTTGCATAATGTTACAATGTCTAATACTGATGTTACAAAGGCTAAGTCATGCAAGAAAGGAGACTATCACCGTGTTTCAATAGATGAGGATATACTGCAGTAACTTTATTATGTTGCAGAAGACACCGTGTTCTCCGTCTAATGTTGAAGCTCCATGAATTGTGGCCTGGCCCATCTAGGTTGAATTATGTGTCACATGGGAAGGGTTATTACAATATCAATTTCAATTTGGATGAGGATCGTAATGGGCCACTATCCAGTTAATTTGGCAACTTTTACCGAGTTCACTATTCTTTCCTATGATACTTTTAGAGTACTAGCAATTATTGTTGGGTCATGTCCAACACATGACTACGGACCATGATTAATAAGGCCATATGGAACTTGATTAAAAAAACAATTATTAACTGAATAAGGATATAGATTGCCGTGTAGAAGAATCTCTCTATATATGTTAGAATCACGATTCAACCTGTTTTACAATATTAATTATTATATGCTCTACAAGAGATTAATTTATACATGAAAGGCTTATGGAATATCTTTTATAATGCTTTAATGATTATTCTTCTTGTATTTCTCATGCTTCAAACCTCCAAGCCTTGTCTATTGTTAAGGCTTCTCCGGTGTTCTCAACAACTGCAGTGCAATTGCGTATGTGGGCACGCCAATTGTTTCTTGGACCCATAGTTTCGAAAAAACTTACGTGCACTAGAGACACGATAGTGTTACTGTGCAAATGGGTAGTTTAGTTCGGTTCATCGCGACTAAACCGAAACATATATTTAGTTGTCCTGTAAGTTCTTTTATCATTTCTTTGAGAAAAAAATATTGTCGGCTATTGCTTCTCTCTCGCGCTTCTCCCTATATCTTATCCCTCCTCTCTGCCTCTCTCACACGACTTCCGATGACTTATACCTCATCTCTCGTGCGATGCCGACGTCTTCTCTTTCGTTTCTTGTATGAGTGTGCTGTATCTTCTTCGTCGACTGCCTCTCTATCTGTTGCGTGACTTCATTGTTTAGGTTTCTCTTTCTCTGTTCTTTTGCCTTTTTCCTAATCTTTGTATTGGAAGGTTTTAGTTCCAATATTGTTATTATGTTTTAGTATTTATTTTAGGTTATGGATATGTCTCTTGGTGTAATTTTCTAAAGGAAAATGTGGAATTAGGAAAATACATCTACTATTGCTTTTTAGTCGAATTTTGGGAGTTTTTGGTCAATTTTTTTTTTTTTTTATTGTGCATACAGTAATTGCTATATGTTGGGATGTGCATTATTGTTGGGCAGAAGATATGCATTACTCGACTAACTAGAATATCTTGGCCAGAAGATTAAAGAATAGTAAACAAAATTGGTTGCATTATTATGTCTTCTAGAGCTTCGATAATGTAGTCTTCATATCCTTTTTTTAGTTCTTTTGGATATACTTTTGTCTGTACAAATTTTCATAGTAGAGAAGCCTAAAATTGTTCAACTATTTCAAGTGTTATGAGAAATTTTGTGAATTATATTTTTGTTTCAGTGTGTTATGTGGATATATTGACTTTTTTTTAAAAGGCTTTGCATAATGGATGTTATTAGTAAGGATTCTATGAAAACACGTTGTGGGTATTTTAACCAAATATCGCATAAACCTTCTTAGAGGAAGGTGAGATCTCATGAAAAAAGTCCTCTTCCTAAGAAGAAGTTGACGTCATCTACAGATCCTGAACCTGCTGTTGTTAGGGTTCAAAAGGCACCTTCCAACTCCCTAAAAAAGTCAATCCTAACATTGAAGTGAAAAAGATAACCGATAAGATAACACTGTTGTTGAGAATGTAGTAAAGAAATTTGATCTTGTGATAAAACTGATGCTGGAAAAGTAGTAAAGCCTAATATTAAAACAACTGATGGTCAAAGAAAAGCAACAGGCAAGCTCCTGAAGTTGGTAAGGTTAAGTTGTTCAAAAGGAATATTGACACTAACAGGGGCGAAATTGTTGAAACTTCCAGAGACAGTACTGTTTATTATTCCTAATAGTATACTTTTTTGACCGTATAGTATAAGTTCACTATCATATTTTTTACTTTTTAATTTTGCAGTGAATTTTATTATCAATGCAGACCAAAAGCTTTCTTTTAATGTTATTCAAACCTTGCCTGCTACTCAAGAGAGATGTGCATAACATTAGTTTTGGTGCCCTTCTACATTTTTCTAAGTCCATTTGTTTCTAATTTTATTCCTAGCAGTAGAATGCTTTCACTGGATTCTTTACGCGATTTCCCTATAACTATTGATGATGTTTTTATAATACCGAGAAATGAGGGTTTGAAAGTGGTAAGAACCAGATTCTTTACTTTGTAATAGTATTATTTATATAATGCTATAGTATAAGTTAAAGTACTAGTACAATTCTTTTACCTGTATTTGTTCTTTTTTTGTATAGCAAATCAAATGTTTGAGTTTTTTTATTAACAAAACATCGAAGGAAAATGAAATTTTGACATATGGCTTTGATAGTGTTCATTTTTAATGGCAAACGAGGAGGGATAACCAAGATTGTGGAGTTTACTTGATGCATCATTTGATGAATTTTGATGATTTTTCTTATTTGAGTCCTGATATGCGGTAGGTATGTTTTGTAATCTTGTCACATTTTTTTCATTTTTTATATGTTACATTTTAATTTTTTCATTTTAGGTTGGTATTCGGCGTTTCCTACAAGCTAAGATTGTGTTGGGCTTGTTCTTTCAAATGTTAACAAAGTGAGGTCTGATGTACTTTGAGATGTTCTTTCAAAAATGTTGTCTATGAGTCTTGTTGGTTTTTATATCTAGTCATGAGTAGTTAAACTCTTTGTGTTATAGGGCTAGAAAGTAGGTTATGTTATCGAATATGTTTTTATTTAATCGTTAAATCCTAGACTCCATTTTATCGTTTATCTATATGTCTGTTTTATCCACATGATTGCATCAACTTGATCATTTGATATTTGTCTACAAGTTTAACAATTCGGCGTCTGAGAGGAGAGGTTTTTTTTTAAGAGATTTATGACATATAACGTAGATACCAATAATAGTCCGAGAGGAGTGAGGTATTTACCTATGCATTGGTTTATGGTCTTTAGAGAGTCGCTAAGAGGTAGTTAGCCCAGAGGGTAATTTTCCTTAATCGATCTACACATTAGCATCATCCGAGAAGAGGGCTAATCAATATTTGTGCTGTCAAATAAACAATAGAATCGGTTTAAAAGTCTAGAATTTAGCTAGGTTAATCAAACATAGAAGTTGTAATTAAAACCGAAACCCTAGGATACATCTTAATCTCATCTGAATCGTCCTTTGCTATTCACTTTCTTGTTAATCGAGTAATTAATCAGTTAATTACTTATTTTCTTCACTTAGATAGAGTGGAACTGTTAAAAATCGAGGTATTTAGTTAACATAGGACATATTCTCTGTGGGATCGACTTTATTTGCCACTAGCTACACTATCACCATACACTTGCGGTACACTAGGGTTAGAATATAGTGCATCAAGTTTTGGGCAGAATTTTGCATCTTATTTTCAAATTGAAATCCCCCATCATTGCACTATGAGGCGTCTCCTTGAAATTTGGTTTGTTAAGAACTGTCTTATGAGCATATTAGGATTTCTTTTCATTTCCTTTTCTTCTGGTTCATCTAGTATGCTCGTAACATAGCTAAATTTCAGTATCAGGTACTTCCGGCCAATCAAATCCAATGAATGGTAGTGAACAAGCGTAGAATTGCTTCTACGACTTGTTTATTACCCATTGGGTTATGGAAGGGAAGTTGGTATATGGTTGTGATTTGGAAAATCCATTTGCGGATTAGAAAAGAAAAAAAAAACCCCATTTTTGTTCGATGGTTTCCCCCAAATGAGGGTTTTTTCAAGTTAAATACTGATGGGGCGAGTAAAGAAAATCCCGATTTGGCTGGCCTAGGGGTTTGATCCGTGATGAGATTCTGGAAATTCTTGCATATTACTGATAATTTTGTAGTGGAGCTAATTGCAATAGTAGAGGGCCTTCGGCTATGTAAAAAGTTGGGTATTGCCAAAATTTGGCTTGAAGTAGATGCAATGGCTGTTGTGAGGATGGTAAAAAATAATTTTGTTGGAGGGTGGAATGCATCAAAGCCTATAAGCTGAATTTTGTAGGCTTGTTAGGGGAATGGAGATTCGAGTCTCTCACATCTATATAGAGAGGAACAAGGCAGCAAATCATTTCGCAAACAAAGCAGTCCAAGAAGAAAGCATCTTAGAGTTTTTTTAGAAAGACAAATGTATTAGTCTTAGAGAATACATTTGTATAGGTGCTTTATGCTTGTCTAGTTTTAGATTTCCCTAAGTTTGTAATATCTTGTTAAAACATAACCTTTACTTGGCTATAAAAGAAGTCTTTAATATAAAGATTTGGGGAGCTGCCTAATTCCTCCATCACCATGATGGTTTTGCTTTAAAAAAATTCATTGTGCTTAATATATATAACACAACACGTCACACACACGCACGTTATGACACGACACTCACGCACTCAACATATCAGTCACACACACATACAGACACATACACATATGCACCAACATTTAATTAAAACACAACCACGCAGCCACACCTCAACACACACCATACACCAACTAAAGCCAATTACAACATTAAATAAACGCTAACGCCCTACATACCCACATCTCAACACACATGCACACATGCACTAAAACTAAATCACACAACAAGTAACACACACACAATGCAATAAATTCGATACACACCCACATCACAACACATCACGTGTCACATTTGATGGACCCACTGCCATATATCGGTCTTACCCCCATCCTCAAACACGTTCAGGGCCCGTCCTACAAAATATTCAGGCTTGTGTTGAGGTTTTCAAACGGGGCATAAAAATATTTTTTTTATCGTACAAATATAAAGAAAATTATAAAAAAAAAAAGAATTTTTTATAATATTCTAAATATTTATATTACTATGAGAAATAATAGATAACAAAATCTGCATATTTATTTAAATACAATCAACCACTTTATAGTTGACACAAATATTTTCTAACCCATTATCAAATTACTTAATAGTTTGTGTCTCAATCGATAACATAATTGATTCATTCGATCTTTCTTACGAGATTATTTACCATAGAAAATTTTTGATGAGCTTAGACTTTGACAAAGTTGCTTAATACTAAAAAATTCCCACTGTTACTTTTATTGTCTATGAAGCCAGAAACCTCATGTCAGATGGTCTTGTTCTTAGTTTTCATTTCATCCAATACATATTTCAACCGAAGTTGCCCTATAAATAAAAAATAAATTAATTACACATTAAATTGCCAACTCCCTCGCAGACCAGTATTTTTCTGTAGGGTAATCATATACACAACCACAATTTTTCTCTTTACAGCCACTCTTTTAAATAAATTAAAATACGTCCTATATATTCCCCTTTTTACCCCTCATTAAATTGTAACTAGTAATTAAGACTATCACGCCGGTTCTTCTTGTTCCTTTTCACAACCGCAAGGATCATCTTAGTTTCGACCTTGTAATTGTTCTTGAAGAAGTTCCTTTTTTCCTGTTTAAAACATAACAGTCATCTTTCCCCATCCCCAATCTCTTTTGCTCTGTGGTTCTCCCTTTAGATTTTTTTTTTTACTCTAAGATAATGTGTTAATTTTGGTGCTCACTTTTCTTGATTAATGAGATCAGTAAGTGTGGAATCAAAACTTATTAATTATATATTTTTATATAGGAATCACTCTCAGTAGCTCCTATCAATTGTTAAAATGGAAACATTATTTGAAATTCAAACAATTGAAGTGTGACAGGCATTCACAGGAAGACTGGTACACGTGTTCCGTGCACGCACTTTAGGGTACTTTTAGTGTCATTTTAGTGCCAATAACGTGCATAATTATGTGTATTTAGTGCTTTTATATTCTAATGGGCAAAATAATGCGTTTGAGCTATTTTTGTATTAAGACAAGTGTAAAAAGGGTCGAAATCGAAGATTAAACGACCGAGGAGTCGAGGGATCGATCGAGGCAAGAAAGGAAGAGCCAACTGAAGATCTCGGCCGAGACAGGATGTTAATCTCGGCCGAGATGAGCCTCCAGGGTTTTTGTGAAGTTTTGCAAGACTGAAGATCTCGGCCGAGACAGGATGTCAATCTCGGCCGAGATGAGCCTCCAGGGATTTTCTAGAGTTTTGCAAGATTGAAGATCTCGGCCGAGATTCAATCCAATCTCGGCCGAGATGAGTCTCCAGGGAATTCTTGAAGAATATCAAAGATGAAGATCTCGGCCGAGATACAACCCAATCTCGGCCGAGATTGACCTTCGACCCAAAATTCTTGAAAACCCTTTTTCACGTCTCGGCCGAGACACATTCCCGTCTCGGCCGAGATTCACTACTGATAACACGTTATTTATGCATGTATTTAGGTCGATTTAGGATCATATTTTATATCATTTACGTGCATATTTGACCGGCAACTATTTATATTAATAATATTTGGGTCATTTGACGTGTTTCGACTTGTTTTAAGGTATTTTGAGCATTTTCAGGCTACCGGACGAGGAAACAAGTTGGAAGAGAGTGAGAACCGTCGAAGAACCGGTCCAAACCGGTCTGAACCGGTCCAGTAGCAAAACAACGCAAGAACCGACACGGCCGCGTCAGACTTGTAACACGGCCGTGTCAAAAGTGGCCTGCAACGCGTTGTGAGTTCTGGAATAGAACACGGCCGTGTCACACTATGAACACGGCCGTGTCAAATTGTTGCTGGAAAAGGGAAGTTTGCGAAGCAACACGGCCGTGTCACTTGAGCAACACGGCCGTGTCAGAAGGGTTTTTCTGCGATAATTTCCTATTTTTAATAGGATTTTGATCCTATCTTCCCCAAGATTCGTCCCCAACTCTATAAAAAGGACCCCAAGCTCTAGGAAAAAGGGGGAATCAATCACGGAAGAACACCAATTACATTATTTTACCTAGAAGACATCTTGGAGGACAGAGAAGACGAAGATCATCGAGATGGAGTCATCCGGGTTTATTTATTCTTTTCTTAGTTTTAATTCTTACAATGTTTTTATTAGACTTTTGTATTGGATTATTACTAGGCATGAGTAGCTAAGCTATTCGTGTCCTAGGGTTAGAAAGTAGGGATTTTTATGACAATGGTTTGATTATGATTTAATCTATTTAATTCCGTTCTTTACGTGTTTATCTCTATGTTTGTGCTTAAAACTGAATTTAGCTTGATCACCTAGATTTAGTAATTTAGTTTAACAATTCCGCTTCGAGAGGAGGGAATCGTTATCAGACTTAGAACATAGAGCGCAGTTGTCTATGACTGTGTAGGCCGTGGCTTAGGATCGTTTGGGAGTTATTAGGTTTAATTGACTCGAGAGGGTAATTAGCTTAATTAATCAACGGTTTAATCGCTTCGAGAGAAGGATTAGATTATTGTCGTGCTGCCTAATAAACATTAGAATTGGTAAATTAATAGGTTAATTATATCTAACATTGAAGTAATATCCTGAAATCGAAGCCCTAGGATACCTTTTCTCTTTGATTGTTAGTTTTTACGTTTCCTAAGTTGAAGTTATATTTAATTGAGTATTTTAATTAGTACAATTAATCTTTTGAAACTTAGTATCTAGTTAGGACATTCCTAGAGTATTAGCTACCTAAAACTATTCCTTGTGGGATCGACCTTGACAAAAGTACTACACCTACATCCGTACACTTGCGGAACACTAGGTTAGAAACCGACGTGTCAAGTTTTTGGCGCCGTTGCCGGGGAATAGGATTTAGCGCTTAGTTTTTATCTTGAAAAATAGGAGGAAACTAGACTAGATTTTATTTTTTCGTATTTTTAATTTTAATTTTCGTTTTTTATTTTTGGGTTAATTTTTGTATTACGCGGTAGTTCTTGTTTTTGGTGTTTGCAGGCTTCGTATGCTCACCAGATCAAAAGGGAAAGAAACCCTTCTTCCTTTCGATCCGGAAATTGAAGCGACAGCTCGCAGACACCGAACTAGAAGAAACTCCGCATCTGAGATGGAGAACCCACCACAGCATCCGAATCAGGATGACGCACTTAACAGAGTACTGACAGCTCTGGCACGGTTGGATGATCGAGTCACGAACATACAGCAGCAGCTACCTCCACAAGGGCCACAGCTACAACAGCAGTACGGCCCAATTCAGATAGACCCAGCTGCAGGCGATGAAGATGACACGCCTATTAGCGACTGCTTGAAGCCCAGTCCAAATCAGCAGGCAGGAGGAGTACAACCTCCACCACTCAATGCCAACAATTTCGAGCTGAAGCCTGCACTAATCAATATAGTGCAGCAAAACCAGTATGGGGGAAGTGCGATGGAGGATCCGAATGCGCATCTGATCAAGTTTCGCAGACTGGCCGACATAATCAAGATCAATCATGTGCCGCACGAGCAAGTCAAGATGAGACTGTTCCCTTTCTCACTGAAGGACAGAGCATTACAGTGGTTCAATTCACTAGAAGACATCAGAGATTGGGAAAACTTGAGTACTTCTTTCCTGTTGAAGTACTTTCCACCAAGCAAGATGCTCGACCTGCAGAACCAGATCAATCAGTTCAAGCAATTGGACCAAGAGCCATTCGGAGAGGCTTGAGAGCGATTCCGGGATCTTATCCGGAGTTGCGCTCAACATGGGTTCACCAAGAAGCAGCAAGTATGCAAGTTCTACAATGGTCTACTTGCTCCGACTAGAAACCAAGTGGATGCAGCTGCGGGTGGAAGTTTGATGGAGAAGTCAGTGAGGATGGCATTCTCAATCCTGGACGCGATGGCCAGAACGAGCTACCAATGGTCGAATGAAAGAAACATGCCAAAGAGGGTAGCGAGTGCCCAAAAAGTCGAGCCCGTCAATAATGAGCCAATTGAAAAGCTCACAGCACAAGTAACAGCGTTGACGAGCTAGGTGAATTTGCTAACTAATCTGACGTTAGCACAACAGCCAGGGGGTCCGGAAGAAGTTGAAGAAGTAAAATTTGTGAATCAACGAAACTTCAACAACTTCCAGAACAATCAGCCTCGGTACAATCAGTACCCTCAGAATCATCAGAACTTTTCATATGGGAACGCGCAAAATACACTTAATCCGCCACCCGGATTTGCTGTTACAAATGGCATGATCCATGACGGTAAGAAGCCATCACAAGAAGAGATAGCGCAGTCACAATTTGAAAAGTATGATGAAAAGTTAGCTCAGTTGGAGAAGAAAGTGGATGGGAAATTCATGGAGCTAAACAAGCATATCACTGGGCAAGGGGCAGACATCAAGAGGCTCGAGAACACACTGGTGCAGACCCAAGCTAGCATTGGAGAATTGTCATCAAACATGAGCCAACTAATAAAGATAGTAGGAGCTCAACACAAGCAAGGCCAATATCCGAGTGATACAGTGGTTAATCCTAAGGAGCACTGCAATATTGTGGAGCTAGAGGAGCATGAAGAGAGCATGAAGGACCAAGAAGCGAAGGAATCAAGCGAGGAAGTCAAAAACATCAAGAAGGAGGAGGTCAATACAATCATAGATAAGAAAATTCCATATCCTATTCTTGATGAGTCTTTTGATTTTTGTTTTAAAAATTCGTTCTTTGCTAACCTTGACCCTTTAGAGCAATCTAGAGCTATTGTTGTGAAACAGGAACCACTAAAGGAGAGAATCCAAGTTAAAGAGAAAACAAAGGAGTGGAAGAATGGAAAAGAGACGACGAAGAAGGAACCGAGCAGGCCCAAGAAGAACGCAACCACAAGCATGAAACCGAGAAGAGCAACAAAAGCAAAAGATCCAGGGAGTTTTACTATTTCTTGCTCAATTGGTAGTCATGAGTTTCATTATGTCATGTGTGACTTGGGGTCTAGTATAAATTTAATGTCTCTTAAGCAGTATAGACAATTAGGATTAAGGGAAATTAAACGGTCCTTTACTACTATCAAATTGGCGGATGGATCTTCATTAACGCCGTTGGGAGTAGCAGAGGATGTAGTGGTAAAAGTGCAAAATTTTGAATTCCCTAGTGATTTCTTAGTTGTTGACATGAAAGGGAATGATGAATTCCCTTTTATCTTAGGAAGACCCTTCTTGGCGACCAGCCAAGCACTAATAGATGTACTTAAAGGGGAGTTGGTTTTTCGGGTTCAAAATGAAATAATCACACTCAAAATACATAAGTCGGGTCTAAGGGGTAGGCACAATTGTAGCATTATTTACACTACCTTAGCTGCTGTAGAAAATCCTCATGTCCCAAATAGCTCTTTAATTGGTCAGAAAACATCCGACTCGGGGTGGCTAGAAAATGGTTGATAGAAAAAGCACGTCCGACTGATGACGTAAAACAAAGCGCTTGTCGGGAGGCAACCCGATGTTTATCGTTTTATTTTTATTTCTATTTTTATTATTTCGTTAAGTTTTATGTTTTACATGTGTTTTAGTGTTTTATGTTTTTAGGAATCAACAGGGACGAGTGTTGCAAGAAACGGGGGTCGAAAAGACGAAAAATCGCGTTAAAAGGAGCAGAAGAGGCAACACGGCCGTGTCACACTATGAACACGGCCGCGTCATGAAGGTTCAACGCAACACGGCCGTGTCACACAAACGACACGGCCGCATCAAGAGGCTCCTCAAAACGTGAAACAATGCTGTAAAGCAACACGGCCGTGTCACACAAACGACACGGCCGCGTCAAAATCAGGCCTAAAAAATCAATTTTTGGTTCAACAGCAACACGGCCGTGTCAGCCTTATAACACGGCCGTGTCAAAATCAAGCTCAAAACGTGAATCAATGCTGGAATGCAACACGGCCGTGTCACACAAACGACATGGCCGCGTCAAAAGTTCCCCAGAAACATCAATTTTGGCAAAAAGGTGACACGGCCGTGTCAAACCTTCAACACGGTCGCGTCATTACTTCAGCAGCAAAAGATGCAAAAATTCAGAGCGTGATGCGGAGACGGACGAACCAAGATTCAGTAGGGGTTTCAAAACGCCGCCGTCGTCGAAATGATTTGTAAGTTAGCACCAAGGCGTACCACGTTTTTTTCCTCCAAACATTGACTTTCAGCCAAGTTTGGGGGAGGGGGTAGACCGTGGAACGTCTTGGCAGCTATATTTCTAGTTTTGATTTAAGGTGTTCGTTCGAGAGTCTTGTTGTTAATTGTGGGTCCGTGTGCCCATTGTGCTGAGTTTTATTGTTTCGATTGGTGTCATCGGGTCTGTGAGCCCATGTATCTGCTTTATTGGTGCTGATGGGTCTGTGAGCCCAAGTTTGATTGCATATCATTTCCATGTTGAGTCTTAGGAGTTAGAGTTTAGAGTCTTAGTAGTTTAGTTTTTGAGTCATAAGAATAATAAACGCGGAAATAGGTAACAAGTGAAACAAATAAAAAGAGAATAATAGGAAAAGATGGATGATGAATAGTTAATGATGAGATGATTTAGATGAAAAAATGGCACATAATAGAGCATGATAAGTGTTTTGAGACGAAATTGAGCTTGAACTTAGAATATTCAATCAAAATTTACCTTGTGAGAATTTGAGCCTGATTATACTCCAATTTTCGGAGTAATATACTTTCTTTCGGTGTGAATTTGATTGAATATGTGTACTAGTCTCTAGAACTTGCCTTGAGTCTTTACTAAGAATGTGTCAAGTATATGTTGTGATTTAGGAAATGATCTTAGGCAATTTTTTGTTTAAGCCTATTTCTTTGAACCATGAACATTACCTTTGAACCATAATGAAAAAAATTGTCCCTAGTTAGCCCAATTGAGCCTTATAGCCTTATCTATTCATAACCTAACAATGTCAGCCGAAACTTTTTGATTTAACTCTTTTGGCCCTAATTGGATTAATCATGTTAGAGGAAGGAGAATTGGAAGGAATTTTTGGGTGAACAAATTGTGGGAAGGAATGGGAAGTAGGGATATTTTCAAAAGATGAAGGAAATAAGAGAAAAGTGATAGGTGAAAAACGAAGAATGGCCTCTCCTAGAAAAAAGAAAAAAAAAAAAAAAAAAAGAAAAAAGAAGAAAGAAAAAAAAAAAAAAAAAAAGGAAAAAAAGAAGAAAAGTTGTATTATAGAGGAGAGGCTAGAAAATAAAGTGCTTAAATTGTGAATTTGCTTAGAACATTCGGGTAGTCCCAAAAATGTGGTACCCACAGAATTGAAAAGCACTTAAGTTGTATGGACTTGGGAAGGTGAAGAAGTCAACTTGCGGGGTGATTTGCTGAAATTTGAAGAGTGAGGTTGAGTGATTGTATTGAGGGGTAGTCGGGTTAGACGTAACTTGATTAGTCCAACGAATAGTCACTTATATCCAAATGTATCCCACCTTACCTTAAGCCCACATTACAACCAAAATAAAGACCTTTTTGATCCTTTGTCACACGTATCAAGTACGAGGTCTAGTTTAGACGATTGGCAAGCATATGGTAGATTTTGCATGTAATTCAATATGAGTGGAAATTATTTTAGCCTAAACACTTGAGAGATGAGTGAAACACTTACCCGGTGAGGGTTGAATAATTCGAAAGTTCAAAGTGTCGAGATTAGTTGATTTACGCGTTATCACATATGCTCAAATAAATTGTGTTGCCTAGTTGTTGTAAGAAAAATCAGACTGAAACTAAATTCATCATCTAGTCGCCCTAAACAAATGCATAATCACTTGTATTCTTTGTGTCTTTTGTTACGTTGTTCGGGACGAACAACAGTTTAAGTTTGGGGGAGTTTGATAACACGTTATTTATGCATGTATTTAGGTCGATTTAGGATCATATTTTATATCATTTACGTGCATATTTGACCGGCAATTATTTATATTAATAATATTTGGGTCATTTGACGTGTTTTGACTTGTTTTAAGGTATTTTGAGCATCTTCAGGCTACCGGACGAGGAAACAAGTTGGAAAAGAGTGAGAACCGTCGAAGAACCGGTCCAAACCGGTCCGAACCGGTCTGAACCGGTCCAGTAGCAAAACAACGAAAGAACCGACACGGCCGCGTCAGACTTGTAACACGGCCGTGTCAA
Organism: Ajuga chamaepitys; assembly: GCA_958295605.1. Taxonomy (NCBI): domain Eukaryota; kingdom Viridiplantae; phylum Streptophyta; class Magnoliopsida; order Lamiales; family Lamiaceae; genus Ajuga; species Ajuga chamaepitys. The sequence continues at coordinate 12,980,159 of OY282498.1, forward strand.
AAGTGGCCTGCAACGCGTTGTGAGTTCTGGAATAGAACACGGCCGTGTCACACTATGAACACGGCCGTGTCAAATTGTTGCTGGAAAAGGGAAGTTTGCGAAGCAACACGGCCGTGTCACTTGAGCAACACGGCTGTGTCAGAAGGGTTTTTCTGCGATAATTTCCAATTTTTAATAGGATTTTGATCCTATCTTCCCCAAGATTCGTCCCCAACTCTATAAAAAGGACCCCAAGCTCTAGGAAAAAGGGGGAATCAATCACGGAAGAACATCAATTACATTATTTTACCTAGAAGACATCTTGGAGGACAGAGAAGACGAAGATCATCGAGACAGAGTCATCCGGGTTTATTTATTCTTTTCTTAGTTTTAATTCTTACAATGTTTTTATTAGACTTTTGTATTGGATTATTACTAGGCATGAGTAGCTAAGCTATTCGTGTCCTAGGGTTAGAAAGTAGGGATTTTTATGACAATGGTTTGATTATGATTTAATCTATTTAATTCCGTTCTTTACGTGTTTATCTCTATGTTTGTGCTTAAAACTGAATTTAGCTTGATCACCTAGATTTAGTAATTTAGTTTAACAATTCCGCTTCGAGAGAAGGGAATCGTTATCAGACTTAGAACATAGAGCGCAGTTGTCTATGACTGTGTAGGCCGTGGCTTAGGATCGTTTGGGAGTTATTAGGTTTAATTGACTCGAGAGGGTAATTAGCTTAATTAATCAACGGTTTAATCGCTTCGAGAGAAGGATTAGATTATTGTCGTGCTGCCTAATAAACATTAGAATTGGTAAATTAATAGGTTAATTATATCTAACATTGAAGTAATATCCTGAAATCGAAGCCCTAGGATACCTTTTCTCTTTGATTGTTAGTTTTTACGTTTCCTAAGTTGAAGTTATATTTAATTGAGTATTTTAATTAGTACAATTAATCTTTTGAAACTTAGTATCTAGTTAGGACATTCCTAGAGTATTAGCTACCTAAAACTATTCCTTGTGGGATCGACCTTGACAAAAGTACTACACCTACATCCGTACACTTGCGGAACACTAGGTTAGAAACCGACGTGTCAACTACCCTGTTTTAAAATCCTGAATACGTTTTTGCCTAATTTTGTCTAGCACTTTCTCCCTTTATATATATATCATCCCATTCGAATTTAACCTAACTTTTAGACAACTTTTGGAGAGCTTTTGATACTTGGAGAGCACATTTCAGCCACCAAGGAAGGAGATTGGACAAGGGATTGAAGGATCATCTTCTCCAATTGACATCTTTGGATTTATCCAAATCAGTATCATGTTTCTTCATTTTTCCATTTATTTTCTGATTGTATTAGTTAATATGGGTGGTTAGCACCCTTAGTTCATCCTTGATCATTGTGGAACCTTGAGTCCAGACATTGATGTGATTATTACGGTTAATGTTACCGAGATTATTGTGTATTTAAGTGTTTTGTGTTATTTGCTCTTGTTGATTCACATTTATGAATTAATTATTGGTTTGATCACCCTTTTAATGGATTTGTGAATGTGTTGCTAGAATAGGAGATTACTATCCGTAATTGTAGGATTTCCGATTCCCGAGTAGCAAACAATAATTATTTATTGGGGATAACACAAAGTTCAACCACTAAAACCGAGCTTTCGAGTTTTATGTTGAATTTATCTCGTTGTCCTAGTGTTTAATGCTTTTGGTGATTGAATCTAAGAGAGCTTGTTCGAGGATTCGGTTAAACTGAATAGGGTTAGTCGAAGAGCTTATTTTGATTAACTAAGATTAAGGGACAACAAGGCTATTAGAGCTTGTTAATAGTCTTGAGATAAGGGCTTAAATCACAATTCAATCGGGCATTAATAATAGTTGCATCAATTGTTCAAGACCAAGGGGAAGCATGATCAAGGGTGACTTGTTTTACTATTTGAAAACTAAAACTGAAAAAGATCTCTTCTAGTGTTTTTGAGTTACTTGTTTCTTTTAATTGTGTCTATTTCCTTTTAATTGTCACTAATAGATTGTTAGTTTCCCGTCAACCCCCCCTTATTGCTTTCTTAAGTATTTATTTCTTGCATTCTTAATCATAAACCGCTTGACATCATAATCAAAACTGTTCGGCCGTTCCCTGTGGGATCGACCCTTATTTACCATTCTACTAAGTAGGATAGTCGGTAAGGTTTAAGTGTATCTTCATACACGATTTAATTTGGTAGTCGGAAACGACGCTACCAAATTTTGGGGCCGTTGCCAGGGAACGGTGATTAGAATAGAGTTGATTTGTTGATCAAGCATTATGATTAATTACATATATAGTTATCTACTTGTTTAGATTAGTAATTTTATAATCTCACTTTGTTTCCTTACTTTTGTTTGCTTGTAGTGAATGTTCTTGCGTTCGCAAGGAGAAAAAGGATTGCTATTTGAACCGGGTATTAAGGAACGTGAACGTGAATTGAGAAGGAGAGCTCGAGATTTGGAGCAAGTCCGAGAAAGAATTGAAGTGCTGAATTTAGGGGGTGAAGATATTATTAACCTGGAAGAAATGGCGGAGGATCAAGGTCAAGAAAGAACGATGAAGGAGTTGGCTAACACTAGGGTTGCTCAAGAGCCCTTGTGCATCACCTTCCCAGCCATAGGAAATGACACGGCCTTCGAGTTGAAATCCGGACTCATCCACCTACTACCTTCCTTTCATGGATTGTCCGGGGAGGACCCTCATAAGCACCTCAAGGAGTTCCATGTGGTCTGTTCAAGTATGAAGCTATCAAGGGTGACGGAAGAACAGATAAAACTTCGAGCATTCCCGTTCTCCCTGAAGGATCTTGCTCCGGACTGGCTATATTACCTTCCATCCGGATCAATTAGCACCTGGGAGCAGATGGAAACCCAGTTCCTCGAGAACTTCTTCCCAGCTTCTCGAGCCACCACCATTCGGAAGGAAATCAGTGGGGTTAGGCAGATGCAAGGTGAAACATTATATGAGTATTGGGAACGTTTCAAAAGACTGGTCGGAAGTTGCCCTCCACATCAGATCACTCCGCAACTGCTGATTCAGTATTGGTATGAAGGACTTTGCCTAGCAGATCGAAATATGATTTATTCAGCAAGTGGAGGGGTTTTATCTGATAAGACGCCTACTGAGGCTCGAGCACTGATATCCAAAATAGCTGCTAATACTCAACAATTTGGATGCAGAGAGCCGGTGAGACGGGTTAAGGACGTGATAGACTCGACTGTTGAAGAGAGGTTAGACCAACTCACCGACTTGGTGAAGAAGGTAATCTCGGGTGGCACTCCCACCTCCAAGCCTTGCAGAATTTGCCAAGTCACTGAACACACTACTGATACTTGCCCGGTTCTCGGAGAAGAAATGGAGGCTCATGCCAACGCGGTTCACAATTTTAATCCCAACTCATCCGGGAGGAAGTATGATCCGTATTCTCAATCGTACAACCCGGGTTGGAGGGACCATCCGAACTTCAAATACGGCAATCAGAATCCGAGCAATAATCAACAGGGTGATCACAGTGGGCAAAACCGACCCCCTTTTACTAGGGGAATGTTCCAGCAGAGACAACAACCCGAGCAGGTACCCTGTGACCCTTCCCTGTCTGATATAGTGAAAAGCCTAGCCACTAGTACGCTCCAATTACAGAAGGAATCAAGCTCTAGGTTTCAGAGTATCGAAAATCAAGTCAGTCAAATAGCATCGGCGGTTTCTCGTTTAGAAAATGCACAAGGAGGAAGATTACCGGCTCAACCGGAAGTCAACCCGTAAAATGTGAGTGCCATAGCTGTTATGAATGAGGAGTTACTTGGAGAGCCTGAAAAGCCCGGGTATACTTCACAAGGAAAGACTGAGGACGTGGATGATGGTACGAGGAAAGAAGAGACTTCCCATGTGGTTGAAAGTAAAGTTCGGACACCTAAGTGGAAGATTGCCAAGGAGTTGCGTAAGCAAAAGGAGGCATTAGCTGCATGCTTCCCCGACCACCTATTGCCTTTTCCTACCATGAAATACTCTCCACAAAGTGAAATTGAGAATGTCAGTGTGGGGATTTTGAGAAGCGGGAAGGTCCTTGAAACGGGGAAGTCAAGTGAAGGAGCAAGTAGAGTTGAAAGTGAAAGGGAGGGTGCAAAACAGGAAATCTCGGCCGAGACATATCAGGATCTCGGCCGAGATGTCTCACATAGTCCAGAAGACAGAATTCTCTGCCCACCTGTCTCGGCCGAGACACATCAGGATCTCGGCCGAGATGTGCCAACTCGTCCAGAAAAAATTCTCTGCCCATCTATCTCGGCCGAGACACATAAATATCTCGGCCGAGATTCCCTGAAATCCAACAAAAATTCTGAAATGCCCCCACTTCCGTTTCCGAGTCAAATGAAGAAGATTCCCGACAAAAATAGAGACAAGGAGATAATGGAAGTATTCAGGAAGGTGGAAATCAGTATTCCTTTGATGGACGCCGTAAAACAGATTCCGCGGTACGCAAAGTTTTTGAAAGATTTATGCACCAACAAAAGGCGTCTACATGGGAATGAGAAAGTCTTCATGTGAGAAAACATCTCGGCGGTTTTTCAGAAGAAGATGCCACAGAAATGCAAGGACCCGGGGATGTTCACCATCCCATGTAAAATCGGTAATTGTCTGATTGAAAAGGCCATGCTTGATTTGGGCGCATCGATCAATGTGATGCCCCGTTCTATTTTCAATAGCTTGAACTTGGGTCCACTGAAAGACACGAGGGTAGTCATCCAACTGGCGGACCGAAGCACCTCGTTTCCGGACGGGGTGATTGAGGACGTGATAGTTGAGGTGGATAACCTCATCTTTCCAGCAGATTTCTATGTACTTGACATGCATGGAAATTCGCCCGATTCCACTCCAATCTTGCTTGGGAGGCCGTTCTTGAATACCTCCCAAACAAAGATAGACGTGCGAGAGGGAACTCTTAGCATGGAATTTGCTGGCCAAGTGGTGCAATTCAATATTTTTGATTCAATGAAATATCCTGAGGATTTGCATAGTGTTTATTCTATTGATGTCATTGATGTTATTGATCCCCGTGTGGAGGAAGTGTTTGAGTGTTATTGTAGGGACAAAGAAGCAATTGAATTGGCGGCCGATCTAGAGAAGATAGAGCCAATGGACACCAAGAAAGAGTTTTTGGGGATAGTGGAAGAATCGAAATCATCCAAGCCTTTCCGAACCAAGCCCTTTCCCAAATTCTTACCTTTGCCTGAACCTCAAGAAAAGCTGCTACCTTCTACCATCAAGGCACCAACCATTGAGCTCAAAGCCCTTCCCCCCCGTCTCAAATACGCATATCTTGGGGAGGACGAAACCCTACCGGTGATTATCTCATCAAAGCTCACATCCACTCAAGAACAAGCATTGATCGGGGTCCTCAAGGTTAACAAAGAAGCTATAGGTGGACTATCGCTGATATCAAAGGCATTAGTCCATCCCTGTGCATGCATCGGATATTGTTGGAGGATAATGCCAAACCAAGTTGGGAACCCCAAAGGCGGCTTAACCCACCTATGATGGAGGTGGTAAAGACGGAGATCATCAAGCTACTCGATGTTGGGATTATTTATCCAATATCGGATAGCAAATATGTGAGCCCAACACAGGTCGTGCACAAAAAGTCGGGAGTGACGGTGGTGGAGAACAAAGACGGGGAAATGGTTCCCACCCGCTTGCAAACCGGATGGTGAGTTTGCATCGATTACCGAAAGCTAAATGCCATGACCCGCAAAGATCATTTTCCTTTGCCATTCATTGACCAAATGCTTGAGAGATTGTCTGGGCATTCCTTTTATTGCTTCTTGGATGGATTCTCTGGATACTTTCAAATAGCCATCTCTCCAGAAGATCAAGAGAAGACCACTTTCACATGCCCCTTCGGTACTTTTGCATGGAGGAGGATGCCATTTGGGCTATGCAATGCCCCGGCCACCTTTCAAAGGTGCATGGTAAGTATTTTTTCCGAATATGTTGGGAATATTATTGAAGTTTTCATGGATGATTTTAGTGTGTATGGTGAGTCTTTCGAAAAATGCCTTGATAATCTTGCTAGAATTCTGAAAAGGTGCATAGAAACAAATCTTGTTTTGAATTGGGAGAAATGTCATTTTATGGTTGAGCAAGGCATCGTTCTTGGGCATATAATTTCATCAAAAGGGATTGAGGTTGATAAGTCTAAAGTTGATTTGATTGTTGCCTTGCCTTACCCCGCAACTGTGCGGGAAGTTCGATCGTTTCTTGGCCATGCAGGTTTCTATAGGCGTTTCATTAAGGATTTTTCAAAGATCTCTGCCCCTCTGTGTCGGCTATTGCAAAAGGACGTTGAATTTGAGATGTCAACCGATTGCAAGATGGCCTTTGATCAGCTCAAGGAGGCCCTTACATCGCCCCCCATCATCCAACCTCCGGATTGGACACTGCCGTTCGAGATAATGTGTGATGCAAGCAACTATGCAGTGGGAGCTGTATTGGGGCAACGGAAGGAAAAAGCAGCCCATGTGATCTACTACGCCTCAAGGACCCTAAATCCGGCACAAGCAAACTACACCACCACAGAAAAAGAACTCTTGGCCATAGTTTTTGCTTTAGAAAAGTTTAGGTCATATCTGCTTGGTACTAAGATTATCGTTTTTTCTGATCATGCAGCTCTTCGGTTTCTATTATCAAAGAAGGAAGCTAAACCAAGACTCATCAGATGGATTTTGCTACTTCAGGAATTTGATTTGGAAATCAAAGACAAGAAGGGAAAGGAAAATTGGGTGGCGGATCATTTAAGCCGTTTGATACAAAAGGAGGACGAAATGCCCTTGAAGGAGAGCTTTCCAGATGAGCAATTGCTAGCCATGACAAGCACAAAAGTCCCTTGGTATGCCAACATGGTGAATTATTTGGTGTCCAAGAGATTTCCTATTGGGATGAGCAAGCCGCAGAAGGATAGGTTGAAGAGTGAGTCAAAGCATTTTGTTTGGGATGATCCATACCTGTGGAAATATGGGTCAGATCAAGTAATCAGGAGACGCATTCCCGAAGACGAAGTGCAGTCGGTGTTGAATTTTTGCCACTCACATGCTTGTGGAGGCCACTTCGGGCCGAAGAGGACGGCATACAAAGTGCTTGAGAGTGGACTGTTTTGGCCCACCATATTTAGAGATGCCCTTGCTTTTTGCAAGTCCTGTGACAACTGTCAAAAGACGAGAAATGTCTCTCAAAGAAATCAAATGCCCCAAAACCCGATTGTAGTCTGTGAAATTTTTTATGTTTGGGGTATGGACTTCATGGGACCGTTTCCCTTGTCTTATGGGAATTTGTACATATTGTTGGCTGTTGACTATGTGTCCAAGTGGGTGGAGGCGAAAGCAACCCGAACCAATGACTCTAAAGTTGTGGCCGAGTTCGTCCAATCCAATATTTTTGCTCGGTTTGGGATACCAAAAGCCATCATAAGTGATAGAGGCACACACTTTTGCAACCGAACAATCGACGTATTGCTGAAGAAATACGCTGTATTGCACAAAGTTTCGACGCCTTATCATCCACAAACCAATGGGCAAGCCGAAACTTCGAATCGGGAAATCAAGTCGATATTGGAGAAGACCGTGCAACCAAATCGCAAGGACTGGAGTTTGAGGCTCAATGATGCATTATGGGCATATAGGACTGCCTATAAAACTCCAATTGGTATGTCTCCCTTTCGACTCATATATGGAAAGCAATGCCATCTCCCGGTGGAACTTGAACATAGAGCCTACTGGGCTATTCGGAGATGCAACATGAACCTTGATGAAGCCGGTGTACACCGAAAGCTCCAATTACAAGAGCTCGAAGAAATTCGGAATGAAGCCTTTGAAAATGCCATGATCTACAAGGAGAAAACGAAGGCTTTTCATGACTCGAGAATTACCCGGAAAACGTTTGTGGTTGGGGAGAAAGTGCTATTATATCACTCTCGGTTGAAGTTATTTCCGGGCAAGCTCCGTTCGAGATGGGTAGGACCCTTTGTTGTCACTAAGGTGTTCGATCATGGAGCCATCGAAATTGAAAGTGGTAAAATCGGAAAAATCTTCAAGGTCAATGGGCATCTTCTCAAGCTTTATCTAGAGCATATTCAAGAAAGCCCCGGTGAAGAAGAAAGAGTGGAAGACTCACCACCAAACTGAAAAAGCGTCCGTCGAGCCAACGACGTTAAACAAAGGCGCTTGTCGGGAGGCAACCCGGCGTTTACTCGTTTTCTCGTATTTTAAATTCATAGCTTAGTAGTTTTACTATTAGTTACATATTTTGAATTTTATTTGTTAAAATGTGTGTAGGTACCACACAAGCAAACCAAAGCCAAGACATGGTGTAGAATGGGGGTGAAGAACACCAAAAAGGTGGAAAAATGCAGGGGAGAACCATCTCGGCCGAGACACAGAAGAAATCTCGGCCGAGACACCAAGTGAGTGAAAAGGCCAATTTTTCCCTGGAAGACTTTCTCGGCCGAGACACATGTCTCATCTCGGCCGAGATCCAAGGATGCAAAAATCTGGAAAATTTGCTGGAAGATAATCTCGGCCGAGACATTACCTTATCTCGGCCGAGATTCAGAAAGGCCCAAAATGAAGAAATTCCTCTGGAAGCACATCTCGGCCGAGACATACATGCATCTCGGCCGAGACGGGTTTGAAAGGAAATAGCCAAATTCTCTGGAAGAGCATCTCGGCCGAGACAGAACCGAATCTAGGCCGAGACGGGGTTGTCCAGAATAGAAGCAAATTTGCTGAAGAACAATCTCGGCCGAGACATACATGAATCTCGGCCGAGACGGGGTTGTCCAGAATGGGGGTAAAAATGCTGGGATTTCATCTCGGCCGAGACACTATAGAATCTCGGCCGAGATTCCTTGCCGGGTCAAGTTTTCCTGAAAGCGAAGAACGGATCTCGACCGAGACACAGAGCCCAAATTCGAATCTCGACCGAGACGGAAAACAGGTATAAATACCCCAAGCGCGAAAATTAGGTCAGTTCTTCCCCAAATTTGCGATTTTCACACACTCACGCACACACTACTCCAATAATCACCCTTGCACTCGATTTCCACCTCTAAAATTCACACCACACCTCACTCACATCACCACACCAACTCTCCTTCGAAAATATTTGGATTTGGAGCACATTTGAGGTCGATTCAAAAAGGGCGCGAGCAACCCAAATTCAAAAAATTTTCGGTTAAACTCAACAAAGTACGGCTATCTCCTCCTTTCAATTCATTGTTGCGTATTAGTGTATACATTGTTGAGATTGAAAGTTAATTTTACGTTTATATGCATATTCGTTGAACTTGGTTATACATACAAGTACTTGTATTGATTTTTTGCCATGTGATAATTGTTATGCATTTAAATGATAAAATTGATTGATAGTTCGTATGTTTGACTGATGATGGAGTGGGTGGAATGTTGAGTATAATCTTGTGAGTTTTTGAAAAGGCTAAATTCGTTGTGGCATATTATCAAGCACGTGCTAGGCGTTGAATTCGACTATATTCTCTGTTTCTTTTGAGACTACTTGTTGATATTATTGTAATGTGTGACCTTATTTGAATATGATTTGGTTGTCATTGCATAATCGATATATTTTGTCTTGTTTTTGTTAGAGATATAGTTGGATTCAAATGAACCTAGGCATTTCTTACTTGCACTTGAACTAGTTATTTTGCCACAAGTTTTTTATTATTGAATTGTTTATTTTAGGTACCCATGGCACCTCCGAAACCCACAAAAGGCAACACCCAAGAAGGCACTTCGGGCCGAAGAGTCACGCAAAAAATCCGAAAAAGCCAAGCCAAAGGCAAGGAGAAGGCTGTTGAGCCTACTCTGGAGGTTCCTCCACCGGAAGTCCCACCGACCTCCACTGACAAATCCACGAAGCCCATAGATTTTGATATTGTGCTGGGAACAGAGGAGCAACGAAAACATTTTGATAAATTGATGAAGAGGGGGGTGTCAGCAACCCGATATGGCGATCCCAAGATTTTAGACGCCATGGGCATCCGGCAAAATGTTCTAGAACTGTTAGACGCAGCAGGTCTAGTTCAGTGCCTCGCCCCCCGCCCAACCTTCCTCAAATTTGTGCTGGAGTTTTTCAGCACACTCGAGATCGAGGAGGAGACAAATTCCGGCTCTACAGTTCATCATTTCAAGTTCCAGCTTCTAAATGAAGAGAAGATACTCAGCCACAACCATTTGAAAAGTATATATGGTTTCAAGACCACATCCCACGGTGATCGCGAGGTGTTAAAACAGTTCAATGTGCAACAATTCTGGGAGCAAATCACTGCCGCCCCTGGAATAGTTGCACCTCAAGCCTACGATCCTAGAGGCTCCAGGCTTACTTCCATCCGAAGCCCCGTGGTGAAGTATCTACAGAAACTGTTGAGCTCCACCATATGTGGACGGAAAGAAATCAGCTCTCCCCGCTTATACGAGATGGAGATTCTGTGGGCCATCGTGGATAGAAAGGAGAGGAACTTCCGATATGATTTGGTATCATGTTTTCAGAAGATAGTGAAGGAATTGAGGACGGAGAGAAAACGAGAAACGAAAATGCCCGACCCGATCTATTGTGGGGCATTGATAACCCCTATACTCGAACACTACAATGTTTCCCTTCCAGAGTACACGCCAATCACCACTGATTATTATTTGGACTGGGAGGAGATGGAGAACATGCGCATTGCCATGCTCGGGTACAAAGAGGGCATATCGGGTCCGGCTGTCCCATACGTGCTCCAAAACGAGGGGCCTTACCTCCGCTTACCCAACCCCGGACTGACTTACATCACCAACCTGGCAAGCACGATGAATTTGGAACTGAGCTCCGAGGCACACCTCAATGCCTCCTTGGAGCCAAACTGGGAAGAACTGACCAAATTCAAGCGTGCCAAAAAGCCACGTCCGGTGGCACGGGCTCGGAGCGTAGGGGTTGAAGGGGAAGGAAGTAGCCAACCAGCGCAACCGTCAAGAAAACGATCATCTACTGCCATTCTAACTCAATCTGAGTTCCAGGAACGGCAGGAGGGCTTAATGGCGGCCATGGGGGACGAGATCAAAGGCGTCAGAGCCGAATTGGTGGAGCTACGAGCATCTATTGGAGCTGAGCTGAGAGGAATCAAGGAAACTATCCAAGAAAACCAGACCAAGATTCTCGACCTTTTCAAGTCAATAAAAGGATGTTTCACCGGCTCGAGTTCCCGACCTTCCCGCTCGCTGTGAGTAGAGCGACCGAGAGTCTTACCTTTTTGTCCCAAACTTAGTTGCAAAACTAAGTTTGGGGGAAAACAAAAAGATAAGACCAATTCGATTGCTCGAAATCCCCTACCCCCCCCTCCCCCCCCCCCCCCCCCGTTTTTCTTCTTTCATTATCTATACTGTTGGCCTGTGAGCCATTTGACATGACTTGCTTGTTGGATTTGTTGTGATGGCCTGTGTGCCAATTTGATTTATATATTGATTGCTTTTGTGATATTGTCCACTTGTATTGTTGGTAATATTGCCGGCCTGTGAGCCATTGTCATTTTTTTTATTAGCCTTGGTTGGTAATGTTATTACATATGCATTTGGCTATTTCGGATTTTTAAATAATCATTGGGTGCTTTAAAGTCAAATTGTTTGTTTGTGTTGATAAGTCCACACACATTTTCCCTTTATTGTTATAGGAGTAGGATTATTAATAAAGTAGTTCATTTAGTTAATGTTTGTGAATAAACGTGTAATAAAATGGTTAAGTTCGGCGAGCCACCAAATTGTACTCCTCTTTTTCCACAAACTAAGTTTGCAACTAAGTTTGGGGAGGGGGTGGGATTCGTACAAATTGGCAGCTCGAGAAAGCAATTGGATGAAGTTTAGGACAAGAAAATGTGGCATTGATTAATGATGAAAGTTTTTGACAAATATCTTTGAAAGAAGCACATGGTAGAGCATGATAGACTTTTGAAACAAAATTGAACATACACTCAAAACTTTTGATCAAAAATTGCAACCAAGTGAGTTTTTGAGCTTTAGAAGATACTCCCACCTTTGGAGTAACGTAAACTTTCTTTCGGTGTGAAATTCATTGAGTGCATTTAGTTGTCTCTAGAACTTGCCTTGATTCTCTATTTTGCATGAGTCGGTGCATTGTGTGACATTGAAAATGATCTTAGGCAATCCTTGATTTGAGCCTACTTTCAAGCTTGAAAACACATCCTTTTGACCTAATCTGATATTGTCTCTAGTTGAGCCCCTTGAGCTTTTAGCCTCTTGTTTAACAGCCCAATTCTACAATCCGAAACCCTTTCGATTAGCCTTTGAACCTAATTGGACTATTTGAGTATGAGGAAGGTGGTTGGAAGGTAGTCGAGTAATTTGGGATTGAAAAGGGTGAACTATTGGGAATATTGAAAGGTGAAAGGAATTGAAACAATATGAAAAGAACCGAGAATACTAGTCCTCTCCAATTTTTGTTTGTGTTATAAGAAAAAAAAAAAAAAAAAAAAAGAAAGTGGAAAATCGAAAAAAGTCGAAAAATCAGAAAAAGAAAAGAAAAAGTAGTTGTATATACTCATTTGTTACTTTTGATTTGGAGAGGCTAGTAATGTAAATGCCTTTTGATAGATGTTCTCAAAGTTGTAGAAATTCAAAAGAAAATACACTTCAAGGGAGAATTGAGAAAGCATTTAGGTTGTAGACTTTGTGGTAAGGTGAAGAAATCAATTTTTGGGATTGGTTTACTGAGGAAGTAAAGAGTGAGGTAGAGTGACCATTGTTTGAGGGTAGATGGATAGTGCACGACTCATTTAGTCCGTTTTATAGTCACTTCTACCCAAAATTATCCCACCTTACCCCAAGCCAACATTACAACCTATTAAAGACCTTTTTTATTCTTTGTCACACATGCCGGTATACATCGAAGTTTAGATGATTGGCAAGCTTATGGTAGGCATTTTATGCATTTCAATGTGAGCGTATACACTTCCCTTTTGATACACTTGAGAGTCGAGAGTTACACTCACCATGTGAGGATCTTAAGTTTAGAGTGTTTTGTCTCGAGAGTAGTGGATCTAGTCTATCACACATGCTCACTTTTATCATGATCTCTTACTCTTTTTCATGAAAATTCTAAAATCAAATGCCACTAAACTTTGCCCTAAACACGTGTTCTTTTGTCTTTCTCTTTATTGTTCGGGACGAACAAGTTTTAAGTTTGGGGAGATTTGGTACATGTGTTCCGTGCACGCACTTTAGGGCACTTTTAGTGTCATTTTAGTGTCAATAACGTGCATAATTATGCGTATTTAGTGCTTTTATATTCTAATGGGCAAAATAATGCGTTTGAGCTATTTTTGTATTAAGACAGGTGTAAAAAGGGTCGAAATCGAAGATTAAATGACCGAGGAGTCGAGGGATCGATCGAGGCAAGAAAGCAAGAGCCAACTGAAGATCTCGGCCGAGACAGGATGTTAATCTCGGCCGAGATGAGCCTCCAGGGTTTTTGTGAAGTTTTGCAAGACTGAAGATCTCGGCCGAGATTGACCTTCGACCCAACATTCTTGAAAACCCTTTTTCACGTCTCGGCCGAGACACATTCCCGTCTCGGCCGAGATTCACTACCCTGTTTTAAAATCCTGAATACGTTTTTGCCTATTTTTGTCTAGCACTTTCTCCCTTTATATATATATCATCCCATTCGAATTTAACCTAACTTTTAGACAACTTTTGGAGAGCTTTTGATACTTGGAGAGCACATTTCAGCCACCAAGGAAGGAGATTGGACAAGGGATTGAAGGATCATCTTCTCCAATTGACATCTTTGGATTTATCCAAATCAGTATCATGTTTCTTCATTTTTCCATTTATTTTCTGATTGTATTAGTTAATATGGGTGGCTAGCACCCTTAGTTCATCCTTGATCATTGTGGAACCTTGAGTCGAGACATTGATGTGATTATTACGGTTAATGTTACCGAGATTATTGTGTATTTAAGTATTTTGTGTTATTTGCTCTTGTTGATTCACATTTATGAATTAATTATTGGTTTGATCACCCTTTAAGGGATTTGTGAATGTGTTGCTAGAATAGGAGATTACTATCCGTAATTGTAGGATTTTCGATTCCCGAGTAGCAAACAATAATTATTTATTGGGGATAACACAAAGTTCAACTACTAAACCGAGCTTTCGAGTTTTATATTGAATTTATCTCGTTGTCCTAGTATTTAATGCTTTTGGTGATTGAATCTAAGAGAGCTTGTTCGAGGATTCGGTTAAACTGAATAGGGTTAGTCGAAGAGCTTATTTTGATTAACTAAGATTAAGGGACAACAAGGCTATTAGAGCTTGTTAATAGTCTTAAGATAAGGGCTTAAATCACAATTCAATCGGGCATTAACAATAGTTGCATCAATTGTTCAAGACCAAGGGGAAGCATGATCAAGGGTGACTTGTTTTACTATTTGAAAACTAAAACTGAAAAAGATCTCTTCTAGTGTTTTTGAGTTACTTGTTTCTTTTAATTGTGTATATTTCCTTTTAATTGTCACTAATAGATTGTTAGTTTCCCATCAACCCCCCCTTATTGCTTTCTTAAGTATTTATTTCTTGCATTCTTAATCATAAACCGCTTGACATCATGATCAAAACTGTTCGGCCGTTCCCTGTGGGATCGACCCTTATTTACCATTCTACTAAGTAGGATAGTCGGTAAGGTTTAAGTGTATCTTCATACACGATTTAATTTGGTAGTCGGAAACGACGCTACCAAATTTTGGCGCCGTTGCCGGGGAACTGGACAAATGAGGTATTCCGCCATATGTGCCTCGTAGATTCAAGAACAACTTCAGAGAAAGTTTGACCCCATTTCATCATTTTCTTCATTGATTGATCGATCTATATTTCCCCCTCCTTTTGTTGATGTGAATTTGAATATTAGGTACTGAGGCTGCACCAAAGAAGAAGGCAACAACTGCTTCTTAATTTTATTTTTTTGGAGAAATTTTCTTTGAATAATTTATGGATTAATAAATAGTTGGGAGGATGCTATGAGAAGGTTCTGAAATCTCGATCGATTGTAGCTTGTAGCAGGAGAAAATGTGAGATTTTGAGTGCGGAATTCGTGGCTTTGAATAAAAAAGGATGGATAAAAGGGGAATTACATTGGTATTTTAAAATGATAGTTGTGAATAGTAAAATGGTGGTTGTATATAGAATTACCCTTTCCTCTATTTTTTTTTTCCCATTCCTTTGCTTTCCTTTTTATTTTCACATGAAGTCAGAAATAGTTGGACTATGACTGGACCTGTATCTCCACATTGATATGATATTGTCCGCTTCAGACCAAGTCCGCACAAATTTATTTTTGGGCTAAACTCCCAAAAGATTTTATACCAATGGAGATATTTTAATCCTAATAAAACCCACGATCTTTCTATGTATATCCAATTTGTGACTTTGTTGACAATCCCAACAGAATCCTCATGTCGATATCTTGTTCTCCTTTTCCATTTTATCCATCTAATATTTAGAAAAACTAAATTTTTTAAAAATAAATTAAATTGCTCCACCCTCCCCCACAAATCAGTTGGCCCATGGCTGCGCAAACCATTAAAACCAGGGTAAAATAACTAAACTTAAATGCCAAAGGGAATATTTGAGCCCGTGTCTATAAAGTATAAAAGAATCACACTAACCACTAGGCGATATAGGTTAATTGTTAAATAAAGCAAATCTAAATAAACTCGAGCCCCTAAATTTTTTTATTTTCTGGGACCGGGGCAAGGGACTCTCCCATTTAAAGAGAAGTTTGGGCATGAACAATGTATATGAGAAAATAAGGTAATTGTTACTCCTCCGTCTAAAAGAAGATAGTCATCTTATATGCTTCATACAAATTAAGAAATTCATTTATTGCACGTGTAAATTACTACTAATCCTTATTTAATATGTTTAATAAAAGGATTTTTTAGGGTGGAATTGATTATATGTACAAATAGTAATTTCAGTTAATGATTCAGTAGGGGTATATTAGAAAGACAAATATTTAATACACTCTTAAAAAAGAAAGGAGACCATCTTTTTTATACACTTAGATTTAGACATCCCAGAGAAAATGAGATCACAAAAAATAGAGTAATAAATAATAAATAAATCAACATATCAACATATATAAATAAAAGAGAAGTAAACCCTTGTTTTTTTCCAGAAACACCACAAATTTTTCCTTCTTCTTCCTAATGGTAGAACGGTAGAAATTTCTATGTTTAGGATTTTAAAACTGTAAGTTGTGCATCTATATATAGAGGAGATTCCCAATTACAAATTTAGAATGATTAGTTCTTATATATTAGGCAAAGGGGGATTATAAATTTCATGTATTTCTCACTACCAATTTAACTCTTTCCTATTACAATTATTATTACGGAAAAATATAAAAGTTTTCCATTAATTTGACGGGTGGAGGTTAGGGATGTAAACAAAGTGAATCGAATTCGATTAAGATTTAGAATCTATTAATAAAAATATAAAGATCATAACTAAATTAATAATTTTTTAAATAAATCCAAGAATTACATTTCAAATCTAAAAATTATTTAAATATGGAAATATAAAAAATTTTGTGTTGTATTTAAAATAAAAAAAAATACTAAAATAATTTGTTAAATAATAAAATAAAAAATTTACTGCAAATCTACCTCATGCACCTACCCACATCTACTCGTACCCAGCCATGCCACGCCACCTTCATCTTCCGCAAAGAAAGTAGCATTCCCCTTCCTTGCGTATTTCTGAGAACACTTCTTGGTGATTTATCTGGTCCTCGACTTCTCATTTGCAGATTTTTTTGTCGCAGCTGCCGTTTCAACGTCAGATTCAATGTTAGAGGAGAGGGTCAAGTGCAGAATGTTGGCAGTAGAGAGAATATTGGATAGAATATTTTGGTACTTAGGCGATGGGGCCGTCATGGAGGAGAAATTGGGAAGAGGAGATGACTTCTTAATTTGGAGAGGATAAGCATCGAGTTAGACTGGTTCTTAGCGCCATTAACCGTTGACAATGGAGGTTGGGAAGATGAAGGTGGGGTGGGGTGGTTGGGTTGAGGAACATGAAGGTGGCTAGGTGGGGAAGATATACAGTAAACTTTATATTCTACTTCCTCCGTTCCGACTGAGTTTGCACACTTGAGACGGCACGTATATTAAGAAAAACTGTTTTTTGCTTTTTAGTTGACTTTTTTAAAGGTGCAGATTGAAAGTGGAGATTTTAAGGGTGTAGATTGTGACAAAATTTTCCATTTTAAGGGTGTGCAAACTTAGATGGGACGTCCCAAAAATGAAAGTGTGCAAACTCAGCCGGGACGGAGGAAGTATTTATTACAAAATTTTTAATTTTTGTAATCTTATTATCTAACAAATTACTTCTATATTTTTTTTTATTTAAAATACAACATAACATTTTATTATGGTGCCAAATTTTATTTTATTTTGAAATATAATTTTTAAGATTATTTAAAAGATTGTTCAAAATTTTGTTATGAACCTTATATTTTATCATTAATTCCTAAACTTTACAGTTATTTTTTATATATTATATTTATATTTGATACATATATTTTTTTTAATTTGATAAATTTTTTTCCAAACTTCTTTTCTAAAAAGAATTGTTTTTGGTAAAATTGCGTCTTCCGACGAAAAATGAACATAAATTGAACAAGATTGCTACATGTTAAATACAAACTACGTGGCCCAAACAAGCTGGGCAAAAAAGCCACACCACCCAAATTAATGGCAACTTTTGCATTTTTCCCTTTTCCATTAGAGTAGTTCTCTTGTACACTAGATCTCTGCAATCTGACTCATAAGTAGTTTTTGTGAACATATATTAGTGTTTATACTGAATAGTATACTCGTTCTAGAATAGTATACTCGTTCTGAAGAAATATATATATGTGTGTGTGTGTGTGACGTTTTAGGATATTCTTCCTTTTCCAATTAATTGATGTTTTAAATATTTTTCACCAATTCCACCAACTTTTTCTCTGGCTGAATACTAAAATATCTCTATTTTTCAATCTATAAGAGATATTTTGATTTGGTCAAATTTTTAGCTGAGGGTATATCTGTCAAAATATTTCATCTTTAATTTTCTCTTTCATTCTAAAATCAATGAATATGAAACGCATGGAGTATTATACTGAAAACATATTAGAGTTTATGTTAAATGTATATTAGTTGTGAGTCCAAATTCGCTACCACTGTGATACCGATACCACCGTGAGAGAAGAATACATATATATTTAAATATGAGGGACCCACTAAATTATTTAATTTTATTTTTATCTCACACCGGTACCATAAAATCACTCATTACTTGTAAATGTTTGCAATTTATATTGTACAAATCTAAAATTCGTATACACTTGAACACATAAAAGATTATATTTTATTATTATTATTGTTGTTGTTGTTGTTATTATATACTTTTCTGGGTCTTTATATGCAGAATTGCCGAAATGGTGCGGCAAAAATGCAAAATTGGGTCTTGAAAAGGGATGTTTTTGGAATTTAGTGTTGTTAATGTTTAAATATTTGTGAAGTTGGTCACCTAATAATCTAAAGTTGGAGGAGTTGTTGGAAATCGGAAGGTTAAGGTATTTTAACTTACGGGCAGCTAGACATGATGTGGATATTGTCCCATCTATGTTGCACTAATGTATCTGGCTTACACACGCCAGGTCAACATTGATGATGTTTGTAAAAATAAAAGATTATCTATAACATGTAAAAAAAACAAATTAAAATATTTGTAATAAAAGAGCGGAAAACAAGATAAAAAAAATGTATTTAAATTATTTCAGATTAATTTATATGCAGAATGTATAGAATTATAAAATGATTCTATTAACTTTTTTCATTCATTTTAACAACTTTTTAAAATTTATTTTGATATTTTTGAAACAATTAGACTTAAAAATTGATATTCTTAATTTTTATTGTTTAAATAATTTTAAAATTCTCAATTTTACTGAGTTATTCGTTGATTTATTGAAATAAATTTATTTGAAACACTTTTTGTATTTTTAAAAATTCTTAAATCACTAATAGATTCATTGACTTGAAATCCAGGAATTAAAAAAAGTTCAGCATTTTATATTTTAAATGACTAAAGAAGACTAAATTCGCCAAAACTAAAACTAAACAGGATCATAACTAAGATGCAAAATGCCTCTTAGACAGGACTAGTTGCTCATTTTCCTCTCTTGTATTCTCTATTTTCATTAAGAGGTAATTATTGGAATCGAAGTCTATTATGTGACGCTTATTTGTGAGAAAGAATTTCTATACGATAATCAAATAAAAATGAATCGAATAATCTTAGTTAAATAAAAACAGTTATATTAAAATCATAAAATAAAATTTTATTTTAATTCTTCTTTACAACTTAGCCCAATACAAATAGTTCACCTTCCGAAGAATACCCAAATGCTACACATAACATTGTAATATATATGTAAAATGAATGGTAATGATGAAAAAAATATTAATATGATATATTTAATGTCAAAAAGGGATTGTAAAATGAAAAAAAGTTATATGTATTTTAATATATTAGAAAACGTTACAGCAAAGTTATCCGTGATGGTGCGAATTTGTGGAGGTTATTAGTCCAAGAGTTGAAAATTAATTGAAAATGTTTCATGGAGTTAATTAATTCATGTGTATGAGATATGTGATTATAGTAGAATGGTTTTACTTAATATTTTGCTAGAAAAAATATTTTTTACGGAAAATTGTTTTATCATGAAATCTAGAAAATTAAAATACAAAATAGATGAAAGGTATGAATTGTAGCGATGGTCAACTTTTGATTGTCATAGCTTAATTGTGCTTGACTTCAATTATCGCTGACCAAAACCTAGGCCCACAGACGTTTAAATTTTGGGAACATTTACTAAAAAAATCTTCCTTTTGGATATTTAATTACCTAACTCACATATCATTCATATTTTATTACTCTTAACTATAAGTTATGTCTAGAGGTCATATCTACAACAGTACCATAGCATAACAAAATGAAATCCAAACTCTATTATGAAAGTCTGACTTTTTTTTTTTTTTTAATAAAATTTGATTCGTTTATTATATTCTTAATAAATTTTAATTTTTAAGGTTAGTTAAGTAACTATACCTTCAAAGTTTTATTTATTTACTAAGAGCACTATATAGTTCAAAGATCATCTATTTACATGGATATGATATCTAATTCATCTAATCTAATGGCCTAATTAGATAATACTGATATTTTCCTTTCTTTTTAGTAATATAAATAACATTATAATTTTATTTTTTTATCTTTTAAGTTTCTTTTCAATTTCTCATCTCTTTTATAGTGAAATTCTCTTATATACTTGTAAAAAAGAAAAAAACAATAATTAATGAATTTTTTTTATTGCTAATTCAGTAACTTTATTTTTAAAGTATTATCTATCAAGAGTCATTTTATAATTCAACTTCATTTCTCAACCCTCTTTTGAAATTTTCTTTCACATTTCATATGATATTTAGTTAACTAGTGACATAAGCAGAATCTAAATATTCATAAAATTTTTTTATTATTATTATTATTATTATTATTATTATTATTATTATTATTATTATTATTATTATTATTATTATTATTATTATTATTATTATTATTATTATTATTATTATTATTATTATTCATTTTTAGTAAAATATAATATATTATTCATCTCTCAAATCTCAACTTATGAAATTTTCTATCACATTTCATATGATATTTAGTTCAACTAATGACGTAAGCTAAACCTAAATATTCATAAAATCTTATATTATCATTATTCATTTTTAGTAAATACATTATATTATTATTTTATTTATTTTTATTTTCTTCAGTTCTTTATAAATTTATTATAGTTTTTCTAATTGAGTTCTTCTAGTGAAAGGACAAAAATCGATTAACAAAAATCTAAATATATATATATATATATATATATATATAAAAGATTGAAAAATTAGAAATCTTATAGTTTAATAGTAGGACTTTAGTAACACCAAAAGACTTCTATATTAAGATAATGATTACAAGATTTTTAATTCTGAATAGTGGTACAATAAAGTTACTTAGATATTGAATGTTTGAAAACTATTAAGTTTTGGTGTTTTCATGGTGAAAAATATACAATAAATTTTATGATTAGCAACAAAAAGGAAAAAATAATATACATAAAAATTAGAACAATGAGTAATAGTGTAAGTTCTTATGTACTTTATTTATCATCTTTCCCTTTTTTAATGATAATTATGTATTTTAGTTCACTTTTTTTTTTTTTTTTCAATTCAGGTACATAGCTATAATATCTTTATACTGATTCCACTAACCACAATACAAAGGAATATTTGACAAAACAACTATAATGTATTATATTCTTTTTATTTAATTTTACTTTTAAGTTTCTTTTAAAATTACTTATCTCTTTCATAATGAGATTCTTTTATATAATTATAGAAAGAGTAGAAAATTCAATTAGTTGAAATTTTTTAGAGCTAATTTAGAAACTTTATTTTAAAGTTTTATTTATTTGATAATTCATTTTATACTTCAAATTCATCTCTCAACTTATGAAATTTTCTATTATATTTCATATGATATTTAGCTCGGTTGATGCCGTAAGTTGAACCTAAATATTTATAATATCTTATATTCTTACTCATTTTTACTACTTATATTCTTTTTTTTTCCGCTTCTTCATAAATTTCTTATAGTTCTTCTAATGGATTCTTTTACAATTGCAGAGAAATAAGAAAGATCAATTAGAAAAAATTTAAGAGAATATGTGTGTATGTGTGTGTGTAAAAACTCTTACAATAGGTAAAAGTACCTTGATTTATGATTTTTAAAATATCAATAATTGAAAATGACACAAAAGATATTTATGTATTTATAATATATTTTATAGAAAATTAAAAATCTTATAGTTTAATAGGGGGCTTAAATCATTTTTGGTCCCGTAACTTTTCACTTGTATAATTTTGGACCCAAATAAAGTTAAAAATTCAATTTAATCCTGTAACTTTGGAATTGGTCCAAATTCAGTCCCTTTTTTCACCGCCGGTGATCAATTTGGCCGAAAAATTGCATGTACTGGCCACCAGACTCATTTTTCCATCCAATTTTTAAATACTTGGCATCGGTAAGTGATTTTGAAGTAAAAATAACATTAAAAATTAAAAAAATTAAAAGAAAGAGAATTTTTTATTATTTTATTATTTTTTCTCGTTTCTCATCACTTGTTGGTGCCACATATTAAAAATTCTGTTGGAAAAATGAGTCATGTGAATGATACATGTAATTTTCCAGTTAAATTGGTCACTATCGGAAAGAAAAGGGACTAAATCTGAACCAATTCCAAAGTTACAGGACTAAATTGAATTTTTAACTTTTTTTGGGACCAAAATTGTACAAGTGAAGAGTTACGGGGCCAAAAATGATTTTAGCCCGTTTAATAGGAGTTAGTAACTTAAAACATAGTGTCAATAAAATATGTATCAAAGAAACTTAAATTGTAACATCAATATGCGATATTCTTAATATTTACGATTCATATATGAAAATATGAAGTTACTATATGAAGAATTAAATATATAAACTTGAATGTTTGTTGACATATGATCGAAAACTAATATTTTTTTCTTTATAAAAAATGATTTGATTAAAATTAAAATACCACTAAAGATATTTTTGGAAAAAAAAAAAAAAGAGATTAATTTAAATTTTTTTAGTCTATTGAAATAAACAACGTAAAGCGTATATGCCAATTCAATGGGTAAATGATTCTCAATATTTTATATTACTATGTACAAATGACTGGCAAATTCTTACATGATTTTCTTTTTTATTATAAATGAAACAATCAACTCTTATTATAAATATATATTAGAATAACACAAACAATTTATTTGTCTAAATTTAAATATTATAAATTTAGTGCTTACAATAATCTTTCTAATTTTCTAAATTACTGAAGTATCAATTGTAGAACTTTGAGAAACAAAAATGAAAGTTATATAAATTATCTAATGAAAATAAAATATGAATATAGGATATTTAGACTAAAGTATAAATTATTAAATGCAAAAGGGTTAGAAAAGTAACTCAAACTTCATCATAATATAAATTTGAAGCAAATACTGAAAAATCACGCTAAAAGGATGAAATGATTTGAATTTGGAATCACTGAGATTATATTTTAAAATCAACATTAATGTTGGAATATTGTATTTTTTTTTTTTTTTTGTGTATGCCACTTTATTAAAGTCCAACAATTGAATAGGACTAATATGATGATAAAACTTATAGAAGTGAGAAAAATCATTGTGAAGAAAAGACGTATATATAATACAAACTTATGAATTAACTTTATTATTAGTAGATAAAACTTTATTAACATAATGAACCAAATTATAAAAAAAATAATGTAAAAATATCAACGTTGAAAAGTCTAAGTGAATTATCATTATAAAAAAAATTATAATAGATGAGTCTAGGTAATATAATAGGAAAAATCAAAGAATAAAGTAATATGATAGGGTTATATATATTATACTATGAAAAAATACAGAAAATATATAAAAAATATCGAATATATGCATTGTAGTTTGATATACATACAAGTTATTAGAATGAAGTATTTTGAAATTTCGATTACACTATGCCTACTATTGGTCAATACAATGAATCGAATTTTTGCAAATATATCTATGATTTGAACATTACTTTTAGTCACTTACCTTACAAACCTACATAAATTTGTTCACTAATGTAGTATTTTTAATAGGTGATTTAAGTTTAGTAGACCAAAGAAAAAATGTTATGTTAGGAAATTGGAGAGAGACATAAAAATCACAAGGTTTATAATAATTGGATTTTAGACTGAGGTATAAAATTTTATTATGCTAAGAATAGAAATAGTAAAAGGACAAATGTGAAAATTAGTGACCATGAATAATTGCACATAATTTTTTTAAATGCTTAAGATCTAATATTAAAGGAAATTATTAAATCGATAAAAATATTGTACATATATTATAAGCATATGTAATGACTTGATAAATGAATTCACTATACTATATAAAATTATAGGGTACAATAAAATAATAAAGAAAATACGTTAGGCCTAATATTTATTAGAGAAATTATAGAGAAAGTACGTTAGACCTAATATTTATGTGTATATAACAAATAATGAACTTATGGGTGTGAGTTGATGATGTAATGAGACAAATAAACATGTGTTTTTCTTCAAATGTTTGTGATTTGGTGCAAAACATGAAAATTTATACCCTCATTATAACATAGTTTTTCAATCATTGTATAACTTTATTCATGATATACTCCCTCCGTTCCATTTTAATTGACGTTTTAGGATATTTTATTCTTTTCCTATTAATTGACATTTTACATATTCTTCACTGATTCTCCCAGTTTTCTCCTTGCACCCAATCCTTAAAAATCTCTACTTTTAAATCTATCAGAGATATTTTTATTTGATCAAATCTTTATCCCCTAAAATATTCCCGCTCATTATAGCGCCTTCTTCCCTCTCCCTCCTAATTCCACGCTCATTATAGCGTCTTCTTCCCTCTCCCTCCTTATTCCACGCTTTCTTTCCCTCTTCCTCCTTCATTCCATAAAAAATACGGCCTTCTTTCCTCTCCCTCATTCCACGCTTTATTCCCCTCTTCCTCCTTCGTTCCATAAAAAATACGGCCTTCTTCCCTCTCCCTCATTCCACGCTTCCTTCCCCTCTTCCTCCTTCATTCAATAAAAAATACGATGATCCAGAGAAAGAAGACGGAAAATAATTATTTAAAGATGCTAAATTTTAGGATTTATATGAGAGAGATAAATAATTAGGTGAGGGTATATCTGTCAAAAAAAATAATTCTTAATTCTTCCCTTTAATTCTAAAACGTCAATTAATATGGAATGGATGGAGTATTAATGATGCTCGAGTTTGTATAATGAGAAGGAAACACTGATTATAAAATAGAAAAAATTGTAAGGGTAACTATTTCCACATTATATCATGGTATGCCTTTTTTATGAATATTTTAACATTAAATATTATAACTTGTATGTTAAGACTAATATTATTTAATTTTAGAAAAATTGATAAAAATACCCTGTAACTATTAAATAAATACAAAACTACCTAGTAACTTTACCACTTTGCAAAATACCTTGTATCTTGCATTTTGTTGATAAAAATACCTCGTGACCAGCTGTAACAAATTGCACACCGATCACTTATGAGTTGTCACTCATTTATTGATTTGACATTAGTTTTTATTTTATATTTTTTTATTTCTTCTGCCGACTCACTTATTAGGATGATTAAAAAATTCAAAAATAAATTATAGCGAGAGTCGAAAATTTTCTATTTCTCTAGTGTAATAATATTACAATGATAAATGATATTACATTGAATTTTATTAAAACGATCTACTAAAGTGCAATTATTTTACATTCACATTAATCTTTGGGAAAATTGATAAAAATGCCCATTAATTTTGGCGTAATTAAAAAATTATACTGTAACTTAGGCCATTTAAAAAATTATCCTGTAATTTATAAAATGTTGATAAAATTGCCTCGCAACCGGCAATTGCCTGTAGCCTAGCAGGTCACCTGCTGAGGTGGCAAGGGACTGCTGATGTGTTTGTAATTTTGCACACGTTGTACTACCAGAAATTAAGTTAAATGTGATTTAAATTATAAAATGCCACATCACCATCCTTTAAGAGGGAAAATACCATATTTTCTCCCCCAATTTGGTCATCTTCTTCAAGCCCTAGTTCTTCTACAGCAACTTTTGAAGCCATATTCTCTCCCCCAATTGTACCTCTTCTTCTTCGAACAAGAATTTGGTTGACTTAGCTGGGTCTGAAAGAATAACTAAGACTGGAGCTGGGCGGTGTTCGTTTGAAGGAAGGAAAGTTCATCAACAAGAGCTTAATGATTCTGGGCAATGTGATCAACAAGCTGAGTGAGGGTGGAAAGCAAAGGTAGTTTCTGACGTTTACTGTTGAAACAAGGAATAAATACTCTCATCAAAATTCATTTACAGGGGTCACATTCCTTATCGTGACAGTAAGCTTACTCGAATTCTACAACCAGCACTTGGTGGTAATGCAAAAACTTCAATAATCTTCACAGTAGCACCAGAAGAAGTATTCAATTGTTGTTTGTTCATTATTGCAGCTATACCAAATTAAATATCACATTAGATTTAGAAAGTCACTGTTATATAGATTCACGTAGAGGAAACAAAAGGCACACTTCAGTTTGCCAGCAGAGCAAATAGGGTTACAAACTGCATTCAAGTTAATGAGGTCAAATAAACTATGGAAAAGATCTAACGTATTTGGAGAAGGTGTATTTATGTGAGGTGAAATTAAAGGTGAAGGACTTGGGAAAATATAATTATTCTCAAAGTAATTTCGATTACTGTGTAAAACTGGGCTCAAATCATGGGAAAAGCTACTCAAGGGATTATTATCTGATGGAAGAGAGAAATTTTTTGGTGGAATTGGTTGAAGAGCATTTGGATTTGGTGATAAAATTCCAGGGAATTGGCCTCTTCTTTGCACATCATCTTCAGTTTCCATCTCCATTCCTTCAACGATTCCCATGTTTTCATAAAAAACCAGCTGCGATTTTCTTCCATCCGGCTACTTAGTTTTCTCGATCGAAGCAAAACGGGCTGCCAGCGATATTGGAAGGAGATGTGTCGCAACTGGAGTGTAAGTTTTCTTCAACTAACCCTTTCGCAAAAAGTTTTGTTTGCATTCTGAAGTTTATGTTTGATTTGGGGTTCTTCTTTTGGTCATATGTTGTTGAATAGCCACCTACATGTCCAAAATTACGAACACATCAGCAGTCCCTCGCCACCTCAACAGGTGACCTGCTGGGTTACAGGCAATTTTAGGTTGCGGGGCAATTTTATCAACATTTTGTAAATTACAGGGTAATTTTTTAAGTGGTCTAAGCTACAGGGTAATTTTTTAATTACGCCAAAGTTAAAGGACATTTTTACCAATTTTCCCTTAATCTTTTACTTAGATAGTAGTAAAAAGTTGTAACGATGTGCGATGCACGTGCTAATTTCTAGTATAAATAAAACATAAGAAAGCAAAAGACAAAACACAAAAAACTTATGTAAGAGACAAAAGTATCACTTAAATTTTTTTGAAAGGCTAAATAATGACACTTTTTTCTTTTAGAAAAATATTATTTGTCTGAAAAATGTGATACGTTTTTAAATGGCAATACTCGTCTAATGGACAGCATCATAGGAAAATGTCTGATATTCATAATTAATCTAATAATATATTACTTAAAAATTAAAAACTTGTATAAAACTGTATTATAATTATGAGACCGCTGTAAAAATTATACTGTTTCAAAAAAAAAAACAAAAGGGTTTACCTTAAAGTATCACTTGTGAATGTTAACGAAATGAATGTTATACTTTAATTTGAGAAAAAAGTTGATACATTTTAAATGTAACTACTCATCTTACATGAACACAGTTTTAGCAGAAATGTCTGAACATATATACCAATGATGCGGAACGAAAACAAAAATGAGTTAATCATGGTTTTGTTTTCAAGATTTTGAGACCATAACTAGTCAAAATGGATTCTATTTTTTGAACTTGTAAGTTGTAAGTATATTATTTGGGGAAAATTGGTTAAAATGTTTCACATAATTAATTATATATCTTTTGTGTTTTGACATTTATCAAAATGATCTATAACTTACGAAAATTGAATAAAGTGTCCTGCGACAGGTTATTGCCTGTAAATCAGCATGGTAACGCTGATGTGGTGCAGGACTTAATGATATAAAATTATTTTTTACTCCCTCTTCACCAGAACAACAATTAGCTCTAAAAAAATGCACTTTTGGGGAGGGAAAATTAACCCATTTCCCTCCAAACTCTACTCTTCTGGCCCTATATATAAAATGAAAAAAACTTCAACTAACACTAATACACAGAAACAAAATCCAGTAATAGCTAACAAAAATCAATGATCAATTTTTAACCCACATATACACATCACAACAGCGAAAAACACCCATGATATTGCCAACATAATTTTCAGGTTGTTCTCGTTTCCCTTTGTACTTTTCTGCAGCTCTTCGACCCTCTGTGCCAACTCTATTAATATTTTCGCCTGTAGCTCCGAAACGATTGGATTGTCTCTTACCCGTAGTGTTGGCAATCCATTCAAAAAACTTACACCCACCTCTCTAAGGTGACAGAAAAAATTAATAAATTAACAAAAAAAAAAAAAAAAGAGAAAATAGATAATCCGATTGTCCATTCTTTCAAAAAATCTGAGAAAATTTTACTTACATTCTAATTACGACAGCTGTAGAACTCTCTCTCTCTGTTCTCTTCTTTTCTAGTTTTGTATAAGACCGCTCTTATATCGCAATCACATAATAGAGACCCCATCGGTGATGTGTTGTAGTACGACATTTTTTTTATAAAGGCTGATGCAGAAATTTGGTAAAATATGAAAATTTTCAGATATGCATATGAAGAAGAATTGATGTGATACTCCATTTTATATATATATAGGGTAAGAAGAGTGGAGTTTTGAGGAAAATAGGTTAATTATCACTCCCAAAAGTGAAAAAGTGATTTTTTTGTTGGAGCTAACTGCTGTTTCCGGTGAAGAGGGGGTAAAAAACGATTCCACATCATCAAGTTCCACGCCACATCAGTGGTAACCTGCTGATTTATAGGTAATAGTCGATCACAAGACATTTTATTCAATTTTATGTATGTTAGAGGTCATTTTAACAAATGTCAAAACATAAAGCATTTGTAATTAATTATGTAAAACATAAAGGGCATTTTAACTAATTTTTCCTATTTGAAAGTATAATTATTTTGAAATTCAAACTTTAGATCATTCTAAAAATAATCAATCAATTACTAACTTTATTGGTGATGGCTTTGACATTCTTACCTTCTTTTCAAAGGCTAGAGACCAAATTAGTTCACGTCTCTTTGTTTATTACCATAAGAAATGTGTGAACGAATACTAGTTCAAGGAATTAAGTCCTAAGCCACCTACACATTTAAAATGTTTTGTTTCGTGAAGGATAAATTCTTGGATATATTAATATTGTGCAGTCGAAAATTAGTGAGTCCAACTCAATCCATCTTATATTTTATTAAAATGTACTAATTTTTTAAACTAGTCCCTAGCTTTTTAGATTTGTTGAATCTAATGATATATACTTCGAAAAAAATATTATGATCCAACCTGTCTAATATATTAAGTAGACCAAGTCGGTCCACGAACTGACCCATTTTGCCATTTCTAGGTTTGAAATATCAAATTATACATATTGTTTTTCCTATATGTGTTCCACATTTTCAGGGCGACGACGCTTAAATATCACATACGCTAGTAATGGATACAATTATCAACATCTCAAAACATTCAACAGTTTATACTTAATATAGCATCCTTTAATAATGAAATATAAAGGGTTAATTACAATAATCCCATAAAATAATTTTGAGCGTTTTTGTAAATAAATTACTATTTTTTTTCTTGGCACAGACATATACAAATTATACGGGTTTGACAGATAAACCGTCAAACTTATTTTCTGGTTTACAGATAAATCACTAAACTTATTTTTCAACCATTTTTCGTTGGTATTCGGCACGTGACTTGCGCGTGACAAAATTTTAAGGATTTTTTTTGTCCAAATAATCTTTTTAGTAGGCAAAAAATATAAAATTATTTCACTCCTTTATTTTTCTTAAAAATTCATTTGAATCACCAACGGTTTCCTTCCCCAATATCTAGAACCTACATTGTTTAAGATAAGCAACTCATCCACCTACTAAAAGTTGTTTGGATAAAAAAACACACCTAAAAGCATATTACGTTCAAGTCGAATGCAGAATTATGACGAAAAATGTTCGAAAAATAAATTTGGTGGTTTATCTGTCAAACTCGTATAATTTATACATATTGATGGCAAAAAGATTTAATAATTTATATGTAAAAACACTGATAGTTGAATGTAATCGCTGAAATACTCAAATATAAATAACACGGAAATGGTCCCTTATGTGCAAGTGCAACATCTTGTCTCTATATTAGTTGCGGACTCTTGGTAAAAGTGCGGAATCATAAACAACAATATATAAAGTGGAACAAATAAAGAGAAGTAGAAGAGAAGATTTGATCTGAGTCCACAGGAGACTCCATTGATTAATATTAATATTAATATTATTAGTAAAAGTCACTGTCTTGGAAGTTTCTCATCATATAACACCACTGCAGCAACCATATGTGTCTATATATATGGCCATCCTTCACTTGTAATATCTCAATAACTTCATTCTTTAATTCATTCATTCCTTCATTTTCTTTATCATTCTTTTACTTAATTTCTTACCAAAAACATTTCCTTATTAAACCTGCTACTCATATCCTCTTGACTGTATAAATGGAACATATGGTAATCAGAAATGAACAGCAACTCTTGTCCAGAATCGCAACAAACGACGGACATGGCGAAAACTCCGCCTATTTTGATGGTTGGAAGGCCTACGACACCGATCCTTATCATCCTACCAAAAACCCTCATGGAGTTATTCAAATGGGCCTTGCAGAAAACAAGGTATGATTGATTATCAAACATGGCTAGGCACCTGCTCACATGTGTCAAAATTCTAGCATATGTTGTCTTGTCTGAAATTCGCAATCTTTCCGGGTTCTTGCAGCTTTGCTTTGATTTAGTCCAAGAATGGATCCGAAACAACCAAAGGGCCTCCATTTGTACCGCAGAAGGAGCTGATGATTTCAAGGACATCGCCATTTTTCAGGATTATCATGGCTTGCCGCAATTCAGAAATGTACTCAACTAAAAACACTACTCTGGCCTTACATTTATATAATTATCTAGATTTTAACTCTTTAAAAACATGATGGAATTTGCAGGCTGTTGCAAGATTCATGGAGAAAGTGAGGGGAAACAGGGTCCAGTTCAACCCGGACCGTATAGTAATGAGTGGTGGTGCAACTGGAGCTCAAGAAACATTGACTTTCTGCTTGGCAGATCCTGGCGATGCTTTCTTAGTCCCAACTCCATATTATCCAGGGTGAGTTATTCACTTAATTATTTCTGCATTTTTTTTTTTTTTTTTTTTTTTTGCTTTCATGATTTGGTGTGACATGCAACTAACTACGTTTTTAAGAAAGGTTCACTAGAAAATGTATAATATCTCATTTTACTTGGCTAATTTATAGACTGGACCACGCTAGCTACTATAGGGTCCATGAATGATACTTGATACCTACTTCTTAGTCGTTTTGTGGTAAATATTTAACTCCAACATCCCATGTAGGACATACACCAGAATTTCCTGTTATGTTACTCACTTGTATTATTGTGTTTTTAATGTCTCCAGAAGCAACTACTAAAAATTCTTTTATATACTAACGTCTTTGAAAATTTTAGTAACACATAGTATATCAATCGAATAAGTAATATTATGAGATCCTCCGTTCTATTTTTTATTCCACTTGTGTGGCTCTGCTAATAAATTACATGGTTTTAACTATAATTTTGATAGCAGTTCCTACCAGTTGTAATCAACGATTACTATGTGCATAATTATTTTGTCAAACATATGTTATCTATGACCCTCTGTCCTAAAAATTTCATCTCATCATGCAGAAACGATAGAGACTTGACATGGAGAACCGGGGTCAAAATCGTCCCAGTTGTTTGCGAGAGCTACAACGGTTTCAAGATCACACGGAGAGCTCTGGAAACAGCATACAAGAAAGCTCAAGAACAAAACATCAAAGTGAAAGGGTTGCTCCTAAACAACCCCTCAAATCCACTAGGCACAGTAATTGACCGAGAAACCCTAGAAGAATCACTGAGTTTCGTCAATGACAAAAACATCCACTTAATCTGCGACGAAATCTACTCCGCCACAGTATTCAGCCAACCCGGTTTCATCAGCATTGCAGACATAGTACAAGAAAACCCCGACTGCAACCTCGACCTCATCCACATTGTCTACAGTTTGTCCAAAGACCTAGGGTTCCCAGGGTTCCGGGTAGGAATCGTGTACTCGTACAACGACACAGTACTGAACTGCGCGCGAAAAATGTCAAGCTTTGGCCTTGTCTCGACACAAACGCAGCATCTGATAGCATCAATGCTGTCAGATGATGTGTTTGTGGACAAATTGTTGTACGAGAGCGCGAAAAGACTAGGGAAGAGACATGCAGTCTTGTCAAAAGGACTAGGTCAAGTGGGCATAGGGAGTTTGAAGAGCAATGCAGGGTTGTACTGTTGGATGGACCTAAGGAGGCTGCTCAAGGAGCCTACATTTGAGGCGGAGATGGAGCTGTGGCGCGTGATAATAGGTGAGGTGAAGCTCAACGTGTCGCCAGGGGGTTCGTTCCATTGCTCGGAGGCCGGGTGGTTTAGGGTTTGCTTCGCCAACATGGACGATGAGACTATGGGGGTTGCGTTGGGTAGGATCATTAAGTTTGTCGGGCAAAAGATAGGAGCTGGGACGAAACAATGTAGTAGGAGGGAGCTTGAGATTAGCTTGTCGTTCCGCCGGAGATTGGATGAGATCGTGATGGCCCCACATAAGATGTCGCCTCATTCTCCGATGGCTTCGCCCCTTGTTCGAGCTAGGACTTGAAGCTGCATGACTTGCTAAGTTTGGAGGTTTTCACCTCAAGTGTTTTTTTGTTTTGGGCTAAAGATGTTCTTTAGGATTTCTTCAATTCTTTTATTTTCTTTTGTTATCCAAACTGTGAAATATGAATGTAACTCGTTGCAAGTCGTAATAGCTTGTCAATCTTGATCCAGCAATTGTATATTGCATTTTATTGATTAGTTGCCAACTAGTCTTTAATTTGAAAAAAATGAATCTTCGGAATGTCATGGTCAAAGTCTATGGTACTTCCACCATATTGTAAGGCCTTATATACCTCATTGGATCCTGTGATAAAATTATTTCATTTCACCCATAACAAGGCCAAAATAGAAGTCAGCAATGCTTAGTTTGTGGAAAACACCTCACTGGATCCTGTAATAAAATTATTGTTACTAATTAAAAGGAACAAAATACAAGTCAACAAGGCTTAGTTTGTGGGAAAAGATAAGCAAATATATCCTTTAACTTGTCTACATATATTATTGGGAAAAGATTCTTTTGTATGTTTGAAAAATACAGTTTATTATGCTTATAAAAAATGTCAAATTTAAGAATAACAGATGCTGACGATCATTAATTTTGCTGCATAGACCCAATAAATTAGGCGTTTCAGGTTAAAAAGCCAACGTGACAGCTATGAAGTCAGTTGTACATGCCAAGTAATTAAATCAATACACCAATTAAAAAATACAAAACCTAAATCCACATCAACGTTAAACTTCCTGGATGGAAATAACTCATCGTTTTGGATTTATTTGATTAATTGCATATATTACTGAATACATAACTGCAACATTAGCCAGTTGACCGAAAATTCCCAATTTATTAGATCGCATGCAACACAATTAGTGATCACCGACGTCTGATGTATAAAAAATTTTAAAATATATAAAAAAAATCTGAAGAAGCCCTAACACATAAGACTAAAAATAGAATTTCCGTATATTATTGCATATCCTTCTATGTTTAATATTTCTTTTAAATGTTCCGTAGTTTTGGATTTCTTGTATGCAACTCTTTAATCTGCGCTATAGCAAGTTATCAACTGTTTTGCAATGATGTGGCAAGTCTTAAATTTTTTACAATTAATATATTTTTATAGTAAAAAATTTTTATTGTAAAATTTATACTTATTGGCCGCGCCATATTAAATTAATTATCTTTTCTATCACCAATAACTAGTAGCAACCATAAGTAAGTGTCGACCCACAAGGAGCGGTTAGATTAAGGCTCAATCGCACGAAAAATCACCACCTTTTCCGAAATTACAATTTAAGCCTAACTTTTAGGATTTAGCAAAACAAAGCACCACTTTTACTTATAATTGCAAATCGGATCATCGATAAATTTTTCAGTCATCGGAGTCTATGTGTCAAGGTTTTGTGCCATACCATTTGTCACATCATTCATAAGAAAAAAGATAGAAAAGCTTTTAAATTTGTATAAAAAATACGAACTTTTTCAAGAAATTGAATTATACTCCTAAATTTTCATAATTTCATAAAAAATCACAACGTTTTTCTTAAATTGCAATTTAAAAGAATTATTTTAGAAGTATAATTTTTTTGCCAACCTAGATTTAAATTGCAATTTAAGAAAAATGTTGTGGTCTTTTTATGCAAATATGAATTTCGGAGAATATTGCAATGTCTTGAAAATGTGAGTATTTTTTATACAAATTTAAAACTTCTTCTATATTTTTTATTAATTATGTGGAAAATAATATGACACAAAAAACCGAAATTCGGTGATCGAAAAATTTACTAATGACTCGATTTGGAATGATGAGTAAAAGTTATGTTTTATTTAGCTAAATTCTAAAAGTTAGGCTTGAATTGCAACTTCGGAAAAGATGGAGATTTTTCTTGGAATTAGGCCTTAGATTAATTATGTTTCTTAATATTAAAAACTAGACGATAAAAGTAAATAAAGGGGGGTTTTGATTGGTATTAATCTAGTTACTAAACTGATCAAATAAGCAATTAATAACTAAAGACTCAAAATACTCAATTAAACAAATAATAACCTGACTTAAATCAATATAAAAATAATACTAGTTTTTAGTTCAGTATCCTCCTATTCCTATACGAATTAATTAACTAATTAAACCTGATTATCTATCCCCACAACTTTCTAACCCTAGACCGACAACAAGCTCTGTCGGCCCGAACTATCCCTTAGTATTAGTCAACTAAGACAAGCTCTTTAGCTAACCCTATTTAATTGAGCAGCCTAGAACAAGCTCTCTAGGTTTAATTCATTAAACGCATTAATAATTAGGATAATAAGTCAGACTACACTCCAAATACATACGCTCGATTCGGATGACTTAGATTTGTGTTACCCCTAACGAGTTAATCGTTATTGCTACTCACGATTATAAAATTGTAATAATTACGGATTACAATTTTATAATCTAGCATTGATAAATTAACAACCTAATTCGACGGGCCCTATTAAATCAAGAAATCAACATATGATGGGTCATATGATCAAGTAACACAAATAAGTTATTAGATAGAAATCAAAATCTAATTACGGATCAATTAATCATATAACATGAATAGGGTTCAACATCCATTCGAACTAGTATAGAATAACTTAGCTACATATAATTAAACTATTGTCTAAAATCTAATAGAACAAAGACATAATTAAAATAAAGAAAAAATAAAATCAAATGGAGTTTGACGATTCTGTCGGAACGTGCGTCGTCTCCTTCCTGCTTCAGTCTACGTCAATCCTTTTTTTTTTTTTTTTTCAATCCATAAACTCTCATTTTTCTTTTTATAAGCCCATGTGGGCTTTTCCACTAAAAATCACCCACCGCCGCCTTAGCCTTTTTTCAATCTCAAAGTCTGTTGGCCTTTTCTCTAATATAGGGTCCACTTCGGCCTTTCGTGGCCCAATTTTAGGTCATTCATCGAATTGTTGTTTCTTCTTTCAACTGGGCCAATTTCGGCCCAGTTCTTCATTCACCATCATCCTTGATCATCTTGATTTACTCGTTGATGCAACCTAAGTGATCCAAAAAATACTCCAAGTCCACTATAATTTAACATAAAAATACAAACTTGGAGTATTTGACTTTAATGTGCAGATAAGTAGAAAAATAACCGGTACATAATAAATAAAATGCAATAAAATCATATTCTTACCAATCTACATAATGTACATAATTCTACTTATCAAATCCCCCCAAACTTAAACTATTGTTTGTCCTCAAGCAATTTAGCTAAAAACAAACTAGGGGAAATAAAAAAGGTTATCACTCGCTGGTATACGTGTTCCGTGCACGCACTTTAGGGCACTTTTAGTGTCATTTTAGTGTCAATAACGTGCATAATTATGTGTATTTAGTGCTTTTATATTCTAATGGGCAAAATAATGCGTTTGAGCTATTTTTGTATTAAGACAGGTGTAAAAAAGGGTCGAAATCGAACGTTAAATGACCGCGGAGTTGAGGGATCGATCGAGGCAAGAAAGGAAGGGCCAACTGAAGATCTCGGCCGAGACAGGATGTTAATCTCGGCCGAGATGAGCCTCTAGGGGTTTTCTGAAGTTTTGCAAGACTGAAGATCTCGGCTGAGATTCAATCTCATCTCGGCCGAGATGAGGCTCCAGGGAATTTCTGAAGAATCTCAAAGATGAAGTCTCGGCCGAGATAAGTCAAAACTTTGCCCTAAACACGTGTTCTTTTGTCTTTCTCTTTATTGTTCGGGACGAACAAGTTTTAAGTTTGGGGAGATTTGGTACATGTGTTCCGTGCACGCACTTTAGGGCACTTTTAGTGTCATTTTAGTGTCAATAACGTGCATAATTATGCGTATTTAGTGCTTTTATATTCTAATGGGCAAAATAATGCGTTTGAGCTATTTTTGTATTAAGACAGGTGTAAAAAGGGTCGAAATCGAAGATTAAATGACCGAGGAGTCGAGGGATCGATCGAGGCAAGAAAGCAAGAGCCAACTGAAGATCTCGGCCGAGACAGGATGTTAATCTCGGCCGAGATGAGCCTCCAGGGTTTTTGTGAAGTTTTGCAAGACTGAAGATCTCGGCCGAGATTGACCTTCGACCCAACATTCTTGAAAACCCTTTTTCACGTCTCGGCCGAGACACATTCCCGTCTCGGCCGAGATTCACTACCCTGTTTTAAAATCCTGAATACGTTTTTGCCTATTTTTGTCTAGCACTTTCTCCCTTTATATATATATCATCCCATTCGAATTTAACCTAACTTTTAGACAACTTTTGGAGAGCTTTTGATACTTGGAGAGCACATTTCAGCCACCAAGGAAGGAGATTGGACAAGGGATTGAAGGATCATCTTCTCCAATTGACATCTTTGGATTTATCCAAATCAGTATCATGTTTCTTCATTTTTCCATTTATTTTCTGATTGTATTAGTTAATATGGGTGGCTAGCACCCTTAGTTCATCCTTGATCATTGTGGAACCTTGAGTCGAGACATTGATGTGATTATTACGGTTAATGTTACCGAGATTATTGTGTATTTAAGTATTTTGTGTTATTTGCTCTTGTTGATTCACATTTATGAATTGATTATTGGTTTGATCACCCTTTAAGGGATTTGTGAATGTGTTGCTAGAATAGGAGATTACTATCCGTAATTGTAGGATTTCCAATTCCCGTGTAGCAAACAATAGTTATTTATTGGGGATAACACAAAGTTCAACCACTAAAACCGAGCTTTCGAGTTTTATGTTGAATTTATCTCGTTGTCCTAGTGTTTAATGCTTTTGGTGATTGAATCTAAGAGAGCTTGTTCGAGGATTCGGTTAAACTGAATAGGGTTAGTCGAAGAGCTTATTTTGATTAACTAAGATTAAGGGACAACAAGGCTATTAGAGCTTGTTAATAGTCTTGAGATAAAGGCTTAAATCACAATTTAATCGGGCATTAACAATAGTTGCATCAATTGTTCAAGACCAAGGGGAAGCATGATCAAGGGTGACTTGTTTTACTATTTGAAAACTAAAACCGAAAAAGATCTCTTCTATTGTTTTTGAGTACTTGTTTCTTTTAATTGTGTCTATTTGCTTTTAATTGTCACTAATAGATTGTTAATTTCCCATCAACCCCCCCCCCCCCCCATTATTGCTTTCTTAAGTATTTATTTCTTGCATACTTAATCATAAATTGCTTGACATCGTAATCAAAATTGTTCGGCCGTTCCCTGTGGGATCGACCCTTATTTACCATTCTACTTGGTAGGATAGTTAGTAAGGTTTAAGTGTATTCTTCATACACATTTAATTTGGTAGTAGGAAACGACGCTACCAAATTTTGGCGCCGTTGCCGGGGAACGGTGATTAGAATAGAGTTGATTTGTTGATCAAGCATTATGATTAATTACATATATAGTTATCTTCTTGTTTACCTTAGTAATTTCATAATCTCACTTTGTTTCCTTATTTTTGTTTACTTGTAGTGAATGTTCTTGCGTTCGCAAGGAGAAAAAAGATTGCTATTTGAACCGGATATTAAGGAACGTGAACGTGAATTGAGAAGGAGAGCTCGAGATTTGGAGCAAGTCCGAGAAAGAATCGAAGTGCTGAATTTAGGGGGTGAAGAGATTATTAACTTGGAAGAAATGGCTGAGGATCAAGGTCAAGAAAGAACAATGAAGGAGTTGGCTAACACAAAGGTTGCTCAAGAGCCCTTGTGCATCACCTTCCCAGCCATAGGAAACGACACTGCTTTCGAGTTGAAATCCGGACTCATCCACCTACTACCTTCCTTTCATGGACTGTCCGGAGAGGACCCTCATAAGCACCTCAAAGAATTCCATGTGGTTTGTTCAAGTATGAAGCCATCGAGGGTGACGGAAGAACAGATCAAACTTCGAGCATTCCCGTTCTCCCTGAGGGATCTTGCTCGGGATTGGCTATATTACCTTCCATCTGGATCAATCACCACCTGGGAGCAGATGGAAACCCAATTCCTTGAAAAATTCTTCCCAGCTTCTCGAGCCACCACCATTCGAAAGGAGATCAGTGGAGTGAGGCAGATGCAAGGTGAAACACTATATGAGTATTGGGAACGTTTCAAGAGACTTGTCGGAAGTTGCCCTCCACATCAAATCACTCCACAACTGCTAATTTAGTACTGGTACGAAGAACTTTGCCTGGCAGATCGAAATATGATTGATTCGGCGAGTGGAGGGGTTCTATCTGATAAGACACCTACTGAGGCTCGAGCACTGATATCCAAAATAGCTGCTAATACTCAACAGTTTGGATGCAGAGAGCCGGTGAGACGGGTCAAGGATGTGATAGACTCAACTGTTGAAGAGAGGTTAGACCAACTCACCGACTTGGTGAAGAAGGTAATCTCGGGTGGCACCATGCAGAATTTGCCAAGTCACTGAGCACTCCACTGACACTTGCCCGGTTCTCGGAGAAGAGATGGAGGCCCATGCCAATGCGGTTCATAACTTTAATCCCAACTCATCCGGGAGGAAGTATGATCCGTATTCACAATCATACAACCCGGGTTGGAGGGACCATCCGAATTTCAAATACGGCAATCAGAATCCGAGCAATAATCAACAAGGTGATCACAGTGGGCAAAATCGACCCCCTTTTCCTAGGGGAATGTTCCAGCAAAGACAGCAACCCGAGCAGGTACCCTGTGATCCATCTCTTTCTGACATAGCGAAAAGCCTAGCCACTAGTACGCTCCAATTACAGAAAGGAATCAAGTTCTAGGTTTCAGAGTATCGAAAATCAAGTCAGTCAGATAGCATCGGCGGTATCTCGTTTAGAAAATGCACAAGGAGGAAGATTACCGGCTCAACCGGAAGTCAACCCGAAAAATGTGAGTGCCATTGTTGTTATGAATGAGGAGTTAATTGGAGAGCCTGAAAAGCCCGGGTATACTTCACAAGGAAAGACTGAGGACGTGGATGATGGTCCGAGGAAAGAAGAGACTCCCCATGTGGTTGAAATTAAAGTTCGGACACCTAAGTGGAAGATTGCCAAGGAGTTGCGTAAGCAAAAGGATGCATTAGCTGCATGCTTCCCCGACCACCTATTGCCTTTTCCTACCATGAAATACTCTCCACAAAGTGAAATTGAGAATGTCAGTGTGGGGATTTTGAGAAGCGGTAAAGTCCTTGAAAAGGGGAAGTCAATAGAAGGAGAAAGAAGAGTCGAAAGTGAGAGGGAGTATGCAAAGCATGAAATCTCGGCCGAGATGCATCAAGATCTCGGCCGAGACGTTCCACCTCGTCCAGAAGACAAAATTCTCTGCCCACTTGTCTCGGCCGAGACACATAAAGATCTCGGCCGAGATTCTCAGAAGCCCAGCAAAAATCCTGAAATTTCACCACTTCCGTTTCCGAGTCAAATTAAAAGGATTCCAGACAGAAGTAGAGACAAGGAGACAATGGAGATATTCAGGAAAGTGGAAATCAGTATTCCCTTGATGGAGGCCGTAAAATAGATTCCTAGATGTGCAAATGCACCAACAAAAGGCGTTTACATGGGAATGAGAAGGTCTTAATGGGAGAAAATATCTCGGCGGTTTTTCAGAAGAAGATGCCACATAAATGCAAGGACCCGGGAATGTTCACCATCCCGTGTAAGATTGGTAATTATCTGATTGAGAAAGCTATGCTTGATTTGGGGGCATCGATCAATGTGATGCCCCGTTCTATTTTCAATAGCTTGAACTTGGGTCCACTGAAAGACACGAGGGTAGTCATCCAACTGGCGGACCGAAGCACCTCGTTTCCGGACGGGGTGATTGAGGACGTGATAGTTGAGGTGGATAACCTCATGTTTCCAGCAGATTTCTATGTACTTGACATGCATGGAAATTCGCCCGATTCCACTCCAATCTTGCTTGGGAGGCCGTTCTTGAATACCTCCCAAACAAAGATTGACGTGCGAGAGGGAACTCTTAGCATGGAATTTGCTGGCCAAGTGGTGCAATTCAATATCTTTGATTCAATGAAATATCCTGAGGAATTGCATAGTGTTTGTTCTATTGATGTCATTGGTGTTATTGATCCCCTTGTGGAGGGAGTGTTTGAGTGTTATTGTAGGGATAAAGAAGCAATTGAATTGGCGGCCGATCTAGAGAAGATAGAGCCAATGGACACCAAGAAAGAGTTGGTGGGGATAGTGGAACAATCGAAATTATCCAAGCCCTTCCGAACTTAGTCCTTACCCAAATTCTTACCCTTGCCTGATTCTCAAGAAAAGCTGCTACCTTCTACCATCAAGGCACCAACCCTTGAGCTCAAAGCCCTTCACCCCCATCTCAAATACACATATCTTGGGGAGGACGAAACCCTACCGGTGATTATCTCATCAAAGCTCACATCCACTCAAGAACAAGCATTGATCGGGGTCCTCAAGGTGAACAAAGAAGCTATAGGGTGGGCTATTGCCGATATCAAAGGCATTAGTCCATCCCTATGCATGGACCGGATATTGTTGGAGGATAATGCCAAACCAAGTCAGGAACCCCAAAGGCGACTTAACCCACCTATGATGGAGGTGGTGAAGACGGAGATCATCAAGTTACTCGATGTTGGGATTATCTACCCAATATCGGATAGCGAATATGTGAGCCCAACACAAGTCGTGCCCAAAAAGTCGGGAGTGACGGTAGTGGAGAACAAAGACGGGGACTTGGTTCCCACCCGCTTGCAAACCGGATGGAGAGTGTGCATCGATTACCGCAAGCTAAATGCCATGACCCGCAAGGATCATTTCCCTTTGCCATTCATTGACCAAATGCTTGAGAGATTGGCCGGGCATTCCTTCTATTGCTTCTTGGATGGATACTCTGGATACTTTCAAATAGCCATCTCTCCAGAAGATCAAGAGAAGACCACTTTCACATGCCCCTTCGGTACCTTTGCATGGAGGAGGATGCCATTTGGGCTATGCAATGCCCCGGCCACCTTTCAAAGGTGCATGGTAAGTATTTTTTCCGAATATGTTGGGAATATTATTGAAGTTTTCATGGATGATTTTAGTGTGTATGGTGAGTCTTTCGAAAAATGCCTTGATAATCTTGCTAAAATTCTGAAAAGGTGCATAGAAACAAATCTTGTGTTGAATTGGGAAAAATGCCACTTCATGGTGGAACAAGGAATTGTGCTGGGCCATGTAGTTTCTAGTAAGGGAATAGAAGTAGACAAAGCGAAATTGATATTATTTCTTCTCTCCCTTACCCCGCAAATGTGCGGGAAGTGTGTTCTTTTTTAGGCCATGTAGGATTTTACAGGAGGTTTATCAAAGATTTTTCGAAGATAGCTGCTCCTTTGTGCCGGTTGCTACAAAAAGATGTGGAGTTTGATGTGAGCAAGGAATGCAAGTTGGCATTTGATGAGTTGAAGAAGAGATTGGTTACCCCTCCAATTATCCAACCGCCAGATTGGGAATTGTCTTTTGAGCTAATGTGTGATGCTAGTGAACAAGCCTTGGGGGCAGTTTTGGGATAGAAAAGAGGAAAGGTGACCCATGTTATCTACTATGCTTCACGTAGTTTGAACCCAGCTCAGATGACTTATACTACCACAGAGAAGGAGCTGCTAGCTGTTGTGTTTGCATTAGAAAAGTTTCGTTCTTACCTTGTTGGGACAACGATCATCGTATATACCGACCACGCAGCATTGAGGCACCTCATGGCTAAGAAGGAGGCGAAGCCTAGGCTTATTTGCTGGATATTACTTCTCCAGGAATTTGACCTAGAGATCAAGGATAAGAAAGGGTCGGAAAATTGTGTTGCAGATCATCTCAGCCGAATAACCCAACAGGAAACGGACTTGCCTCTCCGGGAAAGCTTTCCAGACGAGCAATTACTAGCAATGACAGGCACGAAGGTTCCTTGGTATGCCAACATGGTGAATTATTTGGTGTCCAAGAGATTTCCTATTGGGATGAGTAAACCGCAGAAGGATAGGTTGAAGAGTGAGTCGAAGCATTTTGTTTGGGATGATCCATACCTGTGGAAATATGGTTCAGATCAAGTAATCAGGAGATGCATTCCCGAAGACGAAGTGCAGTCGGTGTTGAATTTTTGCCACTCACATGCTTGTGGAGGCCACTTCGGGCCGAAGAGGACGGCATACAAAGTGCTTGAGAGTGGACTGTTTTGGCCCACCATATTTAGAGATGCCCTTGCTTTTTGCAAGTCCTGTGACAACTGTCAAAAGACGGGAAATGTCTCTCAAAGAAATCAAACGCTCCAAAACCCGATTGTAGTCTGTGAAATTTTTTATGTTTGGGGTATGGACTTCATGGGACCGTTTCCCTTGTCTTATGGGAATTTGTACATATTGTTGGCTGTTGACTATGTGTCCAAGTGGGTGGAGGCGAAAGTAACCCGAGCCAATGACTCTAAAGTTGTGGCCGAGTTCGTCCAATTTAACATTTTTGCTCGGTTTGGGATACCAAAAGCCATCATAAGTGATAGAGGCACACACTTTTGCAACCGAACAATCAATGCATTGCGGAAGAAATACGCTGTATTGCACAAAGTTTCGACGCCTTATCATCCACAAACCAATGGGTAAGCCGAAACTTCGAATCGAGAAATCAAGTCGATATTGGAGAAGACCGTGCAACCAAATCGCAAGGACGGGAGTTTGAGGCTCAATGATGCATTATGGGCGTATAGGACTGCCTATAAAACTCCAATTGATATGTCTCCCTTTCGACTCATTTATGGAAAGCAATGCCATCTCCCGGTTGAACTTGAACATAGAGCCTACTAGGTTATTCGGAGATGCAACATGAACCTTGATGAAGCCGGTGTACACCGAAAGCTCCAATTGCAAGAGCTCGAAGAAATTCGAAATGAAGCCTTTGAAAACGGCATGATCTACAAGGAGAAAACGATGGCTTTTCATGACTCGAGAATTACCCGGAAAACGTTTGTGGTTGGGGAGAAAGTGCTATTATATCACTCTCGGTTGAAGTTATTTCCGGGCAAGCTCCGTTCGAGGTGGGTAGGACCCTTTGTTGTCACT
The DNA here is from genome assembly GCA_958295605.1 of Ajuga chamaepitys. NCBI lineage: Eukaryota > Viridiplantae > Streptophyta > Magnoliopsida > Lamiales > Lamiaceae > Ajuga > Ajuga chamaepitys. The sequence continues at coordinate 13,024,030 of OY282498.1, forward strand.
AAGGTGTTCGATTATGGAGCCATTGAAATTGAAAGTGGTAAAACCGGAAAAATCTTCAAGGTCAATGGGCATCTTCTCAAGCCTTATCTAGAGCATATTCAAGAAAGCCCCGGTGAAGAAGAACGAGTGGAAGACTCACCACCAAACTGAAAGAGCTTCCGTCGAGCCAACGACGTTAAACAAAGGCGCTTGTCGGGAGGCAACCCGGCGGTTACTCGTTTTCTCGTATTTTAAATTCATAGTTTAGTAGTTTTACTATTATTTAAATATTTTGAGTTGTGTTGGTTAAAAATGTGTGTAGGTACCAAACAAGAAAATCAAAGCCACGACATGGTGTAGAATGGGGGTGAAGAACACCAAAAAGGTGGGAAAATGCAGGGGAGGACACTCTCGGCCGAGATCCAAAGAGGCCAAAAACTAAAAAAATTGCTGGAAGATAATCTCGGCCGAGACACTACATTATCTCGGCTGAGATTCAGAAGGGACCAAAATGAAGAAATTTCTCTGGAAGCAAATCTCGGCCGAGACACTATAGAATCTCGGCCGAGACGGGTTTGAATGAAAATTAAGCCAATTTCGCTTAAAGAGCATCTCGGCCGAGACAGGACAGAATCTCGGCCGAGACGGGGTTGTCCAGAATGGGGGAAAATTTGCTGAGACTGCATCTCGGCCGAGATACTACAGAATCTCGGCCGAGATCCCTTGCCGGGTCAAGTTATCCTAAAAGCGTAGAAACGGATCTCGGCCGAGACACGGAGCCCAAATTCGAATCTCAGCCGAGACGGAAAACAGGTATAAATACCCCCTGCGCGAAAATTAGGTCAGTTCTTCCCCAAAACTTGCGATTTTCACACACTCACGCACACACTACTCCAATAATCACCCTTGCACTCTATTTCCACCCCTCAAATTCATACCACACCTCACTTACATCACCACACCCACTCTCCTTCGAAAATATTTGGATTTGGAGCACATTTGAGGTCGAGTCAAAAAGAGCGCGAAGAATCCAAATTCTAAAACCTTTCGATTAAACTCAACTGGTAAGTATGGCTATCTCCTCTTTTCGATTTATTATTGGGTGCCTTAAAGTCAAATTGTTTGTTTGTGTTAATAAGTACACACATTTTCCCTTTTATTGTTATAGGAGTAGGATTCTCAATAAAGTAGTTCATTTAGTTGATGTTTGTGAATAAAGGTGAAATAAAATGGTTAAGTTCGGCGAGCCACCAAATTGTACTCCTCTTTTTCCACAAACTGAGTTTGCAACTAAGTTTGGGGAGGGGGTGGGATTCGTACAAATTGGCAGCTCGAGAAAGCAAATGGATGAAGTTTAGGATTAAAAAAAAAAATAAAAAAAAAAAAAAAAAATAACACAAATGTGGCATTGATTAATGATGAATTTTTTTTGACAAATATCTTTGAAAGGAGCACATGGTAGAGCATGATAGACTTTTTGAAACAAAATTGAACATACACTCAAAACTTTTGATCAAAATTGCAACCGAGTGAGTTTTTGAGCTTTAGAAGATACTCCCATCTTTGGAGTAATGTAAACTTTCTTTTGGTGTGAAATTCATTGAGTGAATTTAGTTGTCTCTAGAACTTGCCTTGATTCTCTATTTTGCATGAGTTGGTGCATTGTGTGACATTGAAAATGATCTTAGGCAATCCTTGACTTGAGCCTATTTTCAAGCTTGAAAACACATCCTTTTTACCTAATTTGATATTGTCTCTAGTTGAGCCCCTTGAGCTTTTAACCTCTTGTTTGACAGCCCAACTCTACTAGTCGAAACCCTTTCAATTAGCCTTTGAACCTAATTGGACTATTTGAATATGAGGGAGGTGGTTGGAAGGTAGTCGGGTGATTTGGGATTGAAAGGGGTAATTTATGGGGAATATTGAAAGGTAAAAAGAGATGAAACACTAGGAAAAGAATCGAGAACACTAGTCCTCTCCAATATTTGTTTATTAAAAAAAAAAAAAAGTAGTTGTATATACTCAATTGTTGCTTTTGATTTGGAGAGGCTAGTAATATAAATACCTTTCGATAGATGTTCTCAAAGTGGTAGAAATTCAAAGAAAATACACTCCAACGGAGAATTGAGAAAGCAATTAGGTTGTGGACTTTGTGGTAAGGGGAAGAAACCAATTTTGGGATTGGTTTACTAAGAAAGTAAAGAGTGAGGTAAAGTGATTGTTGTTTGAGGGGTGGATGAGATTAGCTAACTCATTTAGTCCAATTTATAGTCACTTATACCAGAAATTTTCCCACCTTACCCCAAGCCAACATTACAACCTATTAAAGACCTTTTTTATTCTTTGTCACACATGTCGGTATACATTGAAGTTTAGATGATTGGCAAGCTTATGGTAGGCATTTTATGCATTTCAATGTGAGCGTATACACTTCCCTTTTGATACACTTGAGAGTCGAGAGTTACACTCACCATGTGAGGATCTTAAATTTAGAGTGTTTTGTCTCGAGAGTAGTGGATCTAGTCTATCACACATGCTCACTTTTATCATGATCTCTTACTCTTTTTCATGAAAATTCTGAAATCAAATGCCACTAAACTTTGCCCTAAACACGCGTTCTTTTGTCTTTCTCTTTATTGTTCGGGACGAACAAGTTTTAAGTTTGGGGAGATTTGGTACACGTGTTCCGTGCACGCACTTTAGAGCACTTTTAGTGTCATTTTAGTGTCAATAACGTGCATAATTAAGTGTATTTAGTGCTTTTATATTCTAATGGGCAAAATAATGCGTTTGAGCTATTTTTGTATTAAGACAGGTGTAAAAAAGGGTCGAAATCGAACATTAAACGACCGCGGAGTCGAGGGATCGATCGAGGCAAGAAAGGAAGGGCCAACTGAAGATCTCGGCCGAGACAGGATGTTAATCTCGGCCGAGATTCAATCTCATCTCGGCCGAGATGAGGCTCCAGGGAATTTCTGAAGAATCTCAAAGATGAAAGTCTCGGCCGAGATGCAATCCAATCTCGGCCGAGATAAGTCAAAACCTAAAAAGCCCTAGTTTCCCCTTTTTCACGTCTCTGCCGAGATGCAACCCAATCTCGGCCGAGATTGACCTTCAACCCAAAATTCTTGAAAACCCTTTTTCATGTCTCGGCCGAGACACATTCCCGGCTTGACCGAGATTCACTACCCTGTTTTAAAATCCTGAATACGTTTTTGCCTATTTTTGTCTAGCACTTTCTCCCTTTATATATATATATATATATATCATCCTATTCGAATTTAACCTAACCTTTTGATAGCTTTTGATACTTTTAGAGCACATTTCAACCACCAAGGTAGGAGATTGGACAAGGGATTGAAGGATCATCTTCTCTAATTGACATCTTTGGATTCATCCAAATCAGTATCATGTTTCTTTATTTTTCCATTTATCTTCTGATTGTATTAGTTAATATGGGTGGCTAGCACCCATAGTTCATCCTTGATCATTGTGGAACCTTGAGTCGAGACATTGATGTGATTATTACGGTTAATGTTATCAAGATTATTGTGTATTTAAGTGCTTTGTGTTATTTGCTCTTATTGACTCACAATTATGAATTGATTATTGGTTTGATCACCCTTTAAGGGATTTGTGAATGTGTTGCTAGAATAGGAGATTACTATCCGTAATTGTAGGATTTCCGATTCCCGTGTAGCAAACAATAGTTATTTATTGGGGATAACACAAAGTTCAACCACTAAAATCGAGCTTTCGAGTTTTATGTTGAATTTATCTCGTTGTCCTAGTGTTTAATGCTTTTGGTGATTGAATCTAAGAGAGCTTGTTCGAGGATTCAGTTAAACTGAATAGGGTTAGTCGAAGAGATTATTTTGATTAACTAAGATTAAGGGACAACAAGGCTATTAGAGCTTGTTAATAGTCTTGAGATAAGGGCTTAAATCACAATTTAATCGGGCATTAACAATAGTTGCATCAATCGTTCAAGACCAAGGGGAAGCATGATCAAGGGTGACTTGTTTTACTATTTGAAAACTAAAACCGAAAAAGATCTCTTCTATTGTTTTTGAGTACTTGTTTCTTTTAATTGTGTCTATTTGCTTTTAATTGTCACTAATAGATTGTTAATTTCCCATCAACCCCCCCCCCCCCCCCCCTTATTATTGCTTTCTTAAGTATTTATTCCTTGCATAGTTAATCATAAACTGCTTGACATCGTAATCAAAATTGTTCGGCCGTTCCCTGTGGGATCGACCCTTATTTACCATTCTACTCAGTAGGATAGTTAGTAAGGTTTAAGTGTATTCTTCATACACATTTAATTTGGTAGTAGGAAACGACGCTACCACTCGCTCAGACACCTCACCAAACACACTTGAATTTTCGTCACTTGGTAGGAAGAAGCACAAACTTTCTTTTAAAGCACATAAAATTCCGAACTGAAATCCAAATTTTCACTAAATTTTATTGGTGAAAAGGGCATCGCAGTCCGAACTTCCCACAAATGAACTACAATTTTGTCAAGCATGCTTCGTTTTATATATATATATATATATATATATATATATATATATATATATATATATATGTACTATAAAGAAAGAAACTAGTCGGACCATTGGATTAGACTTCGTATTGATGATCACCCCATTTTATTCTCCAATTTCTCTCTTTTTTTTTTCTTTCCTTCTTTCTTTGGATGAGGTCAGCAGCTCGACACCACTCGTAGGTTAATTCGTGTACTATTATTGATTTCCAATATTTGCAATTTTTTTTTTTTTTTTACTTAGACCCCTACGAGCAGGCAGCTGATTCAGCCCCTCACCATCTTTTCTCATATTTTTTTTCGACTAAACACCATTATCCCGAACATAATTATTTTCCAACCTTAGGAATGGTATCCACAACTACTCAATCTTTTACCAATTCAAGCCGAACTTATTAGAAACATAAAATAAAATAATAAAAATTTAACATATGAAGCATACTTGACAAACCAACTTATCGGGAATAAAATCAGACATAATGTTATCCTGTTGGATTTGTATACTGAAAGCAAAACCTTTTATATATATTTTTTCTAGTTATTCACTGTTTATCTCCTATCTGATTATATTTGCACTTTCACTATGTATGTGTCCCCATATCTCTTGCAAATAAGTAGATCATATGGTGTGTTGTAGATCACAAAAGATCATATGATTGGTTAAACTTAATGAGATATAAAATGTAAATCACAGCTCAGACAACTTGAGGACGAGTTGTTGGTTTAGGCTGCAGTATTAAGTAGGAATAATCTATCTTAACTGTTTACTTATACTGGTACGTATTTACGTATTAATAGGATCACAGTGAGATAAGTTCTTCTGCCTGACCTAAGTGAAGAACTAGAGATCTCGGTGACTTATAATAATCTAAAGCCTAAATAAGATTGCAGTTATGAATGCTTGTTTGTGTGTCACTTTGATTTACCATGGGCAAGAGTTAAGTTATAACTTTTATACTATGTATTTTGGGTGACAACAACTTGCATATAATAATTAGTAATTTGTATTTAGGTACCCGTATCCGTTTAGGATGATGATATCCCCTTAAGGAGCGCAAAAGATTTATTGTACTAAACCCTGCAGGTTGATTAAGTTCAGGTACAATAATAAGGTTGAGTGGTACTACTTAAGGAATAAATAAGAAATTAATTAATTTAAGCTGTTAGAGGCTTTAATTAATTAATGGATATTCGATATCTTAAATATGGGGATTAATTAAGTCTAATTCAAGCCCCGACTCAACTTGGGAATAAAGGGGTAAGTCAGTATTAATTCTCTAGTGGAATGAATTAATATTTATGAATTAATTATGTTCTGGGCTGAACAAAGAAGAATTAATTCATAGTTAGGCCCATCTTTATTTCTTGTATTTGATCCCTGGACTGACCCATATAGACTCCTAGTCCAAGTAGGAATAGAGAATTAAATTCCTAACAAGGAATTAAATTCATAATCCTAGAAGGAATTAAACTACCAGGCTTGACCCACACTCAACCATGTATTATAAATACATGGTCTCTCATTCTGTGAAAAAAGAAGAATTAACACTAAAAAAAGATCATTGAATAGAGAGAAAGAGAGAGTAGGCGGTGGCGGTTTAAGGTGTTCCTTCCCACTTGAAATTCTTCAAAGTTCGTCGTCCATCCGGCGTTGAGGATTGAGTAGGGGATACAGTCTAGAAGTTCAAGACGGGAGTCAGAAATCATTCAATCAGAAATCGACCTTTTATGTAAACAACTATCAGGTCGAATCCCTTAACTCCTATGTGTTGTAGGCGCATGTTACGGTTTATATAAATTTATAGATCCACCTCTAGGGTTAATCAATAAGGATACAAAGACAACCAAGAAGGGTCCTAGGGAAAGGGATTAATTATATTACTTTCTACAAGAGTATTATAATAGATATAATTCGTACATATCCTTCCACACAGTTTCGGTGTTATTCAATATCAGCAAATTTAACCAGAATTTTAATTAAATAACCCGGCTTCTTCTACTCAAACAACATACACTAATAAACCAAACAACACTCATGTCATCATCGTGAGTTCCTATCCTTTTTTATTTTTTTCTTATTATTTTTTTATTTTTTAACTATAAAGTAAACGTGCAAACACTTAATGCGATCCTAAAAATGTAATCTATATGAAAATATAACACAAAATACAATGATGCAAACCACAAGCAACTACTTTACGCGCAATTAATCCCCCACCCCCCCAAACTTAATTTTCAATCATTTCTCACAAATACATAAACATAAGTAAAAAGAGGATTGCAGTAAAGTAGTAATAGGTCACCGGGTTAATGAGGACGAGTGCTTGGAATCTTTTTATTTTGTAATCAAAGTGAGCCACCTCTAGTCTTCTCTAACCCTTTGTATATCAGTAAAAACATTTGCCTGAAATCAAGGAGGTTTACGAGTTGGTCTTGATGATTGTGGCTCCTAAGCTACCGTATATGCTTTTATTCTGATTCGTTTCCTTCTCAGATATGCAATTGGAGCTACATTCAAGTTATACCCGCACTTTAATTCTTTTTCCAATGTGCGTCTGTTCAGCCTGAATTTTGTTGCCCTCTACATTGTGCAACACTTGCACAGACTTTTCATCCTCTTTGGGTTGTTCTTCGCTCCTCAAAATTAAGGCATCGTTCATCAAATTTTCTTTGGGTTGTGATGTCAATTTCTCTCTTTCTTGACTTTCTAACCTGCTTACCACGGTAACCAATTGACTAATTTGAGTCTCAAGATTCTTTATTCTCGACCGTGTATCTTTCTGAAATTGCGGAGTGTTAGAAACCAAGATTTTCATCATATCTTCCAATGACATATTGAAATTTTGCTCTGCCATAAAATCAAAGAAAATAGTAGCGGTTATGTTGGAAGTTGTAGTTTGACAAACACATTGGATGACCCAATGTGGCGTCCTCTTGCTAATGTGCGACGACAGAAATTACTTAATAACAAACAGAAGACATGAATGGAAATTAACTAAAACTAATACTAATTAACAAAAGAAACTAAATTAATTCAACACCGCTCCCCGACAACAGCGGTAAAATTTGACCATGCTGTCGAGGCACATCAATTTTACTATCTTTTCTACCTCCACTAACTAGTAGCAGTGATAAGTAAGGTGTGAGGTGAAGTACTGTTGCATTGGAGGGGTTTGCTGATTCTGATTTTGCAGCAAACATAGACACAAGGAAATCTATTTCTGGATTCGTGTTTACCTTATTTGGAACAGCCATCAGCTGGAGAAGTGTACAACAATCAGTTGTAGCACTGTCAACAACAGAAGCAGAATATATCTCCTTAACTGAAGCTATTAAAGAGGCAATCTGGCTGAAAGGAATTTTGAGAGATTTGGATATCAAGCAGAAGTGTGTGACAATATACTGTGATAATCAAAGTGCTTTACATCTTGTGAAACACCAAGCATTTCATGAAAGGTCAAAACACATTGATGTTAGGTTACATTTTGCTAGAGATATCATTGATTCTGGTTCTGTGAAGAAGGTACACACATTTCATAACCCTGCTGATTTTCTTACCAAGGGTGTACCTGGGAACAAAGTGGAGCATTGTTCGAGCTTGCTGCAGCTTGAGCAATGTCATGAAGAGTATTAAACAGTAAGGCAGTGGTGAGGCAGGAAGAGGTACACTTGATTCATTGAGGTGGAGATTTGTGAGGTGGTGTTCAATCTCATCAAGTGAGCTATACTTTGTAATATGGTGTGTTGGGAATGTGGAACCGGAATCAGGAAGTGAATAACCGGAGGTTTGAACCGGGTTTGAGCATCAAGAAGCTAAGCTGGTCAGAATGAGCCGGGTTCGTGGCAGTTGAGAATAACCGTTGATTGTGACGAGTTTGTTTTAGAGTTTGTGACGAAGAAAACCGTCACTTTTGTCCGGTAGCTGAGCTCAACTTGATTCAGTTAGAACTTTTTGTACGGTTACATTCGAGCTCCAATTCATATATCATTGTAAAGCTCTCATCAAGGAGAACATCACTACGTTGAGCAATTTCCTTGTTTCTTAGATTAGAGAGAGTATTTTGAGAGAGAACGGTTTCTGCCCTAATTTGTTCCAGAATTGGGCATTTTGTTTCTTGAGTGTATTCTCTGTAATTGGTTGAATTTCTTAGTGGATTGGGGTGTGCCTTGCCTCCGTGGATGTAGTTCATCTTGAACGAACCACGTAAAAGTTGTGTGTGATTCATTTATATTTCCTGTTCTGCGCAAGTCGTGTTCGGTCACAACTCTGGCCGAACTGAGTGTGTGTTTTTCAGATTGGTCTTTGTGCGAGTTCCAGATTCTGTTTAGCTGTGTGTTTAGGAGTTGAATTCACTAACAAGTGGCGCCGTCTGTGGGAAACCAACTCTCACAGCTTGAAGAAGAGAAGGAATGGCTGGTATGAAGATGGATTTTGAGAAGTTCACAGGGAGAAATGATTTCACACTGTGGAAGATCAAGATGAATGCAGTATTGGTTCACAATGGCCTTGATCTTGCATTGATACCTCTGGATTCATGGGAAGAAACTGAGAAACCCAAGTTTGCATCAGTAGATAAGAAGGCCCTAAGTCTTATCTTTCTGTGTTTAGGTGATAAACCGTTGAGGGAGGTTTCAAGATGCAAGAGTTCCTCAGAAGCATGGAGGAGATTGGAAGATCTGTATCAATCAAAGTCAGTTTCCAACAAGCTGTTCTTGAAGCAGAAGATGTTGGCCTTCAAGATCACTGAAGATAAGGTAATTTCTGATCAACTTGATGAGTTCATTAAGATGATTGAAGAATTGGAAGACCTGGATGTGAAATTGGAGGAGGATGACAAGGCATTGATGGTGTTAAACATCCTTCCAAAATCCATGGAAAGCTTTAAGGATGCCTTGATGTATGGGAGAGATGAGCAGCTATCTTATGATGGAATAGTGAAGGCTCTGAGGTCTAAATGCTTCCAGACTCAAGGGGATAAAGGCATGGTGCAATCTGGAGAAGGTTTGAATGTCAAATTCAAGAAACCTTGGCAAGGCAAGAAGGGACAAAATGCTAAGGATCCAAAGGCAGGAGACTCTAATCCAAAGAAGGGAAATGAATGGGTTGAGAAGAGGAAATGCTTCAAGTGCAAGCAGCCTGGTCACTTGAAGAAGGATTGTCCTAAAAGAAATAAGAAAGGTGGAAATCAAGGGGCAGAATCTGCTGCCATTGATCATCAAGAAGATCATCCAGAGGTACTAAATGTTACTGAATCAAGAATGGTAAAGGAATAGGTCTTGGACACCGGTTGTTCCTTTCACATGTGTCCACACCAGTCATGGTTTGATGAACTGAAGAGAGAAGATGGTGGAAATGTTCTCCTGGGAAATGACCAATCATGCAAGGTCAAAGGAGTTGGATCAGTGAGCATAAGGATGTTTGATGGTGTGGTCAGAGTCATCTCAAATGTAAGATATGTTCCTGGCCTTAAAAGAAATCTTCTATCTCTTGGTTCTTTAGTAACTAGTGGGTGTCAATTTAGCTCAGTAGATGGATTCTTGCATATCACAAAACATGGAAAAATGGTGATAAAAGGTAGACAGCATAATGGGTTGTTTATCTTGATTGGTTCACCTGTTGTTGGGAGTGTGGATATGGTCTTGAGCAGTTCTGAGCTTGTTAAATGGCACAAGAGACTTGGACACATAGGAGAGAAAGGGTTGAAGGAACTGTCAAGAAGTGGAGTAATTGGAAACATGGGAAATCAAGATCTGGAGTTCTGTGATCAGTGTGCTTTGGGCAAATCTAAGAAGCTGCCCTATGGAAAGGGTGTTCACACAACTCAAGAGCCATTAGATTATGTTCACTCTGACATATGGGGTCCTGCAAGGACAGAGTCTCATGGTGGTGCAAGGTATTTCATGTCCTTGATTGATGATTACAGTAGAAAGGTGTGGATCATGTTGATGAAGAATAAGAGTGATGCTTTTCATAAGTTCAAAACATGGTTGATTCAACTGGAAAATGTCAAAGGGAAGAAGCTGAAGCACCTTAGGACTGATAATGGACTGGAATATCTATCTACTGAGTTTACAAACTTCTGTGAAGAAAGAGGAATCAAGAGACACAGGACTGTACCAATGAATCCACAACAGAATGGAGTTGCTGAGAGGCTTAACAGGACTCTTCTTGAAAGGGTGAGGTGTATGCTGTTGGATGCTGGGTTGCCAAAGGTATTTTGGGGAGAAACCATTGCTACAGCATGTTATCTCATTAACAGGTCACCCTCATCAGTGATTGGGTTCAAAACACCTGAAGAGGTGTGGAGTGGACAGAAACCAAGTTATGAAGGGTTAAGGGTGTTTGGATGTCTTGCTTTTGTCCATGTCAAGCAAGACAAGCTAGATGCAAGGGCTCTAAGATGTGTATTTCTTGGATATCCGGATGGAATAAAGGGCTACAGATTGTGGTGCTTAGAGAAGGGAAATCAGAAGATAATCACAAGTAGAGATGTAAAGTTTAATGAGAATGTGATGGCTTACACTTCTACAGGCTCTAAGGAAGAATTTGATGGTGCTAAAGAGACAGAGGAGATATCAATTCAGGTGGAGCATCCTGCTGAAGATAAGCACACACCTCAACCACAAGAAAATCTACAAGATAGTGATTCTTCATCTGAAGAAGAAGAAGAACAAACTGGACCTTCACAAAATGTCAGAGAATACAGCATTGGAAGGGACAGGCCTAGAAGAACAATCAACAAACCTGATTTCTATGGTCAAGCAGGGAGTGTTTACTATGCCTTAAGTGTTGCTGAAGACCTGGAATCACAAGAGCCTAGTAGTTTTAAAGAAGCACTAGACTGTAAAGAAGGTGAACACTGGATACAGGCAATGATTGAAGAGATGGAGTCCCTGGAAAAGAATGAGACCTGGATATTGGTGGATAAACCAAAAGGTCAGAAACTTGTAAGCTCTAAATGGATATACAAGAAGAAACTAGAGACAGCAGGATCCAAACAGGTGAGGTTTAAAGCAAGATTGGTGGCTAGGGGCTTTACACAAAGAGAAGGAATTGATTTTAATGAAGTTTTCTCTCCAGTGGTAAAGCATTGCTCAATCAGGTTGCTTTTATCAAAAGTCACACAAGAGGACATGGAATTACAACAACTGGATATAAAGACAGCATTCTTACATGGAGAACTCAATGAGAAGATATATATGAAACAGCCAGAAGGCTTTGTTGTTCCTGAAAAAGAAGACAAAGTTTGTTTGCTGAAGAAGTCACTATATGGACTCAAACAAAGTCCAAGACAGTGGAATAAGAGGTTCAATGACTTCATGATCAGTGTTGGTTTTGTAAGAAGTCTTTATGATAGTTGTGTTTACTTCAACAAAGGTTCAAAGCAAGATAAAGTCTTCCTTCTATTGTATGTGGATGATATGCTAATTGCCAGCAGGAACAAGAAGAGGGTACAATGGTTGAAGGATAGACTTAATACTGAATTTGACATGAAAGATCTGGGAGAAGCCAAGAAGATTTTGGGCATGAACATTCTAAGAAACAGAGAATCTGGAGTGCTTTGGTTATCTCAGAGGCAATATCTACAGAAAGTGTTGGAGAGGTTTCATATGCATGAAGCTAAACCTCTCTCCACTCCAGTTAATCTACAGAAGAAACTCTCCAAAGAACAATGCCCAAAGACTGAAGAGGAAATCATACATATGAGCAATATCCCTTATGCAAGTGGAGTTGGAAGTCTTATGTATGGAATGATTTGTAGCAGGCCTGACTTGGCATATGCTGTGTCTTTAGTAAGCAGGTTCATGTCAAACCCAGGAGGTGAGCATTGGGAAGCTTTGAAACATGTGATGAGGTATTTGAAAGGATCAGTGAACTTGTCACTGAAATTTGAAAAGAAAGTGGATGGAAGTACTGTTGCATTGGAGGGGTTTGCTGATTCTGATTTTGCAGCAAACATAGACACAAGGAAATCTATTTCTGGATTCGTGTTTACCTTATTTGGAACAGCCATCAGCTGGAGAAGTGTACAACAATCAGTTGTAGCACTGTCAACAACAGAAGCAGAATATATCTCCTTAACTGAAGCTATTAAAGAGGCAATCTGGCTGAAAGGAATTTTGAGAGATTTGGATATCAAGCAGAAGTGTGTGACAATATACTGTGATAATCAAAGTGCTTTACATCTTGTGAAACACCAAGCATTTCATGAAAGGTCAAAACACATTGATGTTAGGTTACATTTTGCTAGAGATATCAGTGATTCTGGTTCTGTGGAAGTGAAGAAGGTATACACATTGCATAACCCTGCTGATTTTCTTACCAAGGGTGTACCTGGGAACAAAGTGGAGCATTGTTCGAGCTTGCTGCAGCTTGAGCAATGTCATGAAGAGTATTAAACAGTAAGGCAGTGGTGAGGCAGGAAGAGGTACACTTGATTCATTGAGGTGGAGATTTGTGAGGTGGTGTTCAATCTCATCAAGTGAGCTATACTTTGTAATATGGTGTGTTGGGAATGTGGAACCGGAATCAGGAAGTGAAGAACCGGAGGTTTGAACCGAGTTTGAGCATCAAGAAGCTAAGCTGGTCAGAATGAGCCGGGTTCGTGGCAGTTGAGAATAACCGTTGATTGTGACGAGTTTGTTTTAGAGTTTGTGACGAAGAAAATCGTCACTTATGTCCGGTAGCTGAGCTCAACTTGATTCAGTTAGAACTTTTTGTACGGTTACATTCGAGCTCCAATTCATATATCATTGTAAAGCTCTCATCAAGGAGAACAACACTACGTTGAGCAATTTCCTTGTTTCTTAGATTAGAGAGAGTATTTTGAGAGAGAACGGTTTCTACCCTAATTTGTTCCAGAATTGGGCATTTTGTTTCTTGAGTGTATTCTCTGTAATTGGTTGAATTTCTTAGTGGATTGGGGTGTGCCTTGCCTCCGTGGATGTAGTTCATCTTGAACGAACCACGTAAAAGTTGTGTGTGATTCATTTATATTTCCTGTTCTGCGCAAGTCGTGTTCGGTCACAACTCTGGCCGAATTGGGTGTGTGTTTTTCAGATTGGTCTTTGTGCGAGTTCCAGATTCTGTTTAGCTGTGTGTTTAGGAGTTGAATTCACTAACATAAGGGTTGAATCCCACAAGGAGCGGTTGGATTAATTATATTTCTTAATATTATAAACTAGACGATACAAGTAAATAAAGGGAGTTTTTTTTATTTGTATTAATCTACTTACTAAACTAATCAAATAAATAATTAATAAGTAAAGACTCAAAATACTCAATTAAACAAATAATAACCTGACTTAAATCAATATCAAAATAATACTAGTTCTCTGTTCAGTATCCCCCTATTCGTATATGAATTAATAAAACTATTTAAACTTGATTATCTATCCCACAACTTCCTAATCCTAGACCAATGACAAGCTCTGTTGGCCTGAATTATCCCTTAGTATTAGTCAACTAAGACAAACTCTTTAGCTAACCCTATTTAATTTAACAACCTAGAACAAGCTCTCTAAGTTTAATTCATTAAATGCATTAATAATTAGGATAATAGGTCAGACTAGACTCCAAATACATACGCTCGATTTGAATGTCCTAGATTTGTGTTACCCCTAACGAGTTAATCATTATTGTTACTCATAATTATAAAATTATAACGATTACAGATTGCAATTTTATAATGTAGCGTTGATAAATTAACAACCTAATTCGACGGACCCTATCAAATCAAGAAATCAATATATCATGGGTCATAGGATCAAGTAACACAAATAAGTTACTAGATAGAAATTAAAATTTAATTACAGATCAATTAATCATAAAACATGAATAGGGTTCAACATCCATTCGAACTAGTGTAAAATAACTTAGCTACATATAAAAAACTATTGTCTAAAATTTGATAGAACAAAGACATAATTAAAATAAACAGAAAATAAAACCAAACGGAATTTGACGACTCTGTCGGAACATGCGCTGTCTCATTCCTGCTTCTGTCTACGTCAATCCTCTTTTTTTTTTTTTTTTTTTTTTTTTTTTTTTTTTTTTTAAATCCATAAACTATGTTTTACTTTTATAAGCCCATGTGGGCTTTTCCACTAAAAATACCCACCGCCGCCTTTGCCTTTTTTCAATCTCAAGGCCTGTTGGCCTTTTCTCCAATATAGGGCCCACTTCGGCCTTCGTGGCCCAATTTTGGGTCATTCATCCAATTGTTCTCTTCTTCTTTCAATTGGGCCAATTTTGGCCCAGTTCTTCATTCACCATATTCCTAGATCATCTTGATTTACTCGTTGATCCACCCTAAGTGATCCAAAAAGTACTCCAAGTCCACTATAATTTAACATAAAAACACAACTTGGAGTATTTGACTTTAATGTGCTGATAAGTAGTAAAATAACCGGTACATAATAAATAAAATGCAATAAAATCACATTCTTGTCAATCTAAATAATGCACATTTTTCTACTTATCACTTAACTAACTATTTCTGAATTATATAATTATCTATATAATTTACTTTTGCCAAATCAGCATTTAAAATGAATTTTAAATGTCACATATAAAACAGAAATGTCACATTATTGCAGAACAGGTTGATTACATGTGTTTGCTATTTTTTAGGTAATTTCTTATATTTTAGGAGCCAAAATTCATTGAATGAAGTCCGGGAGAAGAAACGAGGTAATTTGGGGCAAAAACGGCGAGCATATGAAGTTGGAAGATGACCCAGCCAAGTTAGAAGTGAACTGGTTCATCCGGAAAGTCGTACTGGAAGAAAGTGAACCGGCTTGACCGGGCCAAAAATGTGTTGAAAACAAGATTTATTGATGGGTAACACGGTTGGCCGGCCAGGTGGAGCTTGGAGACAGTCTGGCATGATTTTTAGGCCGGCCGAGAGGGTAGGTCGGTTCACGCAATTTTGATGTGTTACGAGCCGTTTTCAGCCCGTTTCAACCCTATCTTCCCAAACTTATAATTAGGCTCTTTTAGGTCCGAAATTGAGAATCATTCATCAAATCATTCATCATAATATACAGCTTGAAGCTTGTTGGAGAGCCAGAAATAAGAGGTGAAGAAGATCTCGATCTCGAGCCAATTTCGGGTTTAGTCGCTTTTTGTTGATTTTATTTTCTTTCAATATTTGTCTATGAACAATTGTTAGGTTTTATTATAGACATGAGTAGCTAAACTCAATTGTATTCTAGGGCTAGAAAGTAGGTCCGTTATTATGTTCTAATCAACCTGTTTTATTCTAGACCCCTTTTTATGCTCTTATCGTATGTGTTTGTGCTTATTATATGAGTTTTGCAATTTGATCAATTGTTGAATTCTATCTGCTTAATAATTCGATGCTCGAGAGGGGATGGTTATTAATAGGCTTACAACACATGGCATATGTATCAATAGTCGTCCGAGAGGACTGATGTACTTGTATGGACATTGATCTTAGGATCCCTTGGGAGTTACCTACGCCATGGTAAGCCCGAGAGGGTTATTATTCTATGTAATCTACACGTTAACATAGTCATTGGGGATGATTAACTAGAATAGTGATCGCCTAATAAGAACTTGAATTCGGTTTAAAGGTCTAGAATATTAGGGTAGTTGAACATAGAAGATCGCAACTGAAATCGAATCCTAGGATATGTCTTTTATACCTAATATTTTTCCTAACCGTTAATTGCCACCCACTTTTGAGCATCCTAGGGTTTATTTGTCTTATTTATAATTTTAGTTTTAATCAATCAATGATCCTTAATCAAGAGTCTAGATAGAGTTGGATTATTCTATTCGGGGTATTAAATTAACATAAGTAACGCCGTTGTGTGATCGACCTTGCTCACATTCTACTACAGTAGCACCATATACTTGCGGTGACACAATGGGTTAAAAAAGTTTGTCAAGATCTTGGCACGTGGCCGGGGACTGGTATCTGTGTTAATTTCTATCTTGATAAATAATTCACCGTTAGACTAGACATTTATTTTCTGCACTTTATATTTCAATTTCATTTTTTGTTTCATTTTTTATATTTTTCTCTTTGTTTGTGATCTCAGGTTATGCATGCAAACTCGGTCTAAACGAAAGAGCAATCATGTCCCTTTTAACCATGAAATTTAAGCAATTGCCTGAAGGCACACAATAAGGAGAAATCTAGCACTTGAGATGGTCGAGTTTCCGAAAAATATATCCCAAGAGTAAGGTTGGTAGTGGGGCGGGGAATGGGGGGATCTGCCCCGAAAGGGGCAGGGATTTCCCATTTTTTTCCCCCGGTGGGGCAGGGACGGTGGAAATTTTTGCCCCGGTGGTGGGGACGGGGATAGGATTCCCCGCCCTATTCACCGCGGAACCTCACTATATAAAATTATTGTTTTACCCTTATATATGTATTGGAAAATGCACTCTCCGCTGCGCTCCCCGCGGGGGTCCAATAATATTATGTAATCTATATATTTATATAGTAAAAATATATTTTATTTTTATTAAATTCCTACTTTTTTTGTCGACTTTGTTAAATTTAAGTCAATTAATTATTTTTAAATTTATTTTATTTATAATTTTATTATTATATATATTAAAAAAATTAAAAATAATAAATAAAAAACGGAGACGGGGACTGGGAATCCCTGCAAACGCGGGGATGGGGAATTGTCCTCCGCCCCGCCCTGCTGCCAACCCTACCCAAGTGGACATGCTTCGGTGGTTGTTCCAGATAGTGACCTAGAAGAATATTTCCATACTCAATTAAAAGAATTAGTTGAATAATATACCTCAGCAACTGCCACAACCATAACTTGAGGCCAACCCAGAAGATGATCAGACACCTACATGGGACTATCTTCGTCTCGTAGCCAATCAATTGTGGAGGAGTCGTACTGCCACCGATAAATGCCAACAACTTCAAACTCAAGCCTGCATTGATCTCCAATGTACAACAGGATCAGTTCGGTGAGGGGCCTTTAGAAGACGCTAATGTACACTTGTCTACCTTTATAGCCACTTCCGATACTCTTAAGGTGAATGGATTTCCACATAAATATATAGGTCAAGCTTAGGTGAGGGGCCTTTAGAAGACGCTAATGTACACTTGTCTACCTTTATAGCCACTTCCGATACTCTTAAGGTGAATGGATTTCCACATGAATATATAGGTCAAGCTTAGGTTGTTTGCTTTCTCTCTTAGAGATAATGCGAGGGCATGATATAATTCGCTCAAGAATGCCATTACATGAGAAGATTTGAGTAGTAGATTTATATTAAAGTATTCCCCATCGAGCAAGACATTCTGGTTGAAGAGTGAAATCACCCAGTTTAAATAGTTTGATGCCGAGCCATTAGGTCAAGCTTGGGAGTGTTTCCGAGAACGTCTCTGAAAGTGCCGTCAACACGAATTTTCTGAGAAGGATCAAATTTGTTACTTCAATGATGGGCTACTTGGGCCACGAGAGTACTCGTAGATGTAGTATCGGGTGGATCGATATTGGCAAATCATAAAAGGGTTACATTCACTATTTTTTATGAGATGACCACTGCTAGTTGGCAATGGATGAATGAAAGAAATCAGCCTAAGAGTGTAGTCAGCATCACTGAAACTGAGCTTACTGAATCCATTACGGCTCAATTGGTGATTATATCCTAGCAGCTGAGTCTGCTAACAGCAGCCACCCGCACAAGAAGTAGTTGAAGATATTAATTATATGAATTAGAGGAACTTCAACAACTTCCGATGCAATCAATAGCCGTATCAGTCGGGCTTTAGGAGTAATTTCAACTTCTCGTACGACAACCTAAATAGTGCACTCCAGCCGCCGTCGGAATTGTTTGTTACAAATGGAATGATAAACGATGGAAGAAATCCGACTCAAGAAGAAATCTTGCAGTCTCATATGGCAAAGAATGATGAGAAAATTGGGCAAATTGAGAAGAATTTCGGTGCCAAAAATGGAAATAAACAAACAACTTGTCAATTATGGGGCAGAGATGAAGGAGATGAAGGCTCAAGCCAAATTGCACATGCCATTGGGTCCCTACATCAAAAGGGGCACTTTTGAGTGATACCGTTATTAATCGAAGGAACAGTGCAATGCCATCTACTCAATAAATGATGCCAAGTATGAGAGCCCAAATTTACTAATGGACAAGGATTGAGTGATAGAAAAGAATCAAGTGGAGGAGGACAACAAAGCCAACGAGGGTAATCACGAGTCGGTGAAAACAAGGGTGAGAAGCAAAAATAAATTCTAACTCTGACACTTTTATATACATTCCTCCCCCAAAATACATTCCCCCTCTTGCTTTCCTTCCAACATTGTATAAAAAAAAATATTATTCCTAATTGTGCTAACTATGCTAAACTTTTAATGGAGAAGCTTGAAGGGAAGAAAAAGTTAAAGAAATCTCAAGTAATTGAGCTAAAGGAGGAATGTAGTGCTAGCTTAGATCGGAAGTTTATATCTTCTTCTGTTATGGAAAATATTAAAGATGTGTCTAATTTTTTAAAGAAGGGTAATCTTCCTAACTTTAATTGTTTAGAAGTAGGTTCATGTGCTTAAACATGTCGTCTAGCTGAAGATATAAAACTTAACGCTTGTTGGGAGGCAACAAAGCGATTATTGCTTACATTTTCATTTTATTTAATTTTGTTTTAACTTATTTTTAATTTTTAGGACACTAACATGATGTGGGTGACGATGCAGTTAAACGAGTCACAAAAGCGCGAGAGGAGAGATAAATGAGCTCAAAGGGCAAGTTTCGACCGAAATCAAGTCAAAAGTTCGGCCAAAGGATGAAAAAAGGCCCAAATTTTCGAGCCAGAGCCAAAGGGGTATGGCCCGACCGGGCAAAATTATGGCCAAAAATGATTTTTTTACCGAAAGGGGTACGTTGCCAAGCAACACTTTTGGCCGATCGGGCGAAACGTGGTCTGAAATTTTGATTTCTCACGGTCGAAATCGCCTGGCTGGGTAGGACTTTTGGCTCGGCCGGGTGGAGCCCAAGCAAGTTATATCACGCGAACAGAACTTGAAATTTAAGGTTCATTCTTTCTATCTTCTCTTCATGAATTAGCACGGATTTTTTCCCTCTCCTCATCTATCAATCGACTTTCTCCATAAGAACTCACCACAACATACACATTAACACAATCACACACGCATATACATCAATTCACACACGAATCACACCTTCAATCCAGATTTGGGCGAAATTGTGAAAAATCAAAGGTTGGTCGAAACTTATTTAATCCACTGCGACTATATCCTTTCCATAAGTAAGGCTAACCTCGTACTCATGATTTATATAAATTCTTCGATTTTATGGATTGAGTTTGAATACTTTGTGGAAGAACTAGTACGCATGTCTAGGTTGGTTTTGAGCACTTGAAGTTCTATTATTGTGAGATTTTGCTTAATTACTTGAGTTCTTGAGTACAATTGATAGGGTAGATGGTGAAATTATTGATTTGATGATAAGGATTGTGTGAATATTGCAATAAGTGTGAATTGGAAATTTATTTTTTGGGGCATTTTATCGGGAACCTTGGGTGTAATGAAAATAGAGTGCCTAGACTAATTATTTTCATTATTTGATTAGGTTTTTTAGCAATAGGTGATAATATTGATTAGGGGCTAGATATTGTTGTTTAACCATGTTGATATAGGTAGTATCTTAATTAATGGGGTTTGAATTGAACATATTGCGTGAATTTACTCAAATAACTTGGACAATTACTTAGAAAATGACTATCTTTTTATTATTATTATTGCAATTTGGTTATCATGATTTGGTTTGTTGAAAGTATGTTGTGTGTAGGAACTCAATATGTCTCCTTAAACCCGTCGGGATAAAGGAAAGCAAAAGGTGGTGGAACTGGAACCTATCTTGGAACATATACCGGAGCCAATAATAGATCCACTTGACAGTGATCTTTATGACACAGTGTTGGGGAAACAGGAGCACCAGGTTCAATGGAAGAAATTGGTGATCCAAAAGGTTGTACTAACTAGGTACTCGGACAATGCTATTACTAGAGCTATGGGTATCCACAATGACGTGCGGAGATTGATCCAACGTGTTGGGTGGGTGAAGTTGATGCAAACCCAACATACATACCGACTCACCACTCTTGAATTTCTGAGCACCTTAGAGATCCAAACACCTTGCTCACTCTATGATAACTTACCCGCTGGTATTACATTTTACTTGCAATATAAATCTCACACATTGAGTCTATCCGAACTTAGAGAGATATACGGGTTACCAGAAAGGAAAGAAGTTATCCTCCTTGTGTCTATAATGAAAAAGAATTTTGGGCTTCCTTGACAGAGGCTCCAAGCCTGGTAACACCAAGTCTTGGAATCGAAAATAAGAACAAAGCCTCTGAAATACGGATTTAAGTACCTTTAACGGTTGAAGGAGCTCGGACGTGTATATTGGGTGAGTTATACCTATTATGGTGTATGTTGGCCAGCTACAAGGTGGATGTTATGTCGAGAAATCGTGGTCCAGTTTGACAACGTGGTCATGAGCAAAAAGAAGGGATTCACATTAGTGAGTTGATTACACCAATAACGGCCCATGTGGGGGTCACATTCAACAATGTCTTGCTTGTTGAAGGTCCCACCTTGCTTTCGTGGGATTATTTGGAGAGAATGAGGATAGTCAAGTTAGGGTATGTGGAGGGCAGATCACATAGCTTTTCCAACAAGAGTATCCCAGCGGTGATTCAAAATGTCAAGCCGCTCTTGAGATTTCCAAAGCCCGAGCTAACAAAGGTGAACACTTTAGAGGACCGAAAAAATTTGTCCCTTTACACTCTAGCGCATATTGATGCATCCCAACAGCCTATTGGGGATGAGCATCGCCAGTATCAAGTTGGGACTATAGGGGGTGTAGGAGGAAGAGAAGGTAAGCAACGAATAGGAGGAGATGAGATATATATGGAAGCCGAAAGAAGTAGCCGGCCTATAGGGAGGCCGAGGAAGAGTCCTGTTAAGTCTTCATCAGGGGTTGGAGATTGGGTTGAAGAAATAGTTGAGTATGTCCACCAAAGAGTTCAATTATATCAGACCGACCTCAATGATGTAATAGCGACTCAACAATTGATAATCCAGACCCAAAGCTAGCAAAATGCTCAGATTGCCCAATGGATGGAGCAGCAACAACTCCAAAATACCCAAATTGCACAGTTGGTGGAGCGACACTAGCGTTAAGAAGAAAGCATGAACACGTGGATGGAGCAGCAACAATCGCAGTGGGAGCACATGAGGAATTTTATGTAGCAGTGGGATACATCACCGCCATCACCACCTCCATAGTGAAGATTATGAGTGCCACCAAGGTGTACCAATTCTTTCCCAGAAACCTTGATTTTCGACCAAGTTTTGGGGAGGGGGTATGAGCGAGACGTCTTGGAAGCTTGATTTTATTTGCTTTGCTTTTTTTTGCTGCTATTTTCATTGCTTTTGTTGCTTGCTAGTTGTTGTGTTGTGATTTGTTGTTGTGTCATTGGTTCCGTGGACCCATTTGATTGCATAGTTAATTGCATCATGTTGGGTAGTTAGGTTTTTTTTTTTTATTTTTTTTTTTATTTTTGCATTTTGATTTTGTTATTCATTTAGTTGTTTTGTTGAGTCAACCCCGAATTTTGTACTTATAATTGTGAACTAAGAGCTAAAGACATGGTTGATTGGCGATGATGTATCGATGATGAGTCGAGTTTTAAATTATTTTTTGACATATAGACGAGCATCATAAGCATAATTGAGACGAAATTGAGCATGAATTTTGAATAGTGGTCAAATTAGTCTGTGAGAATTTGAGCTTTTGATTGAAACTCCCATCATTGAAGTTATATATTGCATTTCTTACGGTGTGATTTATTGGTCATTGTGCAAGTGTTTCTAAAACTTTCCTTGTGTATGCTTAAAAATTGCCAAGGACATGTGCAAGTGATTTCAGGCATTTTTTTTCTTTTAGCCTATTATTTGAGCTTAAATGGAACTTTTTACCGAATTTAAATATCCTCAGTCAGCTACTTTGAGCTGTTAGCTTTGTTTATCATGGCCGTACATTATAAGCCTATATCCATTCCTTCTAACCTTTGTCCCTTGACATGGACTAGTTGAGTGTGAGAGAGGTAGATTGGAAGGTAGTGGTGAGAAAAGGTACAAGGTTGACTGGAAATGATGTTCGGGAAAGTTCGGTTGTTAGAATGGATATGTTATGGGCATAAGATTGGAAAAATGAACCCCTTCTAGCTGGTAGTATTTTATTTTCATTTTTGTTGAGAAAAGGAAAAACTGAGTTGCTGTTATTGCTTTATTTTAGTTTATGTCTTACAGAGGGGGTTAATTAGAAACATAATCTAAGGATGGTTTTGTTTTGATAAGATTGAGTAGTTCGAAAGTGGTACTAAATATTGCTTGCATTGAGAGAAATTGGGTAATGTGGTGTGATTTGATAGCACAATGGGTGAAGAAGCTATATTTTTAGCTTACTGAGATTTGAAAAGTGAGGAGAAAGCGAATATCATTTGAGGGGTCGTTGAGCTAGGAATAGCTTGATTATTCCAAGTATAAGTCACTTTTATCCAAAAAAATATTATCCCAAGCATACATTACAACTGAAAACAAAGACCTTTTGGATTCTTTGTTCACACGTGACAAGTATGATGCATAGATTAGATAATAGGCAAGCATATGGTAGATTGTCCGAGTGATTCAACTTGAGCGTAAACACATTCCATTTCATGCACTTGAGAGATGAGTGATACACTTATCCGGTGAGGATCATTTGTCTGAAGTCTATCTCAAAAGTAGTTGATGTATTGTCATATCGTATATGCTCATTACCTATATTGTCTATTTTCGAAAATCATTTATGAGGCCAGATTCGTCACCTAAATCAGCCTAATGCTTGAGTTCTTGCTTTTGTCTACTTTGTTTTTTGGGGACAAATAACAATCTAAATTTGGGGATTTTGATACAAGTAGTGTATGCATGCATGTAGGCCGATTTATTCAAGTATTTTAGTAGTTAGCAGTTGTTTAGCCACATGTCACTGAGGAGATGAATGAAAGGTTGTTGCAACCATACCCTGGAGCTAAGATTAAACGGGCCTTGAAGCAAATGCAATAACTCAAAGCGCCAGGTCTAGATGGTATGCCTCATCTTTTCTTCCAAAACTTTTGACATATTGTTGGTAGTGACGTTGTTCATACTTGTCTTGATATCTTGAATTTTTTCCATGATCCACATAATATTAATAAGACATCTATTATGTTAATTCCTAAGTTCCAATCTTCGAAAACCAAAAAGGTTTTACAACTATTAGCTTATGTAATTTTATTTTCCGAATTATCACGAAGGTCATAGCTAAAATGCTAAAGTCTTTACTTACAAATGTGATTTCCCCTTCCTAGAGTACTTTCATTCACTTATCACGAATAATATGATTTTTTCTTTTGAGATGTTTCATTATATTTTCACTAAGTGTTAGTGAAAACAACTCAAGAACACACAACTCCAAAGAATCTGAAAATGTACGAAGAAAAACACTCTAAATTTACACTCACAGTTCGGCCAGAATTGTAACCGAACTCAGCTTACGCAGAACAGGAAATAGAAATGGATCAAACACAGTTTTAACGTGGTTCGTTCAAGATGAACTACATCCACGGAGGCAAGGCACACCTCAATCCACTAAGAACTTCAATCAATTACAGAGAATTAGCTCAAGAAATGAAATACCCAATTCTGGATACAAATTAGGGTACGAACACTCTATCTCTAAATACTCTCTCTAATCTAACAATACAGGAGATAATGCTACGTAGTGATCTTCTCCTCAATGATAGCTTTACAATGATATATGGATTGAAGCTCGAATGCAACTGGATAGGAAGTTACAGCTGCACAAAGTTCACGCTGTGTTCGTTTAGCTACAGGACAAATGTGACGGTTTTGCTTCGTCACTAACTGATTCTGCTTTGTCACAAATGACGGTTACAGCAACTAACTCGAACCCGGTTTGATCTGACCAGTTTGTATTCTTGATGATAAAACCCGGTTTAAACCTCCGGTTCTTCACTCCCTAACTCCGGTTCCACATTCCCAACACACCATATTACAAAGTATAAGCTCACTTGATGACATTGAACATCACCTCACACTAAGAATAAGGGTAAGTCAGGGATGTTTTCTCTCAAGTTGGATGTGAGCAAAGCTTACAATATGCTTGAGTGGAAATTTTTGCAGGATATTCTGTTAAAAATAGGTTGTGCTAATAGGTGGGTTAACATTGTTATGAGATGTGTAACCTCTACGTCTTATTCTGCTTTTGTGCAGAAGGCTTTTCGGCGTGGTTTCAAAAGTAAAAAAGGAGCAACACATCCATGGGGTTTAAATTGCAAGGACAGCTCCAGTAACCCCACATTTGTTATTTTTCAATGACACTATTTTTTTCCCGAGCTAATAGAATAGAATGTGATAAGATTGGACTTATTATCAAGAGGTACGAGAAGGCATCAGGGCAAAGGATTAACTTGGAAAAGTCAGAATTTGTTGCTAGTACTAATATCCCGGAGGCTAATCAAGTGAGATATGTGGAGGTTCTGTGTGTTCAGGGTATTAAAAATTTTGAGAAATACTTGAGCCTTCCGATAGTGATAGGATAGTAAAAATATAAGTCTTCAAGTTGGTGGTTGAGCAGGTTATTAGTAGGATGAAATCTTGGAAGGAGAAGGCATTGACCAAGGCGGGATGCAAATGCTTGATCAAGACGGTATTACAGGCTATCCCGAACTATGTCATGAGTTTTTTTATCTTCACATTGTCAACATGAAAAGAGATAGAGAAGGTTATAGCTTGATTCTATTGGGGATCATCTGATGAGCATCGAAGCATCATTGGGTCAGTTGGGAAAATACTACACAATCCAAAAGAATGGGTGGACTCAGATTTAGGAAGTTATACTTTTTCAATTTGCCAATGTTCGCTAAACAGTATTGGCGATTACTCACACTCTTGACACGATCACAACACAAATTTTAAAATCCAAGTATTATCTTAATGTTTCACTTGATCTTGCTCCAGGTGGGACATAATCCAAGTAACGCACGACGTAGCATATTAAAGGCAAGAGAGCTTGTTGATGCAGGAATGGCTTGGAGAGTCGGGAATTGGTGATACACGTCGTTTATACATGCATTTTAGGTCGATTAAGGGGCATATTTGATAACATTTGCATGTGTATCTAGTTGAAATATGCTTAAATTCATTATCTTGAGCTAGAAGACGTGTTTGTGCATGTTTTAGTGATAATAAGGTATAAAAAGTCTAAAACGTCCGTTTGGACGAAGCCTGAACGAAAAACGAGCAAGGAAGTTAGAAGAAAAGAAGAATCAAAGTTTGGCAGAACTAGTTAACTCGACCGAGGAAAGCAACTCGGTCGAAGCCGAGTTGAAGGAAAAGAGAGATTTGGACTGAGAGCAATAACTCGGTCGAGGCCCACACAACTCGACCGAGTTGTCTAACTCGGTCGAGTTCCGAAAGGCGGTGCAATTATGGATTTTACGCGCTTTTGCCTTTTTCAAGCCCATCTTCACCCCAAATTCGTTCCCAACTATAAAAGAAGGTATCTAGGTCCGAAAGGAAAAAAAGACACATTCGGAGAATTTTGAAAATGGTATCGAAGATCGAGGAGGAAACGACAAAGATCAAGAGCCGAAAAAATTGGGTTTTATCTATTTGTGTCTAGTTTGTTTTTATATAATGTTTCTTTTTTAATGTTCTATGAATTCAAGATTAGTTATGAGTAGCTAAAGTATCATGTTCTAGGGTTAGAAAGTAGGACTTTACAATGATGTATTGATTTTACTTTTAAATTATAAACTCCAGTTTAATATATTTATCAATGCGTTTGTTTTCTTCCTTATGATTGAGTTTAATATGGACAATTAGGTTTAATTTACTTGTTTAACGATTCCGCTTCAAGAGAAGGAAATTGTTAATAGACGGTACCGCATAGCACGATTGTCTATGATTGTGTGGGCATAGGTTTAGGGGCTGTTAGGAGTCTTTTAGATTAATTGACTCGGGAGAGTAATTAGTCTAAATAGATCCACGACCTAGTCACTTCGGGAGAAGGATTAGGTTAAATTAGTGTCGTTTAATAAATATAAAACTAATTTAAAAGTCTATAGTTTTTAGGTTAATCATTCATCAAAGTAATATCTAAAATCAACGCCCTAGAATACATTCTCACTAATTGAAAATCAAATCCTGTTAATTAATTCATTTAATAGTTTATATGTAATATAATTTAGTAATAAACAACTCTTTCCAAATTCTAGTATCTAGTTAGGATAATCCTAAATAATTAGGGTATCGAACTACCTAACCTCATTCCTTGTAGATCGACCTTGACTTCCACTATATACACCTATACCCGTACACTTGCGGTAATTAAGTGTTAGGACTAGAGCCTGTCATGTTTTTAGCTTCGTTGGTGAGGAATAGGTTTAGCGCCTTAGTTTTTATCCTGAGTAATAGGAGGACACTAGACTAGATTTTATTTTATTGCAATTTATTTTTTTATTTAAATTTTGTTTTATTTATTTTCGTGTTACGTGGTATTCTTTTTGTTTGTGTTTTCAGGTTTTTGCATGCAAAGTAGATCAAAAGGGAAAGAACACCTTATTTCTTTCGGTCCTGAGATTGAGGCAACTGCCCAAGGATACCGAACGAGAATAAATACCGCAGTCGAGATGGAGAATACTCCACAGAATCCAAACCAAGAGGATGTACTGAATTGGAAATTAGGGGCTTTGGCCCATCTGGATGATAGAGTAACAAATCTGCAGCAGCAACAGCCACCACCATAGCAGCGGAGACAAGCTCAGATTGTACAAGATGATGTAGATGAGGACATCACACCCATAAGTGATTGTCTTCATCCCATGCCAAACCAGCCGGTTGGAGGAGTGCAACCACCACCATTAAATGCCAATAGCTTTGAGTTGAAGCCAGCGCTGATAAATATTGTATCGCAGAACCAGTTCAGTGGTAGTGCTCTGGAAGACCCCGAATGTGCATCTAAATAAGTTCCACAGGTTGTCCGAAACAATCAAGATAAATCACATGCCACATGAGAAAGTAAAGATGTGATTATTCCCGTTCTCATTGAAGGACAAAGTTCTCCAATGGTACAACTCGCTAGATGATATCACTGAATGGGAGGACTTAAGCACAAGATTTCTATTGAAGTACTTTCCGCCGAGCAAAATGTTAGATTTGCAAATAAGATCAATCAATTTAGGCAGATGGATCAAGAACCATTCAGGGAAGCTTGGGAGCGATTCTGAGATCTTATCTGGAGCTGTGCCCAGCATGGGTTTTCAAAGAAGCAGCAAGTGTGCAAGTTCTACAATAGATTGCTTGCTCCATCTCGGAACCAAATAGATGCAGCAGTAGGGGGTAGCCTGAGGGAAAAGAATGTAAGAGCTACATTCTCAATCTTGGATGTGATGGCCAGAGCCAGTTATCAGTGGCTGAATGAGAGGAATCGGCCAAGAAGAGTGGCTAGCATTAGAGAAGCCGAACTGAGTGATACTCTTACCTTTCAGTTTTCTGCCTTAACAAACCAAGTAAGTCTGCTAACTATTCTGACGTTAGCACAACACACTGATACCTCAGCGCAACAGTCATCGGGACAGGAAGATGTTTAAGATGTTAAATTCGTAAATCAGAGGAACTTTAATAACTTACAGAATAACCAGCCTAGGAACAATTAGTACTAACTAAATAGGAATCAACCTAACTTCTCATATGGCAATCCTCGGAACTTGCTTAATCCGCCGCCGGGTTTCGCTATCACGAATGGTATGATTCATGATGGCCAAAAGCCGACACAAGAGGAGATAGTGCAGTCACAGTTTAAAAAGTACGATGAATAATTAGCTCAACTAGAGAGAAAGATGGATTGAAGATTTATTGAGCTAAACAGGCAAGTGACTAGTCAAGGAGCAAAGATCAAGCAACTAGGAGAGAATATGAAAGAAATATCCAACAACCTAAATCAATTGATAAAGATTGTTGGGGCTCAATAGAAGCAGGGACAATTTCCCAGTGACACCGTCATCAACCCGAGGGAGAAGTGTAATGTTATCTAGTCAAGGGGCGAGACTGAACAAGAGAGTCAAGAGCCGAAGGAAGCTGAAAGGGGGACTGAACAAAACCAAGAGAGGGTGGTCGAATTTGAGTGTGCACCACCAAAAAGGATAATAGTCGAAGATGTCCCCGAATACGTACCTCCCATTCCATTTTCTCTAGCATTCATTGAAAAGAGGAATGAACGAATCCACATAGAACATGATAAGCTCTGGGAGGAACGAGAAGCTAAGAAGAAGTTGGCAAAAGAGGAAGGGGCAGCAAGGAAGAGATTAGCGAGAGAGAAAGTTGAAAAGCAAAAGAAAGAAGGCAGCGATGACAAAGATAAGAAAATGTTACTTTTTTCTGTTGATGATTCATCTGAATTAGACTTACATGATAATATCTCTGCTGACCATATTCCTTTAGAATGTTCAATGCAGGACAAATCCGAGAAGAAAATTAAAAATAAAAACGTTATAAAAGAGTCTCTGGAAAGAAGTGTTATGGAAGCAGATTATGTGCTAAAGGATTCAAAGACGATGCACACCGAGAAAGAGGCAACGAAGATGGAAGTCATAAGTTCCCCAAAGAATACAAATACTCACACAAAAAGGCCAACCAAATGAAAGATCCAGGGAGTTTCTCCATATCTTGTTCTATTGATAGTCAATTGTTCAAAAATGTGTTGTGTGACTTAGGATCAAGTGTTAATCTAATGTCTCTTAAAATGTATGCACAATTACGATTAGGGATAGAAAAGCAATTCTCTACTACTATCCAATTAGCGGATGGATCATTACTAACGCCATTGGGGGGTAGTCGAGGACGTGCTTGTTCGAGTTAAAATTTTTGAATTCCCTAATGATTTTCTAGTTGTTGACATGCAAGGGAACATGGATGTCCCTTTCATTTTAGGCCGACCATTCTTGGCCACAAGTCAATCTGTGATAGACATGCCTAAAGGAAAGTTGACTTTTTGTATTAAAAACAAGAGTCACATTCCCCATTTATAATAAGGCAAGCCTAAAAAAAAGGATACATGCTGTGTCATTTATACTCTTGTGAAGAGTCTAGAGTTGCTAAATAGAGGCTTAACTAATCAGAGAGCAAGTAAACTTAGTTGGTTGAGCTTTGGTTAGTAAAGAAACCGAGGGGGTCGTCGGGCTGAAGACGTAAAATTCAGCGCTTGTTAGAAGGCAACCCGGCGTTTACGAGTTTTAGTTAATTTTTTGCATTTTAATTTTATGTTATTAGTTTTTTTAGTATTAAAAAGTGTTTTAGTTTGTTTGTTCGTGACTCATAGGATAACATGATACAGTCAAAGAAGTAATGAAAAAAAAAAGTGAAAAGATGAGAGAAGGAGAAAAAAATTGGAGTCTGGAAATCCAAAACAGGGGAGTCCAACGAGGAACAACTCGCACGTGGCCAAACCAACTCGGTCCAGCAAATTTGGAGAAAAAAAAAGGCTTGGTCCATTGAGCCTTAACTCGGTCGAGGCCTTAGGCAACTAGACCGAGTCTCATTTCAGCTAAAAACAACACAAAATCCAGTAATGACCAACTCAGCCGAGGCCAGAG
Organism: Ajuga chamaepitys; assembly: GCA_958295605.1. Classification (NCBI taxonomy): domain Eukaryota; kingdom Viridiplantae; phylum Streptophyta; class Magnoliopsida; order Lamiales; family Lamiaceae; genus Ajuga; species Ajuga chamaepitys. The sequence continues at coordinate 13,054,297 of OY282498.1, forward strand.
GCAACTCGGCCGAGTCGCAACCCCGATGAAAATAAGCCTGTGTCCAGAACGCACAAACTCGACCGAGGCAAATGCAACTCGGTCTAGTTGCAGGTTAGGCTTAAGAATCGTTTTTTTTTTTTTTTTTTCTTCCTTCTTCTTTCATTCATTTTCACTTCTTCCCTCTTTTCTCTCTCTAAGAACTCGAAATCTCTCACTTCCCTCCCCTCCATTCCCTCTTAACAACCTCTAATCTTGCAAAAAGACACACAAATTTTCACACCTACTTCATATTCTTCAAAATTTACCAATTTAATCTTGTAAAAGAGGCAAATTGGGACTTAATCCTCCACCTAGGGCTCAATTCTGAAAAAATCCTTTCGACTAAAGATTTCTGGTAAGAATGCTTAACTTGAACTTATTTGTTTATCAATTATAGTTCTTGTGTTAATTAGTTGGAATTTTAGTTGAAATTGTTGAGTTTTGAGCATGACCTTGTAGTATGCACTTGTAGTACAACTTTCTAGCAATTATAGGTTGGGGAATACTTATTATGAGTTTACGTTTGTGAATTAATGATATAGTTTAGTAGTTTATGTTGTGGGGATTGAATTAAAGCAACATGAAATTATCCTTGTGGCATTTTAGCGAACATGTTATGTGCATCTTGATTCTTGAGTATAGTTTTATTTGGCTCAATTGTGCTCTATGTTAATGGAAAGTAATAGAGAAATTAATATTGATATTTGTATTAATGTTTACATCTCATTTGTGCTAATTTGGAACAAATTTTATCGTTAATATAGCATGTGAGTGAGTTAAAGTAATTAAGACTAGTATAGAAGGTGCTGCTTGTGTGACTCTGGTACTAATGGGAGAAGGTTGTTTTGTAGGTATATAATGGCACCTAAAGGAAAACAGAGGAAGGGCGCTGGTGTGGCATCATCGTCTAATCCACCAGCATTTTCGTCGTATAATCCTCTCTTTACAACATCTTATTGCAAACACCGAAAGAAGAGAGAAGATGGGAAAAAATCATGGGGAGAAAGATCGTCCCCACTAAATTTACTAACTACTTAGTGGAAGATTGTCTGGGCATCCAAAGGAATCTATGGGTGCTAATCAAGAGAGTAGGTTGGGGGACGCTGTTGGGCAAAAAATGGGTAACGTACCGGAATGATACTAGATTTTCTCACTACTTTAGTTCAACATCCCACCTCTGTTCGAGACAGGAAGCCGGGCAGTATGTCATTCTAGCTTCACAACAAGACCTACACACTTACTCGGGTTGACTTGAATGATATATACAAGATGCGCAATACCGGAGATTGCACCCAGTCAGACGACTCCAATGAGCACATATTTTAGAATCATATGGTAGAAGACCTCGGACTTGTTCCTTGGAAGAAGAGCGATCCATCGAGGAATAAGGTGTCTTAGATTTGTAATCCTGTCTTCCGGTATCTTCTTCACCTCATTACCTATACTGTACTTGCTCGACTTGAGACGGGTACTGTGACTCAGAAGAAGATGTTTCTCTTATGGTGTGTGGCAATGGGACGACAAGTTGATCTCAGCTAAATTCTGGTGGAGCAGTTTGATTACCAAGCGGTGAAACAATTGGGCGATATTTCAATTGGGGGTCTTATTACCCCTATAGCTTACCGCTTTGAAGTCCTCACTGACAATGACTCAGTTAAGAGAGTGCCCGGAGACACACATATATCAATGGAAGATGTTTGTAGGTTGAAGATGATTTTTTGAGTAGACGAGAGGAGCAATATTTATTGTTGCAGAATAGAGGTAGATTCCTATGTCTTCCGAACTCCCACCTGACAAAGATTGAAGGGCTCGAGGATATAGACAATTGGAAGATGAACTCACCAGCCCATCAAGCCCAAGAAGTCGACCCTACTCCTGATGAGTTTCAACTTTATCAAGCTATGCACCGAATTGATAGTTAACCAGACGTCCCTAGTAGATCGGGGCAAGGCAGCCACCAGAACATGGCTTGGGTTCTCTCTTCATTGACCAGATCATTGAACAATTTGATGGCACACCAACATCAAAGAATCGATGAAGAAAAAAAGTGGCGAGCACAGCAAGAGGCAATGTGGGCTCAGCAGGATGAGAGATAGAATACTGAGACAGCTTGGCGACTACAACAAGATGCGAGGTGGACCCAACATGAGCAGAGACAGGCTTATCAACAGCAACAGTTGGATGCAATAGCTCAATTCTGGCAGCCATAGGGATTTAACCCACCACCACCACCATCTCCACCTCAGTAGCACTGTGAGTAAGCACCAAGGTGTATCACTCTTTCCCCCCCAAACTTGGTTAAAGTGATACGTCTTGGCCGTTTTAATGATAAAAAGGGTTGATAGACGATGATGTGTCAATGACGAGTTGAATTTTGAATAAATAAAATGTTGACACATAATAAGAGCATGATAGGTATTTGGAGACGAAATTGAGTTTAAACTTGAATAATGATCAAAATTAGCCTATGAGATTTGAGCTTATATGTACCATTTTTGGAGTAATTATATCATTCTTTCGGTGTGAATTGATTGGTCATTTGTACTTAGTCTCTAGAACTTGTCTTACATCTTTCTAGGAATGGGTCAAGTGCATGTTGTGACTTAGAAAATGATATTAGATATTTTTTTGCTAAAAAGCCTATTTTGAGCCTTAAAAATAATCTATTTTTACCAAAACTTGAAAAAATCCCTAGTTAGCCATTTTGAACTTTAAGCCTAATTTTTAAAAGCCGAACATTACAAGCCTATACCTTTCTTTTAGCCTTTGACCCAATTAGTTGGACTTATTGAGTAAGAGGGAGGTGGATTGGAAGGTACATAGGGTAAAATCATCAAGTAGAATGGATGTTTAGGACGATTTGGTGAAGAGATACGTGAGTTAGGCAAAAAGATAAGAAATAGATGACCCCTCCTAGTTGTTCTTTTTGTTAATATTATAAACAAAAAAAAAAAAAAAAGAAGAAAAAAAGAGAAAGTTGTAAATACAAGTTGTGTTTTGTTGCTATGAGGGGCTAATGATGAGAAAGTGCTTAAATATGCTTAAGTTGTGTGAAATACGAGTAGTCCCAATGTGGTACTCGGTTAAGAATAAGCATTGAAGTCCTTGGTTGATAAAAGAAGTGCTTTTGTAAGGTGATGAAGCCATATTAAGTGGTTTTCTGAAATTTGAAAAGTGAGGATTGAGTGAACAATGTTGAGGGGTAGTTGGGTTAGGAATAACTTGATTGGTCCAATAATTAGTCACTTGTTATCCATATTTATCCCACCTTACCTTAAGCCAACATTACAACCAAAATAAAGACCTTATTGATTCTTTGTCACACATGTCAAGTACGAGGTCTAATTTAGACAATAGGCAAGCATATGGTAGACGGTGCACGTGGTTCAATTTGAGCGTAAACACATTCCATATTATACACTTGAGAGATGAGTGATACACTTAACTAGTGAGGATATTTGTTATTAAGTTTCTTGTCTCGAAAGTAGTTGAAAAAGTGCCATGTCACCAATGCTTGAAAGTTATGTTGTCAGTTTGATGGAAAATATCTTTGAGACAAGATTTATCATCTAACCGACCTAAAAAAAGCTTCTATTCTTGTGTTTTTTTTTTCGGGATGAACAATGTCTAAGTTTGGGGGAGTTTGATACACGTCGTTTATACATGCATTTTAGGTCGATTTAGGGACATATTTGATAACGTACATTTGCATGTGTATCTAGTTGAAATATGCTTAAATTCATTATCTTGATCTAGATGACGTGTTTGTGCTTGTTTTAGAGATATTCAGGTATAAAAAGGCTAAAAATTCCATTTGAACGAAGCTCGAACGAGCAAGGAAGTTAGAAGAAATGAAGAAGAATCAGAGGTTGGGCAGAACTAGTTAACTCGACCGAGGCCTGAAACCAACTCGATCGAGGCCGAGTTGAAGGAAAAGAGATATTTGGACCGAGAGTACTAACTCGGTCGAGGGCCACACAACTCGGTCGAGGGCCACACAACTCGGCCGAGTTGTCCAACTAGGGCGAGTTCCGAAAGGCGGTGCAATTATGGATTTTACGCATTTTTTCTTTTTTCAAGCCCATCTTCACCCCAAATTCGTTCCTAACTATAAAAGAAGGTATCTAGGTCCGAAAGGGAAAAAAAAGGACACATTCGGAGAAGTTTGAAAATGATATCGAAGATCGAGGAGGAAACAACAAAGATCAAGAGCTGACAAAATCGGGTTTTATCTATTTGTGTCTAGTTTATTTTTATATAATGTTTCTTTCTGAATGTTCTATGAATTCAAGATTAGTTATGAGTAGCTAAAGTATTCGTATTCTAGGGTAAGAAAGTAGGATTTTATAGTGATGTTATGATTTTACTTTTAAATTATAGACTCCAGTTTAATATATTTATTTATGCGTTTGTTTTCTTCCTTATGATTGAATTTAATCTGGCCAATTAGGTTTAGTTTACTTGTTTAACGATTCCGCTTTGAGAGAAGTGAATTGTTAATAGACAATAACGCATAGCACGAGTGTCTATGATCGTGTGTGAGTAGGTTTAGGGGTTGTTAGGAGTCTTCCAGATTAATTGACTCGGGAGAGTAATTAATCTGAATAGTCCATGATCTAGTCGCTTCCGGAGAAGGATTAGGCTAAATTAGTGTCGTCTAATAAATATAAAACTGGTTTAAAAGTCTATAGTTTTTAGATTAATCATTCATCAATGTAATATCTGAAATCAACGCCCTAAAATACATTCTTATTGATTGGAAATCAATTCTTGTTAACTACTTAATTGAATAGATTACATGCAATATAGTTTAGTAATAAACAACTCTTTCCAAATTCTAGTATCTAGTTAGGATAATCCTAGATAATTAGGGTATTGAACTACCTTACCTCATTCCCTGTGGATCGATCTTCACGTCCACTATATACACCTACACATGTACACTTGTGCACTACAACATAAATGACTTTATGTAACATTTCGTTTGTAACACTTTTAAAATTTTGACTTTTATGTAACACTTTTGTAACACTTATGAATATGTAACGCTTTTATGTAACACTTTTGTAACATTTGCGAATATGTAACACTTTCGTGTAACACTTTTAGAATATGTAACGCTTTGAACGTAACACTTTTAAATTGTAACACATTTAGGTAGCACTTTTAAATAAGTAACACTTTTTACGCAACACTTTTGAATAAGTAACACTTTTATGTAACACTTATAAATAAGTAACAATTGTAAATAATAAAATTATTTATTTTATTTTAAACTAATTAAATATTTGTGGATTATTTTTCTTATGTGACTTTTATTTTTATTTGTCTCATGTGTTACATCTTAATTATCACAACAGAATACCTGTAACATAAGTGGTGAAAATGATCGACTCATACCTACAAAAATAACAATCTATTAGAGCACCTAAAGATTTACTTATTCGTTAAGAATAAATTAAATTTTATTTGTGACTTATTTGTGGTTTTACTAAACAATTACAAAATAGACTTGTAGCTTTAAGAATTTGAATATATTTCTTAAGTGTGAGAACCTAGATTTGGGACATTTGGTCATGTATCTTCATGTTTGTAAGTTTATTTTTTTATTTAAAATCTATAAAAAACAACAATGAAGGTGTCTTAATACATAAAATTATGGTAATTAAAATTAATGATAATGTCTTAAGATTTATATACAATAACTAGATGTATAAAATTAATGTGATATAAAATAAGGTATATATATATATAAGTGGGTGAAAATGAAAAAAAAATGGAAATATTGTGTCAAATTGATATGAATAATCTAAATAAAATTAAGTTAGATTGTAGTTTGATCAAAACTTAATTTTGAGTGTATTTTATTGATGCTACAATAAAATCTTGTGTATATATTGTTTTTCTTACAAAAAAAAAACTAAAATGTTATTGTTGCCTAGTGGTTAAGACTTTGCACTTAAGCTCCTGCAATCTAGCAACCTGGGTTCGAAACCCAGCAATGACAATTTTTTTATTTTTTTCTTCAATTAAAAGTGTTACATAAAGGGGGTTATGTGTAACATTTTTTTAGTGTTACCGTAAAGTGTTACAATTTAAAATCTAATGTAACACTTATTAAAAGTGTTACTAAAGATCATCAAAAGTGTTACATTAGACTTTAGGTAGCACCGGCAAATGTAACACCAATAAAGTGTTACATAAAGTCTATAGTAACATATTTTGGTATATATGTAACACTTTTTGGGTGTTACATTAGCTCATTTATGTTGTAGTGGTGGTAATTAAGGGTTAGGATTACAGTCTGTCAATTGGTAACCGATAAAGGCGTCCTCGGATAGTTGGATCGAAATTTATAACCCGGTATCACCTATTAATGGCCCGGACAGAATTGATACTAATACATGTGTCTCTTTCTTTATTGATGCAGGCCGGAGAGCATGAGATGTCGATAAAATCAACACTATGTTCACGGAAGAGGAAATACAATCCATTTTGACTATTCCTATTAGCCCGAGGTTATTACTAGATTAGCATTTTTGGAAATTAAAAAAAAATAGAAGTTTTCGGTTCAAATGGCATATCATCTAGCCGTGAGCAAGTTTTCTAATATGGGGAGCTAAATACCATCAACAAGTAGGCTTACACCCAACTTACATAAGCTTTGGAATGTTTGTATACTACCGAAAATCCAACATTTCCTCTGGAGAGCCTGGAATGATGTATTACCTAAAAAATTTAACCTTGTTCATTGGAGTATGGGGGCTGATCCTATTTGCGGTCTATGTGGAGAGGATGCTGAGTCCAGTGAACATATCTTTTTTAGATATCATATGAGTCGAGAAATATGGCCCCAAAATGGAATTCGGCTACGAGAGTCTGATACATATGCTATTCTGTTTTGAACTATTATTTGGGAGTTGCAGGACAAACTATCGATAGACGGACATAGGCTGGTGACGGCCCTACTATGGAACATTTGGATAGCAAGAAACAATTTCTATTTTGAACAGCATCGTCGCTCTTCAACAATCATCCTAAATAAAATCCACAAATTGCTGGCCATGATTGATGTTGTCGGGGCAATTAACGAAGAAAGCAGCAAACATGTTAGCACTGGCATCGAACCGAAAAAATGGTTATCACCTGGGCCGGGAAATGGCAAGCTAAATTTTGATGTTGCGGTCTATAAAGACGGAACAACTAGTCTCGGCTTCATTATAAGGGATCAGGAGGGGGAAGCTCTTGTTGCAATGTATGGCAACACGATCGAAGCATTGGTGCTGCGTTTAGTTTTGGCCTTGGCAAAAGAAGCGGGCATGTACCAACTTGAAGTCAAGGAGATAATATTACTCTCATGCATATGTAAAAGGCAAGAGAAATGAATGATGCCTATTCGAAGAATGTTGTGCAGGACATTATTGGCAAGCTTGGTGGGAGTAGTTCATTTTGAGTTTACTCGTAGATTAGTTAATAATGTTGCACATATGTTAGCTCATTTAAAGTTCGACATCGAGGATGTTCGAATATGGATCAAGGTTGTACCCTCTAGTATTTACATATTGTTACTTCGGTCCCAATATTTCATGATTACTGAAATTCGGTTACCTAAAAAAATAAATGTATCTAAATTTCATCTCCTTAACTATTAATAGACTTTATTAATACAACTCACTAATATCATGGGCTTAATAAGTTGTCTTCTTAACTAATTAATCCACAATCACTAATAATTTCAATCAATTTAATTGATTAATTCTTTTGCAGGATGAATATCAATTAGATAGAATACTCCATCTATCTAATTGATTTGGTACTTAATCCGGCAATTGAATTAAAATATAATATAAATCATCATTATTAATTAATTATTAATTATATTCAATTATTGGATTGTGCTAATTGATAAATATTGCAATTCAAATTTAGATGTAATCTTTTAGGTTCACTATTAATACTAGCAGGCTTTCGACTTTTGCAATTTTGCAAATAACAATTATTTGATTCATTTAGAATTAACTCTTTATTCTAAAACCTACAAATCACGAGAACACTTAGCAAGTAGCGTGATCAACAAGTGTTAGGTGACATAGCGAGTAAACCAATGCATTTATGATTATCATACAAGTAAGATTTTTCCAATTGTCTCCCAATTGATTTTAGGTAATAGATTATAAGTCGAAACCTCATTAAATCAATAAATGTGCTATTCTATTCAAGTTCTAATGATTCTTGATGAATCTAAATTCATCCTGCTTTGGTCAAGGTCTTCGAATCAATAACAATGAAAAACACATGAGATTCTCTTGTCAATGATAAGTATCGAATTCTACGTTGGCCGTTAACAAGCTAGTCTCCATGTACTCATTTAATACCGATCATTACCCCTTGTGATTGTCAAGCAATAAGAATATATATTTAAGTATTACATAATAAACATAAGAATATTATCATGCCTCAAGTCCAATGACTAATAATATACTAGCACAACTAGGAAATTCAGCTTTCGGCAGGATATCTCTAATTAATAATTTTCCACTATGAACTTGTTTTATAACAAGCATTTGCATACATGAACTCGTGTCACCACACTAATACTAATGAAATATAGTATTCTCGTGAAAGTAAAATAAAATAAAAAATTGAGTATCCTCTATATTGATGTCTGGCAAAATGAGTCAGCAAATAACACAAGAATTAGGATTTTCGTCAGCACTGTAAACAGGGTAGGAGTGTGTGTAATAAGGATAGTGATTCTTGTAAAGCTGTAAAAGATCATCAATTTGTTGACTTTCTTTCTTTTTAGGATCATCGTCTTTCTTAGCTTCATCCTTCTTCTTCTCTGGCTCTTTTGCGGGTCCCACCGTTAGCAACTCTGTGTATCCAAATTTCTTAAGCTTTGCCACAACTTCAACTGGATCAACACCTCCAATCACCGTTAGTTTCTTCTCCTTCATGTCCATAGAGAGAGACTCGATCCCTTTATTCAAAATGTGGATACATACATATATGTTAGCCAAAATACAACAAAAGTGATGCTTATTTCTGCCAAACAGAAAAAGAATTACTCTCTCCATTCCAAAAAAAGACTCCAATTTATTAAAAGTACAACTTTTTATTTTGATCATTAGTAAATGTACAGCTTTCTGAACTATATTCATCGTTTATATAAACTCTTTGTATTTGTTGATTATTATCTTATCTAACCATATGTAGCTTATTTGTATAATTAAAAAAAAAAAAAACTTTTATTCAGACTAATAAAACTAGACAGGAACTTTTGATAATGGACTATTTCTAAGATATATAAAAAAATTGAGCAGGACATTTTATGGAAAGAGGGAGCTAATTTTTGTTTCAGAATTGGTTGATGATGGAAGAAAATTTAGTATTACCTGAGAGGCTAGAAACCGCCTTCATGGCTTTTTGTTTACCTTTTTCATCATGAACTCCTAATTTCAACACCACTTTCTGCAGAAACAAATTCACTCAAACGTCAATCATTCATATATCAAAGCGCGAGAAAATAATTAGAAATTTGGAAATAGTAAGGACTGAAGTCAATGACAAAAAGATTCCAATTCATTCATTAAAGTGGAACACCTACACCTACCCCTGATGTACAGTGTACACTATGTTGACAAAACAAAAAAGGAGAATATGTCTATGGCAGTGTTTGGTGTTTGGTGTTGCTTTTAAATACAGTAAGTGTGGATGAATTCAGGATTTTCATTTGCTGAGATTCCAAGTGTGTTAATAACGTACCGGATTGTTTAATCTCCATATGATTTCCAACAACAGAATAAAATATATATATAATACTACTTGTTGTGAATTGAAAAACAATAATAGAGAAGGAGAAAATATTCTTACCTTAGTCATTGATTGGAAGCTGAAAGATAGTTGGGAAGTGCAATAATGTATGTATATATATATAGCAGTTGTAGGAGAGAGAAAAATTGAAGGGAGAAGGTGAGAGGGAAATAGCTTGCTAGACAAGGAGAGGAGACTTAGCTTGCTAGACAAGGAGAGGAGACTTGAACTAGTCTTTAGTTAATCACACAAATACAAGTCAACTTGGACTACGTATTCAACAAGAAAATCAAATCAATTAACTCCACTCGTAGTCGTTTCAAACTCTCTACCTACTATCTCTTATCATTTTCTAACTGTTATGTTTAATTAAATAAATTACCTTGCTTACTCTTATACATTTTATTTAATTAATTGGATAATGATACAATTTTTTGAACCAAAATGTAATCTTATTTATCTGTTGATTAATCACATCTAGCTTGCTCATGAAATTAGATATTTTCGTATCTTTTATTTGACTAATAAAATGACACAAAATATAATTCTGGAGAAGGACTCTTCGTTAGGGACAACAAGTATTTTTGAAACGTGAAGGAACAATATTTGTTGTAAAAAGTTCACATAAACACATATACAAATAAATGAAACATCCATAAATGTGTGTATATACTTGACCAACATAAAATTCTCTCTCTATTTTGGGTCTCACTTCAACATTATACGTGACACACTTCAACGCCAACCGCTAATCATGTACACTAACATGTTGTTGTACACTGACTTACAACAGCCATCATCTAACTAATTTAATTGTATAGTGAAAACCCCTGGTTTCGTAGCTTTCAACCGTAGTCAATTTTCTGACCAACTTGGTAAACGAATTCATGTATTATCATAGTAAATAACCTCCTTATCTATCTGGAACAAATAAGTAAATATATTCAAGTTTGCAATAAATCCCAATGAAAAGTGGCCAAGTTTTGCAACAGTCTTTATCGGTCTTGTTTTCATTTAGATTTCTGACTCATTTTTACTTTAAGAAATTAAAATAATTTTATTTTGTTTTCTCGATCCTTCCGAACCAACCAAGGAACACGGAAGCAAGTATTGTCCAACAATGTTTAATTAAGTAATTTGAACACTTTGAAATACGAAACCAGTCAAAGGAATGGAATGAAATGAAAATTAGAAAAAAAAATTGAAGATGATGATATGGCCTTGAAGTCAAAGAAGGTGAATGTGAATCTTCAAACTCTAGCTACTATTGTTTTGCAGTAGGAATTTTTGCCACATGATTATCAAAACATAAACCCTGCTCCTCTAATAAAGAAATCTAATTCGTAATTTATGTTTTCAAATTCTTTATCAATATCACTCGAGACCTTATAATTTGCGTTGCATGTGATATATTGTATAAATTTTACTTTCTAAATTAGTAGACCAAACATTTTTGAAATGTACTTTAAGTTAGATTTTTTTTTTTCTGAAAAATATTAGTCCTTTTATGCTTGCTTTTTTTTTTTTTTTTTTTTTAAGTTCACTAAATTCCTATTCTAATAGTTAATCTTGTGAAAATACATATTTTTGTTTGAAATGTAGGCTCACTAATTCTTCCTTAAAAATATCCACACGTTTTTGGCATAGCTATATGTTCAAAATAAAGGCACGTATTAACACGTAAGTGAGAATCGATGTATATCTTTATATATAGCAGCGGCATAAGATAATTGATTCGCTGGTACAAGATCTTGAACAGTCCGTCTACAAGCCTCGCTTAGATGAATTTTACTAGAGCTCACATAGTAACAAAGCAAGGATCTATTAGGTCACTCTTCTTACAAAGATAGTCATAAAGCACGTGTAGTATGAATATATGTTGTGATGGAGTTCCCACTTAATTTTGGGCATGTCATGCTCTAAACATCATACGAATCTTAGTACAGTCGCTCAGCTAGCGTCTGACCTGCATATCACTAGAAATTTGTTTCCAACACAACTTCCAATAATTCGCACACTCGGCTTTAATAGGCTTTTATGAAGTTAGAAAATTCTTCATAATCGATCAAGTATGATCTCATCCTAGCCCCATGCCAAGGCGACTATGGGCAACAACCTTTCGTGTTGTTCCATTCACAAAGGCGATCAGTTACACGTAAGCATTTGATCCGCCAGTCTCATTCTGCTCGCTATCAAAGTGCCAGGGCGATTTTCCGTGTGAGTGGGACAATTCAAGTCTTGTAACAATCACATACAATAGATAGTATTTCAAACATATATAAGGGCACATTTCATTGATAAACGATACTGTTCATACAGGCTAAAAAAAATTTAAATTCTACGAAGTCCCACACTATTAAAATGTCTTTGAAATACGTCTCTACTCAAAGGCTTAGTGATAGGATCAGCAATCATTTCACTAGTGGGAACATGCCTGAGAACCACTTCCCCCTGCGTAATATTATCTCGGATGAAATGGTATCTGGTGTTAATATGCTTAATCCTTCTATGTTGGGATCGTTAGCATATGCTAGTGCATCCGTTTCGTCACAATAAACAACTACTGCATCATCAATGTGCACCGTCATGCGTTGAGTCTGAAGAAATCTTCTCAACCAGATAGCCTCTTGAACAACAAATGTACAAGCGTTGTACTCTGCTTCCATGGTGGATATAGATATGCAAGGTTGCTTCTTGCTACACCAAGTGATAGCATCGCCACCCAACAAGAATGCATATCCCAGTGTGGATTTGCGTTCATCTCTAGCCGCTGATCTGTTAGCATCGATGTAACCAAGTAGCTTTTAGACTGCCTCCGTGATAGCACAAAGCTAATCACTTGTCGCCTTTAAATACCTAAGTATCATCTTGACTGCAACCTAATGAACGCGTCCGATCACTTTGATATGTGCTCACCATCCCAGCTGCAAAGCATAGGTCTGGTTGAGTACACATCATTGAGTACATCAAACTCCCTACCGCACTTGCATGAGGCACTTTAGCCATGCTTTCTTTTTCTTCGTCTATCTTTGGGCATAAATCTTTGCTAAGAACAAAATTCTTTTCTATAGGCGTGCCAACAGGTTTAGCATTATGCATGCGAAATCGCTCCAGAACCCTCTTAATGTAAGTCTCTTGAGACAAACTTAAGAGTTTCTTTGAGCGATCTCGGGGTATCTTAACACCAAGTATGTATTCTGCTTCTCAATGTCCTTAATTTCAAAAGTAGAGAACAACCACTGCTGAGTGGCGACAATCATCTCCGTGTCATTACCAGCCAGCAAAATGCCATCCATATACAATGAGAGAATTGTGAATTTTCTCTCGTCCCTTTTGCATACACACAGTGGTCTTCCTCAATCATTGTAAAGCTTATCGAGGTGATAGCTCGATGAAATCGTAGGTACCATTGTCTGGATGATTATTTCAGTCCATAAATGGAATGCTTTGAAGCGGCACACTTTGCGCTCATGTCCCGTTTCTTGAAAACCCTTAAGTTGATCCATATAAATCTCATCACCCAGTTCTCCATTAAGAAATGTTGTCTTTACGTCCATTAAGGAACAATTCCAAATCAAAGTGGGAGATAACCGCTAAATGAGACGAATAGAAGAGAATCTTACCACTGGGGAGAATGTCTCTTCGTAGTCCATTCCTTCTTTTGGGTAAAACCTTTTACCACTAGGCGAGCTTTGTGCTAGTCTATTGAGCCATCTACTTTTCACTTGACTTTGAGAACCTATTTGTTCCTAATTATCTTGTGTCCAAATGGAAGATCGACTTGTTCCCGGACTTGGTTCTTATCCATCGAACTCATCTCTTCCTCTATAACACTTATCCACTCTTTGGCATTTAGAGAAGTTACAGCCTCTTCATAAGTGGCTGGCTCATTAACATCTACAGTTGCGCAGCCTCTTCATAAGTGGATAGCTCATCAACATCTACAGTTGCGCACATGAAAGATTCCTCCTATTTCAAAATATCTTTGGGGTATAATTCCATGCTTACTCCATTACAACTCTAGATCTTGAGAGTCTTCATACAATGGGTCACTCCACTGACTTTAGGATTGCTCTTATTATTCCCATTGATTTCTAGATTAGGTTGTGAAACCTCAGCCTCGCCAGGAATTCTAGCGTTGTCCTTGGGATCTTGTAACTCATATAGTTCAAGATTTTCTTTTACTTCTCCAATTGTTGAAAATTCCTCCTCGAGGAAATTAACATTGTGCGACTCGATTTCTGTCATTCCCCCATCCAGATGTTCACCATACATCACATAGTCTTTCGAGTGGTCACAATATCTTATAAAGATATGTTTGACTGCTCTAGGACCAAGTTTCCCATACTTATGAGAAGTATTATGAACAAACCCAACTGACCCCCAAGGCCGCAAGCCTTCTAAGTTAGTCTTTCTATCATGCCACAACTCATATGGCATCGAAGGAACTGACTTTGACGGCACACGGTTCAATATATAGGCAGCAATTAAAATTACATCTCCCCAAAAGGATATTGGAAGATTTGCTTACGCCATCAATGATCTGGCCATGTCCAGAAGTGTCCTATTTCTCCTATCTGCAACACCATTTTGTTGCGGATTGTATGGAATTGATACTTTTCTAATGATACCTTTGTCACAATATTGTCTGAACTGATCAAACAAGTATTCTTGCCTTCTATCAGTGAGTAAAATCTTAAGTTTCCGATCTCTTTGGTTCTCAACCTCTGCTAAGAATCGCTTAACCGTAGCATGAATAGTTATAAATAAACGTGAGGAAATAGGATGCACCATGTCATGCGTTCACATTTACATGTCTGCATATGTCCGAGTGAACTAACTCTAGAGGTTGAGTAGCTCTATTTGCCTTTCCAAAATGCTTCCGGCAGGCTTTTCCTGCCAGACATGGTTCGCACACAGGAAGGTTGACTTTAGTGAGATTGCCTAAAAGATCTTCTCGAGTTAACCTAGTCATCCTTTCTTATCCTATGTGTCGTAACCTCGCATGTCATTTAACAGAAGTATAAATGACGTCAACAGATGAAGAAACAAAAGAAGTGCCATCATTAGATAATTCAAACATGAAAAATTCATTGTTCATATAGCCCAGGCCATAAAGGTTATTACCAAGAAAAATAGACAATATAGTCTGATCAAACAGGAAAGAAAAACCATGACGCAAAAGTGTTGAAACTGAAAGTAGATTACATTGATACTAGACGCATAAAGCACATCACTAAGGAGCAGCTCGCACCCAGTGTTGAGCTTGAGCTGGTATGATTAAACTCCTACAACTTCTTCTTAATTGCACGCCATTTCCCATAGCAATGTAGTGGCTGCCCGTTGGCACCCGATGATAATCTACGAATCCTGCTCTATCTCTTGTTATATGTTTGGTTGCTCCAGTGTTTACAATCTAACCATGGAGAGAATTAGCAACGAACACATGTGAGCAACTAAAAGAATTAAAAGAGCTAGGAACAGGTCTTACCTTATTTGGCTCAGTACAATTATGAGCAAAGTGACCCGGCTTTCCACAGTTATAGCAACTATCATTCTTCTTTCCGCCCCTTTTTCCACGATGACATTTTTTAGCCTTCACACCTTACGGGCCTAAGTTTTGGTTTTTTCCACTTCTTTGTCCAACATCCTTTTGTTTGTTCTAACTTTTGCCTTGGTTGGGCTTGCTTTTTTCAGCATGTGAGACAAAAGCAGCTATTTGTGCTCATTCTGCCTCTCGACAATCAGTCTCAAGTCTGAGATGACTGGCGACGTTGTCAAAAGAATGGATTTGCTCGTTGTGTGTGAGCACAAGCTTAACGTGTCCAAAGTCTGCTCAGGTAGCGGCCTTAGGACTGCCAAAACTTGTTGTTCATTAGTGAGTTCATTTCCAACATTTTGGAGCTCTCAAATCATGTCTTTCATGGCATCAAGATGTTGGCTCCTAGTGTGCTTTGGGCCAAGTACGTATTGGTTAAAATTAAGGGTAAGAGTCATTAATCTCGTTGTCGAGGTAGTGCCATACGTGATCTTTAAGCCTTCCCACAACTCTTTAGTTGTAGGTAGAGCTGGCAAAACTAGCCTGGCCCTATGGGCCGGCCTGTTTAGCCTGAAATATATAAGTGGCTAGGTCGGAATATAAGAGGCCCAAAAATATTTGGGCCTTTTTGGCCCGGCACAAACGGGCTTTTATTTGCAGACTGGCCCGCAGGCCGACCCGATGGAATTGAATTTTTTTTAGCAACTGTTGATATATTTAATTATTAGGATGAGTTGTAAATGCAAATTAAAATATTTGACGAATTTAATATTCTAGTTCTTCAATTTTATTAGCTGGAGATGGAAAATGAACTGGAGCCAAGCATGCTCATTAATTATTATTTGTCGAGAAATGGAGAACTGATTAACAGGTAGTATAGTATGCACACAAAAATTAAATAACTTGTGACGTGTATTATATAACTATATATCATAATCCATTCCTTCTTTTTTTTTATTATTATTGTTATATTTGGGGTTTGAGACATCCCCATAGAATATGATTCCATATAGCAACGGATGGTATCATATTATCTTCCCATTAGGCTTTTTCTTAAGAGAGTTAAATTGAAGTCCGCCTCAATATATAATTTTGTTACATGGTTAGAGTAACAAAAAAGAAAAGGAAAAAACTCATTGGTGGGATTTTTTGGCTAGAGGTCCGTCGGGTTGGGCCTAGCATTTCTAGGTCCGAAATAAATCGAGCTCGGCCCGACCCGGCCCGAAAATACCCCTTGGCCCGACTGGGCCAGGTCCGGCCGAGCCGCCTGAATTGCCAACTCTAGTTGTAGGATATGTCTCGTACTCACGAATCAGATGATCTTGTACGCGTCTAAACCGCGACGTTGTTGGACATTTTGTCCATTTTCTGCCTCAATAAGCATAGTCATAGTGGTGGTGAGATTGTCAAGGACATTCATATGGTGTAACTAAAACTAAATCTTATGGTGCCATATGACATAGTTCTAGCCATCAAGTTTGCTAGAGCCGTATAGATCTGAACATGCCACTTGTGCATCCATCTATGTGATTATGCGCAATATGTTAGATACCGGTCTATTTAAGATTTTTATTCGGATTGAATAAAATTTTATTATTTCTCACAAGTGAATGAGATAGAAATTTTTGCCACATAGCCTCATAATCATCTCCCATGCAAATGCAGAAGATAATAAAAAAATTAAATATCAAGAATAATCCATATAATAAGCATGCATAATATAGGAGTGACATTTGATGCTCATGTCGAGACAATTTATGGCCTATGGTGGTGATAAGTTGAGTACCAAAAAAAATACACGGCCTAAAAATCGGCCCCTCTAATACATAGGTCCTAAAAATTTACAATTTTCTTGAACCTACTACAAGAATCTAATAATATAAAATTTGGTACTTTGTTTCACTACCATCTCCATATATTGTCTCTCAAATAATTAAATAAAAACAAATATACGCACATAAAACATGAGTATCTCCCAGGACAACGTCAACACCCAAGCTGGAATTAACATATTCTCATAATCCCAGTTCATACATGCTTCACATCAATTAGCACATTACCATACCTAATGTGATCAAATACAGGAAAACCTCAAATCCAATTTTCAATCGAAAATATGCATATACTCTAATTGAGTGCATTATTATACACTCATAACCTTAATGCAAATTTCAATGCAGAATGACATATTGCGTAGATGCATAACGAAACATGACTTCGTAATGGTATTTGGAAAATCTAATGCGTGAAAGGATATTGGACACAAGTGACGAGTACAAAATTTGGCAAAATGCATTGTCTCATAATTTAACAGTCAACTAAATTCTCCCGCTAAAAAATATTTACGCAAAACGATGCCAGACAAATAATTTTCAAGTTTTATCATTTGCACTTTTTGTTTATTATCAACCACTCTGTACATCAATAAATGATACAAATTATATAATGTTGATCGTGTATATAATGTTCTAACCATAATCATTCATAGCAAGATTAATTATATAATTCTTCTATCAGATATATATCCTAATGATATATTAGGATCCAACAGATTTGGATGCCACCAATACTATTGAAACTAGAAAAGCTAAAAGAAACCTTAAAAGTTGATAGCAGCAGCTGAATAACAAGAAACGTTTGGGGCAATTTTTGTGTATATTTCTACTCAAACATTTACAGTGCTATTATATACAACAATGGATCATTCTAGACTAGGGCTACGTGTCTATACAATAGTGGTTTGCAATGATCAAGATAACAACCATTCTGCTAATCGTGCAAATGATTCATATGCCGGTTGGCTATTGTGAGTCGTGGTGCATGGTTTCTCTTTTTGTCCTGCATCCGAAGCTGAAAGATGAGCTATAGTCTGATTCTATTATTTCTCTATCACACCTCCTCAAGTCGATCGAGCAAAAAGGCACAATGTGAAACAGATTACGGAAGTGAGTGGAGAATTGCTTGGTTAATGGTTTGGTCAATATGTTGGTTGTTTGATTGTAGTTGGGAATGTGTTTGATGACAACACGCTTGCCTACCACAAGTTCGTGTGTAAAATTGATGTCGATTTCGACGTGCTTGTTCCGAGCATGATTAACTGGGTTAAGGGATAAATAGACTGCCCCAAGATTATCTATACGAAGAGTAAGAGGTGCTCTTTAATATACGTAGCTCGGCAAAATGGATTAGATCCAAGCCCCTTCACACAAAGCATGAGCGATACTCCAATATTTTGCTCAGTGCTAGATTAGGAAATTTTCGCTTGCTTCTTAGAAAACCAGGAAACTAGATTATCCCCTAAATAAACACAGATGCCTGAAATAGACTTTCGATCGTCCAAATTTTCCCCCAGTCCGAACTAAAAAAGGTTGTAATATCTGAAGTGGAAGAGGAATGAAAGAAAGCCCAAAATCTTTGGTTACCTAGATACCGAAGGATATGCTTAACAACTCTCCAATGAGACAATATCGAGTCTCATGAAAACTATATATTGAAGTGTCCCACAGTGTTGCAGTAGGATCCGAAAAAGGCGAGCCATCAATCTTGGTCAACAAGGGGGAGGTGACCATTGTGCATTTTCACTTTGGTCAATAATGTTTGTATATAAGTGTCTGCTTCAAATGCATGCCAGAGGAAGTTTTGTTCAGCTCAATACCCAGAAAATGGTATGAAATGCCCATAACTTTGAGGGAGAATTAGATTTTAAGAGAATGGATGAAATGGTTGATCTCGAGCTTATTTGATCATGTCAAGATAAAATCATCAACATATACAAGGAGGATAAGATAAGATATGGCAGTAAATCTAAAAAACAATGAGTTATCCGCCTTTGACACTGTAAAAATGAGGCTTTGTAAAGCAAGTTTGAGAGTGAAGAACCAAGCCCAGGATGCTTGCTTAAGTCCATATATAGCTTTATTTAATTTTAAAACATAACCTAGTTTAGTGGGATGCTCAAACCAGGGGTTTGATCCATATACACCTCATATTCCAATTTACCATTCAAAAAAGCATTATCAAAGTCCAATTGTTGAACACACCAAGATTTATGTTATGAAAAGATCAGAATCACACAAAATAACAAGAACACTGTTCGGACGAAAAACACAGAAAACTGTCCGAACAAACGAGAACGCAAAAATCAGAAAGCAAATAAACACAACGGGCTTTACGTGGTTCGATCAGCAATGATCTACATCCACGGAAGCTCTATGCACCTCAATTTACTTCACTACACAAGCAATTACAAGAATTTCTAAGAATCTAGTAAATTCCCAATTCACAAGCCGAATTGGATTACAAACCCTAGAACTCTAATTCCCTCACTAGTGTAATGTTTACAGAGGGAAAACTCTATGATCTGGCTCGCATTACAAGTGTTTTATATCTGCATAAGATTTGTAGCTCGAATCCTTGAGATGAGGAAGTTATAACAGATTTAAGATTAACAACTGCAAGTTGCTGGCATACGGATTCTACAACGATTTCTGGAGCAACAAATTCAAACCGTTGCAAATGGAAATTGTAACCAACTCAAACCCAATTTCCTTTTAACCTCTCCCACTGATTTGACTTCAAACTCGGTTCTCTGATCCGGTTCTTCAAGTTCCAATTCTGATTCTGGATTCCCAACAACTCATACTTCATATAACCCTTACTTGATGAAATTGAACTGTGCTCACAAATCTCCACCTCAATGAACTCAAGTACATGTCCTTACCTCAAACTGCCTGTTTTTTCTAACAGCTTAAACACATTTTTCAAGCCTGACTAGGCTCGAGCAATGTACAACCTTGTTCCCAGGAACTGCCTTGGTTAAGAAATCAGCAACATTGTCAAGTGTATGAACCTTCTTAACTTCCACAGTACCTGCATTTATCACATCTCTTACAAAGTGTAATCTTACATCTATATGCTTGGACCTCTCATGGAATGCTTGGTGTTTTACCAAGCGAAGTGCACTCTGGTTATCACAGAATATGGTCACAAACTTCTGCTTAATCCCCAGATCCCTGAGAATTCCTTTCAACCTCACAGCTTCCTTGATTGCTTCTGTTAATGCAATGTACTCAGCTTCTGTAGTGGAAAAGGCCACCACTGACTGTTGCACACTCCTCCAACTAACTGCAGTCCCATATAATGTAAAAACATATCCTGTAATAGATCTTTTAGTGTCTATATTCCCTGCAAAATCAGCATCTGCAAATCCCACCAATGGAACAGTAATATCAGCTTGTTTCTCAAACTTCAATCTTAAGTTTATTGTCCCTTTTAAGTATCTCAACACCTACTTTAAAGCATCCCAGTGAGATTTACCAGGATTTGACATGTACCTGCTAACAAAAGACACACTATAAGCCAAATCAGGCCTACTACAGATCATGCCATACATCAAGCTGCCAACACCACTTGCATATGGTATATTTCTCATATAATTCACTTCTTCTGTAGTCTTTGGACTTTATTCCTTGGACAACTTAAGTTGTTGATTTACTGGAATACTCAGAGGTTTGACCTCATGCATCTGAAACCTCTCCACCACCTTCTGAAGATAATGCCTTTGTGACAACCACAGAATTCCAGATTTCCTATCTCTTAAAATGTTCATGCCCAAAATCTTCTTTGCATCCCCTAGGTTTTTCATGTCAAATTCTGTACTCAACTTCTTCTTCAGCAGATGTATGTTATGCTTACTTTTACTTGCAATAAGCATATCATCAACATACAATAAGAGATACACTTGATCAGCCTTAGAATCCTTATCAAAGTATACACAATTGTCATACAGACTCCTGATGAACCCTGCCTTCAACATAAACTCATTGAACTTCTTATTCCACTGCCTTGGACTCTGTTTTAACCCATAGAGTGACTTCTTTAGGAAGCATATCTTCTCTTCACTTCCTGGAATCACAAAGCTTTCAGGTTGTTTCATATATATGTTCTCAATCAAATCACCATGCAGAAATGCAGTTTTAACATCTAGTTGTTGTAACTCTAGGTCTTCTTGTGTCACTTTTGATAATAGAAGTCTAATAGAACAATTCTTCACCACAGGAGAGAAGACCTCATTGAAATCAATGCCCTCTCTCTGAGTGAAACCTCTTGTAACAAGCCTTGCCTTGTATCTTATCCTTTTTGTGTCTCCAGCTTCAATCTTCTTTTTATAAATCCACTTGGAACTCACCAACTTCTGCCCCCTTAGGCTTATCTACCAGCTTCCAAGTGTCATTTCTCTCCAGAGATTCCATTTCCTCCATCATTGCACTTATCCAGTGCTCACTTTCACTACCACTGACTGCTTCTTTGAAATTTTGTGGTTCCTAATGCTCTATGTCTTCAGCAATGCTTAGTGCATAGTACACATTTCATGTTTGCCCATAGAAGTCTGGTCTTTGGATTTGCCTTCTTGGTCTACCTCTGGCAATACTATAATTTCTCAGATTTGGATTATCAGTTTGCATATCCTCTTCTTCAGATGAACTGTCACTTGAGTGTTGATCCAAAACATCCATCCTTTGAGGATTATCATCCATTTGAGGCTGCACCTGAACTGATACCTTGCCTGCTTCAATAGCTCCATCAAGCTCTTCCTGACTTCCAGTAGAGTGATATCCCATAACTGATTCATTGAACTTAACATCCCTGCTTATCATGAGCTTCTGATTCTCTTGTTCCAAACACCATAGCCTGTAACCTTTGATTCCTTCTGGATATCCTAAGAACACACATCTTTGTGCTCTTAGATCAAGCTTGTCTTACTTAATATGAGCATAAGCAAGACATCCAAAAACTTTCAAATCTGTATAGCTTGGAATTTTGCCACTCCACACTTCTTCTGGAGTTTTGAACCCTATACACGATGAAGGTGATCTGTTGATTAAGTAACATGTTGTATTAATTGTTTCCCCCTAGAAAACTTTTGGCAATCCAGCATCAATCAACATACACCTTACTCTTTCAAGTATTATCCTGTTGAATCTTTTTGCAACACCATTCTATTAAGGGTTCAATGGGACTGTTCTGTGTCTAGTGATTCCTCTCTCTTCACATAATTCAGCAAACTCAGTAGATAGGTACTCTAATCCATTGGCTGTTCTCAAATGCTTGAGCTTCTTACCTCTTAAGTTTTCCATCTGAATTAGCCATGTTCTGAACTTGGTGAATGCATCACTCTTGTTTCTCAACACAAACACCCACACTTTCATAATGAAATCATCAATAACAGACATGAAGTATCTTCCTCCTCCATGTGTTTCAGTTCTAGATGGTCCCCAGATGTCTGAGTGGACATAATCTAAAGGTTCTTGGTGTAAATCCCCTTAGCATAAGGCAACTTCTGTGATTTGCCTAATGCACATTTATCACAGAACTCAAGTGTTTGATTTCCAACCTCTCCAATTATGCCTCTCTTGGATAATTCCTCTAATCCTCTCTCCCCAATATGCCCTAACCAGTTGTACCACGGTATTAGTTCATTCTTGCCAAAAATACTACCCACACAACCAACAATGGGCTTTCCAATCAAATAAACAGACCATTGTGTTGTTTTCCTTTGATCACCAGCTTATTTCCCTTAGTTATGTGCAAGTGACCATCAACAGACTTGAATTCACATCCAGTGGCAATAAGAGATCCTAGGGACAGTAAATTTCTCTTGAGACCAGGTACATACCTCACATTGGTGATGGTTCTGGTAACTCCATCAAACATGGTAATTTTGACAGAGCCAGTGCCTTGAACTCTGCAGGACTGATCATTTCCCAGCAGAACACACCCTCCATCTTCTTTCTTGAGATTCTGAAACCAGTCTTCATGAGGACACATATGAAAGGAGCATCCAGTGTCAAGAACCCACTCCTTCTCCATCTTTACGTCAGTAACATTCAGAACTTCTGGTGTGTCTTCTTCACGTTCAACAGTAGCAACTTCAGCTCCTTGGCCTTCCTTCTTCTTCTTCTTCTTCTTCTTCTTCTTCTTTAGTGGACAGTCCTTCTTTAGGTGTCCAACTTGTTTACATTTGAAACACTTCCTGTTTTCCACCCAATCTCCAGATTTCTTGAAACTATCATTTCCACCCTTAGACTCTTTCGAAGTTTGGCCCTTCTTCTTCTGATTATTTCTTTTGAACTTAATGTTCAAACCTTCACCATATTGGTTTACTTTCTTGTCTCCTTGATTCTGCAAACATTTGGTCTTCAAAGTAGTAATAATTGAGTTATAACTCAACTTATCTTGCCTTCCAAACATAAGAGTGTGTTTGAAACTCTCCATTGATCTTGGCAAAGCATTCAGCACCATCAAAGCTTTGTCATCATCTTCAATTTTAACTCCAAGATCTTCCAGTTCATCAAGAAGCTTTGTAAATTCATCTAACTGATCAGAAATTACCTTTTCATCCACCATCTTGACAGCCAGTAGTTTCCTCTTGAGGAATAGCTTATTAGAACCTGACTTGGACTGGTACAGCTCCTCCAGCTTGATCCATGCCTCAATTGTAGTCTTACATCAGGAAATTTCCCTCAAAGCTTATCCTCAAGACATAGGATGATTAGACTTAATGCCATCTGATCCATATCGCCATATTTAGGTTTCTCAGCCTCCACCGAATGATCTTCAGGCTTGAGGGCATTTGATAACCCATTCTGCACCAATATGGCCTTCATCTTTATCTTCCATAGATAGAAGTCATTCTTCCCAGAGAACTTGTCCAAATCCATCTTCATTCCTGCCATTCTCTTCTTCTTCTTCTTGTGTGAGAAACCTTCCCACAGACGGCGCCATTTGTTATGAAAAGATCAGAATCACACAAAATAACAAGAGCACTATTCGGACGAAAAACACAAAAAACTGGTCGAACAAACAAGAACACGTAAATTAGAAAACAAATGAACACAATGGGCTTTACGTGGTTCGATCAGCGATGATCTACATCCACGGAGGCTCTATGCACCTCAATTCACTTCACTACATGGTACACGTGGTAGTGCACACACTTTTAGGTCAATTTAAGTGTCTTTTTACGGACTTTTGTGTGCATATTCACGTGTGTTTTGTGCGTTTATTTATCATTGGGCAATTTGACTTGTTTGGTTCATTTCCATGTCAAGACAGGTGAATTAAGGCTGAAAAACAGGTTCGAAGATCTCAAATTGACAAATCGAGCTCAAAGGAAAGAGAAAACAAGGAAAAATAGGAGACCATGCCCGAGACGATGATGCCACGGCCGTGGCCCGAGGCAAACCACCCCACGGCCGTGGTAAATCCTTCAGAAGAGGGCCAAATTGCAGCATTACTTGCCACGATCGAGGCAGCCAATGCCATGACCGTGGCGAGTCAAGCGCCACGATCGCGGTCAGAATCAGCCGAGGCCGTGGCCAATCCTCCAGAAGAAGGGTAAATCCAGCCCAACCAAGACCACGGCCGAGGCAGTTACTGGACCACGGCCGCGGCCCCAAATTGGGCCCAAAACCCTTGTTTTCACCATGCCCGCGGCCAACTTTTCACCATGGCCGCGGCGAGATTCCCTGTTTTAAAAACCCAAACACGTTTTTGCCTAAATTGGAGCTAACACTTTCTCCCCTATATATATATATATCCTCTAATTCGAAATTGGCCTACTTTAGAACACAATTCCAGCCACTTTGGAGCCTCTATCCTCATCAAGAACACATTGGGAAGAATATTGAAGGCCAATTCATCCTCAACCCAAAGTTCTTGGTTTAATCTTCAAATTTATCATGTTTTCTTATGTTTCTATTTATTTTCTTATTGTATTAGTTAATATGGGTAGCTAGCACCATTTAGTTCATCCTTGATCATTGTGGAACCTTGAGTTGAAGACATTGATGTGATTATTGCGGTTAACTAAACTATGTTAATCGGGCATTAACATAGTTGCATCAATCGTCCAAGACCAAGGGGAAGCATGATCAAGGGTTGATCGTTTTATTACTTGAAAACCAAAACCGAAAAAGATCTCTTCTATTGTCTTTGATTAATTGTTTCTTTGAATTCGAATGGTAAATGCTTTAAATTTCGTTTAGTTGCCTTTATTTGTTACTAGTAGATATTTAGTCCCTTATCAAATCCCCCAACCTTTATTGCTTTCTTAAGTATTTATTTCTTGCATATTTAATTATAAATTGCTTGGCATCGGAATCAAAACTGTTCGGTCGTTCCCTGTGGGATCGACCCTTATTTACCATTCTACTAGTAGGATAGTTTATAAGGTTCAGTATAATTTTATACAATTAATTTGGTAAGCGACACACGACAATCGCTCTACCACTACACAAGAAATTACAAGAATTTCCAAGAATCTAGTAAATTCCCAATTCACAAGCCGAATTGGATTACAAACCCTAGAACTCTAATTCTCTCCTAGTGTAATATTTACAGAGGGAAAACTCTATGATCTAGCTCGCATTTACAAGTGTTTTATATCCGCATAAGAGTTGTAGCTCGAATCCTTGAGATGAGGAAGTTATAACAGATTTAAGATTAACTGCTGCAAGTTGTTGGCTACGGCTTCTACAATGACTTCTGGCGCAACAGATTCAAACCGTCGCAAACGGCAGTTGTAACCAACTCAAACCCAGTTTCCTCTTAACCTCTCCCACTGATTTGACTTCAAGCCCAGTTCTCTAATCCGGTTCTTCAAGTTCCAATTCCGATTCTGGATTCCCAACAATTTATACTTCATATAAGCTTTACTTGATGAAATTAAATTGTGCTCACAATTTAGAAAGAGCTAAGGCTAAAATTACTCTAATAGTAGTAGGTTTAATGACTGGACTAGATGTTTCGTCATAGTCTTGCACTACAAGAAAACTGCCAAATTCCAACAGAGCATAAATTCGTTGGAATTTTTGAAATTTCCAATGGTAATTCCAACGGCAAATGAGCCGTTGGAATTTTGGAAATAATTCCAACGACAAAAGGTCGTTGGAATAGCTGTTGGAAAAAAAAATTCCAATAGTAAAAGGCTTCGTTGGAATTGTCGTTGAAGTCATTTTTTCTTTGGAATTTAATTATTGGAACACAAAAATTCCAATATCCACTTTTTCAACGGCATAAAAACCGTTGGAATAACTATTGGAAAAAAGTCCAACTGATATTTACAAAGAATATGGTAAATATCCATTGGAATTTTATTTACAACGGTTTTTATGCCGTTGGAAAAGTGACTGTTGGAATTTTTGTGTTCCAACAATTAATTCCAATGGAAAAATGATTCCAACGGCAATTCTAATGGAGTCTTTTACCATTGGAATTTTTTTTCAACAGTTATTCCAACGGTCTTTTGCCGTTGGAATCATTTTCAAAATTCCAACAGCTCATTTGCCGTTGGAATTACTGTTGGAAATTTTAAAAAATTCTAACGGATTTTGCTCTGTTGGAATTTGGCAGTTTTCTTGTAGTGTTGGCCATATTTGTGTAAAACCCCGAGCAACTAGTCCGGCTTTATAGCAAACAATAGAGCCATCCACATTTTTCGTCATTTTGTAGACCCATTTACATGTAACAACACGTGTATGGGCAGGTTTTGGGGTATCCAGGCTAAATTTTGTTCAAGAGCCTTGAATTCCACCTCCATAGCTTGTTGCCATAGTGGGCGTTTTAATGCTTGAATGCGACTTCGAGGCTTAGAAGGAAATGAACTGGAACTCATGTAAATAATAGGATTGAAAACACCTGCCTTGGACCTAGTAACCGTGTGATAAGTACCTGAAACAGATTTGTTAGTAGTAGATGGAACAGGTGTATCACTCTCAAGTGGTAAACCAGTAACTAGCTTCGGACTAGATGAAGGAGATAGAGAGGCGATGGGGCAGGATATAGAGTGATGAGGATTGGATATGGGAGAAGAAGCAGAGATGCTGAAGGGTGTGATTTGAAAGAGAAAGACAGGTAGAGTGAGTGGTGGGGGAGATATGGATATAAGTGGTGAGATATGTGAGGAACTGTCCTTAGTATTATGAAGAAAAGGGAAAATATCCTCATCAAACATAAAATTGCAGTTGATAATGACTTTCCCATGTGGAAGTAATACCTTGTATCCCTTAAATTCAGCACTATACCCAAGGAACGTACCAGCCATGGACTGAAACTCCAGCTTATGTTTGTTGAGGGGCCTAACGTGTGGGAAACAAAAGCAACCAAAAGCTCTGGTAATTTGGTTTAATGTTGAAACAGACCTCTAATGAAGTAAGGCAATGGAGTTGTTTGGGAGGTATCCTATTTATCAAATACATCGTTGTGACAAAGGCCTCATCCCAAAGTTTTTGTGGAAAATGTGACTAAGCTTATAAAGATAGACCAACTTCCATTATATGTCTGTGCTTCCTCACAAAAAAACCCCGTTTTGCTGAGGAGTGTAAGGACAGGAGAAACATTGTTGGATTCCATTTTGCTCAAGAATGTGAGTAAGAGCTTTAAATTCCCCACTTAGTTGGATTTTTTTCAAGGGCTTTGAAATGAAGGAAGGCTGTTGTAACATCACTTTTTAGCTTAAGGAGGTAGAGCCATATATATTTTAAAGCGTGGTTAATGAATGTAAAATAATAGGAGAAACCATTTGAGGATTTAGTGAAAGAGGGACTCATGGATCACTATGTATAAGAGTAAGCGGCTCAGTATAAATTGTAGAAGAATTAGGAAATGGTAAACTTTTACTCTTGGATTTTAAACAAGCTTCACACAGACTTGTCATTGTACTAGGGGCAAAAGAAACATTACAGTGGATCAAAGACTTCTTTACAAGATCTAAAGGAGCATGTCCTAGTCTAAGATGCCAAGTATCTAGACTAGTGGACTTGATTGAAGTGGAAAAACAAGTGGGAGATAGATTATGACTAGAGATGGGAGAGGCAGTGTGAACTTGGACTTGGGGAGGAGGAACTGGATTGTTGGGGCAGCTTGGTTTTGGGAACTGGAACACGTAGAGATCATTTTCAAGCCTCCCTTTGAGTAGGATCACCCATGTTGCTAGATCCTTCACAACACAAAAGTTAGGTGAAATTCGAAGAAAACATGATTATCTTGAGCAAAGTGTGAAACATGTAACAAGTTTTTCAAAATGAAAGATATGCTGGTGTAAGAAGAGGATTTAGAGCTAATTATAGATTTACCAACATATGAATTCAACAAACCTGTACCATTTCCTACTTGTAACCAGTTAGCCCCTTGATATTCTGTAGGATGCTGAGATTGTTCAAATCATTAGTAACATGATTTGTTGCACCAGAACCTGGAGACCAGAATGCCTCTTGCTCACTACCACACCACTACGAGGTATCATAAAGAGAACATTCCCAGCATAATTTGCTTGTGATTAGCCCTCTTACATAGTTGTTATAGCCACTAATGTAAGTTTCTTCCTTTGAAATTTGTGTAACGATAAACTTGAAACATGATAGGAAGGCACCCTTCGAGCGGGTGTAGACTCCAGAAAATCAGGGAAGAAGGGGGCAGAGGAAGAAAACAGAATTCTTTCATTAACTTCAACATGAGCAACTGATGAACCATGTACTACTAACGATTTGCAGAAAATGAAAGGAAAATGACAAAAGGGAAATTAAATTAAATTAGCAGGGAAGTTCCTGCAGATTCCCTATTCTGGCACATAGTTGTTCATCCATTTTGGTGGTCCCCTTGTTCGTTTCTGCTTCACGATGTGGGCCTCCTGAGTAGTTGGGCTGGTCTCCTTTGGCTCTGGACTTCCCTTCTTACTTGGGCTTGTATCACTCGCCCATTCTCGAATGAGCACCTTGTTCTCAAGATGCGGGCTAATGTGTGTGAGGTCAACGGAACCAACATCTTCCCAAGTACAATCCTCCGGGGGTAAACCTGACCATTTTACCAAGACCTGTGGAGTTGGTACGCTGTGCCGAAGGGTTGTGCGATAGCCACAAATTGAAATGGGTTTAACGACTGGATGGTTACCGAAGCAATGCTCGGCTAAAGTTGGTGTTGTAGGTGTTGCAGATTGGGTGTAAGGCTTGAGAAGAGAGACATGGAAGACCGGCTGGATATGGCTTCCAGGCAGCAGCTCGAGTTTGTAAGCAACATTTCCAATTTTCGCTATGACTTTGAACGGACCATAATAGCGGGCGAATAATTTATTGTATGGGTGGCCAGATGCTAATGTTTGACCGTAAGGTTGGAGCTTCACAAGGACCGCGTCGTTTACAGAAAACTGGAGGTCGTGACGATGGCGGTTAGCTTGCTGGGTCATACGGTGTTGAGCACGCTGTAAGTTGAGGCGGAGAGAAAAAAGTATATTATCACACTCGAGGAGGAGTTCATCTAACGCTTGAAGTGAGGTACTATTGGGACTATAACGTGGTATAACAGGGGGGAGTCGGCCATAAAGGGCTTGGAAAGGAGTCATGTTGATGTTGTTATTATGACTAGTATTGTAGGTGAACTCGGCCCATGGCAATAAAGTTACCCAAGCTTGTGGTTTTTCTTGTGTGAACGAACGAAGGTACCGCTTAAGGACTCAGTTTACTACTTCATATTGGCCGTCGGCCTAGGCGTGGTGAGTCATGCTATGTGTGAGGATTTGTGAGGAAGTGTTCAATCTCATCAAGTGAGCTATATTTTGAAATAGGATGTGTCTAGAATGTGGAACCGGGATCATGAAGTGAAGAACCGGGTGGATAGACCGGGTTTTAGCATGTAGAAGTGAGTCTGGGCAGAATAAACCGGGTTCAGGGTTGTTGGGGGATAACCGTCAGTTGTGACGAGTTTGTTACAGTTTTGTGACGGAATAAACCGTCACATTTGTCCGTAGCAGCAGTCTCTTTCATTCAGTTAGAACTTCTCGATCAGTTACATTCGAGCTACAAGACCTATATCATTGGAAAGCTCTCTTCAAGGAGAACAACACTACGTCGAGCTATTTCCAGTTTTCATAGATTACAGAGAGAATTTGAGAGTGATAGTTTTCTGCCCTAATTTGTTCCAGAATTGGGCATATTCATTTCTGAGTGTAATTTCTGTAATTGATTGGATATCTTAGTGGATTGAGGTGTGTCTTGCCTCCGTGGATGTAGTTCATCTTGAACGAACCACGTAAAATCGATTGTGTGATTCATTTATTTTCAGTTCTGCGCGAAGCTCACTTCGGTCACAACTCTGGCTGAACAGTTGTGTATTTTTCAGAAGTTTCATTTTCGAACTCGTTCCAGTTTCTTAGTGTTGTGTGATTAGGAGTTGATTTGTCTAACAAGTGGCGCCGTCTGTGGGAATCAACTCGCACAGCTTGAATAAGAGGAGGAATGGCTGGTATGAAGATGGATTTTGAGAAGTTCACTGGAAGGAATGACTTCACATTGTGGAAGATCAAGATGAACGCAGTCCTGGTTCACAATTGCCTTGATCTTGCACTGATACCTCTGGAATCATGGGAAGAAACTGAGAAACCTAAGTTTGCATCAGTGGATAAGAAGGCCCTAAGTCTTATCTTCTTGTGTTTAGGTGATAAACCGTTGAGGGAGGTTTCAAGATGCAAGAGTTCCTTAGAAGCATGGAGGAGATTGGAAGAACTGTATCAATCAAAGTCAGTATCCAACAAACTGTTCCTGAAGCAGAAGATGTTGGCCTTCAAGATCACAGAAGACAAGGTAATTTCTGATCAACTTGATGAGTTCATTAAGATGATTGAAGAATTGGAAGATCTGGATGTGAAACTGGAGGAGGATGACAAGGCATTGATGGTGTTAAACATTCTTCCAAAATCCATGGAAAGCTTTAAGGATGCTTTGATGTATGGGAGAGATGAGCAGCTGTCCTATGATGGAATAGTGAAGGCTCTGAGATCAAAATGCTTCCAGACTCAAGGAGATAAAGGCATGGTGCAATCTGGAGAAGGTTTGAATGTCAAATTCAAGAAACCGTGGCAAGGCAAGAAGGGTCAGAATGCTAAGGATCCAAAGTCAGGGGATTCAAATCCTAAGAAGGGGAATGACTGGGTTGAAAAGAGGAAATGCTTCAAGTGTAAACAGCCAGGTCACCTGAAGAAGGATTGTCCTAAGAAGAATAAGAAAGCTGGAAATCAAGGGGCAGAAGCTGCTGCCATTGATCATCAACAAGACCCTCCAGAAGTATTAAATGTTACTGATTCAAGAATGGTGAAGGAATGGGTCCTGGACACAGGGTGTTCTTTTCATATGTGTCCTCATCAGTCATGGTTTAATGAACTGAAGAAAGAAGATGGTGGAAATGTTCTCCTGGGAAATGACCAATCATGCAAGGTCAAAGGGGTTGGATCAGTGAGCATAAGAATGTTTGATGGGGTGATCAGAATCATCTCAAATGTTAGGTATGTTCCTGGCCTTAAAAGGAATCTTCTATCTCTTGGCTCATTGGTAACCAGTGGATGTCAGTTTAGCTCAGTAGAGGGATTCTTGCACATCACAAAACATGGAAAAATGGTGATAAAAGGAAGACAACATAATGGACTATTTATCCTGATTGGTTCACCTATTGTTGGAAGTGTAGATGTGGTCTTGAACAATTCTGAGATTGCTAAATGGCATAAGAGACTTGGACACATAGGAGAAAAAGGACTGAAGGAATTGGCAAGGAGTGGAGTAATTGGAAATCTGGGAAATCAAGAACTGGAGTTTTGTGATCAGTGTGCTCTGGGCAAATCCAAGAAGTTGCCCTATGGAAAGGGAGTTCATACAACTCAAGAACCATTAGATTATGTTCACTCTGACATATGGGGCCCTGCAAGAACAGAATCCCATGGTGGTGCCAGATATTTCATGTCCCTGATTGATGATTACAGCAGAAAGGTATGGATCATGTTGCTGAAGAACAAGAGTGATGCCTTTCATAAGTTCAAAACATGGTTGATCCAACTGGAAAATGTCAAAGGGAAGAAGCTGAAGCATCTGAGGACTGATAATGGATTGGAGTACCTCTCTACAGAGTTTACAAACTTCTGTGAAGAAAGAGGAATCAAGAGACACAGGACTGTGCCAATGAATCCTCAACAGAATGGAGTTGCAGAAAGGTTTAACAGGACTCTCCTTGAAAGAGTGAGGTGTATGCTGTTGGATGCTGGGTTGCCAAAGGTGTTTTGGGGAGAAACCATTGCTACAGCATGCTATCTTATTAACAGATCACCCTCATCAGTGATTGGGTTCAAAACACCTGAAGAGGTGTGGAGTGGACAGAAACCAAGTTATGAAGGATTAAGGGTGTTTGGGTGTCTTGCTTTTGCTCATATCAAGCAAGACAAACTAGATGCAAGGGCCCTCAGATGTGTATTTCTTGGATATCCGGATGGGATTAAGGGTTACAGATTGTGGTGCCTAGAACAAGGAAATCAGAAGATAATCACAAGTAGAGATGTGAAGTTTAATGAGAATGTGATGGCTTATACTTCTACAGGCTCTAAAGAAGAATTTGATGCTGCTAAAGAGACAGAGGAGATATCAATTCAGGTGGAGCAACCTGCAGAAGATAATCACACACCTCAACCACAAGCAGATGAACAAGACAGTGATTCATCATCTGAAGAAGAAGCACAAACTGGACCTGCACAAAATATCAGGGAATACAGCATTGGAAGGGATAGGCCTAGAAGAAAAATCAACAGACCTGATTTCTATGGCCAAGCAGGGAGTGTATATTATGCCTTAAGTGTTGCTGAAGACCTGGAATCACAAGAGCCTAGCAGCTTTCAAGAAGCACTAGACTGTGAAGAAGGTGAACACTGGATACAGGCAATGACTGAAGAAATGGAGTCTCTGGAAAAGAATAAGACCTGGATATTGGTGGAGAAACCAAAAGGTCAGAAACTTGTAAGCTCCAAGTGGATATACAAGAAGAAACTAGAAACTGCAGGGTCCAAACAGGTGAGGTTTAAAGCAAGGTTGGTAGCCAGGGGCTTTACACAAAGAGAAGGAATAGATTACAATGAGGTCTTATCACCTGTAGTAAAGCACTGCTCAATCAGGTTGCTTCTATCAAAAGTCACACAGGAGGATATGGAACTACAGCAACTGGATGTAAAGACAGCTTTCTTACATGGAGAACTCAATGAGGAAATATATATGAAACAGCCAGAAGGTTTTGTTGTTCTTGGGAAAGAAGACAAAGTATGTCTACTGAAGAAGTCACTATATGGACTTAAACAAAGCCCTAGACAGTGGAACAAGAAGTTCAATGACTTCATGATCAGTGCTGGCTTTGTAAGAAGCCTTTATGACAGTTGTGTTTACTTCAACAAAGTTTCAAAGCAAGATAAAGTTTTTCTTCTATTGTATGTGGATGACATGCTAATTGCCAGCAGAAACAAGGAGAGGATACAATGGTTGAAGGATAGACTTAATGCTGAGTTTGACATGAAGGACCTGGGAGAAGCTAAGAAGATATTGGGAATGAACATTCTAAGAAACAGAGAAGCTGGAGTACTTTGGTTATCTCAGAGACAATACCTATAGAAAGTATTGGAGAGGTTTCATATGCATGAAGCCAAACCTCTCTCCACTCCAGTTAATCTACAGAAGAAACTTTCCAAAGAACAATGCCCAAATACTGAAGAGGAGATCATACAGATGAGCAATATACCCTATGCAAGTGGAGTTGGAAGTCTTATGTATGGAATGATCTGTAGCAGGCCTGACTTGGCATATGCTGTATCATTGGTAAGCAGGTTCATGTCAAATCCAGGAGTTGAACACTGGGAAGCTTTGAAACATGTGATGAGGTATCTAAAAGGATCAGTGAACATGTCACTGAAATTTGAGAAGAAAGCAGATGGAAGTACTGTTGCATTGGAGGGGTTTGCTGATTCTGATTTTGCAGCAAACGTGGACACAAGGAAGTCAATTTCTGGATTTGTGTTTACCTTATATGGGACAGCCATCAGCTGGAGGAGTGCACAATAATCTGTTGTGGCACTATCAACTACAGAAGCAGAATATATCTCTTTAACTGAAGCTATCAAAGAATCAATCTGGTTGAAAGGGGTGTTGAGAGACTTGGACATCAAGCAGAAGTGTGTGGTAATCTACTGTGATAATCAAAGTGCTTTACATCTTGTGAAACACCAAGCATTTCATGAAAGATCAAAACACATTGATGTGAGGTTACATTTTGCTAGAGATGTCATAGATTCTGGGTCTGTGGAGGTGAAGAAGGTGCATACTTTGCATAATCCTGCAGATTTTCTTACAAAGGGTGTACCTGGAAACAAAGTGGATCATTGCTTGAGCTTGCTGCAGCTTGAGCAGTGTCATGAAGAGCATTAACAGATAAGCAGTGAAGAGGCAGGAAGAGGCATACTTGATTCATTGAGGTGGAGATTTGTGAGGATTTGTGAGGAAGTGTTCAATCTCATCAAGTGAGCTATATTTTGAAATAGGATGTGTCTAGAATGTGGAACCGGGATCATGAAGTGAAGAACCGGGTGGATAGACCGGGTTTTAGCATGTAGAAGTGAGTCTGGGCAGAATAAACCGGGTTCAGGGTTGTTGGGGGATAACCGTCAGTTGTGACGAGTTTGTTACAGTTTTGTGACGGAATAAACCGTCACATTTGTCCGGTAGCAGCAGTCTCTTTCATTCAGTTAGAACTTCTCGATCAGTTACATTCGAGCTACAAGACCTATATCATTGGAAAGCTCTCTTCAAGGAAAACAACACTACGTCGAGCTATTTCCAGTTTTCATAGATTACAGAGAGAATTTGAGAGTGATAGTTTTCTGCCCTAATTTGTTCCAGAATTGGGCATATTCATTTCTGAGTGTAATTTCTGTAATTGATTGGATATCTTAGTGGATTGAGGTGTGTCTTGCCTCCGTGGATGTAATTCATCTTGAACGAACCACGTAAAATCGATTGTGTGATTCATTTATTTTCAGTTCTGCGCGAAGCTCACTTCGGTCACAACTCTGGCCGAACAGTTGTGTATTTTTCAGAAGTTTCATTTTCGAACTCGTTCCAGTTTCTTAGTGTTGTGTGATTAGGAGTTGATTTGTCTAACACTATGCTTTAAAGTGGTGCCACTGAGATCAAATAATTTCTGCCAGAATTCGCTGAGCAAAATAGGATCCCGATCCAAAATTATAGAAGAAGGGAATCCATGCAGCTTGACGATAATATCCGTGAAAATCTCCGCAACTTTAACAGCAGTAAACCTAGAGGGAAGTGCCCCCAAATGGACTGATTTGGTGAGGCGGTCAACGACGACGAGAATAATTATTTGCCCGCGAGATGGGGGCAGGCCCGTGACAAAATCCATGGTTAAATTGAACCACACCATGGGGGGAATTGGTAAGGGTTGGAGTAGGCTCGCCGGAGGTTGAGTCGAGTATTCAATCTTCTAACATATATCGCAAGCAGCCACATACTTCACTACATCTTCTCTCATATGTGGCCAAAAGAATGTCGAACCAAGGTTCAAGTTGACTCTCGAGTGACTCGCTAAGGGTGTAGAATGAAACTTATTATGTACCGTTTGAATGAGAGATGAGTTAGGGCTCAAGGCATAACATTCTTGTATAGCAGTAGGCCATTAGTGACTTTGTAATTTGGAGATAGTGTGCCATCTTTGTGTTGCTGGTGAAATTTGAGTAAAAACGGGTCAGATGTATTGGCTGCAAACAAGTCCTCGAGGAAGTGGGACGATGGGAGACTGAGTTACGCATAGTGTGTGTAATATTTGTCCCCGTTTGCATGTGGATCAGGAGGCTTGTGAATACGGGACAAGCCGTCTGCCGCCTTGTTAGTAGGGCCCGATTTATATTCCACGCGAAAGTCGTACCCGAGGAGCTTGCGAATGTAGTGCTGTTGTTCGGGAGTGTGAAACACTTGTTGGAAAAGGTCCTTGATACTCTTGTGATCGGTTCGGACTATGAAAAATTGGCCTAGGAGATATTGACGCAATCTTTGGACAACCTCCACAATAGCGTATAACTCCTTAATATATGTTGAAGCCATCTGAAGCTTGATTCCAATTTTCTTACTAAAAAAAGCGACTAGATGATTCTCCTGCATAAGAACAGCACCACACCAAAATTAGAAGCATCTGCCTCAACAACAAATTCTGATGAAAAATTAGGGAGACGTAAAACAGGGGTAGCGACCATTGCAGCCTTAAGAGAGTTAAAGGTTGACTTCGCAATCGGAGACCACATAAAGTTAGATTTACAAAGCAAATTTGTCAACGGAGCAGCGATTAAAGCATAGCCTTTAATGAAACGCCGGTAGTAACCGGTGAGCCCTAAGAATCCACGGAGCTGCCTCTGCGTTGTTGGGGTTGGCCAAGAACTCATGGCCTCAATCTTCATAGGGTCGGCACGAACGATACCACATAAACAATATGACCAAGATATTCTATAGTGGATTGACCGAAGAAACATTTGCTGAGTTTAATGAAGAAACTGTTTTCTTGGAGGCAAGAAAGGATTTGGGTTAGGTGTGTGAGATGGGCGAGAAGGTCAATGTTGTAGATGAGTATGTCATCGAAGAAGAAGATTACAAATTTTCGAAGGAATGGCTTGAGGAGGTTATTCATGGTAGCTTGGAAGGTTGAGGGAGCATTGGTAAGGCCGAAGGGCATTACTAGGAATTCATAGTGTCCCTCGTGATTGCGAAATGTTGTTTTCAGGATATCACGTGCGTACATGCGGATTTGATGGTAACCCACCCGCAAGTCTAGTTTGGTGAAGATTATGGCGGTACCTAATTCGTCCAATAATTCGTCGGCGGTAGAAATAGGAAACATATCCCAGGTTGTGACAATATTTAAAGGCTTGTAATCGACACAAAATCTAAACGAACCGTCTTTCTTATGGGTGAGGAGGATCGGAGAGGAATATGGGTTATGGCTGGGATGTATAAGTCCCTGTTCGAGCATTTCTCAGACTAATTGTTCTATGGCTGATTTTTTAAAGTGAGGATAGCGGTAGGGTCGTATATTAACGGGTTTGGAATTAGGAATTAAATGGATGCGATGATCAACAAGACGGTGTGGTGGCAGGCCTGTGGGAGGGAAGAATATAGAGCACTGTTGGTGTAAGAGTGTGGCAATGACAGGATGAATATCAGTAGGAAGATCGATGGGAGGAGGCGAAGAAGTAGATGAGCTGTGAGAGGTAGGAGACGGACGATCGGGAGGGGGGGAGGGGGGAAGTAGATGGAGGGATTTGGTGGATATGGAGCTCATACAGGGCCTGAATGCTAGAAGAATCAATGAGGGCCTGTAGCTGATTGAAAGTGATCGGTTGTGGAGACTAAGGATGCTCACCACGGAGTACAATATCTTTATTATCGAAAGAGAATTCCATAGTCATTTGTGTGTAATCATGAACAACCCGACCCAGGGATTGGGGAAATGGATTCAATGCAGTAGGGGTGAAACTGCACAAGGTGCAGTAGAAGGGAAAAGATCCCTACATCCTTATTTTCTAGTGTTTTTAATTTTTTTAGTATTAGTGTTTTTAATTTTTTTAGTATTAGTGTTCTTAATGTTATTATTTAAATTTTGATGTTCTAATAAAATATTTTATTTATTAAAAATCAAGACCTGAAAATTATGAGAGACGAAATGTTATGCTTCAAGAATTTATAATTTACAGAAGTGATGTGTCTGATATGGTCGTAGTATACTATTTTTATTTAAACGGTTACTAATAAATTCCAATTATTATATTATTATTGTTATTATTTATTTATACATTTTTTATTATTATTTTTATATTTATAAAACGCGAATTTACTAATAATCGTTTAATGGAAACATATAATTATTATATTTTAAGAAATAGTATTGATTTCGAGTCAATATTGGGTATAATCAGTTCTTATCGGGTTGGTTGTGAGTTTCTCTCAGTAAATTCGTGTTGGGTTGGATCGAGTCTGTCGAATTGTGTAAGGATTAGCACTGTAATTACAACCATATTAGGAATGTCTTATTCATTTAAATTTTAAATGCATGAAGCATAGTTTTCGTGTCTAGTGTAATTTTTTTGTTTTGATTTTATAATAACTAAAAAAAAATTAAAAATTTAAAAAACGAAATAAAAAACTCAAACAAATAAGAACACTAGAAAAAAAGGATATTTGGGTATTTTTCTTCCTACAGCACCTTGTGCAGTTTCACCCCTACTGAATCCATTCCCAGGGATTGGAGCCACTGAACACCCGACACTGCATCAGGGCACTCAATGGCCAAAATACGGAAATCAATCTCAAATATGTGGTGTTGGATCTCTATTGGTAACTTTAGGACATAAATATTTGCAAACCAAATAATCCCCACTACCCACAAATACCCGAAAAGGGGAAATAGGCAGGATGGTCAATTTGAGTTTTTCGGCTAGCGTTGGCCGGATGAAATTGTGGGTAGACCCACTATCAATGAGGATATGAATCTGGTGGTCAACAATAGTGCCTCGTAATCGCAGTGAACGAGGGTTACGATTTGCAGCGAGAGTGTGGAGAATAGAAACATCAGCCTCTAGAGGTTCGACCGGGCTTGTTGGGTCAGAATCAGTATCATCGGGGTCATCAGGGTCGTCGTCAGACCCAATTAGGAGTAGGAATTTACTGCGGCACCGGTGGTTGGCACTCCATATTATAGCAGAGTCCCCTATCACGTTTCTCTTTGAGTTCTTCCGGTGACAGACGTTTAATCGGAAGAGTGGGTGGAGATGGAAGTAAAGGAGGTTGTGCAGTTGGGTTTTAGAGTATGAGGAGGGTTGGTGTTTTGTGGTTGTTTGGATAGAGTGGAGTCTGATTTCGGGTATGAAGTTTGGAGAGGGGAAGGCAGTGGGGGACGGGGTGTAAAAGTTTGTTGGGAGATGCCCGTGACCTGGTTCATAAGGTCTTCAAATTTGGCTTAGAATTCGCCAACAGATGTCGTTTGGGTCAACTTAGACAGGGCTCGTTGAGGATCTTCATACAAGGAAGCCCCAAAACGGTGCTAGAGACTAATTAGAAAATCCTTCCAAGAGGTGAGGAGGGAATTTCGCTTCATCCATTGGTACCACGCAGAAGCTTTGCCCTCCATGTTGTTGTGATATAAGTAAAATGGCTAACAACATAAAACTATCAGCTGGAGAAAGCTGGAAGAAGCAAAATCTGGATAAAACAGAAGCAGTTTTTCTTATTCAGTTTCATTCTGTTTTGACAGTTAGAAACCGTTGTGGAAGAAGCAGAAACTGTTGTGGAAGAAGTTAAAAACCGTTGTTGAAGCTAGTTTCCAGAATCTGTTATTTTCTGTTATTCTGTTTCTATTTTTCAGTTTTCAGTTTTGGAGCAGTTTTGTAGAGGGAGCCTATTGGTACTTATTTAGCAGTTTGTTCTCGTGGATAACACATTAGATTCACTTGTAAAACCTTACTAGAATAGAGAGGGGAGATACACATAAGATTCAAGGAAGTGTGATCTAGGGAGAGGAAGATTGGGATACAATCATTCCTTGATTGATCCATGAGTGAATGTGTGTACTGTTTCTAGTGATTAATTTGAGTTGTTGATGATCTCCGTGGATGTAGGCTTTATTGGCCGAACCACGTAATTTCTGGTGTGTTGATTTTGTTTGGTTTGGTTTGTGTTTTTGTTATCTTTTCTTGCTTGGTTGTTGTTTGAAGAAAGTCTTAGAAGAACCACTTATTAATCCATTTTGATCAACAAGTGGCGCCGTCTGTGGGAAATCAAGAAACCACTGAAGAATTCTTGACAGAAGGAAATCATGGCAACCACCAAGTATGAAGCTGAGAAGTTCTCAGGGAAAAACGATTATGGCCTATGGAAGATAAAGATGAGGGCAATGCTGATTCAACAAGGGCTGGCTGGTGCCCTGAAAGGTGTTGAAGGACTCCCAACCAAGCTGGATGAAAGTTAGAAATTAGAAATGATGGAAAAGGCACACAGTACCATCATTCTGTGTCTCTCAGATAAAGTATTGAGAGAGGCTTCAAGGGAACAGACGGCAGCTGATGTCTTGGCCAAGCTGGATAGTCTATATCTGGATAACTCTCTTGCAAACAGACTCTACACAAAACAGAGGTTATATTCTTATCGTTTCTCAGAAGATAAGGGTATCTCTGATCAGTTGGATGAGTTTAACAAATTTATAGACGATTTAGAAAGACTGGATGTGGACATGAATGATGAGGACAAAGCAATCATTCTGTTGAATGCTCTTCCAAAATCGTTTGAGCAACTCAAAGATGCTATGCTATATGGCCGAAAGACAGGGATAACTCTATCAGAAGTACATACAGCATTAAAAGCCAAGGAACTTCAGAAACAAAACGAATCTGGCCAGGATTCAAATGGTGATGGATTAAATATAAAAAGGGGAAAGAATCCCAAATTCAAGAAGTCACAACTACAAGGTACTGCTAAGAAAAACCCCCAATCTACCACAAAATCAGTAGATGGAAAAGAAACCAGGAAATGCTTCCATTGCAAGAAACCAGGTCACCTTAAGAAAAATTATTTTGAGTGGAAAAGGAAGCAGGCTAGAAAAGAACAAGCTCAAAACACAGCTGACCTAGCAGAAGGAGAAGATGAAGCTCAGATCCTAAATGTATCAGAATCTCAGGCAGAAGACAAATGGATTCTAGACTCTGGTTGCAGTTTTCATATGTGCCCAAATCTAGACTGGTTTGTAGATTTTAATGAGCAAGAAGCTGGTACAGTAATGCTTGGTAATGACCAAGTGTGTCATGTGAAAGGAATTGGAAGCATAAGACTGAAGACTCATGATGGATCTATAAAAGTGCTGACTCATGTAAGGTACATTCCAAACCTTAAAAGAAATCTCATAAGTCTTGGCACTTTGGAAAATAGGGGTTGTGAATTCAAGTCTGGGAAGGGTTTCCTGTATGTGATGAAAGATTCCAAGATAGTATTAAAGGGAATTAGAAAATCCAGTTTATACTATCTGATGGGAAAGGTAATCACTGGTGAAGTAGAAGCTGCTGTAAACAATGAACACATCAAATGGCACTCAAGATTAGGTCATGTTGGTGAATCTAGGTTAAACCAGTTGAAAAAATTGAATCTCATCAAGCACTCAGGAAGTATCAGTAGTGAAGCATGTGAGGATTGCATTCTTGGGAAAAGCAAGAAGTTGGCTTACCCTGTTGGAAAGCACATCTCAGGAAAACCCCTAGATTATGCTCACTCAGATTTATGGGGGCCTTCAAAAGTTCAGACTCTAGGTGGAGGGAAATATTTCCTGAGTATTGTTGATGATCACTCCAGGAAGCTTTGGATATACATTCTAAGAAACAAGTCAGATGCATTTGAAAAATTTAAGGAGTGGTGTCAAGAAGTGGAGACAGAGAAAGGAACCTCTTTGAAATGTTTAAGAACAGACAATGGTCTGGAATTTCTGTCTGAGGAGTTCACTCAATTCTGCAAATCCAAGGGTATAAGAAGACATAAAACTGTCCCTGGGCATCCTCAACAAAATGGTGTTGCTGAGAGAATGAATAGGACCATTTTGGAGAGAATCAGATGCATGATGATAAGTTCAGGAATGGAGAAAAGATTTTGGGGTGAAGCTGCAACAACAGCAGCTTATTTGATAAACAGATGTCCTTCATCTGCAGTGGGACATATTACACCAGAGAAATTGTGGTCTGGGTCTGATCCAAGTTATTCTCATCTGAGGAGTTTTGGATGTAGAGCTTATGCTCATGTAAAACAAGACAAACTGGACCCTAGAGCACTGAAATGTGTAATGTTAGGATATCCTAAAGGTGTAAAAGGGTACAGACTGTGGTGTCCAGAGCAAGCTAAAGTACTGATAAGCAGGGATGTGGTATTCAATGAAGATGTATTTCCTTTCAAAAGGAGAGATATACAGGAGGTAGCAGTAAATGGTGATTCTAGCAAGACAGAAGTCAAGGTGGAGTCAGAGGGGTTGTCAGAAATAGAATACACTCAAGACAATCAGGAGCTGCCAGAAGAATTGGATGAACAACATCAGTTGCAGGATTATCAGTTGGTAAGGGACAGAGCCAAAAGGAATGTTATACCTTCTTCAAGATATGGTGATGAGTATCTTACTGCCTTTGCACTAGTAGCTGCTGAAGAAACTGACTGTCATGAACCAAGAGATTACAAGGAAGCAATCAGTGGTGAAGACAAAGATAAGTGGATTATGGCTATGAAGGAAGAAATAGAGTCACTGGAAAAGAATAAAACTTGGGTACTGGTGGACAAACCAGAGAACCAGAAACTGGTGAGCTGTAAGTGGATTTATAAGAGGAAAATTGAGGTTACTGATACAGAAAGAATAAGATTTAAAGCAAGGTTGGTGGCAAGAGGCTTTACACAAAGAGAAGGGATAGATTATAATGAGATATTCAGTCCAGTTGTAAAGCATTGCTCCATCGGAATTCTACTGTCTTTAGTTACTCAATTTGACCTAGAGTTAGAACAGCTTGATGTGAAGACTGCATTTTTGCATGGAGATCTGAAAGAGCAGATTTACATGACTCAACCAGAAGGATTCATTACACCAGGAAATGAAAACAAAGCATGTCTGTTGCAGAAGTCTTTATATGGTTTAAAGCAGAGCCCAAGATAGTGGTATCTTAAGTTTGATAGTCATATGAAGCTTATTGGGTATGTCAAGTCTAAATATGACAGTTGTGTGTACTTGAAGGTAGCAAATAAGGAAGTGATTGTTTATTTGTTACTGTATGTGGATGATATGCTGGTGGCAAGTAAGAGTAAAAGGGAAATCCAAGTGCTAAAAGAAGAACTTCAGTCAGTATTTGAAATGAAAGTACTTGGGAATGCCAAGAGGATACTAGGCATGGATATTCAGAGAGATAGAAATGCAGGAATATTGTGGTTACATCAGCAAGAATACATTAAGAAGATATTAAGGAAGTTTAACATGCATG
Source organism: Ajuga chamaepitys (assembly GCA_958295605.1). Taxonomy (NCBI): domain Eukaryota; kingdom Viridiplantae; phylum Streptophyta; class Magnoliopsida; order Lamiales; family Lamiaceae; genus Ajuga; species Ajuga chamaepitys. The sequence goes on from OY282498.1 coordinate 13,097,568, forward strand.
AAGCCAGACAAGTTTCAGTTCCTCTAGGACAGCACTTCAAACTGTCTGAAATCCAGAAACCTAAGACTATAGAAGAAGAACTTGAAATGAATAGGATTTCATATGCAAATGCTGTTGGAAGTGTGATGTATGTCATGATTTGCACAAGGCCTGATGTTTCACATGCCATAAGTGTTGTGAGTAGGTTTATGGCAAATCCAGGGAAGCAACATTGGGAGGCTTTAAAGTGGGTATTAAGGTATCTCAAAGGGGCAGGAGAGTATGGAATCATGTTCAAGAAATCTGAAGAATGGAAAGGAGACTGTTTGAAGGGTTTTGTAGACTCAGACTATGCTGCAAATGTAGACTCTAGGAAGTCTCAAACTGGATATATTTTCACGTTGTTTGGATCAGCCATTAGCTGGAAATCAATGCTTCAGTCAGTAGTAGCATTATCTACTACTGAAGCAGAATACATTGCTTTAACAGAAGCTGTAAAAGAGGCAATATGGTTGAGGGGAATCTTATACTGAGTTTGGGGTGTTTCATGAATCAGTAAAAGTGTTGTGTGATTCACAGAGTGCATTGCATTTGGCTAAGCATCATGTTTTTCATGAAAGATGCAAACACATAGATGTGAGATTGCATTTTGTGAGAGATATTGTGGAAAAGGGGTCTGTTATACTTGAAAAGGTGAGGACTGAGCACAATGCTGCTGATATGTTAACTAAAGCATTGACTAAAGACAAATTCTACTATTGTCTGAAGTTAGTGCAAGTCTTAAGGATGTAGATTGCTGTTGAGAGGTTGTCAATTATTCAGATTAAGAGGGAATGGGTTAACAAGTGTGTTTTGTGTTGATAGCCAAGGTGGAGAATGTTGTGATATAAGTAAAATGGCTAACAACATAAAACTATCAGCTGGAGAAAGCTGGAAGAAGCAAAATCTGGAGAAAACAGAAGCAGTTATTCTTATTCAGTTTCATTCTGTTTTGACAGTTAGAAACCATTGTGGAAGAAGCAGAAACTGTTGTGGAAGAAGTTAAAAACCGTTGTTGAAGCTAGTTTCCAGAATCTGTTATTTTCTGTTATTCTGTTTCTATTTTTCAGTTTTCAGTTTTGGAGCAGTTTTGTAGAGGGAGCCTATTGGTACTTATTTAGCAGTTTGTTCTCGTGGATAACACATTAGATTCACTTGTAAAACCTTACTAGAATAGAGAGGGGAGATACACATAAGATTCAAGGAAGTGTGATCTAGGGAGAGGAAGATTGGGATACAATCATTCCTTGATTGATCCATGAGTGAATGTGTGTACTGTTTCTAGTGATTAATTTGAGTTGTTGATGATCTCCGTGGATGTAGGCTTTATTGGCCGAACCACGTAATTTCTGGTGTGTTGATTTTGTTTGGTTTGGTTTGTGTTTTTGTTATCTTTTCTTGCTTGGTTGTTGTTTGAAGAAAGTCTTAGAAGAACCACTTATTAATCCATTTTGATCAACACATGTGAAAGGAGACAATGCGCAGGCATAAGTCCTCTAGTGTTGAATGGAAATCAAACAATTCTTTTATCCTGAAAATCCAACCGTTTGGGTCTGAGCCATCAAAGCGGGGAATTTCCATTCGTACCGAACGAAGAAACGATGTGGTGTCCGGCGGGTGGAAGTGGATTTGGGTTGGCGGGGTATATGCGGCTGAGTTGTTATCGAATTTGGTGTCCATAGAAAGCATAGAGGAGGAGATTTTGTTTTTCGAGCTGAATAGTTGGGCCTCCTGAGTAGTTGGGCTGGTCTCCTTGGCTCTGGGCTTTCCTCCTTACTTGGGCTTGTATCAAAACACCTCATGACCTCCACAAAGCTGACAGGGTGGATAGCCGTTGTTGGGATTTCGACCTTCCCCTTGCCTCTGTTACCTCCTCTGAATGAAGAACCTTTTCCTCCTCGGTTCTATTTTGATTTTTGTTGAACTTGCCCCAGTTCTGAGTAAAATTCTTCTTGGCTGAGACTGAGGTTGTGTAGCTTCATTTTATTTTTGGAGTAGAACCATCAACATTAACCGTAGAATCCAATAGGGCTTCATAACTGAGAAGGACGGCATGGACATTCTGGTATGACTCCACTCATGAGGTAATGAAAACCATAACCGGATTGTACTCATGACCGAGACCAGAAAAAGTATGTAACATCTGGTCATCATCTGAAATCTTCTCTCCAATGGAGGTCAAAGTGTCATAACATGACTACCTTGCCCAAACATTCTCTCATGGACAAGGATCCCTTCTCAAGATTTTGCAGTTAAAGTTTATACTGCATTCTTCTTGCTTAAGATTGTCTAGATAAGTTCAAGGAAGGGGCATCCCACATTTCCTTCGAGGTATTGAGACCCACCATGAGAGCCGACAAGATGACAGGATCCATGAAGCTAGAAGTTGATCCTGCCTCAACCACACTTCATATTCTGGACCAGATTTTGGTGGAGAAGGAGCTGCTTTCTCTCCAGTAACCTCGAATTGCAGTGAGAAGTTGTTGCTTCCAAATGAGGTAGTTGGTTTCTACAAGTTTTGTGGTGACAAGTTGATTCTGAATAACCTGAATGTGTGAGGCAGCGGGTATTAAAGAAGAAGCCCGGTGTTTGTGATGGAGTGATTCCTTCATTAATAGCGATAACAACTACGGTTTCTCTTTTTCGTCCGGCATGCTAAGATGTATGATGAGTTGGAGTCTCATCTGTTATTTCTCTATCACACACTATCATCAATCTAATTGTGGTTTCTTCTACTAAGCTCTTATATTTTTATTTAATCACGTTGAATCATTTCATTTTATTTTGCGTGTTTCATGTATATTTTTTGTTAAATAAATCAACATTCCTTTGAAAACATTAAAATTTGGAGATAATATTAGATTATGCTCCATCTATCTCATAATGAGAATCATGTTTGAAAATGTATATCTTTTTGTTTTCAATAAATTGAGTAAATGTACAACTCTACAAAAACTATTTTCACAATTACACAACGTATTTTCTTTTACTTTATTTATTCAATCATATATAACTATTTCGTAAAATTCAAAATTTTAATTGTTTAATTGGATTAATAAAATGAAACATTTAATTTTAAAATAAGAATCTCATTTTAGGACAATTTCGTTTTTAACATAACTCTCATAACCAACGGATGGAGTATTAGACAAAACTATAAACAAGATTTTCAGTTTAGGACAACTTTATTTTTTAAGATAACTCTCATAATGTAACGGAGTATTAAACAAAACTGAAATGCTAAAAAATTATCTTACTCATTCTGGGTGAAATAATTAGAATTGTCATCATAATATCATCCTTATTCGTTCTAATGAGTTGCAATTGAGTATGCGAATAGTTCCACGTTTTCATTGGTTATTAAAAAAATTATACTCAGGGCCCGCTTGGTTAAGAGTTTAAGGGTAAAGAATGAGTCTCATTTATGGTGCTTAGTACATAATAAATAAGTTAATCATTACCCCATTTTATTAACAATTTCTCCCATTTTATTTCATAATATGATTGACTTCTCATTTATACCCATTATCATTGTCATTGATGATTTACAACCAAACGGGATCTGAGTGTGAACAAAAATCAAATTACAAAGATTTAAGGGAAAATTGGTATAAATGCCCAGTATGTTTTCACTATTTAGAAACTAGGACACTAAGTATACCAATTTTTAAAAATGCCTTCTAACTTACGAAAAATTGGTGAAAATGCCCTGTGACCGGCTATAGGCTGTTAACCAGCCGGTCACCTGTGAGCTGTCTTTTTAGTTTCGGGAAATTTTGTATAAATGACCAGTATGTTTCCCTTATTTAAAAACTAAGACGTTAAGTATACCACTTTTTAAAAATACCTTCTAACTTAGAAAAAAATGGTGAAAATGCCACTTGACCGTCTATAGACTGTGACACAACCGGTCATTAATGAGGTGAAGATCTTTTTTTGACGTGGCATTAATTTTTTTTTTCCTTTTGTTGACTCATTTGTTAGCGTGGAAAAACATATGTCGTCGACTTTAGCGGTGGCGGATTCGACTGGGAGGAGGCGAATAGGTGAAGAATCGGGTGATTGGTCAGGTTCCGATCAGTTAGTGGATGGGTGGGCTGAGCGAAGCATTGTTGGCTTCTTCTTCGTCTTCCATGTTGGTGTCTTTGTAAGATTGCATGACATCCATAAATATTAGAGTTTAGTAAGTTGTAATTAGGGAAGAAGAATGAAACAATTTAGTTTTTTTATTTTTTAAAATATTAATCTAAAATTTATTTATTAATATTTCATATAATTATCCTAATTCATAATTTAAAATAAAATAATAATAACATGAGAAAAGTAAAAAAAATTGAAAATATTAATGAATTTTAGAAATATAAAAAAATCATAATTTTTTTTATTTTTCTGATTTTTAGAATTTTTTAAAAAAATATCATAAATAATTTTTTTAATTCTTGAATTTTAAATCAATTTTATAATTTTTAAAATAAATTTTTTATTTTTGAATTTTAAATGAATTTTATAATTTTTGAAATAAATATCAGAAATAAATTTTAAAATCTTTGAATTTTAAAATTTTTAAAATAAATTTCACAAATAAATTTTTTTGTATTTTTTAAATTTTAAACAATTTTTTGGGGATTATAATTTTTTACAAATTTTCAATAGAAAAAATAAAAATAAAAAATAAAAAATTAATGTCACGTCAGAAAAAAGAGGTCACCTCATTAGTGACCGATTGTGTCACAGTCTATAGATGGTCACGGGGCATTTTCACCAATTTTCGGTAAGTTATAAGGTATTTTTAAAAAGTGGTATATTTAATGTCCTAGTTTTTAAATAAGGGAAACATACTGTTCATTTATACAAATTTTTCCGAAAGTAAAAAGACAGCTCACAGGTGACCGGCTGGTTAACAGCCTATAGCCGGTCACAGGACATTTTCACCAATTTTTCGTAAGTTAGAAGTCATTTTTAAAAAGTGATATACTTAGTGTCCTAGTTTCTAAATAGAGAAAACATACTGGGTATTTATACCAATTTTCCCAAGATTTAAAGTGATCAAATAAAAGTAGAAAATTTTATACAACAAAACATAATATTTCGGGGACTTAATAATGCAATTTACCTTCATAAGAAAAACTTACCATGTTAGAATCAGGAGTGCAATATTCAACCCCTAAACAACATGACTCTAATGAAATGGCATTTTCTGAAACGAGATATGAAGAAACGAAAAATATAGCAGGAAAATCAGTATTACATGAAGATATAAATGCAACAATCATCCTATATTTTATTCAAAGCAAGGCATCTATAAAACTACAACTCAGTTGTGAAGAGCCGAATCTGGTTTAACTTATCCAACTTGAGAATTGAGACTAAAATCCCATTAACAATAGATCGTACATCCAGACCATTCCATCGAATTTAGAATCCACCATAAATTCATACACAATCTCACACACACCGTCACGTAATGGGTGCATACAAGGTGTATAGTGAATTTGATGCTTGGCAAAATGCATCGAGTGTAGAACCGAATACACCTGACAGGCTGACACTACCTCATTCCTACCCTTTTGACAGCATAATCTCACTCACCGAACCTATATGTAACAAAAGTAATAGCTTTTCCAACATCAACAAATTATTGCATGATTTAATCTACAACTGAAGAATGTCAAACTTCGTTTATTAGGCAAAAGATTCGCTTATTAATCCCAAGAATAACCATCAAGTATCAAACCTTTTGCCATGTAATATGATACGAGTTTGGTGTAGGAGTCGGGCATCCATGTAAGAAACTAAACTTTAGCTTCCACTTGTAATGAAGCATGGGCAATTTCCAGTGCCTCCTCCACTGAAGAAGCTTTCTCAAGCTTGGCTTTGTCGATAGAAGGCTGGCTCCTCGCGAGTTCAGGGAGCAGTTTGAATTCCTACAATACCACAAGAAACCACCCACATACAGGTAAGTACAATTTCTTGCTCTTTCTTGAAAAAAGAGATGCAAGAAAATGAAAAAGGATACTAATTGAAGCTAACATTATTTCACTCATTTGTCATTACTCGAGGGAAAATTCAGTAGACCAATTAAATGCATTAAGTGTAGCATCTAAGTTCACATAATTGCACACAACCTTGTGAATACGGGTGTAGAATAAAACGGACAGCAGATGCTACATTCGAAGCCCATAAGGTCGTTGAACCTTTAAGAAATTCTTTTCTAAAATACTTTTTGATAATTTTGACCCTCTCGCCTGATCCACCTAAACCAGCGGTTACCATCAAACCTAGGTTGTTCCAACCAAGCCAATATCAACAAAGATGAGACCGTTCCACCAAAAATGGCTAAAACAAATCCATACCATAAAACAAGCCTTCATCGTAGTCTGATAACCAAACCGGAAGAGCCCAGTTGGGGAAAAAATATATTTTGGCTAAAAGTTGTGGCTAATAAAGAGTATTTCTTCCCCTGTGCCTAACTTTAGTGGTTCAAGGGCAATCACCAAGATTTTCAAGAAAGCATTGGGTTCCCAATTATAATGCAGAACTGATAGAGCTAATATTAGATACTATTACCACATTAATACCATATTAATAGCTCATTTAGGAGGAAACCATCTTAATACTAGCAAATTAGTGGCTTGATATTGGCAGAAATTAAGTGATGTCCTTTACTCTATCAAATTGGTCTGACATGCCCCCATCTAATCTCGTTTCTTCAGTCAAAGATCAATAGCTCAACCGGAGCAGAAAACCAAATTGATGCGTATTGAATCCATAAGGGAAAAGTTGTCACAACAGAAGAAAAAGCTAGAGAACCTAGTCGAGGTTGAGGAGTTATTAACCTTGATAATTAGAGAAAAATCGACCAAAGATAGTGGAGGTGCCTGCCAAATGACAGAACCTAACAAAGAATCTAATAGGACCCCAGACAGTGACCAGCAGCCCTCTCGTCCCCAGATTGTCAGTGATCTACAACTCTCTACGAATAGGGTGGAACTTCCAAAGTTCAATGGAAGAGACCCCATTGGCAGAGCACTATTTCATAATACGTGGACCAAATAAGACTTGAAAGTGAATTAGCTTAGGCGAGTATGAAGGGAACTGCCCTGCACTGTGGTTGATTGATCAAACCCTTAATATGTCATCTAATCAATGGACATATATATTGTTGAAAAGATATGGAGGCAGAAAATCAGTTTCTTTGTATTGGCCTTTGGCTTGGGCAGCTTTGGCTGATGGGATATTCTCCCAGTGTTCCTTTTCATTTTCATCTAATTAATATTTACTTTCTTTTACATTTAAAAATCTGCTCTATACTCTATCTAGAAGGTTGGCCAACTAGATAGAGTAAAGAGCAGGAACTTAAATCATTAACGATAATTGATTAACTTGGATGAAAAACATGTACACCTGGACGAATCCCATTAGCCAAAGCTCTGCAACCAAAGGCCGATTTCAAAGACTTCATTTCTGCCTGTCTCCTCAACCATCATTTGTAACAGAATATTCCTAATACCTTGCCCAAAAATCAAGCCACTGATTTTCTAGTAATAAGCGGGTCATTATTTCCCAAATCAGCTCCATCAAATTCCCCCAAAGTGGGCTATTCTATGGTAATAGTCTATTAATTATATCCAGAAAATCTTTATCAAGAACTGTCAATATACTTATGATTATATACCCTGATAGATGCTAGTTACGCCTTGAGGAGTCGACACAATTGGAACTACTCATATGCGTCATCAGCGTGAAAACCCTCATCTGAAAGCATGCTGGTCTAAAGCTGAAGCATTCTGCTATTGTCTTATATTAAAAACAAACACACTAATATGCTTCAGTTTGCAGTAGAGGGCTAAGTCAGTGGCGGATTAATATTATATCAATACAATATTCTCGACCGGCTTAAATGCCTTAGGTGGAATTCATTGATAGATATCCTTGGTAAGATTCTTGGGATGCATACATATCATCCGTGTCAATATGATCGACTGTATTCTAATAAACTGAATAGCTAGTGTCAGACCAATCAGATTATGACAAATTTACCCCAGAACTGAATAAAAATTTCTTTAAATACCGTTCATATTCCAAAGTAGAGGTGGAAATAAAAATTCCGTGAATCCATCATAAAGATTATGGACTGAAAACATTACTAACGTTAGTCAATTACGTTTAAATAGCTCATACCTCAGGGCTTCCACTTTCAAGAAGAACTCCTTTCAGCTTCCCTGCAGGCACAAAAAGTTGCTACCTGTCATCTTTGAGGTTTTACATAAACGTGCATATAATCAGAACCCCTATTGGAATCAATTGAAATGCAGTATTTCGAAGATAGAAGATTCAGTCAACAGATACCACAAAAACCAAACCCTCCCGGGAAGAAAATGATAAATGAGAAGAAATAGAGTGAGAAAGATAAAAGAGAAGACACCACACACAGATGATGGACACAGGGATTACCAGAGTCAATCCAGAATGTTGCCACTTTGGGATCAAAGTTCCCAACTTCAACAGTCTCTCCAACTGTAGATAACACACCATTAAAACAAACGTGTCACTGATAGGATAAAACACAAAGTACCATCTAAATAGAACTTCAGATTCGTGGCAAACAAGACATGTTCATACCATTGTCACCAAAGAACTGCCACCACACTTTCCTTGGGCTTCCTTCAAATTCAAATACTCTCGAGTAGAAATATGGCAGATAGTCATATCTAAATCAAGCAACAATCATTAATTTAGAGAGGGCCCTTTAATCAGACGCTCAAGAAAGAGAGGAGTTAAGAAGTGCATCCTACTTACGTGGCAGTTTGTGAAGATACTAAGGATTTAACACAATGCTGTGCAGACCGACGAGCATGATCAACATGCTCAACACGTGCAAGTCGGTTGTATATCTGTTCATACCTCGTCAGAAATATCATTAATACACAACACAAACTCATCTGTTGTTTGTTGTCTAGGAAAAAGTACCTTTAAGGGAAATGCTGCCACATCTCCAATAGCAAAAATTCCGGGTATGCTTGTTCTGAACTGGCCATCAACCTAAAATTTATATGTCGGAAAAAATTAGCCAGTGATGACTTCTTTCTTCGGCAAGTAATAATATTACCTATTTTACATTGTTCAGCAATTAAAATGAAAGTTAGAATATAGGCTAAGTCAATTTGTCTTGATCATCTAATTCTATAATCTGGCTAAGGAGCTTCTTGGTTTTTATGATTTTTCACTTAAAGACACAGAGCACATGTTTTTAATTTGGGAAATGATGACACTACTATTTTACTAGCAAAATCTTTTGTTTATGAAAGAGAATTATTTCCAAATAGCTTCTTTGGAGGTTTAGAAACTTCAGGATAAATATGATAGTCGTGCTAGTAGGTGTTCATGTATGAGCATGAGATACTGCATGAAAAAAGTTAAGTGCACTCAAGCTTTTACCTGTATTCCTCCCACAGTGCTACTTAAGCCAACACTTTCAAATGGACTAACGGCTGGTTTCGCTCCAATCCCAACGACTACCTGCACAACAACGCCATGCTTAAATATCTATTCATCTCTACCTCTATCTTGAATTAACCACCAAGGAAAGCACCAATTAAGTGACATTTAGATACGACTAACAAGAATGTGTACGAGTTTCAAGCAAAAACTCTACATTGTAACAAGAAAATTATCTACGTTACCGTGTCAGCTTCAATTGTAGAACCATTTCCAAGTTTAACACCAGCTACACGACCATCAGAACCAGCTTCTAGATTCTTTATGGAAGCACCCTGAGAGTATGAGATGGAAACAGATTAAATCCTTATTTTTTTCCGACATTCAATTAATTGGATTGTTCTAGCAATCCACTGCTTCCTCATCTCTCTCAGTCGATCACACCAAGGGGAATTGGGTTGGAGAAGAGGCAACTCAGGCAAGGGTAATGGAAAATAGTGAAAGAAGGGAAGAGGAAACCGAGCAATTACCTTGAGAAATTTGACACCATAATCTTGATAGAGTTGTTCATATTTTTTAGCCAGAGAAGGAGTAAACAATCTTGTCATGAGATGGTCTTCAGGAAAAATGATCTATATCACCAACAAATTGTGCAGGTCAAAATTATACAGATCAGGTAAATACATATATTAAAATTAGTCTGCAATCAGTCTTAAAATCACAGATTATTATTTGCTAAAGGAATTGCATCGAAAGTGAATTCTATCAATAACCATGATGCAATACAATGGTTACTCACAGTTGTATCAAGGTTCCATCCAACAGCTGCAGCTGCAACTTCCATGCCAATGTAGCCACCACCAACGACAACAACCTTCTTTGCTTTCTCCTATGGTATGGAATTTCTAGATCAGTAACAAGCCAACGCATATAGTTGACAGTCTTACGTAATTATTATAATTTGTGTGGTACTTGTGCATGTGTGTCTTGTAACCATATATTGCAATTTAGGACAGACATTAACAATTACCAGAGATGATATCAGTGAATTGGCATCTGCAACATCCCGAATATAATGAACACCTTGCAAGTTTCCTCCAATACTCTCAGGAAATCTGATACCAAAACAGGAAAAAAATATTCCATTTCGTCCATTAAGATTTTGATTAGAAGTCATCATTGAAAAATATACTCTCATAAAATAGTCATATTATAGATGTAAGAGAACATTGATTTAACTTGTTGTAGCAGATTGGAATTTGCTAGAAACAAGAAAACACTTGAAGTTGATAGCTGTAGCAAATATTATATTAAAGGAACTAATTAAGTATAAGAAAAATCAAAATCGTACCCTCAGTCCAGAGCTAAAGAGCACAAGTATTAACAATCTCAACATATGAAAGGACATGCCTCCTCATAAAGTACATCAGGCAGTAATTACAGTATGAACAGTACAAGATCACCATTAAGAAACACAAAAGTATTGATATCACAGTATAAGTCAAATCAGTTTCATGTTAAGGGGCATCAAAAGCAACAATTTGCTAACTAATTTTGGTATATCTACTTGTCTAGAAAAGGTTAATTTAACTAAGTGTAGGTTTCCATTGAATATGGTGGTATACATTTTCTAGGCATATCAATACTTTGTTTTCCTCTAACGTGCAGCACTGACTTCAATTAATCACAGTACTGGAACTACAAAATATTTTTGTTCAGATTGAAGTAAAAACTCTTGAGGTTACCAGAAACGGCGCGAAGGTAGCAGAGGAATTGTAAATATACCTAGAGGCAGTGCATCCAGTGGCAATTATTAGGGTTCCATACTTCAGCGATTTTCCCGAGTTTGTTCTTAAAGTCTGCTTCTCAATATCGATGTCAGACACTGGATCTTCATAGAGCATCTATTCAAAATGGAAAAGGTTGAGTAAAAATATTACCAAGTAATACACAATTTGGGATAGTACTATAAGGAAATAATTAGTAAAAAGTGGTAAGCTAAACTCTTTGAGAAGTTGGAACAAATGAAAATCTGAACATGCAACTGATATAACAAACAGATATACACTTCAGATTCAAATGCTGGTGTAGACTCAATTGCACCAGTTAGTTCGATTTTCTTTTCTTTTTTTCTTTTTGGTCTGTCTGTAGTTCAAATTAGAATAACTTTGATGTTAAACCTGGAAATAAATTTTTTGAATGAACTAAATGTCGAATTTCCTTTTATGAGAGCAAACAAAGTTACAGGCGCAAATCCTGTCCGATAGGGATATCCGTTGGCAACAACAGTATTTTACAGCATAAAATATGATTAACATTGACAAACTTATAATGTTCTAAAGATCAATTAATTCATTGTCAATAAGAGGACCTCCAAATTTGTTGAGATACAGTGCCATATCTATTGGTGTTAACATTACATGTAACTATGTAAGAGCAAAGAAGGGACTGTTACCTCAATCCCTTTCTCCTTGTACCATTCTGGCGTCTGCCTTTCACCACCTGAACCAACACATGTATGGAAACCCTACAATGACAACAATTACTTTCCCAAAAGGAATAAAGGAACAAACAATAAGGAGAAATGCTTCTACAAGAAATTAGCAATCAGCCCTTAGAGCGCTAAGTTGTTAAAAGCTTCCTGAGATCTCATTTATTGCCATATTTCACCATTTAATGAAACTACATAGTTTGTACTGCTCAATGATCATAATTTCTATAGAACTCAAGAACAAGGATATGGAAATGTAATCATTATTGACAAAGCACAAATTGCAATGTCATAAACTCACAATGACACCATGCTCACCGGTAAACGTGCTGGTTTTTTGTCCGAAGGGAATAAATAACCTTTTGTCAATGCTGGACGCTCATATGGTGCGTATGCCTGTATCAGAGCAAAGCATTCAGTCTATATATTAATAATTGAAAACATTACACATTCAACATGCAAGCTCAGGCAGAAGCTGATGAAACAGATTCATCCCCTTTCATACAAACACAAATTACTAGTCATGTATCAGATCATTAAGATCTCTAATATGATATGGATCATATTTGAATTACTCTAACAATAAATAATCAGTTATCAACCTTCACGCAATACTTGAGCTTAACAAATAACCATACACCGTGGTACGCAAGTGCAGACATAATAAAAACTGTATTAAAAAGCCATAATCTCTTTTAGTTGACCAAAACGTCTCTTCCTTTGAGCATAATTTCAAAAGTTATGAAATTTGTAATTACACAAGCATATGCATACACACAAAACTCTCCAGTCAAAGCCATAACCCCGAATTACACAGTTACTGTAGTGATACTTAACATTTCGATGGAGCATAATTCAATCAATGGACAATTAGCTATTGCTCACATAGAAATATGCACTACCTCTTTGGAGACAATGCACAGCTTTCCATCAGCCAATCCGTGCTCGACAAAAGTCCTAGCTGCATAACCAGCTGCATTTCCACCACCCACTATAACAAATCTGGAAAAAAAAAAAAAATGAAGGTAAATAGTGATGAAAGCAAATTAACCTCCTAAAAGCAAATGGTGCAATAATTAGAAGGCTGACAATAATTACTCTCGATTTTCATTAGCGAAAGAGGAAGCCGAAACGGTGAATCTTCGACGGAATCTTCTGGAAGACGACTGAGAAATGTGATTCACTGAAGCTGACTGAGGATACAAAAGGGAGAGGCCATGCTTCAGCGTAAGCGCGTGCGAAATACTCGCCATTCTTGCTCTACAAACTGTAAGTAGAAAAAATGAGAACAGAAGTGCAGAAATGAATTGAAGTTTGAGAAATTGAGAGGAAGGCTGGACCTGAAGAAGACATTGGGGATGCAGATGATGAGCTTTTATATACTCTTGAAAATAAAATAATGGTCAAAGGAGGGGTTTGTCGTTTAATTTAATAGTGGCTCTTTTGAAGATTCAAGAGTCGTTAGATTAATCGTGTGTGTCTGTATATACGGCGGCGATTGGCGGAGTGAAAGGGACGTCATAAACAGTGGTGGATTTTTCCGGTAATCTGGTATGGGCTGCCACTACACTTTCTATTTTTCTAGCTAAGATTTTATACAACTGTCATATTGCAATTGAGTTCTTCTTTGACATTAAATCTCGGTATATATTTTAACTAGTATTTCGATTTTTTAGTCTTCATTATTTTTTTGGGCTATTCGACGACCCATATAGAGTTTTTGGTCCTAAACGGAACATCAGAGGTCCACGTATAGCAACCTTCATAAAAATAAATCCATAATCCAAGCCCAAAAGATATTCATCCAACCATCCAATTTAAACACAATTCTAAAAATCGTTAGTCGCTAGTCGATTAATTTATTGGGGTCTAGCGCTTAGAGCGCATAGACGGTGCCTAGGCAGCACCACCTTACGCAAATAATATAATTATTTAATAAAAAAAATTAAAAATAATAAAATAAACACCACCACCTTTAGATTTTAAAATAATTTAAAATGGTGAAGGGGAAATTATTAAATTTGGGGTGTGAGAAGAAATTAAAATTTTAAAGGGCACATCTAAAGTCAAACACACTAACAAGGTAAAAATATAAATAAAAAAGAAATAAAAAATTTATAAAAAAAATTAAATAAATTAAATTAAATTAAATTAAAATTTAAAAAAATTATAATTTTGGCAGTTAGGCACATTAGTCACCGCCTAATCGGCCTAGTCGCCACCTAATGCGAGGAACGGCTTTTTTGCCCGATTTTAGCGTAAACGATCCCTAGGCCGAAATTTAGAACACTGAATTTAGGTTCGCCATAATTAGATGATCCAGAGAAGCGCAACAAAAAATAATAATACACATAATTTAATCTCTTAATTCTGAGAATATTAGGTAAAAGAACGTACTTAGAAATGAAACCTATGATCTATTATTAAAGTACCAAATCGAATATCTATAACAATATCAGAGACTCTTATTTATACTGATCCTCGAATTACGGGATAATTTATACATTAATATAAAAGTGATTTAAGTTTCAACCAATTTATGTTTATCTTATTTTATCCTTTTCAAATTTAAATATTCGGAGGATAATATCATAATTTCCTAACATATCTGAATTATTATATTTCAATCCTAATTGTATTATAATCACATATCCTAATTATATACCATATATTACGATCCTAATTTGTAATCCTAATTGTATAAGTATACATATCCTTATGTATGAAGAATGCTGAGACTTCTACTAGAAACTCACCTCCATCATCTCTCTTCAGAACTTTCAGCGCCACTAAAATCAAACATTACATTGCAAAGCAGGTAATACTTTTTTCTTTTTATTTTCTAAAAAACTACATAATCTATCTTGATTAAAATCTCTATGTCCTTGTTTAATTATATGATTTTCAATACTAAATTTAATAAATCGATTAAAAATTGTACATTACGAAGTATTTTGCCATGGAGAATGAAATACAAGAAATATCAATTAAAAGTTGGACTTGAAATGATTTAAAATTATGAGTTTAATTTTACATGTTATACGCTATAATTCATTTTTGGAATTTTGATATGATATACATAGGGATGACAATGGGTCGGATGTGGGGCAGGTTTGACTAAATTAGTAATCTGTCCTGTAAAAGAAATTCTGAATCCATAACTCGTTTCGCCCCACCGAATTTACCCACCCTACCCGAAGTGCAATGAAATCAAATCAAATATTAAATAATTTATCAAATAAACAACATAACATATAATGAAGACACAAACTACTGGATAACTCAAAGAATCATCAATTACTCATTCAACAGAGGTGAGAGGGGGTGTGGACTGCTTTAGAATATTTTGGTTTGTGTTATGCATGTATAAAATTATAAAATATTTATATATTTAATATACTGGGTCCGGTTAGGGACGGGTTTAGCAAAATCCTTTATCCGCTTCCTTCCCACTAAAACCCTTTTGGTGGTTTTTAATGGGTCTGATCGAAGCGGATTTCACACATGTTCAGGTTTAAACTCATTCCATTGTCATCCCTAGATATCATACATGTCATAAATATGATAGAGAATTCGAGGCTACTCTAAATTGCATGAATTAATAATGAAGTCGTTTGATTTTTGCTCTTGAGAAGTATAGTAGACAAAATAATTGTTCTAACAGGATGCGAGAAAAATAAACAAACGAGAATAAACGAACACAGAATTTACGTGGTTTACTAACAATGTTTTAGCTACATCCACAGACAAAAGACAAGAAACGTATATTATGTGATCAGAATGTTTACAAAGTACAGAAAGACCCTCGGTCAAATAATAGGGCTATTTATAACCCCCTAACCAACTGGGCCTAACACAAAATCAGTCCCAAACATAACATATATCGTAAAGGCCGATCAACTCACAGTAGGGTTCAAGACATTCCAACAATAATATCTACAAAATTAGTCAAATTAATTTACATATTAAATTTCTATGAGTAATACATGTTATAATTATATAATAAAATCTCGGAGTCTACATTTTACTTGCACGATGATATATATATATATATACATATAAAAGTACTTTGGGTTAAAAAAAAATTGGTTGAACTTGTTATAATGCGGGTGGTGTCGTACAAGCGGATTAATCGCTCTCCAAGAAACACACAATAATAATAATTTCGTATTGCCATCGTACATAAGTCTGAAACCTCCTTCACCTACTTAACCCTGAGAAATCAAGGAACAAATTCAAATCTCGAATCGCTTATAGAATGTGATTTCTTGGAGAGCATTCTCGATTTTTGGCTAACGTTGGAGAACTCGAAAAACGAATTGAATCGTCATCCTCGATGTTTGGCTAACATTAAGAAACGAACTGAATACGAGATTTCTTGGAGAGCACTCATGATTTTAAAGAGGTTTGTCTTTACTAATTATTTACATTCAAAAAATCGATTTCTTATAGGTATATTATTATTTTTAGAGTAAACTTCCTTGAAAATAGTGTTGGATTTGTATATTGAAAGCAAAACTTTTTATATACAATGTTTCCAGTTATTCACTGTTTATCTCCTATCTGATAATATTTGCATTTTCACTATGTATGTGTCCCCATATCTCTTGCAAATAAGTAGATCCTATGGTGTGTTGAAGATCACAGAAGATCATATGATTGGTTAAACTTAAAGAGATATAAAATGTAAATCACAGCTTAGACAACTTGAGGACGAGTTGTTGGTTTAGGCTGCAGTATTAAGTAGAAATAGTTTATCTTGACTATTTACTTATACTGGTACGTATTTACGTATTGATAGGATCACAGTGAGATATATTCTTCTGCCTGACCTTAGTGAAGAACTAGAGATCTCGGTGACTTATAATAATGTAAAGCCTAAATATGATTACAGTTATGAATGCTTGTTTGTGTGTCACTTTGATTTACTATGGACAAGAGTTAAGATATAACTTTTATACTATGTATTTTTTGTGACAGCAACTTGCATATAATAATTGGTAATTTGTATTTTAAGTAACCATATCTGTTTAGGATGATGATATCCCCTTAAGGAGCTCAAAAGGTTTATTGTACTAAACCCTGCAGGTTGATTAAATTCAGGTACAATAATAAGGTTGAGTGGTACTACTTAAGGAATAAATAAGAAATTAATTGATTTAAGATGTCAGAGGCTTTAATTAATTAATGGATATTCGATATCTTAAGTACGGAGATTAATTAAGTCTAATTCAAGCCCCGACTCAACTCGGGAATAAAGGGGTAAGTCAGTATTAATTCTCTAGTGGAATGAATTAATATTTATGAATTAATTATGTTCTGGGCTGAACAAGGAAGAATTAATTCATAGTTAGGCCCATCTTTATTTCTTGTATTTGATCCCTGGAGTGGCCCATATAGACTATTCCAAGTAGGAATAGAGAATTAAATTTCTAATCCTAGAAGGAATTAAACTACCAGGCTTGACCCACACTCAACCATGTATTATAAATAAATGGTCTCTCATTCTGTGAAAAAGAAGAATTAACACTAAAAAAGATCATTGAATAGAGAGAGAGAGAGAGTAGGCGGCGGCGGTTTAAGGTGTTCCTTCCCACTTGGAATTCTTCAAAGTTCGTCGTCCATCCGACGTTGAGGATTGAGTAGGGGATACAGTCCAGAAGGTTAAGACCGGAGTCAAAAATCATTCAATTAGAAATCGACCTCTTGTGTAAACAACTATCAGGTCGAATCCCTTAACTCCTATGTGTTATAGGTGCATGTTAGGGTTTATATAAATTTATAGATCCATCTCTAGGGTTAATTAATAAAGATACAAATTATGACAACCAAGAAGGGTCCTAGGGAAAGGGATTAATTATATTACTTTCTACAAGAGTATTATAATAGATATAAATCCTACAAATAGTTCCTCTAAATTTACATATAGGGGGATAATAAAAGGATAATTGTGATGAATGATGATCAAGATGGATAAGTAGAGTAATGCTTAACCGTCCTGTAAATTATGCACACTACAAATTCTAAATAAGGTGATGCACCTCTACTGTTAATCATTTATTACGTCGTTACATATATGAAATTTGCATCTTGCTCACAACATATATACAGACAAAACAAGAAGTTCATTAACTTTTTAACTAGCAACAATTAAGGGAAACTAAAGGAGAAAAGATCCTATCAAAGAAACACAAACTCCTTGCATATTGTTTGTCTAAGTTATTTAGTTAGTGTAAATAAAGTAGTATTCTTCAAGTGATATGAATTATTTTATCATAATTTCCAATATGATATGAACAAGACGTGGTTTAAGATGATGATGCATTCCCTGTTCCATGGATTCACATTAGCGCAATTGGGGACATAGGCATAGAGGCCGTGTAGAGAGTGACCTTCTGCACTCTGCCTCTATCTCTCTCTTAATCAAAACAGTTAATAAATTTGAAATAATTTACACAATAGAAACTCAAAATAGTGTTCACACCACCTTTATTGATAATGTTACAATAATAAAAGACAAAAACTTATTTGTGTTAAATTGATAATGTACACATGACATCATTTACTTGTCTCAGATAGTTCTTAGAACTGATAAGAAAGGGGTAAGTATTGTTCATCTATTAAATAGTGATACATATTCTTCCGCATGAATTTTAATTTCTGTCTTATTACTTAATTTTTCAGTTTAGCATTTTCTAGGGAAGTGCCACAGTTTGACATTGAAGATGTTTTTATTGCTAAAAGTACTTGACAAATAGTCAATTTCAGTAATAAGATATTCATCTCTTTTACAGGTGAGTATTCTTGGAGGCTTCTCGGAAGAGGATATAGAAATTTTATATTTTGAAGTACTTAGGAACAATTAAAAAAAGGTGAGCATCTACCAGAGCACTAAAGTACAGTCCAAGGATATTTCGACCATATACTACCGATTTGCAGCATCAAGTAAGAATTTACCTTTTGTGTTCAAATTATTCCTTTGAAATTTTCATGTTTCTTTTGGTAAGAATTTTAGTAATTTTAAATTTTATAAACAATAGATTTTTTTCAATATTGGTTATTAAATATTAACAAAATAACAATTTATGCATTATTGTTCAGAGAATTGAATAGTGAAATATTAATTCTAATATATCTATTATTGAAATCTTTCCTATAAGGGAAAATTAGTAAAAATTAACATGATATCTCTTATATGTATAAAATTTATAATTCCACTTTTTTTTGTTTTTTGTTTTTTGTTGTAAAATCAGATGTCAACAACAAGTCCAATAACAACAGATGTTTATCGACAAAAGAAACATGCAAGGGAAACAATAAGTATGCTAACTTAGGTGTTGTTGAAAAATATAAATATAAAGATAAAGTTGGTAGCAAAAAAAAAAAAAAACACGTGTTGCGGAAATTCCATGCCAATCAAATGGTAAGTCACTTTACATTTTAAAGAAAAAAATAGTGTATTAAAGTAAATAAGTTTTATATTTATTTATAACTCTAATTTATCTATTATGAAATTCATATTGTTTTAGGAACAAGAATTTTTTAACCTAAACGCACACACAAACATGAATTGGAAAAAACTTCCGAATTGCATTTATTGTGGTGCTGTAGGATTTGAGTACGGACCACCAACAATTTGTTCCGATAATGGAAAGATTCAACTTTCCTCTATTGAAATTTCTGACGAATAATACAAATTGTTTACTTTAGATTCAGAAGAAGGTGTTGAATTCAGAAAAAAATACTAGATTGTACAATGGTAGATTCTATTTTACTTCATTTGGAGTTAATACGATAAACAACTCGCATCTGGAAGGCATGTAGTTTATACCTTTAGAGCACAAGGCATGACTTATCATACTCTTCCAAGACTGAAAGCAACTAGAGATTGTCCATAATATTTTAAATTGTATTTTGTTGACACACATAAAGAGGTTCAAAATAGGCTTAGTGTGTTGCAAAATTCGTCTTTGTCAGAAGAACTTATGAAGAAACTCATACGAATCCTTAAAGTAAATTCATACTCAAGACTTTTTCGAAGATTAGAATAATATAGTATAATGAAGAATGTTCATCTTCAAATTCAAAAGATGTCAATTTAGATCAACGATTGTATAATTCTCTTATAACAAATCAAGTTGCAGCTATTTGGGTAGAGGGTAATAATGGAAATACACCATATATGTACTAGGACAAATTTGTGATGTTACAATTTCCCTTGGATTACATATATTATTTATTACTCCCTGCGTTCCATATTAATTGACATTATAGGATGAAATGAAAGAATTAAGGATTTGGTATTTTGACAGATATACCCTCAGGTAAAGATTTGACCAAATCAAAATATCTCTGATAGATTGAAAAATAGAGATATTTTAGGGTTGAGTCCAGGGAGAAAATTGGTAGAATTAGTGAATAATATGTAAAACGTCAATTAATTGAAAAAGAGAAGAACATCCTAAAACGTCAATTGATATGGAACGGAGGGAGTATTAGTTAATTTAGTAAAAAGGTTGTGGATCTTATTCTACATACCATTTTTTAACTTTTACTTAACTGACATTTTAACAATTTCACTATTTTAGGACAAAATTTATAGACTTTTTTTTTTACAAAGTAGGTTACTATTTAGATATGTTCAATTTCACTTAATTATATGAGAAAGAAGTGGTCTTGTGATAAAATTATGATTCACTTACACAATTCTCCGAGAAAATTATTTATTCTTTGAGTACTTTTCGTTGAAAACATTTCGAAATTGCTAAAAATAAAAATAAATAAATAAAAAATAAAAAACAAGTACGAAAATATAATTACCAAAATTAATATATTAAGTGCCACTCGTATAACACACATGCCAAATTCTAGTAAATAAATATTACTACTTAATGCCAAAAAAAGACTGATAAAACGCAATCCGCTATCACCAGAATACTTACGAAAAATACGAAACAAGAAAATAACCAAGCAATAAGACACAAGGTTTACGTGGTTCGATCCGGAGATCTACGTCCACGGGAAAATGATGTCCCTACCGGGCTCCTTTTCTTTCTCTTTCTTTGTTATTGTTTACAAGCACTCTCTTTTTGATCAAAAGTTCCAACCCCCTTTCTCTCTCTAATTCTACTATTTATATCATACAAATTACAGCCCTAACTATATTCCTACAATTGAGGCCCCTAACTATATTCCTGCAATTAAGGCCATGAAACTTGCCTTTGTGATTGGGAGGAAATCGTGGGTCAGATCTTTCCTCCCTCTTTCGCTGCCGTTACAAACCAATTATCAAATCTATACTTGGGCCAATTCTTGAGCTTCCAACTATAAACAACTTGGGCCGGCCTGCGACCTTAGGCAACTTGGGCCTTACTTACCAGATGCCCCTCCCCCAAAGAAGCCGAAGCAGAAGGATTCGGCTTTGTAAAGTAGATAAGGTAAGCCAGGAGTGCCGGAGTCGAGAAAAGTAAGTCCTGAGGTCCCTCAAACGGGGTTGAGAAAAAGTAAACCCCGAGGTCCTTCAAACGGGGTTGAGAAAAAGTAAACCCCGAGGTCCTTCAACCGGGGTTGAGAAAAAGTAAACCCCGAGGTCCTTCAACCGGGGTTGAGAAAAAGTAAACCCCGAGGTCCTTCAACCGGGTTTGAGAAGCTTCTTCAACACGAGTGATGAGCACAACTGAGGCGCGTGACTGACAGCTGTACACAGTATTCGAGTAAGCGCGTGTGAAACGGCGCATATTGCTGGTTTCGAGGCGCGTGTGTGGCACGTGAAGATCAGGACCGTTGATTTTAAACCATCGAATCGTTACCGTTGCTGAATGTATAAGAAAATGAGGGAAATCAAAAACCCTTCACCTTCTTCTTTTGCAGTTATCTGAATCGTGCATCAGAGAAATCCGCTATTGTGCCAACTTGTGACGATAGAATATCTCTCACCAACCAACCAAAGAAAACAAGTAAGTATGTCTATCTCATCTTCGTCTTCATCTAGGGTGGAGGAGGTAGGCACAGAAGGGGTGCCTTTTAGAGCACCTCCTATCCGAGTGATCTTCCCCGTGAACAGCGAAAGTAGACAAATCCATCGAGGTGATCTTAGTGAAATAAGAGTGGAGGCAGTAAGTTTTCCCCGGTGTGAGGAGGAAATAGAGGGATTCGAGGTAGCAGGGGTAAGACCCACTGTAACTGAGACTCAAATTACGCGATGGGTGCCAAATTTCTTCTTACCCTTTGACTTGGAATTCATTATTCCCGAAGATAATGACAAAGCCTGTTGCCCTCCCAAAGGATTCATATCCGTGTACATAGATCAACTAGCCGTAGGATTGAGGTTTCCTCTGTGGGATTTTACAATAAAATTGTTGGATTATTATGGAATAGCTTTAGGACAATTAGGACCTAATGCTGTAAGGCAGGTGGTAGGTTTTTTAGTGGAGTGCAGCAAGGGGGGATTGGTGCCTAGTATTAGTTTATTTAGGCATTTCTTTCAATTGAAAACGATGGGGAAAAATAAAGGTTGGTATTACCATAACCCCAGGCCGGGAAAAAGATTTAAGGTTAAGAATCCGAGTAAAATTGAAGGATGGAGAGGGAAGTTTATTTATGTTAGGCAGACAACAGTGCTGCCCAAGTGGCAAATGTTAGAGGTAGTAGATAGTGCCCCTGCAGGGGAACCTAGGGGTGTGGATGTTTTGAAGAGAGCCGGTGTACTGGAGTCCAGATTTCCGGAAGAAGTCCTAAACAAAGCTGGGTTGAGCCCGTATTATTCCAGATGGGCTGCTGGAACTTCAGATTCCCAAGAGAAAAGTACCCCAACCGGGACTGATTCTGACAGGACACCGAGCATATCTAAGGGGGAGAGAACGAAAACCAGGGCAGAAGTAGAGGGTAGGGCTTTTATTCCTGTATAAATTGTATAAGATAAACTTGTCAATTCCCTGAATAATTGTTTGTCATGTGCAGTGGGTAAGTTCAAGAGTGCCGCCAGGAAGAGTACAGAAGCCAGCTCCGGGGGACAAGAGGATAGGTCTAAAACCCCGGAGCTACAAAGAACAGCAGCTGGAGGTAGCCACGGAGCTGACCCCGAAGACAACATTCCACTCTCCGGGTTTACGCCAAGTACCAAGAGAAGGATCACCTCTCCAACAACACCACCGCCTCCCAAAAAGGCGCATATGACCTCGGCTCACGAGGTATCATCGTAAATAGTGTTATTATACCTCGCATACGCCCATCATAATAGTGGGGCAATGCAGGGGCAAGGAGTGGAGATAACGGCGGCCGGAGCCGAGCTTGAAAAACTGCTGGAGCCAATCCGCGGACTAGTGGGAAGATTGGAGAAAGAATCTACCCAAGACAAAGTAACCGAGCTAGAGGCCGAGGTTGCCAAATTACGGGCTGGATTCGCGGAGGCTCAGAAGAGTGCTAGAGCAGCCCGAGACAGGGCAGTACTTGCCGAGAGAGAAGCGGCCAGGCTACGCGAACAAGCCGTCGAGGTTGCTGTGATGAGAAGTGACCTAATTGCGACACGGGAAGAGCTGAACAAGGCGATCGTGGGCCAGGGAGCTGTACTAGAGACTTTCGCCGAAAAATTGATGCAAACAGAGACATTCCTGAAGTTTCTGAGCACGTTCGTGGCTGCAGGTGACACGGCCACAAAAAGCGAGCTGTTGGAAACCGTATATGATAAATACCCGGAGGTCAATGTTTATGATAAGGACTTCGGGTACAACTATGATGCAGTAGGGAACGAAGATGGTGCATATTTTGAGGCGTTGATGAAAGCTCCGAAGTGGCCATTGATCGAGGCCTTAGCCAAGAAGAACACAATCCTCACTCCCGAAATCATTAAACGGTGTAATGAAGACCAGGATAAGGACTTCTTGGGTTTTCGCAACGGTTTTTATGTACGGGAGTTAAGGAACCGAGCTCCTATTCCCCGCAAAGAAGCTGTTAGGCCTTCCGTCATGATCGAAGGCCCTAGCAAGGCAGCAGAGGTTGCGAGTGACGTTGTAGAGGCCTCGGGAGGAAAAGAAACCAACCCCACCCCCGGAGAGGTCAGTGACCTTCCAACTCATGAGCAGAATGTAGGGTAGATGATCTGTAAAAAGGATTCCGTTGTATTTTCTTGCTTTGTAATGAACAACTTTGTATTTCCGGAGAAATAAACAATGTTGAAACATTTTTATGGATATCAAATGTTGCTACTTTCCTATCCGAAGAATGTACATGTATTCGTAAGGTCTAAAAACCGAGGTGTCTCCTTTGCCAGGAAAATATTGAAAACCCATATGAAGTAATAAAGCAGCTTCAATCATCAATAGTTTGGCTACAGAAAGACCGAGATATGTTGATGTTGCATGAAGTCCCACGGTTATCAAGGAATTTATCATTAGTAGAGAAGAGATGCGTAGAAGCGGAGAGCTCATGGAAAGAATCTGCACAACAAATGAGGCAGTACAAAGCGCAGTGTGTGTTAAAAGATCTGGAGTTGGAGCAACTCCGTATAAACCAACAAGAGTGTGAGCATTTGCTTGTGGACGGCGGACGATTATCAATTCAAGAGGTTCAAGCCCGGAGAGCCGAAATCCGGGAAGACGTCCAGCAGCGGAGCGAGCAAGGTGATGCCAATGATCCTGAAGTCATAAGGAACCGGTTGGTATTATGATTTCTGGTAGAGCTGCAAAAGAAAGTGGAGGCTCGGAACGAAGCTTTGAACATTGCAGAGCAAGAAGAACAAGAACACAGCCGCAAGAAAAAGCGTCGGGGCAAGAAAATAAAGGCCGATTTCCAAGAGAAGATATTGTCGGCGGACCAAACTGCAGGTGTCGGAAAGACCAATAACATGCCCGAAGTGATATCGAGCGTGCCCCAAGAACCGGAAGAAACACACGTGATGGAGCCGGAGGCAAGTGGATCGACAGTTGTAGCGTTGGCCAAGGAGATTGATGAGATGCCTGCTGAGGAGTGGGATGCTATAGAATGGGCGAACACTCCGGGGAGGGAACGGAGAAAAAAACCAGTGCCTCGGAAGTCACCAAGCCTCCTCGTCAGAAAACCGGGGAAGGCATAACTAAAACCCCCGAGGTGATGGATCCATTAGCACCACTAGAATGGGGCCATGCAGAATGGATCAATATGTCAGGGCCAAGGATAAGATCCGGACACGCTGCAGGTGACCGGGGTCCCCAAGGGACAAGTTATAGGTATGGGACCGGAGTCCGTAACCGAAGCGAAGTAGAGCGTCGTCGGAACGCGCAAGAAGCATCCCGGAGGACGAGGAATGCTCGATCAGAGACAAGGCGACGCGGTTTCGCGTACTGGTTCGGAGAAGGCTCCGACCAACGTCCGTAGATAGTAGCACAGCTAATACCCAACCAAAGTTAATGTAATGAAAGAGTAATTAGTCTGTTGTAACTTATATATGACTAGTTAAAAAATGTTGCTTGTTTATTCTTTTTTTTTTTCTTTTTTTTTTTAAGGACAAAGACACTTAAATAGATTATCAAGAGTGTGTAAAGAAAATGAGTTGAAGTCCGGAGACAAATCTATAGCGCCTTGTAATCTCTGATCGAATGAGATAGAATTTGAATAGAACCCTGAGGTTTAAATATGTAACTTCAACCGATTTTAGGAATTGAGTAATGGAGTCTGGAGACATGTATTATATACGACGGATCGAAAATAATTGTTCGGAAACATGTAATATAAAGATATCGGGGCGTCCCCACGGTATCACAAACACGTAATAGCCAGACCAGAATAGTATGATTAACCGAGCAAACTTATCATAATAGAAACAAATTATGCAAGAGATAGGAAATCGAAGTAAAACTAACAGTGTTTAGAGAAAAAACTTTCGAAGATTAGTAACATGCCAAGTCCGAGGTACTGGGGTACCATCAACACGTGCAAGCTGATAACTCCCAAGGGGGTGAACAGTGACCACACGATATGGTCCTTCCCATGCTGCATGGAGCTTGCCCTCGGGCTGGGCCTTACTGGCGGAGTTGCGCCGGAGCACAAGATCACCAACCTTAAACTGTGTATTCCGAACTCGAGCATTATAATACCTCGCTGTCTGCTGTTTATTTTTGGCCTGTCTGATAAAAGCTTGTTCTCGGCGATATTCTACTTCGTCAAGGTTGGTACGAAGAGCATCCTCGTTCTGTTCTGGATTGAAATTCAGCACCCTAGGACTGGCTACACCGATTTCCGCTGGGATGACAGCTTCGGAGCCGTAGGTTAGGCTAAAAGGAGTTTCGCCAGTAGCAGAATGTGGTGTAGTGCGATAAGCCCATAATACCTGAGGGAGTTCATCAGCCCAAAGTCCTTTAGATTCACCTAGGCGTTTCTTAATGCCTTCAACAAGTGTTCGGTTTGTCACCTCGACTTGGCCGTTAGCCTGGGGGTGGGCCACCGAAGTGAATGCCTGTTTAATATGTAACTCCTCGCACCAAGAACGGAAAGGGTCATTCGCAAACTGTTTCCCATTGTCAGAAATAATGGTGCTAGGAATACCAAATCGGCAGACAATGTTCTTCCAAACAAAATTAAGAATCTTCCTTCCAGTAATGGTAGTGAGTGGTTCAGCCTCGACCCACTTGGTAAAGTAATCCACCGCGACCACTAAGAATTTAAGACCACCTGGAGCTAAAGGAAAAGGGCCACGATGTCTATGCCCCATTGAATAAAAGGCCACGCACTCTGTATGCCTGTCAGTTCAGTTTGAGGTAAGTGTTTAATCCGTGAATGCCGCTGACAATTCTCGCACTTTGACACTAGCTCATGCGCATCATTAAAAAGTGTAGGCCAATAATATCCCCATCGGAGTGCTTTTTTGGCAAGAGTCCGGGAACCAATATGGTTTGCGCATGAGCCTTCATGTAATTCCTTAAGGATGTAATGAGCCTGAACCGGGCCAAGGCACCGAAGACTGGGCTGAAGATAAGATTGCCTGTACAAAACTCCGTCATGTAAAGTGTATTTTGGTGCTTTTAAGACCACCTGTCGGGCTTGTAACTTGTCATTGGGTAGGGTTCCATCCTGTAAATATTGGATAATGGGTGTCATCCAAGTAATTTGGGAATCAGTGATTACCGAGATAGGCTGTTCGTGGATTGACTGATGAGACATCTCTTCTACAAGTACATCAGAAGGTATATTTGAGGGAGCCGCGGAGGCCAGTTTGCTAAGAGCGTCAGCTTTTGTGTTCTCTTCTCGGGGAATCTTGTGAATGTGAGCAGAGGCAAATGTGTGTAGGAGACTTTGAGCTAAAACCAAATACCGTTTCATGGTTTCCTCCTTTGCTATATATAAGCCATTGATCTGACTAGAAACCACCTCGGAATCAGTGTATAGTCGAATATGTGCAGCTCCTAAAGTCTTTGCAAGACGAAGGCCCGCAAGAATCGCTTCATATTCAGCTTCATTATTCGTGACTTTGAAGTTGAAGCGCAAAACATACTTGACTTCAACATTGTCAGGTCCATTGATGATGACCCCGGCACCACTTCCCCGTGTAGCGGAGGCACCGTCTACATGAACATGCCATCGTTCGGTTTCAACACTGGGATCAGTAGGGGAAACGTGTTCAGGATGTGCGTCGGAGTTTGGACACTCATAAGTAGCTTCGGCTAGAAAATCAGCCAGGGCTTGGCCTTTAATAGCGTGATGAGGAAGAAATTGAATGTCGTGCTCTCCCAACTCTATTGCCCATTTGACAAGTCGACCTGAATGATCGGGCTTACTCAGGATTTGACGGATTGGTAGGTTTGTAAGAACGTTAATAACATGTCCCTGAAAATAGGGACGGAGGCGGCGGGCCGCCATAACCAATGCCAATATGGTCTTTTCAATGATTGAGTATCGGATTTCTACTCCTTGTAAAGCTCGGCTGGCAAAATATACAACCTTCTGAGTCCCATGGTCATCGCGGACAAGAGCCGCGCTGATGGCTTCATCAGAGGTGGACAAATATAGATACAGGGGTTCTCCAGCAATCGGGGCAGAAATAATGGGAAGTTGACGGATGTGTTGCTTTAAGGCCGTCAAAGCTTCCTCACATTGGGGAGTCCACTCGAACTTCTTAACCTGTCGTAACACCTTAAAGAAAGGAAGTTGCCGTTCAGCCGCTTTAGATAGGAACCTGTTTAACGCGGCTAATCGTCCAGTAAGGCGTTGAACATCCTTTTCCTTCTGGGGTGTTTTGAGATCGAGGATATCCCTAATTTTGGAGGGGTTAGCTTGTAGTCCCTGAGGAGAGACCATGTATCCTAAAAACTTGCGTGAACCGACCCTGAAGGTGCATTTCGCTGGATTTAAGCGAAGATTATGGCGTCGAAGTACTTCCAGTGTTTCAACAATATCCCGAACACATGCATCAAAAGTTCGACTCTTGATGACTAGATCATCGACATAGACCTCCAGATTTCGTCCAACTTGGTTCTGAAAGACATGATCCATCAACCTTTGATAAGTGGCTCCAGCATTCTTGACCCCGAAGGGCATCTTTTTGTATGCGAAGATTCCGAAGTCCGTTATAAATGCTGTCTTGATCGCGTCATTCTTATCCATGTGAATTTGGTGGTATCCCTTATATAAGTCCAAGAAACAGAGCGCGGGATGTCCAGTAATGGCTTCAGCCTTCTGGTCGATAGAAGGTAATGGATAACAATCCTTCGGACAATATTTATTCAGATCAGTAAAATCCACGCACATTCTCCACGTATTATCAAACTTTAGGACTAGAACAGGATTTGCCAACCAGGTCGGATAATGGACTTCGAAAAGGATATCTGCCTTTACCAATGCTTCAACTTCTGTGTGAATAGCAGCTTTTCTGTCGGGAGCAAATTGTCTTCGCTTCTGATGTACTGGTTTGACTGCGGGGTCAATGTTCAATCTGTGAGTAATCAAATCTGGTTATACACCGGGCATGTCTAAAGGTGACCAGGCGAAGACCTCTGAGTATTCTCGCAATACTTGAACGATGGCACTGTGAAGTAGGGGTAAATGTATAGCACCGACCTTAACAGTTCGCTCGGGCACATTTGGATCAAGAGGGACTTCTACTACCTCATCACCAAGAGGTTGAATTGGTATTGATTCAAGCCCGGGGGTATCTATTTGAAACTGTGGTTGAAGTGTCTGTGCAGTTCGTGGTTTGAGTGCAACAAGCATACATTGCTTAGCCATCTTCTGATCGCCACGGATGGCTATGGTTTCGTAGGGTGAAGGACATTTCATCGTTAAATGAAATGTGGAACATATGGCTTGGGCAGGAGTAAGCCAAACCCGTCCAAGAATCATATTATAAGGAGACGTAGATGACACCACATAAAAGTCGACAAAAACTGTTTTGATTGCAGGATGAGTACCTACCAAGGCTGGTAGATTAATAATCCCTTCTGCGCGAACTTCCCCTTGTGTAAATGTCTGCAAAGGTCCTGGAGCAGGCCGAAGCAAATCTCGAGATATGCCCATTTTTTGGAAACAATCTGAGAAAATAACACTTACAGCTGCACCATTATCAACGTACACCCGTTTGATTATAATATTCGCCACAGTCATATCAATGATTATAGCATCAGTGTGAGGCGTGCATTCGGGTACGGGGTCGTCCTCAGTAAAACTTACTGTCTCAGTATTGTGGAAACGTTTGTGACGGGGTTCCTCTGGAGGAGGTCTGCGAGCTTCTGCAATAAGAGCTTTGCGGGACACTCCTGCTGGCTGTGTACCATAGATCATATGGATAACACTATTAACAACATGAGCTGAGGGATTGGTCCCTTCTTCTTGGGGAGGAGGAGCAGGCAATAAGCGAGGTTGTTGCTGTTGAGCACTGCGTCTGCTTCCCTGATCTTGTTTTGGGTAATGGTTATTCCCGGATCTGTTATTCGGCCATTGTGACCGACCTTGTTGGAAGCTACGATTATTATTGCCAGCTCGGTTCTGGTGTTGGTTTCCACCTCGGTGCTGTGGTCTATTGTCTGATTGAGCAACATATTGACGAAAATACCCCTGCTTTATACACTCTTCGATTTCTTTGCTGAGTTCTCGGCATTCTTCAGTATCATGCCCGTGGTCATAATGGTATTCACACCACTTGGTACGGTGTCGTTTGTCAGCCGGGGCTGTCATACGAGGACAAGGTTTTAGATCAGCCTTGTGGATGGCATGTATTTCGGTTCGGGACCGATTTAAAGGTGTTAGTTGGGGCAGATCGTGACGAGTATCGGGTCGACCTCCGCCCAGTCGGTTGAAGGCACTGGTACGGGTGTTAGACCCAGATGGTCCTTTATCTAATTGTCTCTTGGCAACAGATTTTTCCCTCTTACGTCGGGTCTGCTCGTCTGCCTTAGCAAACCGCCCAACCACATGATAAAGAGCTCGGGTAGTGACGGGAGTATTACGGACTAGCTCGGTGTATAGTGGTCCGGCCCGTAATCCGTTCATAAAAGCTGTGACAATGATATTATCTGGCTGATTGCCTACCTTCAAACTTTCAGTCATAAAACGTTCCAGGAATTGAGAGATGGTTTCTCCTTCTTTTTGTTCCACGTTTATCAGGTCGGCTAAAGTGGACATAGGCTTTGCACGTGCTTCAAAACGTGCCCAAAAGTGTTCAGCAAGTTCTCGGAAAGAGGATATGCTATTGCGGGGAAGAGAGTCAAACCAAACTCGTGCCTCATCCTGGAGGTACTCAGGGAAGATCTTGCAATAGTGAAGAGATGCGGTGTGATCTCGACTGAGCATGTTATGCCTAAAAGCCCCAAGAAAATTGGCCGGATCTCCAGTGCCATCATAAGGTGGAATGGCGGGCCTTTTGAATCCTTCAGGAAGAGGCGTAGCCAGAATTTCTTGGGAGAATGGGGTGATAATGTCTCCATTGGCGTCAAGGCCTAAAATTCTGTCTAATTCAGCATTTCGCTGTACTCTCTCATACTCATGAAGATCTGGAGTATAAGGATCGGTATAACGAGCTTTCTTAGTTGCGTTAAGCGGACGGCGACGATCAACATCAACAAGTTCGTCATTGCGCTGTTTCGATCCGTTAGAACTCCCATGGTCCTCGGGAGGACCGGGTCGTTCTCGTCGGCGATCCTGTCTCTCATAGTGCACTGGATTTTGTTGGTTGGGCAGATTCTGAACAGGAGGTTGCACTACGGGGTTGATGTTATGTCCAGCAGGGCCATCAGGGTTTAACCGGTTGATTGCCCAGTCTTGGAGAACATGAGCATGTTCTTGTAGGAAGGCTTGGAGTAGTTCCGGAGTCATCTGGATATTAACCTGTGGTTGTGTAGTAGCAGGACCAGGATTTTGTACATCTTGTGGAGGTAGAGGTAAGAATCCGTCACCTGGATTCACAGCCGGGTCTTGGTTACCCTGTTGGTGAGATGCATCCCGTATTATCGATTGCCTCGTTGGTAAGGTTTGATCCACGGGTGGATCTTGATTGACTTGATCACCTTGGCGAGAGTGATTCAAGCGAGTAGTTACCATGGTTTCAAGTGCAATATCAATATTAAAAATCCAATCGTCTCTACGTTTCCCACAGACGGCGCCAATTGATAAAACGCAATCCGCTATCACCAGAATACTTACGAAAAATACGAAACAAGAAAATAACCAAGCAATAAGACACAAGGTTTACGTGGTTCGATCCGGAGATCTACGTCCACGGGAAAATGATGTCCCTACCGGGCTCCTTTTCTTTCTCTTTCTTTGTTATTGTTTACAAGCGCTCTCTTTTTGATCAAAAGTTCCAACCCCCTTTCTCTCTCTAATTCTACTATTTATATCATACAAATTACAGCCCTAACTATATTCCTACAATTGAGGCCCCTAACTATATTCCTGCAATTAAGGCCATGAAACTTGCCTTCGTGATTGGGAGGAAATCGTGGGTCAGATCTTTCCTCCCTCTTGCGCTGCCGTTACAAACCAATTATCAAATCTATACTTGGGCCAATTCTTGGGCTTCCAACTATAAACAACTTGGGCCGGCCTGCGGCCTTAGGCAACTTGGGCCTTACTTACCAAAGACAAATCAAGAAATATTCTAATGACGACGGCTATTTAGAGCCAACAAATTTTTTAAATACAGCCAAGTTCTTAATATAGTCCTCTCATATTTGAAAATTAGTACAAACTTTTTAAGACACCAACTTAGTGTCAAATTTATCTTTATTTATTAAATTAAATTACTTACAATAAAATATTACTAATAAGATAATTAAAACATTAAAGAAAAAGGAAACGTGGCGGTTGGTCAAACAAAGAAGAAGAAGAGGAGGGGGGTTTGATATTTGGAGTTCTGTAAAAGTTCCGCACATCGAATCTTCAAACTCAAATATGGTGAATGTTGTTCAAGTGTGATAGAACAAATTGAACGTTATTCAACCACCGCGATCGAACAAAGTGCACGTCATTCAAAGTCTGCGATGGAACATGGTTTATTGTGTTAGCCCTAGTGTGATTCAATCCTCGCAGTCAAACATGGTGTACTATGTTTGGCCCTATATATATGGTCGAACGGTCACCACGACTAGTCAATTTTATAGATCGAAAATATAAAGGACAAAACGAGATATAAAGTACATAATAACTTTAAAAATATGAAAATAAGTAAAAGGAAATTACTTCATCATATTAACTGATTATTCGTTGTTGTTTAAATTCTCCATTGATTAAACCTTGAAAAAACATTAGTTATGAAGTTTTAGAAAAGATTAACAAAATGGCTACTGACGTAATAATGACATTATATTACATGTGTTATTTAATAGTACAATTATTTTAGAGGATGTCGGAAGATCTGGATTGAGGTAAGAAACAGATCTTGCACTAGTATATATTTAAAGAAGTGCTCGAAACCAAAATGAAAACTTACACGTTGTTTCAGCTTTCATTGCGTTTCATGCGATTTTATAGAAATAGCAAATACAGACCACCATATTAAGGCAGATCAGACATTCTTCCACAGTCATATATCTACACCGTAAGGTTTCTAGAAGATTCAAAATCAATTACAAAAGAAAAAAAGGAAAAGAATAATAAAATGAAATGTTTATGCGCAAATTAACCGACTAATATGTAGCTGATAGAGATGATTTCAAACCAATTTGATAAAAAACGTCAAGAACCTCTGCTCTACTCCTCACCATCCTATGGAACACCTCTCTAACCTGTTGCTGGAGGGGCCTCAGCCCCTCCTCCATCTTCTCACATATATCCGCTAATTCCACCACTAGCGTCGCCACCTCCTCTGCCTTGTCCTCCTCCACCGGAAAAACAAAAGAGTCGGCGAAATCCACCAATGATTGTGCCACCTTCTCCATCCTCTGCACCTCCTCCATCAACCCCGCATTTCCTTTCTTCTCCTTCTTCTTCCAGTCCTCCCCTATCTTCTCCACCAGCCCACTCATTGGTTGGGCCCACCCCACTTGTTTCGGGATAGGTACATGGATCGCCAGTCCATTTCGTTCCTGACATGGAATTGTCGCCACCAGAGTCCACATTACAAACACAAGAACACAACTCATTATATAAACCGGCATCGCCAGCCCTGTCGTGTCACCACGTGGGGCCACCAGGTTTCCCGACATTGCCTGAATCTGTTTCGCCGCCGACCACGATTTCGCCACCGACCACGCTAGAGACCGGAAGTGCCCGCTGTGCCTCGCCTTAGTATTGGCCGCGGCTCCGCCTCGCCGCCCCAACGACCATGACCGTTCTGTCGATTTTCCGTGTGAAGTGCTACCGGCGTTCTCCTTTTCATCGAACGTCATGGAGGCCAGGATTGTCGCTAGTGCCTTTCTAGCCCGGCGGATTTGGCCTTCTCCTAGGACTTTCTGCTGCAACGCTGCGACAGCAATCTGCCCGAGTCTCTGCCATTGGCGGACGAGCTCGAGGCCGTGATTAATGGCATTGCAGATGTCGAGCGCCTTCACAGCTCTATCGAGAAGCTCTGGAAGAAGGCGATCCAACGGAGGTTTGCCGAATTGAGATATGTCGCGGTCTGAAATAAGAACAGCCTTGAATTCAGCCTCGCAGCAGACGAAAGTATCAAGAAGGTTGCGTAACCAGGCGATAGAGAGGAGCGGCGGCGGCGGTGGTGGGGTGTAAGTATCCTGTTCAGCAGTGGGTGATTCTGTAGATGATGAGGAGCCGGGGGCGGAAATGGGGAGAAGCTCGGCGAATCGAATGGCAACGTGTTTTTGGAAAAGGTCGAGGTCTTCGAGTTCTTGATCGTTGTTATCCATGGCCACCTGATTGCGGCGGATACTGATAAGGTTCAGGAATGAGCTTTGATTGTCGGTAGCCGGCATGGCTGCTGCTTTTGTTTTTCTGGATTGAGATTGAATGATCTGTTTGTTTGTTAGTTTAATTTGGGAAAGAAAGAGAGATGAGAAGGAAAAGGAAGTTAGTAATATATTGAGCGGGAAATGGGTGGTTATGGTTTGTCCGGAGCATGACCGTTATAGAGTTTGACTAGGTAGTAGGCAGTTGGAATTGAAACGATTCTTTTTCTATTTTCAGAATATTATTTCTTGTACCACGTCTTTCTTTTATCCTCGCTAAACTTCCCAAAAATTCTTCGGCCCACCGTCTTTACGTTTTTTTTGGATCATTAATTAATATAGTATTCCCGTCGACGTTTTAATTTTTGTTTTATTTATAAAAAAAATTCTTAAGTCAATGAAAAAGGGAAAACATTTAAAATTGCAACAATTATTAACATAAAGCATATAATATAATCTTTTTATATTAAAATAATTTAAAATTTATTTTAATCCTGAAATTATGAAATTCATAATAATTCCATGTTCATATAGTTTGTCTTTTAGTATATAAGAATAGAGGATCATACGAATCTTTCAAAATCAACGTAGTGACGATGATCTTTGCATATCGATATTGATAAATTCATAATGATCAGATTTAGTTATTTAATAAATAAATTTATTGTATATTTGAATCCATATATTTTTAGCTGATTGTGATAGTAGGAATAAGTTAAGTAGTAAAGTTACAATGTTTGCAATTAATTATGAAATATCAATGTTTTAAAAGTCGCTAGGCGCTAGTTAGGCGGTGGACTGGGGCCTAGCGACTAATCGGGGTCTGGGCGGGACTAATCGGGACATAGACGTAGTTAGGCGGGGAGGACTCGGAAAATAAACGTAGGCGGTCAATGAGAGCCTAGCGCCTAGACGGGGATTAATCGGAGCTAATCGGGGATTTTTAGAACAGAGTGAAATATACGATAATTATGGTATAAAATATCTCTGAAAGAGTTAAAAAGGAAAAACTCATTTGTTCAGATTATCATCAAGTCTAAAAAATCTTTTAAAAATCAAGTGAATAAAAGACCAACCAGGTTTAATATATTCACCAATCATAGTTATATAATTTGAAATTATATATAAAAGAGTAATAATCTAGATTTGCTTTCATACAGTTTTATTTTGGGCATGACACCTAGTAGGTACTGCATTATTAATAAAGTTAAATTCAACAACCTTATGGTAATTAATTTTGTATAATTTTACCTTCAAGATTTTTTTGAATAATTTTATTGTTATACTCCATCCGTTTCATATTAATTGACGTTTTAGGATGTTCTTCACTTTTTATATTAATTGACGTTTTGCATATTTTTCACCAATTCTACCAATTTTCTCCTTGAACTCAATCCTAAAATATCTCTACTTTTCAATCTATTAGTGATATTTTGATTTGGTCAAATCGTTAACTGTGGGTATGTTTGTCAAAATATTTCATCCTTAAATCTTTCCTTTCATCCTAAAACGTTAATTAATATGAAATGGAGGAAGTACTATTTTCTTGAAAGATTTTATTGCTACACTTATAATATGCAAATGTAATTATACTTGAGTGATCAATCTAGTAATTATATATTAATGTATCATTGAATATTATTTCTATTTTTTCACATTCCTCTCATAATCTTGATACTGCAATGTCACCTATACAAAATTCATGGAATTTCATAATTATAAAATATTATTTTATATATAGAAGTTATAGGAACAATTGTAATTACTTTCATTATCGAAATAAGAAATGTTAGTGAAAACAACTCAAGAACACACAACACCAAAGAATCTGGAAATCGTACGAAGAAAACACTCCGAATTCACACATGCAGTTCGGCCAGAGTTGTGGCCGAATTGAGCTTACGCAGAACAGGAAATAGAAATGGATCAAACACAGTTTTAACGTGGTTCGTTCAAGATGAACTACATCCACGGAGGCAAGGCACACCTCAATCCACTAAGAACTCCAATCAATTACAGAGAATTAGCTCAAGAAATGAAATGCCCAATTCTTAATACAAATTAGGGCACGAACACTCTATCTCTAAATACTCTCTCTAATCTAAAGTACAGGAGATAATGCTAAGTAGTTATCTTCTCCTCAATGAGAGCTTTACAGTGATATATGGATTGAAGCTCGAATGCAACTGGATAAGAAGTTATAACCGCAAGAAGTTACGCTGAGCTACATGACAAATGTGACAGTTTTGCTTCATCACTAACTGCAACTGCTTCGTCACAAACGACAGTTACACCACCTAACTCGAACCCGGTTTGCTCATGACCAGTCTGTCTTCTTGATGATAAATCCCGGTTTAAACCGCCGGTTCTCCACTCCCTAACTCCGGTTCCACATTCCCAACACACCATATTACAAAGTATAGGCTCACTTGATGAAATTGAACATCACCTCACAAATCTCCATCTCAATGAATCATGTGTGCCTCTTCCTGCCTCACCTCTGCTTTGTCTGTCAATGCTCTTCATGACATTGCTCCAGCTGCAGCAGGCTCGAGCAATGCTCCACTTTGTTCCCAGGTACACCCTTAGTAAGAAAATCAGCAGGGTTATGCAATGTGTGTACCTTATTCACTTCCACAGAACCAGAATCAATGATATCCCTAGCAAAATGCAACCTAACATCAATGTGCTTTGACCTTTCATGAAATGCTTGGTGTTTCACAAGGTGTAGAGCACTTTAATTATCACAGTAAATCGTCACACACTTTTGCTTGATGTCCAAATCCCTCAAAATTCCTTTAAGCCAGATTGCTTCTTTGATGGCTTCAGTGAGAGAGACATATTCTGCTTCTGTGGTTAAAAGTGCTACCACTGATTGTTGTACACTTCTCCAGCTGATGGCTGTTCCAAATAAGGTGAACACAAATCCAGAAATAGATTTCCTAGTGTCTATGTTTGCTGCAAAATCAGAATCAGCAAACCCCTCCAATGCAACAGTGCTTCCATTCACTTTCTTCTCAAACTTCAGTGACAAGTTCACTGAACCCTTCAAATACCTCATCACATGCTTCAAAGCTTCCCAATGTTCAACACCTGGGTTTGACATGAACCTGCTCACTAAAGAAACAGCATAGGCCAAGTCATGCCTACTACAAATCATTCCATACATGAGACTTCCAACTCCACTTGCATAAGGAATATTGCTCATATGTATGACCTCCTCTTCAGTCTTTGGGCATTGTTCTATGGTGAGTTTCTTCTGCAGATTAACTGGAGTGGAGAGAGGTTTGGATTCATGCATGTGGAACCTCTCCAAAACTTTCTGTAGATATTGCCTCTGAGATAACCAAAGAACTCCAGCTTCTCTTTTCCTCAGAATGTCCATGCCCAAAATCTTCTTGGCATCTCCAAGATCTTTCATGTCAAATTCAGTGTTAAGTCTGTCATTCAACCATTGTACACTCTTCTTGTTCTTGCTGGCAATCAGCATATCATCCACATACAAAAGAAGGAAGACTTTATCTTGCTTTGAACACTTGTTGAAGTAAACACAACTATCATAAAGACTTCTTACAAAGCCAACACTGATCATGAAGTCATTGAACCTCTTATTCCACTGTCTTGGACTTTGTTTGAGTCCATACAGTGACTTCTTCAGCAAACAAACTTTGTCTTCTTTTTCAGGAACAACAAAGCCTTCTGGCTGTTTCATATATATTTTCTCAATGAGTTCTCCATGTAAGAATGCTGTTTTTACATCTAGTTGTTGTAGTTCCATGTCCTCTTGAGTAATCTTTGATAAAAGCAACCTGATTGAGCAGTGCTTTACTACTGGAGAGAAAACTTCATTAAAATCAATCCCTTCCCTTTGTGTAAAGCCCCTAGCCACCAATCTTGCTTTAAACCTCACTTGTTTGGATCCTGCAGTCTCTAACTTCTTTTTGTATATCCATTTAGAACTCACAAATTTCTGACCTTTTGGTTTATCCACCAATATCCAGGTCTCATTCTTTTCCAGGGATTCCATCTCTTCAATCATTGCCTGAATCCAGTGTTCTCCTTCTTCACAATCTAGTGCTTCTTTAAAACTACTAGGCTCTTGTGATTCCAGGTCTTCAGCAACACTCAAGGCATAATAAACACTCCCTGCTTGACCATAGAAATCAGGTCTATTGATTGTTCTTCTAGGTCTGTCCCTTCCAATGCTATATTCTCTCACATGTTGTGAAGGTCCAGCTTGTTCTTCTTCTTCAGATGATGAATCACTTTCTTGTAGATTCTCTTGTTGTTGAGGTGTGTGATCATCTTCAGCAGGATGCTCCACCTGAATTGGTATCTCTTCAGTCTCTTTAGCACCATCAAGTTCTTCCTTAGAGGCTGTTGAAGTATAAGCCATCACATTCTCATTAAACTTTACATCTCTACTTGTGATTATCTTCTGATTTCCCTTCTCTAGACACCACAATCTGTAGCCCTTTATCCCATCTGGATATCCAAGAAATACACATCTTAGAGCTCTTGCATCTAACTTGTCTTGCTTGACATGGACAAAAGCAAGACAACCAAACACCCTTAAACCTTCATAACTTGGTTTCTGTCCACTCCACACCTCTTCAAGTGTTTTGAACCCAATCACTGATGAGGGTGACTGTTAATGAGATAACATGCTGTAGCACTGGTTTCACCCCAAAATACCTTTGGCAACCCAGCATCCAACAACATACACCTTACTCTTTCAAGAAGAGTCCTGTTAAGCCTCTCAGCAACCCCATTCTGTTGAGGATTCATTGGGACAGTCCTATGTCTCTTGATTCCTCTTTCTTCGCAGAAGTTTGTGAACTCAGTAGAGAGGTATTCCAATCCATTATCAGTCCTAAGGTGCTTCAACTTCTTCCCTTTGACATTTTCCAGTTGAATCAACCATGTTTTAAACTTATGAAAAGCATCACTCTTATTCTTCATCAACATGATCCACACCTTTCTACTGTAATCATCAATCAAAGACATGAAATACCTTGCTCCACCATGAATCTCTGTCCTTGCAGGACCCCATATGTCAGAGTGGACATAATCTAATGGCTCTTGAGTTGTCTGAACACCCTTTCCATAGGGCAGCTTCTTGGACTTGCCCAAAGCACACTGATCACAAAACTCCAGGTTTTGATTTCCCATGTTTCCAATTACACCACTTCTTGACAATTCCTTCAATCCTTTCTCTCCTATGTGTCCAAGCCTCTTGTGCCATTTAACAAGCTCAGAACTGCTCAAGACCATATCAACACTCCCAACAACAGGTGAACCAATCAAGATAAACAACCCATTATGCTGTCTACCTTTAATCACCACTTTATCATGTTTAGTGATATGCAAGAAGCCATCCACTGAGCTAAACTGACAACCACTAGTTACCAAAGAACCAAGAGATAGAAGATTTCTTTTAAGGCCAGGAACATATCTTACATTAGAGATGATTCTGACAGGAACATATCTTACATTAGAGATGATTCTGACCACACCATCAAACATTCTTATGCTCACTGATCCAATTCCTTTGACCTTGCATGATTGGTCATTGCCCAGGAGAACATTTCCACCATCTTCTCTCTTCAATTCATCAAACCATGACTGGTGTGGACACATATGAAAGGAGCAGCCTGTGTCCAAGACCCATTCTTTCACCATTCTTGATTCAGTAACATTCAATACCTCTGGAGGATCTTCTTGAAGGTCAATGGCAGCAGCTTCTGCCCCTTGGTTTCCTCCTTTCTTGTTTCTTTTAGGACAATCCTTCTTCAAGTGACCAGACTGCTTGCACTTGAAGCATTTCCTCTTCTCAACCCATTCATTTCCCTTCTTTGGATTAGAATCTCCTGCTTTGAAGTCCTTAGAATTCTATCCCTTCTTCCCTTGCCAAGGTTTCTTGAATTTAACATTCAAACCTTCTCCAGATTGCACCATGCCTTTATCATCTTGAGTCTGGAAGCATTTAGACCTCAGAGCCTTCACTATCCCATCATAAGATAGCTGCTCATCTCTCCCATACATCAAGGCATCCTTAAAACTTTCCATGGATTTTGGAAGAATGTTTAACACCATCAATGCTTTATCATCCTCCTCCACTTTCACATCCAGGTCTTCCAATTCCTCAACCATCTTAATAAACTCATCAAGTTGATCAGAAATTACCTTATCTTCAGTGATCTTGAAGGCCAACATCTTCTGCTTTAAGAACAGCTTGTTGGAAACTGACTTAGATTGATACAAATCTTCCAACCTCTTCCATGCTTCCAAGGAACTCTTGCATCTTGAGACCTCTCTTAGCGGTTTATCACCCAAACACAAAAAGATAAGACTGAGGGCTTTCTTATCCACGGATACAAACTTGGGTTTCTCACTTTCTTCCCAAGAATCAAGAGGTATCAAAGCAAGATCAAGGCCATTGTGAACCAAAACTGCATTCATCTTGATCTTCCACAGTGTGAAGTCATTTCTCCCTGTAAACTTCTCAAAGTCCATCTTCATACCAGCCATTCCTTCCCTTCTTCAAGCTGTGAGAGTTGTTTCCCACAGACGGCGCCATTTGTTAGTGAAAACAACTCAAGAACACACAACACCAAAGAATCTGGAAATCGTACGAAGAAAACACTCTGAATTCACACATGCAGTTCGGCCAGAGTTGTGGCCGAATTGAGCTTACGCAGAACAGGAAATAGAAATGGATCAAACACAGTTTTAACGTGGTTCGTTCAAGATGAACTACATCCACGGAGGCAAGGCACACCTCAATCCACTAAGAACTCCAATCAATTACAGAGAATTAGCTCAAGAAATGAAATGCCCAATTCTTAATACAAATTAGGGCACGAACACTCTATCTCTAAATACTCTCTCTAATCTAAAGTACATGAGATAATGCTACGTAGTTATCTTCTCCTCAATGAGAGCTTTACAGTGATATATGGATTGAAGCTCGAATGCAACTGGATAAGAAGTTATAACCGCAAGAAGTTACATTGAGCTACATGACAAATGTGACAGTTTTGCTTCGTCACTAACTGCAACTGCTTCGTCACAAACGACAGTTACACCACCTAACTCGAACCCGGTTTGCTCATGACCAGTCTGTCTTCTTGATGATAAATCCCGGTTTAAACCGCCGGTTCTCCACTCCCTATCTTCGGTTCCACATTCCCAACACCCCATATTACAAAGTATAGGCTCACTTGATGAAATTGAACATCACCTCACAAGAAAAAATTCATAAACAATTTTTTTACCAGTTGTCATTTTGCCGTGATAACATTTAAGGTGAATTAAGTCAAATGTTATAGAAAAACAATAATGATGAAAAAAGAAGAGAAATCTCAACAAATAGTCACACTACAACAAAATTTTGTACAGTAAGACTAATTACTCACGCAAAAATAATTCATTAATGAGATTAAAATTTCAATTGGGAAAGTTTACTCATGTAAAAAGTTCTAAGGGAAATAAAAAAAAAAAAAATTAAAATTTCAAATATTGAAAATTTTAAAATTTCAAATCACAACTGTGCAGAATTGAGAAATATTGATTAGCAGTTGCAGTAGTTATGCCAACCTTAAACATAGAAATAAAAAAAAATAAAATTCTTAAGTATTTAATTATTATAATATATTTAACAATTCTAAGACTCTAAGAGAATGACACTTGACAAATTGGCTGGGAAAATGTCACATATCCAAATAGTTTCTCTTTTAATATATAAAGGATAAGGTATATTTATAATTAATTTAGTTCTCGATCAGTTTGAATATATTCTTTTAACTGAGACTATGGCCTCTTGATTATCAATACACACCATTTTCTAAAAATAATTAAAATTCACTTCCTTTGTTTGTAATACTGGTCATTGTCTATATCATAATTTTCAAAGTTATCAATTTTTCGGGTTTGTCATAAGAATGATTATTCCGGTATTAAAGTATTTTGTCAATTCATTTCGAACAGTGTTGGGACTTCTACATTTATATATACACACACACACACACACACACACACACATTTTTACATGTAAGTTACAAAATTCCAAGATGTTTTAAAATAAATTTTCAATTTGATGTGAATAAGACATACAACTCTGAAATGAGACCACACGGTCTTGAGATAAAGCAATAATTGAAGGACTGTACAGCTCTGAAATAAGTCATTTGGTACGGCAGAAGTAACGGAATGAAGGGCAAAGCGGATGCGGATCGCGCTGAGGCCAGTAACACACTAAAATATAGGCGTTGTACAACGCTGGACATCTTCAGCTCTGAGCATACATAACAATAAAGGAAGAGGCCCTAGTTAGGAGGCCCAATGAGACAAGTGAAAGGCAGGAAGTCTAGTCCAGTTAGGATGGGCCTATGGAGGCCTAAAATGGCCCCATGGTCTTTATGGAAAAGGAGCACATAAGATAGTTTAGAAAGAGGACAAAATTACTCTTTTGTCATCAGGGTCAAAACAAGTATAAATATCCCCCCTTTTAAAAGGCAGTGGGCATTCTCTTCCTATTTTACTATTCTATTGCTCTCAAATATTTCTAATCTATTTTCCCTTGCAAATCACTAATTTAAGCTTCGGAGGTTCTTTCATCAAAACAAATCTAGTGGTTTTCCAGGTAATCTTCAAGGCACAAAGCTGAAGCTAGATAGAGACATGAAGCCATCATTATCTTTTTTTTTTTTTTTTTTTTTTTTTTTTTTTTTTTTACTTTTTTCATATATCTTATTCGTAATCTGCATTTCTTTGCTAATGTAATGCATAAATAAGCTGTGATGAACAAAATTGTACACATCGACACATTAATGGCGCTGTCAGTGGGAAACGTTAACGGGGTTTAATTAGGCGTGGGTCATAAGATGAGATGTCTATTTGTTACGGAAAATTGTTTGAAGTTTTTTTTATTTATGGGGCTTGATTGGATTACAAGCTCTGTAATGATATTGTGTTTCTCTTGGAGTTTATTCCTTTTGATTACCGACCCTATATTCTTGATTTAGCTGTTGTGTGGAGTTTTTGCGAGTACCCTATTATGCTTAAAAAAATCGATGATTTTTCATGAATCCTCTTTGTTGTTGTGTCCTCGAGATGTCCGATAAAGATAATCCAGCACTGTGAGGAATTTCGAGAATAAGATGAACCATGCGACGGAAGCACTTCAATGGGATGTCGAACAAACGCCTATCAACGTGGTGGCCCAAGCAACATACGAGCTTGAAACAGTCACGGTTAGTGCAGAGCATCTAAGGGCTTATATCGGCACGCTTGTACGAAACACGTTGTCTAGTTTATCAATTTACAAGGGACATTTTGAGGGACGAGCTCCCGGTCAACTTAAGCAATTGTCATTTGAGTACGATGGGACTACAGATCACCTGTTGCGCTATGAGAATTCTACCCTACTGCATGGATATATAGATGGGGTCAAGTTCAGGGCGTTCCTCGCCACCCTTTTAGGTTGTACAAGGGTTGGACAGCTCCTGCTGAATTCTATTTGGTTGTTCGGAGAATTCAACTCTTTGTTCCTGCACTAGTTCGCCAGCATGCGGAGGCAACAAAAAACCATTTGTCTTTGCTTAGTTTGAAATAGGGAAGTTCCGAGATGCTCAGGGATTTCACCCAACATTTCAATACAGAAGCTCTACAGATACCCCCCAAGCCACTTCCCGAGGTGAAGATAAAGGCTCTGGCAAACTGCCTTTGCGACGGGGACCTTTTCATTTCTCTAGCTAAGAAGCCAGTGGCTAGTTTCGAATAATTGTTGATCAGAGCGAAAAAGTTCATAAATGTGGATTAAATAAGGAAGACAAAGAGAATAGATGAGCCTGAAGTGGATAGGAGGAAGGAAATAGAAAATGACCGTTCTGAAAGGAGCACAAGCCCTAACAGTGGCAAAGCGGTAGCAGTGCCCACCAAAAGGAAGCAACATCTATTTCCCCACACCAGGCAAGGAGGTGCTCGCTACGAAAATTATACCCCCCTGATGAAAACCAGATAGAAAGTACTCAACATCGTCGAGAGTCACAAGGTGTTGGAATATTCTCCAAATCGGCCTAACAACCCGAGGAGGCATAAATTTAAATTCTACTGCAGATATCACAATGAATATAGCTACACGATCGATCGTTGTCTTCACTTGAAGGATGA
Source organism: Ajuga chamaepitys (assembly GCA_958295605.1). Lineage (NCBI taxonomy): Eukaryota > Viridiplantae > Streptophyta > Magnoliopsida > Lamiales > Lamiaceae > Ajuga > Ajuga chamaepitys. The sequence continues at coordinate 13,141,989 of OY282498.1, forward strand.
GATCGAATGATTGATACGCGTTGGACATCTCAGGGAGTTTGTATACTAGGACCGAGGCCAGCAGGATAAAAAGAGGAGAGCCATGAAGGATAAGGGGGGCAACCCTGTGATGGAGCGGGATGAAGCCCCGACAGATGCAGAGCGGAAGGAAGCCCAACTTCCCCTCCGAAGAAAGGCTTTATCAGCATGATCATGGATGGGCCTGAGAGAGGTGATATTATGGTGACTGAGACATCAGATTTGCATGTGGTGAATTATGTGCATTCTAACTTTGTGTTTGAAAATGAATGGCTTGTTGATTCTGCATGCACTTTTCATATGTCCCCATTTAAAAATCTATTTTCTTGTTACAAAGAGGTGGAGCATGGTACTGTGTCTATGGCAGACGAGAAAAAGTGTCATGTTGCTGGTATTGGTGATATTATCTGAAATTTGATTCTGGTTATGCTTTAACTTTGAAGAATATTAGACATGTGGCTGATTTGTGCAATAATTTGATATCATGTGCTGTTTTGGAAGATGATGGGCTAGAAGGTAGGTGGGGGAAGGGCTTGATGAAAATCTTGAAAGGGTCTTTGGTGATTTTCAAAGCTTTTAGAAGGATTATTTGTATGTTTGCATTGGTGTGCCTGTGTCTTTTGCTAAAAATTCTGTGAATGTTGTCCAAGAAGATAAAACTGATTTGTGGCATAAAAGACTTGGTCATATGAGTAGTAAAGGTTTGGAAATCTTGCACAAAGATAGCTCTTTTGGTAATGATAAACTGTCATGTATGCCATTTTGTGACTCATGTGTGTTAGCCAAACAACATAAGGTGAAATTTCCTATCTCCCCCTTTCCCAATCAATCTGTTAGTACTGATATACTTGAATATTTGCATGCTGATGTGTAGGGTCCTACGAGTATGCCTATTCATGGTGGAAACCGCTTCTTTATCTCTGTGATTGATAATTTTTCACGTAAGGTCTTTGTGTTCCTGCTGAAAAACAAATCTGATGTGTTTGAAAAGTTTAAAACTTGGAAAGTTTTAATTCATAATCAAACAGGGAAAAAGATCAAAATTCTTAGGACTGATAATGACTTAGAATTCTGCAATAACTTATTGAATAACTTATGTGCGGAATTTGGTATTCAAAGGCATAAGACTGTTCCGTATACTCTGCAACAAAATGGCATTTCTGAGTGTATGAACCGAACTTTACTTGAAAGGGTGAGATGTATGCTTGCATCGTCAGGTCTTTCAAAAAAGTTCTGGGGTGAAGCTGTTATCAATGCTGCTTACTTGATTAACAGGTCCCCCTCTATGCCTTTGAATGGTAAGTGTCCTGAGTTTATTTGGTCTGGGCAGAAGATTGATTTTTCAAACTTGCGTGTATTCGGTTGTGCTGCATTTGTTCATAAAAAACTTGACAAACTTGAACCAAGGTCCATAAAATATATTTTCTTGGGCTATCCTGAAGGTGTGAAAGGGTATAGATTATAGTTTAGGGGTGAACCTAGTTTTAAAGTGTTAAGTAGTAGGGATGTGATTTTCAATGAATCTAAAATTCCTTGTTTAACTGCCTCTTTTCCTGTTGCTGAGTCTGACTCTGCTCCAAATAAGGTGGAGCAATTGTCTGGTTTGAGTTACTCTGATGAATCTGAAAATTTGAAGCTGAAACTGAAAATCAACCTGCTGTGTTTGAAAATATGCCGGTTGATAATGTTAAGAATATTGATGTGCGTGATGAGTATGTTGAAAATGTGCCTGAAGATGCTGCTTTAGATGATTATCAACTTGCTAGTGATAGAACTAGAAGAAACATAAGGCAACCTTCTAAGTTTGATGAATTTCACATGACCTCACATGCTTTTAGTGTTTTCGAGTCCATTTATGGGAGTGAACCTATGTCTTATCTAGAAGCCTTAAAATCTGATGAGTCTGTTGCTTGGTTAAATGCTATGAATGATGAGATGAAGTCTTTGCATGTTAATCAAACTTGGATTCTTGTGCCTAAACTTGAAAATTGTTCTATTGTGGATTGTAAGTGGTTGTATAAGGTCAAGAATGAAAATGAGACTATTAGATTTAAGGCTAGACTTGTGGCTAAGGGTTTTACTTAAAAAAAGGGTATATATTACACATAAATCTTTGCTTTTGTTATCAAATTCATCATTGTTTGTATTATGCTTGCATTAGTTATTCATTTTGATTGGGAGTTGAAACAAATGAATGTTAAAACTGCATTTCTGCATGGTGAATTAGATGAGAAAATCTTTATGAGACAGCCGGAAGGCTTTATTGACAGCAAGAAACCCGATCATGTATGTTTGCTAAAAAAACTCGTTGTATGGTTTGAAACAGTCTCCTAGACAGTGGAATAAGAAATTTTATATGTGTATGCTATCTTTAAAGTTTAAGAGGAGAGTTTGTATGATCATTGCCTTTACTTTAAAGAAAGTGCCTCTGTTCCTGTTTTCTTGCTCATTTATGTGGATGATATGTTATTGGTTAGTCCTTGCATAAAGTCTATTGAGCATGTTAAAAATTATGAAAATTTTGATATGAAGTATCTAGGAGATGCAAAGAAGATTTTGGGCATGAACATTGTGAAGGATAGGAAAAATTCTACGATTTTTCTCAATCAGATTTCTTATGTAGAAAAGATTTTGAGTAAATTCTCTATGTCTGCTCCCAAGTCTATGAATGTGCCTCTTACTGCTCATTTTGGGTTAGGTAAGGATCGGTCTCCCAAGTCTGAAACTGAAATGGATTCTATGAAAACTATTCGTTATTCTAATGTAATTGGTTCTGTGATGTATCTTATGATAAGCACTAGACCTGATATTGCTTATGCTATTAGTTGCTTAAGTAGATACATATCGAACCTTGGTATGCCTCATCGAGAAGCATTGAAATGACTTCTTAGATATTTGAAGGGTTCGTTGAATGTTGGCCTTAAATTTTCAAAATCTGCTCAAGATGTTAAACTAGTTGGCTATGTGGATTCAAATTATGCTAATCAAAGGGACAATAGAAAATCAACAACTCCATATGTGTTCACTTTGTGTGGCTCTTGTATTATATGGAAATCTTAATTACAGCCTATTGTTGCTCTATCAACGACTGAATCTGAGTATGTACCTATAACTGAAGCCTTGAAAGAGGCGATCTAGCTAAAAGGTCTTACATCTGAAATTGGTCTTCTTGATGGTAATGTTGTTGTTTATTCTGATAGTCAGTCTGGCATACAATTGTGTATAAATCTCGTGTTCCATGATAGAACTAAGCATATTGATGTTAGATTTCATTACATTCATGATGTTGTTGCTAAGGGCTTAGTTAATCTGGAAAAAATAGCATCTGAGTTTAATCCCGCAGATATGGGTACTAAATGTTTGCCTATTGAGAAATTTAGGTCTTGTCTAAATACTTTGAATTTTGATTAATGTGATTAGATTGTTTGGTTGTGATCACCGTGATATAGCTTACTTTGTGTTTGCTATAAATTCGCATGTATTAACTTTGTGTTTTTTGCAGGTATCGTAAGGCGATGATGAAATTTATGTGGCTCCCCCATTTTAATTGAACTAATAATGAGCTGGTGTTGGGCCAAAGGTGGAGAATGTTGGGTTTTGGCCCAATATTATTAATCCCAATAGCCCATTTACCAAAAGCCTACCTAAAAACCCAAACCCATTATTTCTAGCTGCTGCCCTTATACTTTGATTTAAAAGATTGGAAGTCAGCATGACCTCTCTTGACTTGGCCAATAAGAGCCTTTGGGAAGTGAGAGAAAAAAATAGTGCAGCCCCCCTTTTACTTCTTTACTGGAGTGAAGCGAGAGTGAGGGTGAGAGAGTGAGAAGAAAATGGTGTTTTGTGACTAGTATCTTCTTCGTTTGTCCATCGTTTCTTTTCTCCATGTCTTTGTGATCACGACCCCTAGACACGAAAAAATGGGGACCCCTAGACACGAAAAAAGTATACACACAATACAAGCATAAGCGTAAAGATTAGAACATCATTACAATAATAAAATGTGTACGAAAAAAGGTGCAAATATTCATTCCTCATTCTTTAAAAGTTTATTGCAGGTAATACGAAATCTGAACTAATTATCGTTGTTAATTTGATCCTTACTTGATAATATTTTCAAGCTGCTTCTTTATTCGACCACATGTACAATGTTGAACTATTTACATTAAAAATATAAGAATATATATATATATATACACACACACACATACACATACACATACACATACACATACACATACACATACGTATATACTAAAAAAGATTGGGCCCCCTAAATTTTGGGCCCTGGGCCATCGCCCTCCGACACGTGCTCAGGGCCACCCCTGGATTTAAGCTCAAGAATACAATCTTGCATCTATCCCCAAATCAGTAGCTTCGCAATGAGTATACAATATCATTCCGACGAAGTTGCAAATGATAATACAATATCATTGAGACAATTCATCTAACAGGTGGTGGAGAAAGTAACTCCCTATCCCTAGTTTAATTAGTTTGTAGATTCTTTAACCAATTGAAGTAGAGAACAAATCAATTTATCTACAGGAAATGAAGTATTAATCTACAACAATCAATTCGCAGCAACTTACTGATTTTGATTTCGGAGACGTGGCCTCGAGGGACAACTTTGTGCTCGAAATTGTCTTTGGTATTGTATTGTCTCCTACTTTGTATTTCTTGCTGCTACTGGATTCTGTTGAAAAGAAAGGAAAGATCTCCATGGCAATGTGATTCCTGAACTCTCGCTCCATCTTTTCGTTTTTTCGTTTTTGGCAAAAGAATGAGAAGCAGAAAATTCATTTTTCCTCTTTTACGAATTTTCTCCGTTTACCTCGTTAGTATTATTCAGTTAGTGTAATCGACCCAATGTCATATGGCGGAAATCCAACGGTGGAATGGGCAATGGAATAATTCTTTGGAATAGAGGCAACCACTTCTCTCTCCTGAAACCGCCACTTACCAATTGAAATTGAAGCGCCAGTTGCAGCGCATCTCTCCTCCCTCCCCCTCTCTCTCTAAATTTCTCTCAACTGATAGTACTCACTAGTCATTATACTATTGGATTAGATTCACCTCTTTAAGTTTTAAGTAATCACACACACACGAACTTCTCTCTCTCTCTCTCTCTCTCTCTCTCTCTCTCTCTCTCTCTCTCTCTCTCTCTCTCTCTCTCTCTCTCTCTCTCAGAATCTCTTTTATCTAAGAAGTTGCCGATCAGCTGCGGTTGCTGTTGCAAGAGTTCTTATTCTGAGGTAATTCCTTCATTGCGTGTATGAGATAAACATTTTTTTTTGCCGGTAAATCAACTTCGAAATTCGCTAGTTTAGTTTTAACGAAACTCTGCCTATTTGTTTTTTATTTTCGGATAGAAGTTTTCTTTTATGCTACCGGAATTATGATATGGTGGTGGATGAGCCGAAATATGGAGTCGAAAAAGTTGTGCGACCGTTTTCCTTCAGTTTAGTTTGTTTACTTTCTCGATCTTAACAGTCAATTTTAGTTAAGAATTGTTTTCATTAGTAGGTTGAGTTTCTGGTAATTTCTTTGATTCATGATAAGTTTCTATGATGACTAAGTTGATTACTCCTTCTGGGTTTCATGCTTTTTTTCTTTTCTTCATTTATTTTTTTCCAGATTTAAAAATTTGCAGTTTTGCAGTTTTGTTAAGTTCTTTTGCATTAGTTACTATTCTGTTACAAGAAGAAGAGTGAGGAAGATTTTTGCTGTGTTTGAAGAAGAAGCCATTATCTTTTTTATTTGTTTTGAAATTTTGTTATGATGGTTAGAATAGTAGGGGAGTCGTGTTCCACTTATAAAGTCGCGTTATTTGTCATTATAATAGGGGTAACGGTGACGTTTTACTTTGGAGGGGGACGACGTCGTTTAGACTGATACGGTATCGTTTCGTCGAGCATGTCATTTGCATGTGCACAGCTATATCAGCTGGCCATGCACTCATTTTGCAGAAATTTTTGGAAATGAATTAAAGCAATCTTCTCTCAGTTTCTCTCTTTCTCTTGCGTAACTTCTATGAGCTCGTCACATTCGTGACAACGTGGTATCCAGAGCCACGATCTGCGCTATCATGGTAGCAAAAACACATGGACAACTAATTTATGCACTGGAACAGCAAATCACCGAGCTGTTGGATGGACAAACTACAATGATGCAAGGCCAAATTCAAGCTGAAACGCAGTTGGAAGCTAAGATCGGTGAGCTAGGGGACAAACTGAAGAACCAAATCCTGGAATCCATGAGAAGTCTGGTGGACAAAGTTAAGGAACCAATGAATCCCTCTGTTCCTAATATTGTATTTGGTTCGGGTAGTAGTTTAGCTCAAAACAGAGATAGAAATGGAGCGGGGATTCTATCTCCAACACTTGTTGTTAGGAATGTGGAAAATCAAGTGAAGCCAAAGCTAGATTTCCCTAAATTCATGGGATAATCCACGCTTATGGCTTAGGAAGAGTTATAGATATTTTGTCTACAATCCTATGTTGGATTTTGATAAAATAGGATTGGTTGCTATGAATTTTGAGGGACTTGCAGATCAATGGTTTGTCGATTATATGGATGGGAAGGAGAACATTTCGTGGGATGCATTCACTAAGATGTTGATGCCTCGATTCATGAATCCCACGGGTGGGAGTTTTACTGCACAGTTTAATAGACTTAGACAGAGTGGAACTGTGCAGAATTACACTGCTGAGTTTGAAGAACTCAGGGCACTAATGCTGGAAAAGAATAGATTCCTAAACGAGGAGTATTTTGTGGAGAGTTTCATTGGGGGCCTTAGAGAGGATATAGGCAAGGTAGCAGTTTTTAACCTGCTACTCTAATGGAAGCCACCCAGCTGGCGTTGCAACAGGAAGATATTGTACATCTTCTTACTAAGGGACAGAAACAAACTGTTAAGACCATGGTCACTTCAGGAAATACTGAATGGAAAGAAAAGAACATTACAACTGCTGTTGAAAAACATCCTCCTATTAAGAGATTAACAACTGAGGAGATGGCTGCCACAAGGAAGAAAAACCTCTATTTCAACTATGATGAGGTTTACCATGTGGGACACAAATGTAAGAGATTATATCTGTTACTTGCTGAACCTACTGGAGAAGAGGAGATGGAACAACTGATACTAGAAGAGGTGGAGGATGAGGAGAAGGAACTGAAAGTCTCTTTGAATGCTGTCCCTGGACAGGTTCACTCCAAAACTTTGAAACTCATAGGGAAGGTATGGAATAGAAAAATCATTTTGCTGCTGGACACTGGAAGTACACACAGCTTCCTGGACCTTGACACAACTGATAAGTTGGGCTGTCTGATAGAATACACCACCCCCTTGATGGTCATTGTAGCTGATGGTAACAAGATAGAATGTAGCTCCAAGTGCCCACAATTTGAGTGGGAGATGGGAAGTTGTAGAGTGAGTACACCTGTCAGGTTGCTGAAGCTGGGAGGGTGTGATATGGTGGTGGGAGTGGACTTGCTAGAACAGCTTGGGCCAGTCACATTTGACTTCAAAAGGAACACAGTCAGTTTCAATGTCAATGGCAAGATAATTCATCTACCTGGGGTGTAATCTGAGATGAAATTGAGTATGATCACTGCTGAGAGACTGGAGAAACTGGTTAAGAAGAAACAAGGGGAGTTTGTAGCCTGCATTTACTCTATCAGTGCTGAAGAGATCACTGAAGATAGTCAAAGCAACCCTGAAATCTTGCCATTACTTAAAGAATACAAACACTTGTTTGATATGCCTCTGGAGTTACCACCAAAAAGGAAAATGGACCATAAAATACCCATTAAGAGTGGAGCAAAACCAGTCAAACAACCTCCTTACAGATACCCATTGCTTCAGAGACAAGAGATCAAAAAATTGATTGAGGAAATGCTCAAGGCTGATGTGATCCAGCCAAGTAAAAGTCCATTCTCTTCTCCTGTCTTGTTGGTAAAGAAAAAGGATGGTTCATGGAGATTCTGTGTAGACTACAGAAAATTGAATGCCATAACCATCAAGGATAGTTACCCCATCCCTTTGATTGAAGATCTACTAGATGAGCTAAGTGGTGCACAGGTGTTTTCAAAGATTTATTTAAGAGCTGGGTACCATCAAATTAGGGTGGTTGAAGAGGATATTCAGAAAACTGCTTTTTTCATAGCATCAGGGTTGTATGAATTTAAAGTTATGCCATTTGGGTTGACCAATGCCCCTGCCACCTTCCAGGCCATTATGAATCAAGTATTCTGCAAACATCTGAGGGAATTTGTGCTAGTATTTTTTGATGATATACTAGTATATAGTAAGGGGATGGCAGAGCACATACAACACCTGAGGAGGGTATTTGAGCTGCTAGATGAGAACAAGCTGTTTGCAAAGCTACCCAAATGTGTTTGGACACAACCAGGTAGAGTACCTGGGTCATATTATCAGTGGGAAGGGAGTGAATGCTGATCCTGCAAAAACCAGGGCCATGGTTGACTGGCCTGTCCCTAAGACTGTGAAAGCTTTGAGAGGTTTTCTGGGGCTCACTGGGTATTACAGAAGGTTCATCAAGGGCTATGGATTAATAGCCAAACCACTAACCAACCTGACCATGAAGGGTCAGTTTCAATGGACATCAGAAGTTGAAGAAGCATTTGACAAGTTAAAGATAGCTATGACTTCTGCGCCAGTCCTACAACTCCCTGATTTTTTAAAACCCTTTATAGTAGAGACAAATGCTTGTTACTATGGCTTGGGAGCTGTGTTAATGCAAGATAAGCACCCTCTAGCATTTATTAGCAAGGCACTGGGCACAAAGAACTTGGGACTGTCTATTTATGAAAAGGAGTTCCTAGCAATTCTTCTGGCAGTGGAAAAGTGGAGAGCCTATCTGCTTCATGCACCTTTTATCATTAAAACCGACCAACAAAGCTTAAAATTTCAGTTGGAACAGAAAATATCCACCCCCTTGCAGCATAGATACATGACCAAGTTGTTGGGTTTTGACTATAGAATAGAGTACAGAAAGGGCAGTGAAAACAAAGTTGTTGATGCTCTTTCAAGAAGGGATGATGAGGTTAGTGAATGTTCAGCAATTACAATTCTCAATCCAACCTGGATGGAAGAAATACAGCAGAGTTATGTGAATGATGAAGAAGTACAGGCCCTAATTGCTGAATGCATCACACAACCATACAATGTGTCTTACTATTCTTTGTCTGAGGGAGTGTTGAGGTATAGAGGAAAGCTGTATGTTGGGAATGGAACAAATTTGAGGCAGTAAATTATGGATTACATGCATGGTTCCAGTGCTGGTGGCCATTCTGGAATTACTACTACATTTTATAGGGTCACTAATGTGTTCTAGTGGCCAGGAGTAAGGGCACACATACAACAGCTAGTGGCAGCCTGCCACATTTTTCAAGTCAGCAAACATGAGAATATTAACACTTCAGGGCTCCTCCAACCATTACCAATTCCCAAACAGGCTTGGACAGCCATCTCCATGGATTTTATTGAACAACTACCTACTTCAGCAGGGAAGAATGTTATATGGGTGATTGTTGATAAGTTGACTAAATATAGTCATTTTGTGGCCCTAACTCATCCATTCACAACCTCTAAGTTAGATGCCATATTCTTGAGTACCATATATAAACTTCATGGGCTGCCTCAAAGTGTTATTATTTACAGAGACAAAATATTTACAAGTGCATTTTGGCAGCAATTGTTCCAACTGGTGGGGATTCAGCAGCACATGAGTACCGCATACCACCCTCAGTCAGATGGGCAGACTGAGAGGGTTAATCAATGTTTAGAAACTTACCTCAGATGCATGTGCAGTTCCAGTCCTAAGGAATGGGCGCATTGGTTGCCAATGGCAGAATTCTGGTTCAATACCAGTTTCCATACATCTTTGCTTTATATGGTTTCAAGCCAACTTCTTTGCCTTTTGGTCCCTCTATTCAGTGTTCCGTTGAGGGAGTGCAAGAATCTTATTCCAGAAACAACAAATCCAGCACAGTCTCAAGGAGATGTTAAAAATTATATGCAGATAAGAGAAGGATCGAGAGGGAGTTTGTGATAGGAGATTGGGTATATCTCAAACTCAAACCTTACAGACAGACTTCTCTACATAAGAGTAAGGTTTGGAAGCTCAGCCCTAAATACGCAGGACCATTTCAGGTGATAGCTCGAGTTGGATCTGCTGCTTACAGACTATCACTTCCTCCACATGCCAAAATACACCCTGTGTTCCATGTTTCCTTGCTCAAAAAGAAAATTGGGCCTGTTACATTAGTAACTCAGGATTTGCCTGAGTTCGCTGAAGATATATGGAAAGGTTCTACTCAAGCCTCTCAAAGTGCTAGCTCGTAGATTGGTTAAGAGGGGCCAATCCCCAGTTACTCAACTCCTGGTCCGTTGGGCTCATCTTACTGATGAGGAGGCCACTTGGGAATACTACGAAGATGTCGCAACCAAGTACCTAGAACTCCTATCTTGAGGTCAAGACTGTCGAAGAAAGGGGTAATGTTACAAGAAGAAGAGTGAGGGAGATTTTTGCTGTGTTTGAAGAAGAAGCCATTATCTTTTTATTTGTTTTGAAATTTTGTTATGATGGTTAGAATAGTAGGGGAGTCGTGTTCCACTTATAAAGTCGCGTTATTTGTCATTGTAATAGGGGTAAAACGGTTACGTTTTACTTTGGAGGGAGACGGCGTCGTTTAGACCGATACGGTGACGTTTCGTCGAGCATGTCATTTGCATGTGCGCAGCTATATCAGCTGGCCATGCACTCATTTTGCAGAAATTTTTGGAAATGAATTAAAACAATCTTCTCTCAATTTCTCTCGTTCTCTTGCGTAACTTCTACGAGCTCGTCACATTCGTGACATATTCCTTACTTTCTTCTACAAATATTTCTTGTTGGCTTTCTTCCTTTCTATTATTTTTCTAGTTTTGAATTGATCTTCAACGGGTCTTGTAAGGAATCTTTTATTGCTCTAGGCATTCAATATCAGTTTGAGCAGCTAAAGTGAAAGGACCAGATTCTTATTATTACGACTTTATCAGATTTTCCAGAAACCAAAGAAAGCCAATATAACCAACATCAGAATATCTCCAAAACCACACTTTGAGCACTTAAAACTCTATGTTTTTACATCATAGAGAAAATCTATGTCAAGAAATCTGCAAAGCATTTACATCTAAACATCATCATAATTTGTTCTATTCAGTGTCCCGGTTAGATTATATTATACTGTAACTCTGTAGAATTTGCTTACATCTTTTTGACACTTTTGTCTACATGCATTTCTGGATAAATAATTCAGCTAAACATTTATCTCTTTAATATTCACTAGGTTATACCTTTCCATGTTCTTTGTCAACTCTCTTTTAGAGAATATATTTTCTTTCTTTTTAAGATGAAGATTGCCTTATTGTGATTTACTACCCAGGTGAACTGCTGAGAAACACTGAGAACATGCCTAAGAATCGGCGATACCAGTCATTCAGATCCTTCTTTGGGAGTCACATTAATCCTGAAAAAAGATGAGGAGCTTAAACGAGCCAAAACAGGTACATGTTTATGTTAAGTTTTGACCAAACTGTTAGAAGTCTCTTAGACTTAATACATTTTCCCCTGAGGCAATACATTTTTTTAGTTTAATTCAGTCTTGACACGTTAACTTGCCTTCCAAATTACAGAAATTGAAGGAAACATGCATAAGATTTTACAGGCTCTTGGAGGTGATAATAATTATGGAAATGAGCAACTAGTTAATTTGATTCAGGATTTCCACAAGCATTACCAGTCACCAAAAGAACGTCACTACCATCTGACTGAGGAGCTAAAAATGAAGGCAGACGAAAATAAAGGGAACGACAGTTCGTCATCCTCCGACTTGGATGTGATGCAGAAATTACATTGGGAATATCAAACTGCTTTGAACAAACTGCAGGAAGCACTGACCATAAAGGAGTACAATCTGAAGCTAAAAAATGGAATGATGAGATTTGTAGACGTCGTATTAATAATGCTGGTGTGACAACAAAACTGGAATTAGCAGAAAGTGAAATCGCCAAACTAATGACAATCAAAAGGTTGGTGCAGAGGAGAGAAGCAGTCTTAACTTGAGGATTTCACAGCTGGAGAATAAGATTGGACATGGTGAAAACAAGATTCAAGGTCCTTGTAACGCAATCAATTAAATTAAGTGAAGATATTGATCTGAAAGAAAGAGCGTTGCAGATTCTGCTTGAGGTGCATGAACACTAGAAAGAGGTAAATGATAAACCGGAAATAGTTGCAAAAGTGATCACTGAGCTTTGTGAAGTGCAAGAGCAGAAGACTAGTATTCCCTTTGAGATTTCACAGCTTGAGGATGACAAAAAACAGGCTGAAAACAATATTCAAATTCTTGAAACAGAATTAGGTCAGTTGAGAGAAAAGCTGGAGGGGAAAGAAAGAGAGCTTTCGAATCAAATGGAACTGGAATCTTTGGTCAGTCAAAAAACAGAATCAGAGATACAGCTGGAGAAAGAAATAGAGACTCAGAAGCACGAAATAGAAGATATAATTTCAGAGATAAACAGAAGAAAAGAAGACTCTTATGAAACAATTTAAAGGTCTTGAACGGGATCTTAACTCCAAACGTAATCAAATACTGGAATTGGAGGAACTGTTGAAATGTAAAAGGTCCCTGAACAGGACGACAGAACATCAAGAAATACCTGAAGATAAAACTACACTTGTCTTTCCTGTAAAATGCCATTATCTGGATATCAACACTCTCTGGAACAAGAAAAATGAAGTTGGAGAAGAGTTAAAGAACAAGACAGCAGAACGCCAAAAAATACTTGAAGAAAATATTGAACTTGACATTCAAACATAACATCTTTATCTGGAGATCAAACTCTCTGGAATCAGAAATATGAAGTTGAGGAAACTCTAATGAAAAAATACTTAAAGAAAAATAAAATGAAGTACAATTGGGTATTATGGGCAAAAATGAAAAGCTAATGGAGGAATTATCAGTCCCAGTTGGTAATGCTATTATGGAACAATTGGAGAATGCCAGTATAGAAGAGTTTGACTCTTTATTGAAGCAGATGGAGTTGCTGCAATCCGAGAGAAGCCAACCCAGAACACAGATCGAGAGAAGCTAGCCAGAGTCGGCAGACCCTGAGAGAGAGAAATCGAGATGAAAGTGGACGAAATCAGCACAGCGTCGAACGACTTGCGTTACACTGAGTTTGTACAGTGGGTAACAAATCAGAATCTCCGAACCACAGAAGAGTTGTTGAGCCAGACAGAGGAAGAACAGAAAGTTGTAGCAGACAACCTTTCAAGTATGATGCTTCCTTATGAAGAAGCTGAAGTGCAAATGACTGCAGAGGTATATCACATGATGACTGAAATCGATGCGTTACTCATGAAGTTTGAGAAGTTTGAGAAGTTTGAGAAAAATTTTGGTCGGTTAAAGTGTCTGGTTAATAAAATTTCAAACAAGATAAGAATAAGAAAAGACAGTAATGCTCCTGAATAGAATATCAAGGACATGGTGAAGAAAAATAGAGGAGGAAGAAGGTCGGTTGCTGCTTATCTAGCTTAATGCAATGTGCACATCATTTTTCTGGATTTGCTTTTTGTTGATGTATTTTTTGAACACTAGATAGTGTTGAGTCTGTTGACATGAATTTCTTCTGTTTCTTGGAGTTGGCTTCTATATCAGCGTATTAGCAAATTTTGAGCATTTTCGTAAATAAAATTTCATAAAGATCGTGTTTTTCTCTGAAATGACAAAATGGAGAGTGTTACCCGATCCCCCTTCCCGGTAAACTTTTTCTCTTCATTGGGAAAGAATTATAACAGTTTTAATATAGACAAAAGGAAATACGTTATAATTCAAATTGTGGAACCTGATTGTTGTACTTAAATGCTAAAAATATCAATCAAACGGTAACTATTGGAATGGATTTGGATCTTGTGTTGTGTGTTGTGCACATTTATAAAGAAAAATACTATTAGTTCATGTTGTCATTTCGTACACGTGACAACTTTCACCTTGATCTTCCGTATAAAAGATATTTTATCTAGACATTTCCAACTCTTTAACACTCCTGAAATTCCGAAAACAAGAGCAACCCTACCGTTGTTGCGGATCCAAATTCGCATCAATTTCGATATCTTCTCCTCTTGGTGCCCAAGCACTCATTTACAACTCTTATTCTTATTCATTTTAATCACTTAATTTTATTTGGAAAGATGTCAAAGTCATCACTTCTCTTTTCCTTCTTATTCTGATCCCCAAAATGCACAGTGGAAAATCTTTTTAATTTTCCTTTAGTTGTTCTTACTTATTTACATGCTCCAGAGATTGTGAGAGAACTGAAATGAAAATACACGAGTTTTGGGGAAAACCACAACCCGGAGAATCACTTCAAATAGTCTACAACTTCTGTAAACTTAGATATTAAAGAGTTGATAAGGATTAATAAAAGAAAGTGTTGATAAAGGAGAAACTAGCAGATTGAGGTACAAAAGTAATTCATGACATTATAATAGGAACATCCTCATCTCCTCGAGTTTAGTTCAAATGAGCAAGGGGACGCCATAAGGTTTTCGTCTTAGTTATTGGATTAAATTCATTGTGAACTGCAAATGATTTCCCATAAACATTCGAATCAAAGAGAGAGAAGAAACAATAATCAATATACTAGCCACGGTGATGTACGGTTGCGAATTTTATTCTTTTAAGTAAATGGATAAAATGATTTTCATGGCGGAAAGTTAAAATTGAGAGAGAAACACTCATTAGTTTACCGTTTGTAAGAAAAAACAAAGAAATGTAACACACACCCTGAAAGATATAGACTAGATTAGGATATGTGGGCTTTATTAATTAATAAGTCAGACTAATTAATTAATTAAGTGGACATGGATATTAGGCCCATAAACCTAGGGTTATATGGTACTATATATATATATATTCTCTATAGTAGAGAATTAAGGGTTTTTATCAGATAAAAATTGGAGGCACTATAGAATTTGATAAGTGATTTCCTAGCGATCACTTATCGAATAATTGTACCGAGGATAGTTCCTGCGGCGGACGATATACGCGTGGATACCTGAAGTGGTGAATCAATCGCACAATGCAGTCCGATCAATTACGCAACAAGTAAGTTGTTCCAACTTTAGCGTAATTTATGCTCAACGTTTAATTCAGTTATAAATCACGATCAATATTCTCGATTAGTTATTCCGCTGCGTACATTAGATGGAATCGAGAAATTCTAACAGTGGTATCAGAGCCCGGGGCTCGATTTATAATTGATTAAAACTCCAAATTAATTGTGGATTAATATTTGATAATCGATACAATTACAATTTGTTATGAAATAATTTTCGGAAATTCTGATATACATGATATACCGTTCTCAAGAGGTAAATTGTAAATTTGAGTATCAAACAAAATCAGTTTGACATAAATTGTAAATCTGGGATTTTGTAAATTTGGGTTTCAAATTGATTACAAAAACTAATTTTGTTTGATTCTGGTTTCTGAAACCAAAACACAAATTTTGAAATTTATAAAACCCGTCGTCTGCTTGTTGCTGTGCTGCTTCGCTGCTATTGTTGTTTGCCGACGGCGGCGGCGGAATCCGACGAAGCCGCTGCTGCTGGGCGAGCGGCGGCTGCCATACTACGGCTGCACGAGGTGACAGCGGAGTCCCGACGGTGGCAAGACGAACGGCGAAAGGGGCTCCTGTTCCTGAACACGATGCCGATGGCGGCGAGTTGCTCGCCGCGCGAAGTCGCCGGAGAGGTGGTCGCGGCTGCTGTTGCTCACCGCTGCTGTTGCTCGACGGCAACGACGGTAGCGGTGGCGGCGGTGATGTCTCACGCCTGCTGCTGCTGTTCGCCTATTGTCTCTCGGCGACGGCGGTGGTCGCAGCGGTGACGTGGGTCTGGTGCCGGTGGTCTTGCTCGCGGGACGAGGAACAGGAGCTACGGCGGCAGCGCGGTCGCGGCGGTTGCGTGACTTGGGAAAGGGACTGCTGTCCCAGCCCAAACCCTAATGGGTTTGGGTTGGGTTTTGGGCTGGGCTGGATTTTCAGAATTGGGCTCAACCTGGACTTGGGCTGATTTTATTTAATAAGCAGGCCCACTGATATTAAAATTAATTAAATCGGTTTTAATTTAATAATTAGATTAATAAAACTTATTATTATTATTTTACATATATTAATTAGATTAATAAATTTTGATAGTATTATTATTTTGAAAGAATAATACTAGACATATATATTTTATATTAATTTAGAATTAATATTAAAAGCATATGTATATTATTTTGGAATTAATATATTTAATTTTAATCCACATTTAATTAAAGAATAAAATTTTAATTGGATTAATAATTTTATTCGTTGAGCTTTATTTGATACAATGTGATAAGCTATTATTTGATTTTATGCTTATTCAATTTAAATTATAGTAATTTAGACCGTTTTTATGATTGGGTAGGCGGCGCCCAATACATGTAGTCCGCGAGAAAATGTATGGGTAGGCGGCGCCCAATATGTGTGGTCCGCATTTTATGCCTGGGTAGGCGGCACCCAATAATTGCGTTCAATTTAATATTAGATATTAAATTTAAACAATTAGTATCACATAACAATTCTCCACTAAAACCAAGTCTTGTTTAGAAACAAAATGCGTCGTCCATCATAATTGTTTGAGATTCCTAATCTTTTCGACCACGAGTTTTACACCAAAGTGTTTACTCTAAATCGACAAGACTCGGGCTCATTCATAGATGTATGGTTGACATCGTGTGATGGAATTGACTTGCTTAAATTATTTTGAGACGCCAAAGCGACCAAAATAGTTCGAGGACGCAATATTAATTGGATTAATAAACCAGGAATTGCAAATTGTTGTTGCAATTGGCTTAGAGGCCTACCTAGTGATATTATTGTAGTCATCAGCCAAAGCAGAGGCTGCAGTAATATAATCTTGGATCTTGGACCACTAAGATTTATAATTGTTATAAATCCGTATTTTGTGTTTGGGGGGCGCAAAATATGTTAAAATTAGTGGGAGCTAATCATTACAATAAACTCTTGTTTTGATTAGTGATACGAATGTGATCTTTGTTTACTTTATTATAATTTATTTTCCCATTTATTATTTTCTCGTCTGATAGAATGTCGTTTTGGCTTATAAATGTTTCATGGAAACAAACAAGTTGACTGGGTCAAATTTTACGGATTGACTCCGTTGTTTGCGATTGGTGCTAAGGCAAGACAAGATTGAGTATGTCTTGGACAAACCAATCAGTGTCATCCCTGACAAGAATTCTCCTGAGTACGCTACGTTAGACGAAGAAGCTCATAAGAAACGTGTTGAGGATGCCACATCGGCTCAATGCTTAATGTTGTCCTCTATGAGTATTGAACTGCATAGGCAACATTGGAGCATGTTCCCTTATGAGATGCTGAAACACTTGGAGAGTCTGTACGCTTTAGAAGTTCAGACCATGGAGTATGAGATACTCAGAGATCTCTTCAAGTGTAAGCTTCATGATGGGAGCCAGGTTTTTGAACATATATTGAAGATGATCGGATTGATTGAGAGGTTAGAATCGATTGGAACGAAGCTACCCTCAAGTGTCTCAATAAATCTGATTTTGCAGTCTCTTCCAAGTTCATTTGAAAACTTCATAGTGAATTTCAACGTGAGCAACACGAAGGCAACACTGCCAGAGCTTCACGACATGCTCAAGACCTACGAATCATCTACTTCTAAAGGCAACTCTGTGCTCATGGTGAGCTCTTCTGCGAGATCTTCCAAACAGAAGAATAAGCAGAAGAAGAGGAAGAAAGCATCTAAGGATGCGGCCTTGATGCCTAAGAATGGAGGGGTTCAAAAGAAGCCGAGAATACCAAAGGATGAGTGTCTATTCTGCAATGAGATGGGGCACTGGAAGAGAGACTGCCCGAAGTTCAAAGCACATGGTGCATTGGATGAGAGCTTAAGTAGTTTATTTTGTACGTTGAAAGTAGATTAGATTATATCTTCCTTCATGGTATAAATTAGATTTATATAATTGATATTTTGTTCTAGAGATTTCAAAGAATATTATCTCCATTCTAATATTAGACATTTATGACTTTTTCTTTCTATTTTGCAAACAGTAGATGCTTGTTTTGCTTAATGGATTGTTTTAAGGAAATGTCTTTCGTTCGAATAGATTCTATATGCTTGAATATGAACAAAATATTTTCAATGTACAAGAACAAACGACCTAAGCTAAGTAATACGGATAATAAAACCTACCTGTGGCACTGTAAACTTGGTCATATCAATGAGAAAAGAATATCAAGATTGAGAAAGTTAGACTATCTCACATTATTTGATTTCGAATCATATGGTGCTTGCGAATCTTGTCTCAAAGGAAAGATGACAAGTTAACCACTTTCTGGGAAAAGGGTTACGTGCCAAGGTTGTGCTCAAGTTGGTCCGCACAGCGGTGTGCGGACCGTTCCAACTTAAGCAATAGGCGAATATTCGTACTTCATAACTTTCACTGATGATTTTTCAAGGTATAGGTATGTGTATCTCATGAAACACAAATCTGAGGCCTTCGAGAAATTTAAGGAGTTTAAGTTAGAAGTTGAGAAACAACTTGGAAAAGTATTAAGACTCTCCGATCAGATCGAGGAGGAGAATACTTAAGCCAAGATTTTCTTGATTACTTGAAATCACATGGAATCCGGTCAGACTGGACACCTCCGAGTACACCACAGATGAATGGAGTATCCGAAAGGAGAAATCGAACTTCATTAGATATGGTTCGATCCATGATGAGTTTCACCAGTCTTTCCTTATTCCTTTGGGGTTATGTCTTACTAACCGATGGTTATGTTCTGAATAGAGTTCCTCTTAAATCGGTCACGCAAACACCATATAAGTTATGGTGTGGCAAGAAGTCGAGTCTTAACCATATGTGGACCTGGGGTTGTCCTGTTTTGTTAAGAAGATGACGACTGATAAATTGGAGACTAAAAGTGAGAAATGTTATTTTGTGGATATCCTCAGGAAACTATGGATATGAATTCTACTGCCTTGAAGATCACCAGGTGATAGTTCCAAGAATGTGGCGTTTCTTGAAGATATTTATATCTTCGAGGAACAAGGTCACAACAAGGTAGATCTTGAAAAGATTCAAGAACCACAAAAATAACATAGAGGATGAGATCTTGTCCAATGGAGTGGACAAGAACTCAGTGGAAGTTTTCGATGATCTATTGGGAGGGGAAATGACTCTTAGAGGGTCACCTCAAGACAATGAGATGCATCAAAACAAGATATTGTATCAAACCCGCAAGATAACATAGAGAATGAGGTCTTGTCCAATGGAGTGGACAAGAACTCAGTGGGAGTTATGATGATCTATTGGGAGGGGAAACAACTCTTAGAGGGTCACTTCAAGACAATAAGATGTATCAAAGACAAGATATTGTATCAGTCCCACCTCAAGAGAATCATAGTGCAATTTTTGAGAATATTCTAAAATGTTGAAAACCAACTCACGATCAGAATAAACCGAATGAACCAACGCAAAACCAACTCAATAGGCCTCAAAGGAATCGTCGTGCACCTGAAAGACTAAATCTATTGGTTAAGAACCAAGATGATGAAGTTGATTCAGAAGACGACGAATCTAAGACCTATATCGAAGCGGTGTCGGGCACCGTTTCGAAGATGTGGCTGGCTGCCTTAACATCTAAAATGGACTCGATGTACCTCAACTAGTGCGGGAACTAGTTGATTTGCCAGTTGGGGCTCGTCCCCTAGACTGCAAATGGATCTTCAAGAAGAAGAGAGATGCATGTGGCAAGGTACAAACCTACAAGGCTAGGTTGGTGGCAAAGGGTTATAGTCAACGCGAGGGCATTGATTATGATGAAACCTTTTCGTCAGTCGCTAAGATCAAGTCCATTAGGATATTACTTGCAATAGCTGCATACTATGACTTTGACATTTGGCAAATGGATGTTAAAACCGTGTTTCTCAATGGAGAACTCGAAGGCACTGTGTATATGTCACAACCTGAAGGTTTTATATCTAAAGAAAAGCCGAATGGAGTATGCAAGTTAAAGAAGTTCATTTATGGACTCAAGCAAGCATCTAGGAGTTGGAATATTTGCTTTGACAGAGCTATCAAATTGTTTGATTTCGTCAGAAGCAAAGAGGATCCATGTGTTTATAGTAAACGTAGGAATGAAATGTTGTCTTCCTTATCATATATGTCGACGATATACTGATAATGGGGAGCAATCATTCCATGTTGCAATCCGTGAAAGAGCAGATTTCAGCAAAATCTCGGTAAGGAATACTAGAGAACTGTCAAGACTATTCTTAAGTACCTTAGAAGGACTAAAGAATATTTCTTAAAGTCTATGGTGGGCAGCTAGAGTCATCAGTTACTGGGTATACTGATGTTGGCTTCCAACGGACCATGATGACTTAAAGTCTTTGTCTGGATATGTTTTCGTTCTAAATGGTGGTGCAGTGAATAGGAATAGTTCCAAACAGAGTAGAACTGTCGATTCCAGCACTAAAGCCGAGTATATTGCTAAATCTAAAGCTGCAAAAAAAAAGGGGTTGTTGCTTTGTTAAAGTTCGTAAAAGAACTAGGTGTCGTTCCAAGTGCCAGCAGTGCGATACCGTTGTATTGTGACAACGGTAAGTGCAGTTGCTCTAGCAAAAGGAATCGAGAGCCACGAACAGAAACAAACATATTCCCTGTAGATATAATCTGATTAGAGAATAATAGATAGGGAGATGTGAAGTTAGATAGAGTATCCACTGATGATAACTTGGTTAATCCTTCAACCAAACAGTTGTGTATAGCTAGACACAACAAGCACTTTGAGAGCTTGGGTGTTAGACACGTTGGTAGTTGGTCTTGATTCAGTGGGAGTTTATAGTTTGTATGTCTTAGAAACCTTTTCGTTTGAGACATTCATTCTTGATCGCATTCTATGACGTTTTGATTGTCTTTTGAGTTTATGCATTTATTAGAATAATTATTTTGATGGTTTGTTATTATTCTTATAATTGTTCCCTTGAATCATGACTGTTATTTATGGTGTGAGACATAAATGATATAGTATGATTCTAAAATTGCCATAACCAATGGTCATCAAGAATGGGATATTGATGACACGCGATAGGTTAGCATGTGGTCTGCATCACATTCTCAGAGAATGTAGTAGGTCTCACGACTACGAGATATTAGATATCCGTGATGGACACATGGGTACTTTGGAGAGTATTGGTATACCCTACTATTAAACCGTTTGTTTTCAGTGTCTACGGTTTATTAGTGTGTGGAGTATGTAATGATCCTTTGACCTGAGGTCAATACTCATTTTGTTTGTTAAGTGATGAACTTTGACCAAGTACAACGCTTGTCTCCCAAAGGAGGATAAGACACGTCTTGTGTTGGGTTCATCATGAGGCAAATGAAAATGGTAGTTGAGCCAAGAATGGGATTCATTCCTCGATTGAAACTCGAGAGAACACTCATATTTCTCTATATTATTTGACAATAAAGTCATTGGCCAATGCAAAAGATGTATTCAATTAAAGTAATTGAATATGATCGAATGTGTCATATAATAAAGATGAGAAAAGTGATTGAGTTATTTGGATAGACACATGGCAGATCCTAGGCTCAATCGGGTGGTTCGTGAATGAAGGGATATTACATAAACTTCATATAAAGGTTGTTTTACGAATTCACGTAAACGTCCTTCATATATCGAGTTCGCTGCGCAACGCAGTCTAGGAGTTTTGTGCAGACTTTAATTAGATTATCGTCGATAATGGGGGCCTGAAGGGTCACACTTTATATGTATTATTGTTCCGCTCAAGGGTACAAGATTAGTGCTTCGAATTATATCTAATGCTAGTCCAAGTGGGAGATTGAAAGATATAGACTAGATTAGGATATGTGGGCTTTATTAATTAATAAGTCAGACTAATTAATTAATTAAGTGGACATGGATATTAGGCCCATAAACCTAGGGTTATATGGTACTATATATATATATATTCTCTATAGTAGAGAATTAAGGGTTTTTATCAGATAAAAATTGGAGGCACTATAGAATTTGATAAGTGATTTCCTAGCGATCACTTATCGAATAATTGTACCGAGGATAGTTCCTGCGGCGGACGATATACGCGTGGATACCTGAAGTGGTGAATCAATCGCACAATGCAGTCCGATCAATTACGCAACAAGTAAGTTGTTCCAACTTTAGCGTAATTTATGCTCAACGTTTAATTCAGTTATAAATCACGATCAATATTCTCGATTAGTTATTCGGCTGCGTACATTAGATGGAATCGAGAAATTCTAACACACCCTTCTGTGATTTCAGAGAAAATCATACTTTCTATGAAATTTGCTTTACAAAGCAATATTTGTCGTTGTAGTGACGCACGACGAAAAATATAGGAACAAATTTTATTCCTGTACACACCCTCCTCCTGTACCGACTCCATCCAAGAAACAGAGAAATTCATTGGATTGTTGGTTCCTCCTCACAATTCGAAAAAGCAAATCCAGAGAAATGATGTGCACATTGCCGCAACCTACCTTCTCTTCAGCTTGTCTTGGAGCTCCTTGCTGTACACGTGGTAATCTTCGATATCAGAGCATAACTGCCTTATAGCCTCTCCTTTCTCCACTCTCAAGGTTTCCATCTGTAATTCGAGATGGCCTTTCTCGAATTGCAGCAACTCAATCTGCTTCCATGAAGTCTCGGTCTCCATTCTTTTACGTTTAAGCTGATCCTCCAATTTAAGCTTTTGATCCTCAAGCTCTTTAAGAAGAGCAGAAATTTGATCATTTTTCTGTTTCACAATGTCTCTTCTTTGAGAGTACGGTGAATCAAGTTCCAGTTCTAAATCCCGCACACAGATTGATGCTGGTTCTTTGTGACTTAAAACACTTTTTCTTTCTCATCCAGCTTCTCTCAACTGCCTTGTTTCTCTATCAAGATCATGAATCTTGTTTGCAAGCTGTGATATCATCAATGAAAGACTGACGTTCTCATCTTCAGCTGCCTTCTGCATTAGATATCTCTTTTGCTTCTGTTTCCAATTGTCTTGATTCTGTAACAAGATCATGAATCTTATTTTCAGCCAGTTCTGTTTGGACAGCAGCATTTTCAGTGAATTTCTCATCATTCCATATTTCAGCTTCGGAACTGAGGTCTGTTATTGTATTATGTGCTTCCTGATGTAATTTCTCCTTAGCCAACTTCTTCTTCAAGTCATCAACCTTGTCTGAGCTGGAAGACGAGGACCTGTCCGTGCCATGCTTCCGTTTGCCTTCTCTCATAGCTCCTCACTCAGATGATCGTAACTTTCGTACAGTAACTGGTAATGCTTGTGAAAATCCTTAATCGAATTAATCATTTGCTCCTTCCCATCATTATTATCGTCTCCAACAGCCTGTAATATCTTCTGCACGTTTTCTTCAATATCTGCAACTTAATATGTCAAGACTGAAACTAGAAAAAGCACAGCAAGTCCAAAGAGACTTGTAACAGGTTGATCAGAATTAACATAAAAGATGTACCTGTTTTGGCTCGTCAAGCTCCTCGTCTTTTTCTTAATTGACGTGACTCTCTATGAAGGATCTGAATGACTCATGCCTCCGATGCTTGCGCATCTTCTTTTTGTTTTTCAGCAGTTTATCTGGTAGTAAATCGCAAAAAAGCGTCTTCATCTCACAAAGAGTGAATAAATTTGAGTTGAAGTCCTAAATTTAGTAAACTGTTTTAGTTCGGGGCTGTGTTTTCTTTGATGCTGCCGTTTGAGTCCGTGCAACAACTATCCAGCATTGGTGTGGTCTGTATATATATTTTTTTAGGATGGAGATTTCATGTGTCTATGCCCAAACTTTCCAAGGAATTACCTCTCCGGAACTTAGCTGAATTTCTTGCTGAAAATACTTTCTCAACATCGTAATATACATGATCTCTCACTAATTGGGGATGCCGCCTCTATCATTTTGCTACACGAGGAGATGCTAATTTCCACAGCGAACTGCATCCCTATTCTTGAGGACTTCCAGACCATTCTTTTGAAATTATGGTGCCAAGGCATTTTCTGGCAACCGCGTTCTCACAATTTTATTGCTTTTTTAATGTAACGTAGTTTCAGATGTGTTTTGGTTGAGTCCCTCGAACTTCTTATGTCAGTCAATGCTGTCTAAATTCCAACAATTCTAATGAATACATTTTTCCTTAAAAAATTCGACCACTTAATTGTTACTAAAATATTTCACAGACTAACAATATAATTATCCCTTCCATTCATTATACTCATTTCCTAGAGTAGAAAATATTATTTTGACGATTTAACACCCAATAATACCAATATGAGTCAACAAAAATTATAAAGCAGGATTGCTGACATATCTTGCATTCTCGCTCTAGCTAGCTTGCACATTTATTCACTCAACCCCAAGAGTAGCTATGCTATAACAACTTAACTTGAATTTACGGCATATATTCACATTGTGCATAACAGTAAAAATATGAGCATTCAACGTCCAGGCCTGAGGCTGTGTAGAGAAAGACCTTGAATATATTGTATTCGAGTAAAAATCCCAGTTTTTCACAAAGTCATTTGGCCACCAAATCTTGTTCGTCCTCCCAATCCAAATCATCTTCCATTATTGGTTCCAAAATAGCCCCTGTGACTCATTGAAACATGAAATAAATCCATGTTTCAATGAATCCACTCTCCCGAGACGGAGTTGGAACATCTACTACTTAGGTCTTTGATCCTGGGTTCGAGTCATCGTGGGGAAGGGGATGGTTTTTTCTTTACTTTTAGATTAGGAGATTTTTTTTTTTTTAAATGAATCCACTCTCCCGATAGCAACTTGACAAATAATGATGCAAAATAATCATTTTACAGAACGTCATTTTATTGTTTTCCCACGCATTCTTCGGTTTGGAAATTTCAAAATTACATTAGCAAAATGGCATTTCCTGTAATTAAAACGGAAGATTCCCCAAATTTCCCTCCTGTAAGGCTGTAACTGCAAGCAACCAATTTCTCTCTCCTGAAACCGCCACCCACCAATTGAAATTGAAGCGCCAGTTGCAGCGCGCCTCTCTCTCTCTATAAATTTCTCCCAACTCATAGTATTCACCAGTCATTGTTCTATTGGATTCACCTCTTCAAGTTTTAAACAACCACACACACGAACTTCTTTCTCTCTCTAAGAATCTATTCTGTATAAGAAGTTGCAGATCAGCTGCGTTGAAGAGTTCTGATTCTGAGGTAATTCCTTGATTGCGTATATGAGATCAACGTTTTTTCCGCTAAATCAGCTTCCAAATTCGCTAATTTAATTTTATCGCAACTCTGCCTGTTTGTTTTTCATTTTCGGATAAATTTTTTCCTTTACGTTGAGTTTAGTTTGTTTACTTGTTCGATCTTGATGGTCGATTTTAGTTGAGAATCTTTTCATCAGTAGTTTGAGTTTCGGGTAATTTCTTTGATGATATATAGAACAGATCACTAAGATTATCCTCCGTCTGGCTTTCTTGCTTTTCCTTTTTTTCTTTTTTAAGTTTTCCAGTTTTGAGTTGATAAATTATATTTTACTGTAACTCTGTAGAATTTGATACTCTTGTCTAAATGCATTTCTGGATAAATTATTCAGCTAAATATTAATCTCTTTAATATTCACTATGTTATGCCTTTCCATGTTCTTTATCAGTTCTCTTTTAGAGAATACATTTTCTTTCTTTTTAAGATGAGAATTTCCTTATTGTGATTTACTACCCAGGTGAACTGCTGAGAAACATTGAGAACATGCCTAAGAATCGGCGATACCAGTCATTCAGATCCTTCTTTGGTAGTCACATTAATCCAGAAAAAGATGAAGAGCTTAAACGAGCCAAAACAGGTACAGGTTTATTGTTAATTCTAAACTATTAGAAGTCTCTTACTTGCTATGTCATTTTGATCATTCTGTTTGAAAAACGTAGCTACATTCTCCCCTGAAACAATACATAATTCAGTCTTGACATATTAAATTGCCTTACAAATTACAGAAATTGAAGGAATCATGCAGAAGATTTTACAGGGGCTTGGAGACGATGATATTGATCGAAAGGAGCAACTGGTTAATTTGATTCAGGATTTCCACAAGCATTACCAGTTACTATATGAATGTCGGAATTATCTGACGGAGGAGCTAAGAAGGAAGGCAGACGAAAAGAATGGGACAGACAGTTCGTCTTCCTCCGACTCGGATGAGATGGAGAACTTACATTGGGAATATCAAACTGCTTTAGCAAAATGCAGGAAGCACTGACTACCATAAAGGAGCAAATTCTGAAGCTGAAAAATGGAATGGTGTGATTTCCAGACTTCGTTCTGAAAATGCTGGGTGAAAACAAAACTGGAATTAGCAGAAAGTGAACTCGCCAGAATAAGTATACTGCAAAAGTTGGTGAAGAGGATAGAAGCAGTCTTACCTTGAGGATTCCACAGCTGGAGGACAAGATTGGACATGGTGAAATCAAGATTCAACGTCTTGCAACGGAATCAGTCGAATTAAGTGAAGAAATTGATCTGAAAGAGCGTTGCCGATTGTGCTTGAGGTGCAAGAACACCGGAAAGAAGAAAGGGATAAACTAGAAATAGCTGCAAAAGTGATCACTGAGCTTTGTGAAGTGCAAGAACAGAATACTCGTCTTCCCTCGAAGATTTCACAGCTTGAGGATGACAAAAAACAGGCTGAAAACAAGATTCATATTCTTGAAACAAAACTGGGCCAATTGAGAGAAAAGCTGGAGGAGAAAGAAAGGGAGCTTTTGAATCAAATGCAACTGGAATCTTTGTTCGGTAACAAATCTGAATCAGAGATACAGCTAGAGGAAGAAATAAATACTTGGAAGCAGGAACTAGCAAATATAATTTCAGAGATAAACAGAAGCCAAGAAGAAAAGAAGACTCTTATGAAACAATTTAAAGGTCTTGAACGGGATCTTAACTCCAAACGCAATCAAATACTGGAATTGGAGGAACTGTTGAAATGTAAAAGGTCCCTGAACAGGATGGCAGAACATCAAGAAATACCTGAAGACAAAACTACACTTGTCTTGCCTGTAAAATGCCATTATCAGATATCAACACTCTGTGGAACAAGAAAAATGAAGTTGGAGAAGAGTTAAAGTACAAGACAGCAGAACGTCAAAAAATACTTGAAGACAATATTGAATTTGACTTTCAAATAGAGCGCCTTTATCTGGAGATAAAAACTCTCTGGACTCAGAAATATGAAGTCGACGAAAAGTTGAAGAACATGACAGTAAAACATCAAAAAATACTTAAAAACAAACAAAATGAAGTGCAATTGGGTACTGTGGGAAAAAATGAAAAGCTAATGGAGGAATCATCAGTCCCAGTTGCTAATGCAATTATGGAACAATTGGAGAATGCCACTGAAGAAGAGTTTGACTCTTTACTGAAGCAGATGGAGTTGCTGCAATCCGAGAGAAGCCAACCCAGAACACAGATCAAGAGAAGCAAACCAGAGTCAGAAGACCCCGAGAGAAAAATCGAGATGGAAGTGGATGAAATCAGCACACTGTTGAACGACTTGCATTATGCTGAGTTTGTACAGCGGGTAACAAATCAGAAGCTCCGAACCACATAAGAGTTGTTGAGCCCGAAAGAGGAAGCACAGAAAGTTGTAGAAGAGAGCCTTTCAGGTATGATGCTTCCTCATGAAGAAGCTCAAGTGCAAGTGATTGCAGAGGTAAATGACATGATGACTGAAATCGATGTGTTTCACATGAAGTTTGAGAAAAAATTTGGTCGCTTAAAGCGTCGAGTTAATAAAATTGCAAACAAGACAGTAATGCTCTAGTATCGACTATCAAGGACATAGTGAAGAAAAATAGAGGAGGAAGAAGGTAGGTTGCTGCTTATCTAGCTTAATGCAATGTGCACATCATTTTTCTGGATTTGCTTTTTGTTGATGTATTTTTGAACATTAGATAGCGTCGAGTCTGTTGACATGAATTTCTTCTGTTTCTTGGAGTTGGCATAGGAAAATAAATGTTCCTATATCAGCACATTAGCAAATTTTGAGCATTTTTGTTAACAAAATTTCATAAAGATCGTGTTTTACTCTGAATGACAAAATGGAGAATGTTATCCGATCCCCCTCCCCGGTAAACTTTTTCTGTTCATTAGGAAAGAATTATAACAGTTTTAAAATAGACAAAAAGAAATACTTTATAATTCAAATTGTGGAACCTGATTGTTGTACTTAAATGCTAAAAATATCAATCAAACGGTATCTATTGGAATGGATTTGGATCTTGTGTTGTGTGTTGTGCACATTTATAAAGAAAAATACCAGTAGTTCACATTTTCATTTCGTACACGTGACTACTTTCACTTTGATCTTTCCGTATAAAAGATATTTTATCTGGACATTTCCAACTCTTAACACTCCTGAAATTCCGAAAACAAGAGCAATCCTACCATTGTTGCGGATCCAAATTGCCATTAATTTCGATCATCTTCTCCTCTAGGTGCCCAACCACTCATTTACAACTTTTATTCTTATTCATTTTAATTATGTAATTTTATTTGAAAGATGTTATAGTCATTACTTCTCCGTCTCCTCCTTCTGCTTCTCATTCTGATCCCCAAAATGCACTGTGGAAAATCTTATTTATATTCCTTTATTTGTTCCGACTCATTTATAAACTCCAGAGATTGTGAGAGAACTAAATTGAAAATCTATAAGTTTTTGGGGAAAACCACAACTCCGATAATCACTTCAAATAGTCTACAACTTCTGTAAAGAAGAAACTAGGTTGGATAGGTTGTTTCCTCATTACAATTCGAAAAAGCAAATCCAGAAAAAGGATGTGCACATTGCAGCATCCTACCTTCTCTTCAGCTTGCCCTGGAGCTCCTTGCTGTACACGCGGTAATATTCGATATCAGAGCATAACTGTCTTATAGCCTCTCTTTTTTCCTCTCTCAAGGTCTCCATCTGTGTTTCCATTTGTCTTTTCTCGGATTGCAGCAACTCAATCTGCTTCTGTGAAGTCTCAACCTCCATTCTTTTATCTTTAAGTTGTTTCTCCGATTCATGCTTTTGATCCTCAAGCTGTTTAAGAAGAGCAGAAATTTGATCATCTTTCTGTTTCACAACGTCTCTTCTTTGGGAGTGCGATGAATCAAGTTCCAGTTCTAAATCCCGCACATCAGTTGATGCTTGTTCTTTATGACTTGAAATCTCGTTTTCTTTCTCATCCAGCTTTTCTCTCAACTGCCTTGATTCTGTATCAAGATCTTGAATCCTGTTTTCAGCCTGTTTAATCTTCAATGAAAGATTGACCTTCTCATCTTCAGCTGCCTTCTGCATCTCACTTAGTTTAGGTATCTCTTTTGCTGCTGATTCCAATTTCTCCTTTGTTCCTTTCTCAGCCAATATTGACCTCAGTTGTCTTGATTCTGTAACAAGATCTTGAATCTTGTTTTCAGCTAGTTCTGTTTTGAAAGCAGCATTCTCAGTCAGAAGTCTGGATTTCTCGTCATTCCATTTTTCAGCTTCAGAACTCAGGTCTGTTGTTGTATTATGTGCTTCGTGCGTTTCGTTCAAAGCAGCTTGATGTTCCTGATGTAATTTCTCCTTCGCATCAGTAGTGATAGCCAACTTCCTCTTCAAGTCATCGATGCCTACTTTATCTGACGAGGAACTGTCCTTGCCATGGTTACCGTCTGCCTTCTTTCTTAGCTCCTCACTCAGATGATCATAACTTTCATATAGTAACTGGTAATGCTTGTGGAAATCCTCAATCAAATTAACCACTTGTTCCTTCCCATCATTATTATCATCTCCAACAGCCTCTAAAATCTTCTGCACATTTCCTTCAATTTCTGCAATTTGTTAGCCAATTTAATACGTCTACACTGAAACTAGAAAAACATAGCAAGTCTAAGAGGCTTGTGACAGTTTGATCAGATTAACATAAAGCTGTACCTGTTTTGGCCCGTTTAAGCTCCTCATCTTTTTCTGAATCGACGTGACTCTCTATGAAGGATCTGAATGGGTCATCCCTGCGGTGCTTAGGCATCTTCTTTTTGTTTTTCAGCAGTTTACCTGGATAAAATCACAAAAAAGCGGTCTTCATTCAGAAAGAGTGAGAAAATTTTAGTGGAATGCCGACTTGTGTTACATCGAAAAGCAATATTCAGTGGAGAAGTACGAGAGATTAATATTTAGCCAAAAAATTATCCAGAAAAACAATCTTCCCGGACAACTGGAGGTGATGAAGATACTTACGGACAAACACAGCAATACACATAGTTGAGAACATGCAAAGAAATGCGTGACAAGATTGCATGACGAATTCCTCTTTATTTTCTTTTTTAATTCTAATTCTACTCTTTTTATACAATGAGGAGAGTGGAGATGAACCTAGTATTCTTTTGTGGACTCAAACATGGCTGCGTTTCACCTTATTTAAGAACCTACATACTCTACTTCATCTCATAAATCCTAAAACTGATTTACTTCACTTTTTTTAATGCTACAATTCTTTTAATTACCATTTCATTATTTTCCTTTTCTTTTTCCCACAAAAAAACTTAAAACTTTAATTGTATACCTATGTTGCGTGTATAAACAAATCCAAAATCTTAAATATAACACCACAACCTAATAATCCCCAATCTCACAAAATGTGTCTTGTTTAAAAAACAAACTCCGGTCCCGAAATAAGAGTCCTCTTTAAAAAATTAAAATCTCGTTTTACTAGTTAAAATAAAAAATAAAAATTTTTTAATTGGACAAAATTATTTAGATGTGATTAAATAAGTTAAACAAAAAAATTACGTGAGCTGCGTGCATGCATATTGATAGTTTATGGAAAGTTATACCTATATCAAATTGATAAAATAAAAAAGTTATATATTTTTTCAAACATGATTTGTTTAATGAGACAGTGTAGTATTATAACAAATCCTAATCAAAAGAATTTCTTGAAAGATATGAAAATGAAAGTGAAGAGCAAACACACATGGCCTTAGTGTTCACCTCACAATTCTCTAGAAAAGTCAGCCAACCTAATAAAATTAGCTAGATGCTATAGCAGTTCATTTTAGCAAACATGCTTAATGACATTATTTTATTACGTATCATGATAAAAGATTTCATGCGCATTTTTTCAGACTTTTACAAAACATTTTTTAAACAACTGATCTTTACGCCTATGTCCATAACGGGGGACCTTTTAAAATATTTGTAAATAATTGAAGGATCTAAAAATCAACTTTCCTGTAAAATTATTTTAACGTACGTGAGCAACAACAAGTAGTTGAATTGGTTATAAATATTTAAATCTGAAACATTAAACTTGTGCTCGTGCACACCGTTTGTATATAGTACGACTGAATGAGTAACAATAAGTAAAGTAAATTAGTGAATTCTTAAGGTGTAAGAACATTCAAGAAACAGTAGTATTAAATAGATCAGATAAAAAATTCGAGGAAGAATCCCTCTTCCTCTCAGGCCTTTTTATTAGTGAAGTGGTGTGCACAAATTTAGTTTGGACTTATAAGACTATTAGGACTCCCTCCTAAATAACAAACACTATACGCATTTAAACTTTTGGACTTTAAATAATTCTTTTGGATTTTTAAATTGATTTTCTGAATTTTATATGAATATATGGAATTTTAAAATTAATTTTGGAAATAGTTTTTTATTTTGTGGATTAAAATTAAATTTTTGGATTTTTAAAATAATTTTCCGAATTTTATATTAATTTTTAGAATCAAAATTAATTTTGCAAATAAAGTTTTAACTTTTGGATTTTAAATAAACTATTGGATTTTTAATTAATTTTCTGAGTTTTCTATGATTTTTCGAATTTTAAAATTAATTTCAGAAATAATTTTTTATTTTTTGGATTTGAAAATATTCTTTTGGTTTTTCTAAATGAATTTTCTGAATTTTATATTAATTTTAGGATTTCAGAATTAATTTCAGAAATATATCTTTTATTTTTTGGATTTACAATTTTTTTTGGATTTTAAGTTAATTTTCTGAAATATATATGAATTTTCAGAATTTAATATCAATTCTGGAAATAATTTTTTTAATTTTTTTAATTTTTAATTTTAAAATTGATTTCAGAAATAATTTTTTTTTTCTGGATTTTAAATATAATTTTGGGAATTTTAAATTAATTTCCTTGTCGCCACATGTCGCCATATTATTGGTTTAAAAAAAATGTGTGAATCACATGGCCTATACGGCCGGAAATATAGTCGGAGGTTGCAAAAAAAAAAAAAATGATTAGTATATGTTGTACTCGGAAAAAATAAAAAGTTGGGACTGTTAAAGTAAAAAAGGCACATAGTATAGATTATTTTTGGTAATTAAAGATTCATATCAACAATTTGGCACTATAAGGCGCTGCCAATTAGCTATATACTATAATCTTGTGCTATAGATGTCATACTACTCGAATAAAACTACCCATGCAATTAATCTATACAAATAGAGTAATTGAAACTAAGGTTACGAGTATAAAATATATACTTCGAGGATTGAAATAAACAATAGGCCGGACTTTAGCGAACGATAAATATCTAACTGAATGTAGTGATTTATCTAATTATGTAACTGAATATCTAATTATGATGAGTGAGTAATTTAAAGTGAAGTGTGAAGAATTATGAAGAGAAAGGGGTTAGCATTGAGAATGGGGAATAAAATCCCCCAAACTTAGCTTTATATAGGGGTCGAGCACTTTTTCTGTCGAGTGAGTTGACTCGACCAAGTCAAGTAACTTGGCCGAGTGGTGGCTTCAGCAAGTTCAACCCTTTGACTAGACCCAAGTCCAGTAACTTGGTCGATTCGTTGTTCCTCTCCCCTAGTGCCTAGTGGCCAAGCACGGGTAATGTTGCATGTGCGGGCACAAAATGTTCCTCGTGCAGGAGTCGGGAGTTCCCCGTGCTCTCCTACTCAATTTTCATCCGTTCTCGCTCAATTGTGCTTCGATTCTTCCATACTTCGACCATCTTAATTGGGTTGCTTTCCTCAATTGCTCATTCCCTTTTCAAAGCAAATTAAAAACTACAAAAACTTTTTAAAAAAAAAACACTGATGGATAATAAAATAAAAATAAATAACAATTAACTAAAAGATTAAAATTTAGTGGGTTCCCTCCTATTCAGTCCTACTTTTTACGCAGCCAGACACTTTTACCATGATTTTTTAAAACAGGCAGCGTTCAGACAAATAATGTCAGATGCCATCTTCAATCATCCGATCAAAGTGGGATGTCTTCGCCACGGATTTCATGTGCTCTTTCGTTCTCTTACTACAAAATCATCTGAGCCAAGGAACGACTTCTTTGGACATTCATCTAATGTCACATAAAGATGTGACATTCCATTCATCAACCAAATTTTTCGGTCATCTGAGGGGTTCTCAAGGCAGTGTTTGGTAGGGAAAGTAAGGTGTGTTCTCCCTTTGGGTGAGGAACAACTGCCCCATTTGATAAATTTTTAGGAAATATTTTCCCAAAAGAGCATATTCAAATTACATGGGGCTTCCCCCTTATTCCCATTCTATTAGGTCTACTCGTACCCGCATTACGTTGGGGGTTAACACCCCCCCTCTCCTTAGCTTTCCTCTTTCCTTTCCTGCTGCTATCTCCAAATGGTCGACCAAGTGTGTGCCAGAATTGCATGGTTTAGCTTGAGCCATGCATGACATAATGAAAAGTTCATTATTGCTCACTTCACCTTCACAGATAGTGTAACTTAGAACTCTTGCATGTATCGGAACACTAAATTACAAATGTTCCAATAAATTCCCTCTCTCTTGGTGGTGCATACGCTTCTTTGTAATGTTGCAACGTAGATTCCAAAACTCTTCTTTGTCATACTCACCTGACTCTATATATGCTTCTTCACACTTGGTCAAGTAAACACTACAAAGAAATCACTATTTACCGACATTTTTTATATCAAGTTCCGTCAGTATGAAAATATCGACAGATTAATGACTGAAGCATTCCGTCGTTATTTTCATCATTAGTACATTTTACCGACATAAATCATTACTATCACTAATTTACCAACGATAATTTTCGTAACAAAAATAAGAAAACCTTCGGCAAAGGGCGACCATAGTTTGGTCAGATTACAACTATTATTGACAAAAGTGATCACCTTACTGACGGAAAAATCCGTAAGTGAATACCGTCTGATATTAACTTCCATCGGTAATATTTGAAAATATTATTTCTTTATTATCTTAATTTCCCAATTTACCGATGAAAAAATTCGTCAGTAAATATCGTTAGATTTTATTCCGTCAGTGATATTTAAACAATGTATTATTTCATTATTATTTTTATTCATAGATATTCTTATGGACTTTCGTCGCTAATTACCGACGATTTCTTTTATATAAAGTTATTTTACTATTGATTTAATTAAATATATTTCACTAATTAATGTCTTTACCTATGCAAAATACAAAACATAAACTACACATACAATACTTATAAAATCCAACCCAACAACAATATTAAAATATCTATAATTGCATAAAAATATCCATAACATCCGAAGTGACAGAATTTGAGCTTCAAAACTAAAATCTACTGCATAATCTAAACTAATACCATAGATCGTCCAAATTTTGAAAAGATAACGCAAATTTTTTCTACGAAATCCATAATAATCAATCTATAGTCCAATCTTCATCTAAATCTGCATTTGGTAGAGCAATCTCTTCAGCATTGGTTGCATAACCAACACTTGGAGAAGTTGGTGTGCCTCACATCATATCCATAACATACTATTGCATCTCATCATGTATTGTCCAAATTATCTCCTCCATCATCTCCTCCACCCTCTCATTAATTTGTCGTGTAATTTCAACATCATTAATTGCATAACTGGCACTAGAAATGGGACAACCATTGCTTTTGGTATATGCCTTGGCAATGTTGCCAACGCCTGGAGTACGCCCCTTCTGAAACCCTGTTGTCTCAACAAAAAACTTACCCATATCATCAGGTTGAGGCTGTGCAGAACCCTCGGGAGGCTGGCTAAGAATAGTTGCCTTTGCTTGTACCTCCTCCTAATATGAACAAATTTTTTGTTATTATTATGACAATACATGAAAAATTAATAAATTTGAGTATATAGCGTTCTTACAACATTTTTTTTTGGCTTCCCATAAATGTATGAACCATCTTCATTTGGAGGATGTAACATGAGGAAGACTTCCCATTCTGTGGCAGATTCGCTCTTCTCTATTACCTGGAGGAGAAATATGTAGTTCGTGTATATATATTTTTAAGCACCATATGCAAAACTAAATTTTAGTTAGACATTATTCTTACAATTTCTATAACATGATCTTGAGCATATCTAGAACCTAAATTGTGACGAGAGATGCCTGTACCTTCTCCACAAGGCTCACTCAGTCGATTTTTGCGAATCTGCTCTAATATCCTTTTAACCTTAGGCTTAACCCTATGTGCTAGAATTTTTTCCATGTATCTTTAGAAGCGCCTTTAGCCTTTTATTTCTTCATATTCCATTTTCTCTTCCAGTCACTAACTGTGTGTCTATAACATTCAACTGCTTTTGTAAGATATAAGTTACAACACCGCTATCATAAATGGGATCCCATTTGCAGCGTTTATCCAAAATAAACAAGGACCAATAATCAACAACAATCTATCCTATAAAAAAGTAAAAAAAATATAGGCACACATATACATGTAGGCATATTATTACATACGTAGAACTCCTCTTTGTATATTCTTTTGGTCCCCTCAGTCACATATGAAAGTGTGCGTTGCTTCGTAATACTAAGGTTGGGTACAAGATTTACCTAACCTGGAGTTAAAACATAGAGAAAATTAAAATAACAAGTGATGTTAAAAAAATCCACTGTTAAATAACTTGTGGGTGCCTTCAGGGTGAAATAACTCAATATAACTTAATGATTTACAAAAAGAGACGAAGAGTTAATTGCGACAAACTTCGATTGACTACTCTTGAATCCTAACTTCTCAAAGGACGATTAAACACAATCTAGAGTAAAAAACAACTAACAAATGCTATCCTAAAAGGTATCCTAGCAAATGGATTCAGATTCGTGAGGAATCTGAATGTTACACAAAAGGGCCACTACATGTTCGATAGAAGGTTTACTAAACTCTCTAGACAGCACAACAACAAGATAGATTAGCTCACTTCACTCGGATATTTACCTATCTTCTATTGATAGTTGGAGCCCTATTTATAGGCCAACAAGATGCCTGGACAACACTCCAAAATAACCAACTCCACCTTCGGTTAAGGGCGCTGTTGGTAAGTGGCCAACAACCCCAAAACTTAGGGAGTTGAGGAGGGCTTCGAACTTCTTGTTGTTTTCTTGGTCTTCAGCGAAGCCTTTCCTCCCGTCTCTCAACTGATAAGACAAGGTGTCCAACCTTTGTTAAATTGCTCCCATGTCCCTGCACTTAGTTTAGTAATTCGACATATTTGATTCATCTAAAATCGACATAAATGATCACATAAATTCGACAAAAAGATCATGTAAATTCGGCATGAATAATTTGGCATACAAAACCATATAAGTGTATAAAGGGCAAAACTACTAAATTTGGAAATTAGTTAAGAGCTTGAACACTCAAACTCTTTTGCCTTTTCTACACAAAACCAAACAGTACAACTGAATAATATGAACTCCCCTAAATATCAAATATACCACATAAATGATATCCCAAAGAAATCCCATT
This sequence comes from Ajuga chamaepitys, assembly GCA_958295605.1. Classification (NCBI taxonomy): domain Eukaryota; kingdom Viridiplantae; phylum Streptophyta; class Magnoliopsida; order Lamiales; family Lamiaceae; genus Ajuga; species Ajuga chamaepitys. Next base: position 13,178,923 of record OY282498.1, read on the forward strand.
AAGAAACACGAGCAAATAAATTTGGGAAAACATTAATCAAAATGATACAAAGGAAACATCTATTGAAAACCAAAACAAATATCACAAAAATGATTCTAAACATCCAAAAATAATCCGACCAATATAAAAATTGTTTTTCAAAAACCACATCCATCTTGTATCACAAAAGAAATGTTTTAATCATCATCATCATCATCATCATCATCATCATCATCATCATCATCATCATCATCATCATCATCATCATCATCATCATCATCATCATCATCATCATCATCATCATCATCATCATCATCATCATCATCATCATCATCATCATCATCATCATCATCTTCTTCTTCTTCTTCTTCTTCTTCTTCTTCTTCTTCTTCTTCTTCTTCTTCTTGAGACTATCTCCTCAAATTGACTAGCCTCCTCCTGAACCCTTAGAGTAGAATTGACTTCAGGATCGGCCGCATCTTCATTTTCAACTCATGCATCAGTTCCGTTAGCGTCTGCTGTGCTGCTACCTCCCTTTTTTTTGTGGAGAAACTGAGGCAAGCAGATTACCACGAGTATTCATGAGGGTAGTAATTTGGGCAGTAAGCATTCGCACCTGATGGAAATGAAGGACCAGTTCGGAGGTTGAGGAAGGATTAGGGTCAACCTCGATAGACTGTTTAGCAACACTATCGATCTAAGGCAAATCTATGAATCGATCAGTGGAAGTAATGGTATTCTGGACTTTGAAAATATGAGGGATAACAAGGTCATAGCCTGTGGCATTTGGAAGACCTTGAGAACTTAAAATGTTGTAGATGAGGGACGGGAACGGTAACTCATACTCTTGTTTCTATTCAACATGTGATATGATGTACTTGAGGCAAGTTCTCCAAAATTCACATAACATCCCGTACCTATTTTGTAAAGCAGGATGACTTGATTAGTGGTGACTTTCGTGGAGTTTTTGGACAGACACCAATTGTGCATGAATTTTTTTTGTAGGCCCATGTACAATTGAGAGAGAGTGGAGATTTTCAAAGGGTCTTGCCACTTTTTAACTTTGCCACCAGTGAGAACAGTGACAATTTTGTCCATATCGTCATACTCGGCACTTTCAGGCTCACTCCTCATGCCTAACTCCTCATTGATGACATGATGAGTGAAATTGTAGAGCTTTCCATGAACATACACCTTCCCGTAGAAGCAAGATTGAGGAGCACCAATATTCTTCAATAGATTGGAGTAAAAATATCTCATCGTCTCCTCATGATAAGGAGAAACAGAGATGACAGTTGGCAAGAGACCACGTTTCTCAAGCAATTAGTATATACCAAGCTTGCGAAACTGGCTTATATTGATCCTCCTCTCCAGTCAGGTCATACGTCTCTCATACTTAGGCCAGTAAAAATCATGAGAATAAAAGTAAAAATCTCGTTACAAGCACTAGTAAGATCATACCCATTGTCTAGAGATCCTTCTTCAATAGGTGCTTGTGCTAGGGCCTTCTCTTGTGATCTAGTGGACCGAGAGGTTGAGCCAACCTTCAGATCGATCTTCTTATTTCCTTCACTTTTCTGGAGTTTCTTCACAAACTGCCAAACAATCATAGGGCTTGAGAGTTGGAAGAATAGTTCTTCGTCTTCTTCAAAGCTCGGATTTTAGCGGGCTCTTTCTCAGCATAAAAGTCTTCCTCACTTTCATCATCAATTTATGTTGATGAGGTGGGTTTTGGAACCTCCTTCTCAACCTATTTTTTATGTTCATCAACCACCATGAACACCTCATCCTCTTCGCGGCTAGAGGACTCATCAATCAACCTCATCGGTTGAAGAGCATTACTTTGTTTTTGCCTCCTGGAAGGATCGCCACTGATGAAGTACCAATGGCTTTATTATTCTTTTATTCTCAGACCTAGAATCTGAAACATCCATCACCTTCCTGGTTAACCTCAATCATCGTCGAGCTTGCTCACTTCTTTATGCTCTAATGGTCCTTCTACGGGAGCTAACAAATTCCAAATCAACACCTTCGATTGCGTCCACATTAAAGGGATAACCAAGGTCATTTAGGAACATATTTATAACCGGAGTGGGAACAAGCTCAACTCCCCTACGAATGATCCATCGGGTTCTGTGGAGGGTAATCCCGAGTGGTAGACATTGGAGGTAGAACCTAGAGGATGACGGGTTTTCACCAGCACGAGGCGTCTCAACAGAAGCTGGTGGCAGGATCATGACCGGAATAGGAAAATCTGGGTTTGTCATCGAGGAAAAGTTTTGCAAACCAGGTTGATTGACAACCCCACGGAGGGGATGTGTCCATGGGTGTACCAACCTGGTGTCCAACACCAATTACAGAAGATGAAGCATCAGGAGTTGGTCGAGTGTGTTCAGGAGAGATCTCCATGGGAGTGGAGATGGGAGTTTTCATCTGCGGTGGGGGTATAACCGTCGACAATGTGATTCTGCTCGCAACTTCAGCAACAATGACGTTGATGAGATTGATAAGGTTGCTAGAATCCATGACTTTTTCAGAAAAAAAATTGCGAACATGAAGAAGAGGGTTTGAATTCTGTAAGATCTCGAAAGACTAGGAGAGAGAGTAAAAATTGCAGGGTAAATATTTAATGAAAATAGTACGGGACTTTAAATAAATCATATCACTAGAAAATAGGGATAGACCCTTCCGTTTCTAATTCATTGCAAATTTGAATTTGTAATTTGTAATTAAAAAATCACTAACAACCCATCAACTCACGCAACATATCAAACGCAATGTCACATAAAAATAGGGAGTAAAAATGGGACAATATTAGACCATGTCAACGTAGAAAGTTCATGCAGAGATTGGTTAACCTACAGTTAAACATGATAAAGTGCAGTTTTGTTTTTCAAAGTCTCCAGAACATGATTTTGGTATAACGAATTTTTAATCCACCATCACTTTTGACAAGAGATCACGATTTTTTGGTGTGAAGTACACTTCATTGTGAGTATCATGCCCTTAGTTTACTTCAACACACAAAATCTTTCCATTCTCCTTCTTTTAGCACGAGAGGCATGATATATTTCATTACCATGTCTTGAGTTACTCCAAGAAATATTATTCTTTGGACCAACATCAAATCCTTTTGCTGACTTATAAACAAGGTTGTAGAAGCTAGGCACTAGTTAGGCGGTGCACTAACGCCTAGCGACTAATCGGGGCTTGGGCCGGGCTAATTGGGGTATAAGCATGGTTAGGCGGGGAGGAATCGAAAAATAAACGTAGGCGGCCAATGAAAGCCTAGCGCCTAGGCGGGGATTAATCGAAGCTAGTCGGGGATTTTTGCAACAGAGTTTATAAAGAACAAAATAGAACTACTATCACTTTAGTTGTACATCAACACATTATACTACTATATGCAATAAAATAAGATAAACAAATAAACTATGCATATATTCAAAGCTGAAGTTTCCTTAAAGGTTGAAGTAACCTTTGAATCAAACAAATGCCGAGAGACTTCCTCAAATTGGAAAATCTCTCATGATCTTAGAGCCTTAGTGAATATGTTTGCAAGCTGATTTTCAGTGGAAATATGTTCAATGCAGTTATGTTTTTCAACTAAGTCTCTAAAAAAATGGTGCCCTATATTAATGTGTTTGGTTCTTGAATACTATACATGAGTTTTAGAGATGTCTATGCCACTGAAATGATCACAATACAAGGTTAAGACATTACTTTCAAACCTGTAGTGATCAAGCATTTGTTTTAACCACTGTGCACATGAACTTCCAGCTACTACATATTCGACAGTGAAAAGTGAGGCACAATTTTGTTTTCGGTTGCATCGTAACACAAGATTATTTTTGGGGTAAACACCCACCACTAGTGCTTTTCTTATCATCTAAATCACCTGCCCAGTCCACATTAATGTAGCCAACTAGATTGGTGTTGGTATCCTTAGAGTACCAAATTCCTAAGTCAACTGTACCTACAACACACATTATGATTCGCTTCACAAGCTTCTGTAGGAATTTATTAATAATTAAAGTGTGGATAAGACACTTTAATGATATAATTAAGTGGTCAGAAGTTTAATTTTGTAGGAATTAAACTTCACACGATTAATCTATGCAAAGAGTAGATAATCGTAGGATTTTGAATTTCTCAAAACCGACTTTTCGTGAGTGAGAAATTAATACATAAAGCTTGCCCCTTGATTATGTATTAAATGTAGGATCAATAACTAAGAGAAGTTATTATCCCACATTGGATTAAGAGCTCTTTAAATTAGTATATATATATATGAAAGCTCATTATTAAGGTGTATCAATTACATATGTGAGGGAGTCCAATAGGAAGCCCACACGCGCGCTCGCTCGCTCGCTCGCTCGGCTCGGCCACGGCCACGCCACGCCACGCCCAGCCCTCGACCTCGGGCTGGGCTTGGGCCTTGGGGAATGCCTCGATCGAGGCCCAATTATCTTTTTGGCAGTCCAAAATTATTGGGCTTGCCGGATGAGCTTCAGAAGCCCACAATGGGCTTGTTGGATGAGCCCAACAGTGGATGGGTTTGAATTTTAAATTGAAACTTGTAACATCCAACTTAATGGGCTGCATTAAGGAGTGATTAAATTGGGCTGTTGCTAAGCCTGTAACAGCCAACCATAAATGACATAATTAATTAATTTAATTCTGATGTTCCCCAAAAGCCTATAAATAGGTGTCTCCTGCATGTATACACACACACAATTTTTCACCTGAAAATATCATTCTCATCTCTGCATTCAGCTCCAGTTTCAGACTCGAATATCCTTAAGTTCGCCAGAGCCTTTTCAGTTAGTGGTGCTACTACAGAAAAGGACGTAAACCGTTATATCTTTGGGGTCAATTACTTCATTCCATGAGCACTAGCCGAGAAGTAATTTGTCCTAAGGACAGTGGTCTTCCACGTCTCGGTTTTATTTTGTTTTGCTTATTTCTGTTCTATTTGTAATTTTTCCAGAACATTGTACTAACACCTTCAAGTGTGAATCTTTAGATAGTGAGCACAAAAACATAAACTATACATGATATCTGGACGACTTGCTATTAGATAGAGCAAACTGCCAATCATAGACCTGTACAATCAAGGTTGGGTCAACAGCCTCCCTAACACTGTCTTTGCAGATTTTTTAGCTAGAACCCGTAGGAGTTCTCTTGTGTTTTGCTCTTTCCAAATTGAACCGCTTTGTTATGAGCAGCTCAAGATAACACAAGATGAATGAAAACTAAAATTCGAAAAAAATCAAATGAAAATCGGCCGAACATCGTTCATGCCCAAACACAAAAATAATATCAACAAACTCAGGGATTTACGTAGTTCGATCAAAGGTGATCTACATCCACGGAGGTTCTATGCACCTCAATTCACTTCACTACACAATCAATTACAAGAATCACCCAGAAAACTAGTAAACCCCCAAATCACACATTAATTTGGAGCAGAAACCCTAGACTTCTAATTCTCTCAATTGTTTAATGTTTACAGAGGGAAAACTACATTATCTAGCTCGCATTTACAAGTGATTACAATGTATATAAGTATTGAAGCTCGAAGCTAGAAGACGAGAGAGCTGTAACCAACTTTGACTCAACTGCTCCAAGTTGCAGAAACAGGTCTTCTACAACGGTTTTTAGTGCAACGGATTAAAAACGTTGTATCCGGCAGTTATAACCAACTTCAACCCGGTTCCCTCTTAACCTCTTCACTGAATTGTGTTCAAATTCGGTTTTATGTCCCGGTTCTTCAAATACCAAATCCGGTTCTGAAATCTTCACAACTTATACTTCATATAGTAAGTCACTTGATGAAATTGAACTAATATTCACAAATCTCCACCTCAATGAATTCAAGTGCATATCCTTACCTCAACCTGTCTTTGTTCCTTGAATATTAACCACATTCTTCAAGACTAACTAGGCTCGAGCAATGCACTACCTTGTTCCCAGAAACTGCTTTGGTTAAGAAATCAGTAGTATTGTCATGAGTATGAACCTTCTTAACCTCCACAGACCCTGCATCTATCACATCTCTTGCAAAATGTAACCTTACATCTATATGCTTGGATCTTTCATGAAAAGCCTGGTGTTTTACCAAATGAAGTGCACTCTGATTATCACAGAATATGGTCACACACTTCTGCTTAATTCCCAAATCCTTATGGATCCCTTTCAACCACACAGCTTCCTTGATTACCTCTGTCAATGCTATATACTCAGGTTCTGTGGTAGATAAAGCTACTACAGATTGTTGTACACTCCTCCAACTCACTGCAATTCCATATAGAGTAAACACATAACCTGTAATAGATCTTCTGGTATCTACATTCCTGGTAGCGTCGTTTCTTACTACCAAATTAATGTGTATGAAAAATACACTAAACCTTACTAACTATCCTACTGAGTAGAATGGTAAATAAGGGTCGATCCCACAGGGAACAGCCGAACAGTGTTGATTCCGATGTCAAGCAATTTATGATTAAGTATACAAGAAATAAATATTTAAGAAAGGAATAAAGAGGGGGGTTGAATAAGGACTGACAATCTACTAGTAGCAAATAAAAGTAACTAAACGGAATTAAAAGCCTTTAATGTTCAAAATTAAAGAAACAAATAATCAAAGACAATAGAAGAGATCTTTTTCGGTTTTGGTTTTCAAATAGTAAAATAAGTCACCCTTGATCATGCTTCCCCTTAATCTTAGACAATTGATGCAACTATTGTTAATGCCCGATTAAATTGTGATTCAAGCCCTTATCTCAAGACTATTAAAAAGCTCTAATAGCCTTGTTTTCCCTTAATCTTAGTTAATCAAAATAAGCTCTTCGACTAACCCTATTCAGTTTAACCGAATCCTCGAACAAGCTCTCTTAGATCCAATCACCAAATGCATTTAAACACTAGGACAACGAGATAAATTCAACATAAAACTCGAAAGCTCGGTTTTAGTGGTTGGACTTTGTGTTATCCCCAATAAATAACTATTGTTTGCTACACGGGAATCGAAAATCCTACAATTACGGATAGTAATTTCCTATTCTAGCAACACATTCACAAATCCCTTAAAGGGTGATCAATCCACTAATCAATTCATAAATGTGAGTCAATAAGAGCAAATAACACAAAACACTTGAATACACAATAATCTCGGTAACATTAACCGCAATAATCACATCAATGTCTCGACTCAAGGTTCCACAATGATCAAGGATGAACTAAAGGGTGCTAGCCACCCATATTAACTAATACAATCAGAAAATAGATAGAAAAATAAAGAAACATGATACTGATATTGATGAATCCAAAGATGTCAATTGGAGAAGATGATCCTTCAATCTCTAGTCCAATCTCCTTCCTTGGTGGCTTTGTTGGCTCAATAGTGCTCTCCAAGTATAAAAAAGGTATCAAAAGTTAGGTTAAATTCGAATGGATGATATATATATAAGGAGAGAAAGTGCTAGTAAAAAATAGGCAAAAACGTATTCAGGATTTCAAAACAGGGTAGTGAATCTCGGCCGAGATGGAAGTGTGTCTCGGCCGAGATGTGAAAAAGGGTTTTCAAGAATTATGGGTCGAAGGCTGATCTCGGCCGAGATTGGGTTGCATCTCGGCCTAGACGTGAAAAGAGGAAATTAAGGCTTTTAGGATTTGACTCATCTCGGCCGAGATTGAATTGTATCTCGGCCGAGATCTTCATTTTTAAGATTCTTCAAGAAATCCCCTGGAGACTCATCTCGGCCGAGATTGGATTGCATCTCGGCCGAGATCTTCAATTTTGCAATTCTTCATGAAATCCCCTGGAGACTCATCTCGGTCGAGATTTGCATCCTGTCTCGGCCGAGATCTTCAATTGGCCCTTTCTTTTGTTGCCTCGATCGATCCCTCGACTCCGCGGTCGTTTGATGTTCTTTTTCGATCCTTTTTCACCTGTCGTAGCACAAAAACAACACAAACGCATTATTTTGCCCATGAGAATATAAAAGCACTAGATACACGTAATTATGCACATTATTGACACTAAAATGACACTAAAAATGCCCTAAAGTGCGTGCACGGAACACGTGTACCAATTCCCTGCAAAATCAGCATCTACAAATCCTACTAATGGAATAGACACATTTACCTGTTTCTAAAATTTCAAGCCCAGGTTCACTGTTCCTTTTAAGTATCTCAACACCTGCTTCAAAGCATCCCAGTGAGCTTTTCCCTGATTTGACATATACCTACTAACCAAAGATACACAATATGCCAAGTCTGGTCTGCTACAGATCATGCCATACATCAAGCTTCCAACACCACTTGCATATGGTATATTTCTCATGTATCTAACTTCTTCTGCAGTTCTTGGACTCTGCTCCTTAGACAATTTAAGTTGTTGACTTACTGGAATACTCAACGGTTTGGCCTCATGCATCTGAAATCTCTCCACCACCTTCTGAAGATAATGCTTCTGAGATAACCATAAGCTTCCAGAACTCCTATCTCTTATTATACTCATGCCCAAAATATTCTTTGCATCTCCTAAATCTTTCATGTCAAACTCTGAACTCAACTTCTTCTTCAGCAAATGTATTTTATGCTTACTCCTACTTGCAATAAGCATGTCATCCATATATAGCAACAAATACACTGGATCAACATTAGTATTCTTATCAAAGTATACACAACTGTCATACAGACTTCTGATAAAACCTGCCTTTATCATGAACTCATTGAACTTTTTATTCCACTGCCTTGGACTTTGGTTCAATCCATACAATGATTTCTTGAGAAAGCATACATTCTCCCCACTTCCTGGAATCACAAAACCCTTAGGCTGTTTCATATATATGTTCTCAACTAAGTCACCATGCAAAAATGCAGTTTTAACATCTAATTGCTGTAACTCCATGTCTTCTTGTGTTACTTTTGATAACAGCAGTTTGATAGAGCAATGTTTCACCACGGGAGAGAAAACCTCATTAAAATCAATACCTTCCCTCTGAGTAAAACCCCCTGCAACAAGTCTTGCTTTGTATCTTATCCTTTCTGAGTCTCCAGCTTCAATCTTCTTCTTATATATCCACTTGGAACTTACCAACTTCTGTCCTTTAGGCTTATCAACCAGATTCCAAGTACCATTCTTCTCTAGAGATTCCATTTCTTCCACCATTGCACTAACCTAGTACTCACTTTCACCACTACTGACTACTTCTTTGAAGTTATGTGGTTCCTGATGTTCTATGTCTTCGGTAATGCTAAGTGCATAATGTACACTCCCAACTTGCCCATAGAAGTGGTCTTTGAATTTGCCTCCTTGGTCTATCTCTGGCAATACTATAGTCTCTTAAATTGGGATTTCTGGATTGCACATCTTCTTCTTCTGATGAGCTGTCACTTGAGTGTTCTCTTAAGTTCTCAACCCTTTGGGAATTAAAATCCATCTGAGTCTCCACTTGAACTGATAATCTTTCTGCTTCAGTAGTTCCATCACGTTCTTCTTGACTTCCAGTGGAGTGATATACCATAACTGATTCATTGAACTTAACATCTCTGCTTATCATGAGCTTCTGATTCCCAGGTTCCAAGCACCATAACCTGTATCCTTTTATTCCTTCTGGATACCCTATAAACACACACCTGTATGCTCTTGGATCAAGTTTGTCTGACTTCATATGTGCATAAGCCAGACATCCAAACACCTTTAAGCCTGTATAACTTGGAATTCTACCACTCCACACTTCTTCTGGTGTTTTGAACCCTAGAGATGATGAAGGTGATCTGTTGATTAAATAACATGCTGTATTAATTGTTTCTCCCCAAAAAACCTTTGGCAGTCCAGTATCAATTAACATACATCTCACTCTTTCAAGTATTATTCTGTTGAACCTTTCTGCAACACCATTCTGTTGAGGATTCATTAGGACTGTTCTATGTCTTGTAATTCCCCTTTCATCACAGAAATTAGTAAACTCAGTAGATAGGTACTCTAAACCATTGTCTGTTCTCAAATGCTTGAGCTTCTTGCCCCTTAAAGTTTCCATCTGAATCAGCCATGTCCTGAATTTAGTGAAGGCATCACTTTTGTTTCTTAAAACAAGCACCCACACTTTCCTACTGAAATCATCAATTACAGACATGAAATATCTTCCTCCTCCATGAGTTTCAGTTCTGGATGGTCCCTAGATATTTGAGTGGACATAATCTAAAGGTTCTTGAGTAATGTGTGCCCCCTTAGCATAAGGCAATTTCTGTGATTTGCCTAATGCACATTTATCACAAAATTCAAGTGTTTGGTTCCCAACCTCTCCAATTATGCCTTTATTGGATAATTCCTTTAGTCCTCTTTCCCTAATGTGCCCTAACCTTTTATGCCACAGTGTTAATTCATTCTTGCCTAGAATGTTTCCCACACAACCAACCACAGGTTTTCCCATCAAAATAAACAAACCATTATATTGTTTTCCTTTGATCACCAGTTTGTTCCCTTTGGTTATGTGTAATTGACCATCAACAGACTTGAATTCACATCCAGTAGCAATGAGAGATCCTAGGGAGATTAAATTTCTCTTAAGACCAGGTACATACCTCACATTGGTGATAGTTCTTGTAATTCCATCAAACATGTTGATGTTTACTAATCCAGTGCCTTGAACCCTGCAGGATTGATTGTTTCCCAGCAAAACACACCCTCCATCTTCTTTCTTGAGATTCTGAAACCATTCTTCATGAGGACACATATGGAAAGAGAAACCAGTGTCCAATACCCACTCCATCTCCATTTTTGACTCAGTAACATTCAGAACTTCTAGTGTGTCTTCTTCATGTTCAACCGTAGCAGCTTCAACACCCTGGCCTTCTTTTTTCTTCATCTTTTATGGACAATCCTTCTTTAGGTGTCAAGTTTGTTTACATTTGAAGCACTTCCTATTTTCTACCCACTCTCCAGATTTCTTCTGAACATTATTTCCATTCTTAAAAGTCTTTGAGGTTTGTTCCTTCTTCTTCTGGTAGTTTCTCTTGAACTTAATGTTCAATCCTTCACCAAATTGATTTACTTTCTTATCTCCCTGATTCTGCAAACATTTGGTCTTCAGAGCAGTAATAATTGAGTCATTACTCAACTTATCCTGCCTCCCAAACATCAGAGTGTCCTTGAAACTCTCCATAGATCTTGGTAAAACATTTAATACCATCAGAGCTTTGTCATCATCTTCCATTGTTACCCCAAGATCCTCCAGTTCATCAAGAAGCTTTGTAAACTCATCTAGTTGATAAGAAATTTCCTTTTCCTCCACCATCTTGAAAGCCAGTATTCTCTGCTTGAGAAATAGCTTGTTTGAAACTGACTAGGACTGGTAGAGTTCCTCTAGTTTGGTCCAGGCCTCAATTGCATTCATACACCTGGATACTTCCCTCAAAGGCTTATCACCAAGACACAGAATGATCAGGCTCAATGCCTTCCGATCCATATCACCATATTTGGGTTTCTCAGTCTCTACCTACTCATTTTATGGTTTGAGAGCATTACTAACCCATTTTGCACCAAGATCGCCTTCATCTTGATCTTCCACAGATAGAAATCATTTTTCCCTGAAAATTTGTCCAGATCCATCTTCATTCCTGACATCCTTTCCTTCTTCTTGTGTGAGAATGCTTCCCATAGACGGCGCCACTTGTTATGAGCAACTCAAGATCACACAAGATGATTGAAAACCAAAATTCGAACGAAATCAAATGAAAATCGGCCGAACAGCGTTCATGCGCAAACACATAAATAATATCAACAAACTCAGGGATTTACGTGGTTCGATCAATGATGATCTACATCCACGGAGGTTCTATGCACCTCAATTCACTTCACTACACAATCAATTACAAGAATCACCCAGAAAACTAGTAAACCCCCAAATCACATATCGATTTGGAGCAGAAACCCTAGACTTCTAATTCTCTCAATTGTGTAATGTTTACAGAGGGAAAACTACATTATCTAGCTCGCATTTACAAGTGATTACAATGTATATAAGTATTGAAGCTCGAATCTAGAAGACGAGAGAGCTATAACGAACTTTGACTCAACTGCTCCAAGTTGCAGAAACAGGTCTTCTACAACGTTTTTTAGTGCAACGGATTAAAACCGTTGTATCCGGCAGTTATAGCCAACTTCAAGCCGGTTCCCTCTTAACCTCTTCACTGAATTGTGTTCAAATCCGATTTTATGTCCCGGTTCTTCAAATACCAAATCCGGTTCTGAAATCTTCACAACTTATACTTCATATAGTAAGTCACTTGATGAAATTGAACTAATATTCACACGCTTTATCAAATTCCTAGCATACTTACTTAGTGACATGAAGATACTATGAGACATGTTTTTTTTATTTTTTTTATTTATTTTTTTTTTCTTTTTTTATTATCATCTAGAAGCCTAGGAAGAATGATAGTTCGCCTACCATACTCATCTCATATGTGGAAGATATATATTTAATAAACTCATCAAGTTGAACTTGTGATGTTTTATGCCAAGCACTATGTCATCTACATAAATTTGAGCAACAATGATAGAAGAGTTTGTATGTTTGATGAACAATGTTTTGTCAACCTCTCCTCTAACGAAACCAAATTCAATTAGTAATTCAGTTAAATGGCCATACCAGGCTCGAGGTGCTTGTTTCAAACCGTATACGACTGATACATGCTAGTTTTACATGTATTTTAGGTCAATTAAAGGTCGTAATATGGGACATATGCATGTGTATTTGGGCGAAAAGTGATTAAATTCCATCTCTTGAGCTAGATGACGTGTTTCTGCTTGTTTTGGTGTTATTCAGGTATAAAAAGGCCAAAAAGTCCGTTTGGGCAAGGTTCGGGTGGAAAACAAGCAAGAAAAGTCGGAAATAGCAAGAAGATGTTGAAGCTTGGCCAGGAACTCCAACTCGGTCGAGTTGTTTATCAACTCGGTCGAGGGATGAATGAAGAGCAAACGTGAAAATTGGTCAGAGAGTCTGCCTCGGTCGAGGCCTATTACGACTCGGTCGAGTTGACCCAACTCGGTCGAGTTGGTCAAACTCGGTCGAGTTGGCTTTCCGGGTCCAAAACAGAGTCTGCGCGTTTTAAAGCCCATTTTTGGCCCCAATTTGACCTAATACTATATAAGGAAGTCCCAAACTCTAAAAATAGCAGAGAGAGCTCATTAGAAGATATTTTGAAGAGGAAAGCAACATCGAAGAATCGAGATCAAGACGACGATTAGGGTTCTTATTCATTATCTCATTTCTTTACTTCAAATCATGTTTGTCTATGAACATATTTGTGTTATGAATATGAACATGAGTGAGTAGTTCTTTATTATTCTAGGGTTTTGAAAGTAGGTTTTAACGATGTTTGATTAATCGAAGTTTTCTATTGCAGTTAATGATTGTTATTCGTTATCTATATGTTGTGATTTATTTTCATGAATGGTTAATTTGATCACTTAACTACTTCTACATAATTCATAAGTTGGCTTTGAAAGGAGGAATTTGTGAATGGAAATACAACATATAGCGTAGTTGTTGAGCGCTCTGAAAGGAGGTGAGATAAATGCGTAGGCATAGGTCTAAGATCGATTGGGAGTTCATTAGGTCTAGTCGACTTGAAAGGGTGGCTAGGGGTAATGAATCTACAAGTTAATTGCTTCGAAAGGAGAGTTAATATATATGAGTGCCGTCTAATAACGATAGTAATCATTGCTAGTTTAGAATAATTAGATTGTCAAACTTAGTTAATTCTGAAATCAATTCTCTAGAATATATCTTCCAATCTTGCAAATTTGATAAATTGTTTTCTTATACTCGAATTTAAGTGTTTAGTACTAATTTAGTAAGATGAGTTCAATATTAAAATCAACCCAATTTAGAGCCTAGTTAGGAGTGTTTCAGGATATTTAGAGTATCAAACTAGTCATTAAGTCAGTCCTTGTGGGATCGACCTTGCTTGCCGTTATATACACTTGCACCCGTACACTTGCGGAGCGTTAGGTTATAAAATAGGCGAACAAGTTTTTGGCGCCGTTGCCGGGGACTAAGTTTAGTGTTTTAGTTTTTATTCTGATAACTAGAACAAGACTAGACTAGGCAACAATTTATTTTTGCACAATTGATTAAAGTTTTTTTATTTTTATTTTTATCTATTTCAATTTTACGTGGGTATTTTCTTGTTAGTGTTTTCAGGGATTGTGCATGCATACCAGGTCTAAGGGAAAAGAACATCTTATTCCGTGTGATCTAGAAATTGAAGCTACAGCTCGAAGACATGGAGCAAGGAGAAATCGACCGATTGAGATGGAAAATCCACCAAACCAAGAGGAGGTTATGAACCACATCCTGATGGCACTGACCAATTTGGATGACAGAGTCACAAATATCCAACAACAACAACCTCCACAGAATCCAGTTCTTCCAGGAAGAAATCAGAATAACAATGAGAACAATGATGAGGACACTTCCCCAATAAGTGACTGCCTTCGTCCTCTGTCTAATCAGAATCCTGGAGGAGTACAACCGCCACCGCTCAATGCACACAGTTTTGAGCTCAAACCAGCGCTCATCAATATTGTGCAACAAAATCAGTATGGCGGTACTGCTCTAGAAGATCCGAACACTCATTTAACGAAGTTTCGGAGACTGGCTGATACGATAAAAATCAACCATGTACCGCATGAGCAAGTGAAGATGAGGCTCTTTCCTTTTTCCTTAAAGGATAGAGCTCTGCAATGGTTTAATTCGTTAGAGGAAATCACTGAGTGGGATGAATTAAGTGAAAGATTCTTATTGAAGTACTTCCCACCCAGCAAGATGCTAGAATTGCAGAACAAAATCACACAGTTTAGACAGTTGGATCAGGAGCCACTGGGTGAAGCATGGGAAAGATTCAGAGATTTAATCCGAAACTGTCCTCAGCATGGGTTCACCAGGAAGCAACAAATCTGTAAGTTTTACAATGGCTTGCTTGCACCAACTAGAGATCACGTAGACGCTGCGTCAGGAGGGAGTTTGATGGAGAAGAGTGTGAATGCGGCGTTTGCTATTCTAGATGCTATGTCTAGAACCAGTTATCAATGGCCGAACGAGCGTAATCAGCCGATGAGAGTTGCTAATGTAGTTGAAGTGGAATCAAATCAGAATTTGGCTTCTCAGATTTCAGCTTTGACGACCCAAATGAATTTGCTAACTAATCTGACGTTAGCACAACATTCTGAGCAATCACAGCCGCAACTCACCCAAGAAGAGATGGAAGATGTGAACTTTGTGAATCAGCGGAATTTCAATAATTACCAAGGTAATCAGCCAAGGTATAACCAATATTCACAAGGGAACCAATATCCGCAAGGGAATCGGAATTATTCCAACTTGACTTATGGAAACTCGAAGAACACCCTTACTCCTCCACAAGTGTTCAAAGTCACAAATGGGATCATACATGATGGAAGAAACCCAACTCCGGAAGAGTTAAGAGAAGCACAAGCAGCACAATTTGAGGAGAAGTTAGCGCAGCTGGAGAAGAAAATGGAAGGGAAGCATATTGAGCTGAGTAAAAATATAGCAGGCATGGGTGCAGAATTGAAAAGTGTGGCATCGGACATCCAGCATTTGATTAAAGCAACAGCAGCTCAGCATAAGAAAGGGCAGTTTCCTAGTGATACAGTGGTTAATCCAAGGGAACATTGTCAAGCCATTCAGTTGAGGAGTGGCACTGAATATGAAGGACCGAAGAAGCCGGTGGTGGAAGGCAAAGTTGTTGAAAAAGAGTACTTGGAAGAAAAAGCTGAGCCGGAGGAAAAAGGCAAAGAAGCGGAGAAACCGATAAAGAGGGGGATTACATTTGAAGGTGGCCCTAAATATATTCCTCCAGTTCCATACCCTCAAGCACTGAGGAGAAAGAAAGTGGACGATCAGTTCGCTAAGTTCTTGGACATTTTCAAAAAGATTCAAATCAATATTCCATTCGTGGATGCACTTCAACAAATGCCCAATTATGCAAAATTTCTCAAGGAAGTGATATCAAAGAAACGAAAGCTTGAGGATTATGAGACTGTCAACCTGTCTGAGGAGTGTAGCGCAGTGATTCAAAGGAAGCTGCCATTGAAGCAGAAAGATCCAGGTAGCTTTACAATTGCTTGCAAAATAGGTAATGACACATTTGAAAGAGCACTTTGTGATTTAGGAGCTAGCATTAATCTTATGCCCTTTTCTATTTTTGAAAAACTAGGAATAGGCACATTTAAACCTACCACAATTGCACTTCAAATGGCTGATAGATCTTTGACTTACCCTAGGGGAATAGTAGAAGATGTTCTTGTGCAAGTAGATAAATTCATATTTCCTGCAGATTTTGTGGTCTTAGATATGATGGAGGATAAAGATGTTCCTTTAATTCTAGGTCGCCCGTTTTTAGCAACGGGCAGTGCTTTAATTGATGTCCAAAAAGGAGAACTCACACTTAGAGTAAATAAGGACAAATTGACATTCTCTATTTATAAGGCTATGAAAATGCATGATGATGAAGAGGTTAATCAAGTTGAAACATGTAGTGCTATAGATAGGTTAGATACTACATTGCATAAAGACATTCTGACACTTAGCGATTCTGATGTGTTAAAGCATTGTATCACAAATTCAATTTTTTCTGTGAAAGACATAGATGCTACTAATCTTGATCTTGTAGATGGGGTTAGTGCTTTGAACGCTTTGCAGGAAAAAAGGATGGAAGATGCAGAACATGAAGACATCACTAAGGAAGTCGTGAAAGAAGCACCTGAAGAGAAAGCCAGTGGACCTGAGTTAAAACCATTACCGGAGCATCTGAGGTACGAATTTCTTGATCTAGAGAAAAAGCAACCGGTAATCATCTCTGCTTCTTTGACTGAGTCAGAAACTGAAAAGTTGTTGAGAGTGCTTAGGAAACATAAGTCGGCTATAGGATGGACAATTTATGATTTAAAAGGGATTAGCCCGACTATATGTATGCATAAAATCTTGATGGAGGATAGCTATAAACCCAGTGTTCAAAATCAGCGTAGATTAAATCCTATGATGCAAGAAATAGTACGAAAAGAGGTTCTTAAATGGCTAGATGCAAGGATAGTTTTCCCTATATCGGATAGCAAGTGGGTTAGTCCCACTCAGGTTGTACCTAAGAAAGGGGGAATGACGGTAGTAAGAGGTGATAATGATGAAGTCATAGCTACCAGGGTAGTTACAGGGTGGAGAGTTTGCATTGATTATAGAAAATTAAATGCGGCAACTCGTAAGGATCACTTTCCCTTACCCTTTTTGGATCAAATGCTAGATAGACTCGCAGGGTATGAGTTTTATTGTTTCTTAGATGGGTATTCTGGGTATAACCAAATCATGATAGCACCTGAGGATCAAGAGAAAACAGCCTTTGTATGCCCTTATGGAGTGTTTGCGTTTCGTAGAATGCCCTTTGGTTTATACAATGCTCCTGCTACATTTCAACGTTGTATGATGGCAATATTTAGTGGACTCATAGAGAATATAATGGAAGTTTTTATGGATGATTTCTCTGTGTTTGGTTCCTCGTTTGATCATTGTCTTAATAATTTGTCATTAGTATTACAACGTTGTGAAGAGACTAATCTTGTGTTGAATTGGGAGAAATGCCACTTCATGGTGAAGGATGGTATCGTGTTAGGACATAGAATCTCTCCTGCAGGTTTAGAAGTTGATCGTGCGAAGGTAGTTGCCATTGAGCGATTACCACCTCCGGCAAATGAGAAAGGTGTGAGGAGTTTTCTTGGACATGCGGGATTTTATAGAAGGTTTATTCGTGATTTCTCTAAAATTACTAAGCCTTTATCCCGTCTATTGGAAAAAGATGTTGCGTTTGTTTTTGATGATTCTTGCAGGGAAGCATTTGAAACATTGAAGAAGGCATTAGTATCTGCTCCAATTCTAATCACTCCTGACTGGTCGCAGCCCTTTGAGTTGATGTGCGACGCCAGTGACATGGCCGTAGGGGCTGCATTAGGGCAAAAGCGGGACAAACTATTCAGAATCATCTACTATGCAAGTAAAACACTTGATTCCGCTCAATCAAACTATACAACCACTGAGAAGGAGATGCTGGCCGTGGTATATGCATTTGATAAGTTCCGGTCGTACTTGATTGGAGCTAAAACAATTGTATACACTGATCATGCAGCCATTAGATACTTGTTCGATAAGAAGGATTCCAAACCGAGATTGATACGATGGATTCTTTTACTCCAAGAGTTCGATGTAGAGATTCGAGACCGGAAAGGATGTGAAAACGTGGTTGCGGACCATTTATCTCGGATCACCAATGAAGAGGACAAGAAGGGGCAGAAAGAAGATATCAATGATTGTTTCCCGGATGAGTACATATTGACAATGGAGGAGGTACCATGGTTTGGGGATATTGTGAACTATTTAGCATGTGGAATTTCACCTCCGGATTTGACAACCCATAAGAAGAGGAAGTTTTTTCATGACATCAAGTTTTATATTTGGGATGATCCTGTTCTTTACCGAAGGTGCGCTGATACCATACTTCGTAAGTGTGTTCCCCAAGTTGAAGTAGGAGACATAATCACTCAGTGCCACTCATCTCCAAGTGGAGGCCACTTTGCATCAGCGAAAACTGCGGCGAAGGTCTTACAGAGCGGATTTTACTGGCCAACCATTCATAAAGATTGCTTCGAGTTCATCACGAAGTGTGATCGCTGCCAAAGGACGGGGGGTATCTCTAGAAAACACGAGATGCCTCTCACGAATATAATTGAGGTGGAACTATTCGATGTTTGGGGAATCGACTTCATGGGGCCCTTCCCTTCATCAAAGGGGTTCCAATATATTCTACTTGCAGTGGATTATGTTTCGAGATGGGTGGAAGCGATTCCAACCCAAACGAATGACTCACGAGTGGTGATCAAATTCCTTCAGAAGAACGTAATCACACGATATGGAGCACCAAGAGCATTGCTGAGTGATGGGGGTTCGCACTTCTGCAACAAATGGTTGGCTGCACTGCTAGCTAAATATGGAGTAAAACATCGTGTCACAACTCCATACCACCCGCAAGCAAATGGTCAAGCAGAGCTCGCCAACCGAGAAATTAAGCAAATCTTGGAGAAATCGGTTAGTGGGAACCGTAAAGATTGGGCTTTGAAGTTAGATGACGCATTGTGGGCGTATAGAACGGCGTACAAAACGCCGTTGGGTATGTCACCATATCAATTGGTCTTTGGAAAGTCATGTCATTTACCGGTTGAATGGGAGCATCGTGCATACTGGGCTATGAAGAAACTCAACTTCGACTTTGATTCAGCGGGCCAAGCTCGAGTTCTAAAACTCAATGAATTGGAAGAATTCCGAACACAAGCATTTGAGAACTCAAGCATCTACAAGGAGCGCACAAAAAGGATCCATGATAGAATGATAAAGAATCGACACTTTGAAGTTGGTGAACAAGTTCTTTTGTTCAATTCACGGTTGCGCTTGTTTCCCGGAAAGCTAAAGTCACGATGGACGGGACCGTTCACAATTAAGCAGGTGCGAAAGTCGGGAGTAGTGGAATTGATGGATGCACAAGGAAGCACATTCCTTGTAAATGGTCAGAGGATCAAGAAATACTACAACCCGAGTCAAATTGCAACCGTAGATGAATTACGGTTGACCGAGCTGAACTAAAAATCCAAAAGGTCGTCGAGCTAAAGACGATAAAAGTAGCGCTTGTCGAGAGGCAACCCGATGTTTTGGTTTGTTTTAAATTTTCGTATTTTGAAATTTATGTTTTGAGTTGTCTTAATTTGTTTGTTAGTGTGCATAGGAAATACGACGTCATCGAAAAAGCAAGGAAAGACTTGAAAAGATGCGAGAAAAAGGAGTAAAAATGGAGAAAAAAAAAAAAAAAACAGAGGAATTCCAGAAAGTTGAACTCGGTCGAGGCCAAATAACTCGACCGAGTTGTCTGCCAAAACTCGGCCGAGGCATTAATAACTCGCCCGAGGCCAATTTGAAGAGAAAAACCGGAGAAGTTCCAGAAAGTCTGACTCGACCGAGGCCCAATCCAACTCGACCGAGGCAGACTAATAACTCGACCGAGGCTCTTTTAACTCGGTCGAGGCGCAGGATAGGGCAAAACGCAGCCGTTTCCAGAAAAGACTAACTCGACCGAGTCACAGGTAACTCGGTCGAGTCGCAGGTATCAGCATCTTAAACCCGTTTTTCCCCTTTTCTTTCAAATTTTTACCTCATCCCTCTTCTCCCTCTCTAAAAACCGAGAACCCTACATTCCCTTCCCCCCAATTCTCTCTAATCTTCTACAAAAACACACGAAATTCATAAACCCACTTCATCATCTTCAAAGTTTACCCATTTGGTTTTGTGAAAGACACAAATTGGGACTTTCTTCTCCACTTAGGGCTCAATTTCGAAAAGGGTCTTGCAACTAAGAATTTCCGGTAAGAATGCTTAACTTGCACTTGTTTGTTTATCAAGGATAGTTATTGTGTTTATTAGTTGGAATTGTAGTTGCTATTGATAAGTTTTGAGCATGACATTGATGTTTGCACTTGTAGTGCAAACTTGTAGCAAATTTTGTTGGGGAAAACTTATTATGAGTCGACTTGAGTGAATTGCACATATAGTTGAGTAGTTATGTTTGTGGGAATTGAATTAGAGCTATTTCCTTTTAATTCACATGCAAGAGTCATTGTGGCATTTTATCGAATACGTTGCGTACATTGTGATTCTTGGGTAAAGACTAGGCTTTAATTGGTTTAATTATGTTCTATGTTGATGAAGAATAATAGGGAAGTTTGTATCGATCGTGATATTGATGTTTACATCTCTTGTGTGCTAATTTGATGAAAATTTGCAATTAACATAGTCGGAGAATAAATTAAACGGTCATAAAGCCTAGGAGAGTAGGTGTTGCTTGTGTGTACCATGGTACTAACTGGAAAATGTTGTTTTATAGGGTACATTATGCCACCTAAAGGAAGAAAACGGAAGGTTACAGGTGAAACATCCTCGGCTAATCCATCCTCGGCTAATCCACCGGCATTCTCGCCTGATAATCCTCTATTTTACAACATCAGACTACAATCACCTGAAGAAGAGAGAAGATGGAAGAAAATCATTGGGAGAAAGATCATCCCCACGAAATTTACTATCTCTGTCGTGGAAAACCACCTTGGCATTCACAAGAATTTATGGATGCTCATAAAGAGGGTCGGTTGGGAGAACTTATTAGGAAGAGGTCGGGTCACATATCGGAATGATACATTAGAGTTTCTCACTACTCTAGTTCTACACCCTACCTCTGCTCAAGACAGGAAGCCGAGCAGTATGTCGTTCCGGCTTCGCAACAACACTTACACACTTACTCGGGCTGAATTGAACGATATTTACAAGCTGCCAAACACCGGAGATTGCACCCCGCCAGATGAATATAATGAGCACACATTCTGGAATCATATGGTAGAAGTTCCGGGACTTGTGCCTTGGATGAAGAGCGATCCATCGAGGAATAAGGTGTCTTGGATTCGTAATCCTGTTTTCCGGTATTTACATCGCTTAATTGCCTATACGGTGCTTGCTCGCCCTGAGACGGGCACTGTGACTCAAAAGGAAATGTTTCTTTTATGGTGTGTGGCAACGGGACGAAAGATTGATCTCAGCCAAATTCTGATGGAGCAGTTCGATCGCCAAGCAGTAAAACAAACGGGAGATATTTCGATTGGGGGTCTTATTACTCCTATAGCGAATCATTTTCAAGTGGTTTCTGATGATGACTCAGCTGAGAGAGTTCCCGGCGACTGGATTATAACAGTGGATGATGTTCGTAGGCTGAAGATGATTTTTTGGAGCAAACCGGAGGATCAATATTTGCTGTTGCAGAATCGAGGAGGGTTCTTTCGTCTTCCTAATGCCCAACTAACTAAAATTGAGGGGCTTGGGGATATAGCTAATTGGAAGATGCACTCCCCAGCTCATCGTGCACAAGAAGTTGACCCTACTCCTGATGAGTCTCGACTTTATCAAGCTGTGCACCGAATTGAGAGTCAAGGTGAAGGAACTAGTGGCTCGGGCCAAGGAGACCAAGAGAACATGGCTCAAGTGCTCCCTACATTGATTACATCTTTGAACAATTTGATGACACAGCAGCATCAGAGGATTGAAGAAGACAAACAGTGGCGAGTACGACAAGAAGAACGGTGGGCTCAGCAGGATGATCGATGGAATACGGAGACCACATGGAGATTACAACAAGATGAGAGGTGGATCCAACATGAGCAGAGACAAGCTTATCAACAGCAGCAGTTGGATGCAATGGCTCAGTTCTGGCAGCCATGGGGTTTTAACCCACCACCACCACCTCCACCTCAGTAGCACTGTGAGAAGGCACAAAGACGCATCACTCTTTTTCCCACAAACTTGGTTTCAATCAAGTTTGGGGGAGGGGGTGGATAGTGCTACGTCTTGGCCGCTTTTATTATTTTTTCGTTGTTATTTCATTCGGTGTTATTGAGATCATGATTGTTCTTGGCTGTGTATCGTATTTTACATCTTGCTTGAGTTAGTTGGTAAAGGGTCTGTGTGCCCGAATAGCTGATTCGATTGATCTGTCGTATTTGTTTATGTTAGTTTATGTTTTGCATTTTAATTGTGATTTTAGGTTAATTTTAAATTTCGTTGTTTAGAAGTTGTCAACTTGGTTTTTGATAAGCATAAAAAGGGTATTAGATGATAATTTGTCAATGATGAAATTTGTTTTTTTGGAAGTAAATGAGGATAGAACACATAACAGAGCATGATAGGCAGTTGGAGACAAAATTGGGCGTAGACTTGAACAAGAATCACAAATTAACCTGTGAGGTTTTGAGCTTTATATGTACTCTTATCTATAGAGTAATTTTATCATTCTTTCGGTGTGAAGTGATTGATCACATAGTATTTAGTCTCTAGAACTTGCCTTGCGTCTTTATAGGAATGTGTCGAGTACATGTTGTGGCATAGAAAATGATATTAGGCATTCTTTTGCTAAAAGCCCTATTTTTTAGCCTTTAAAAATAATCTTTTCTACCCTCTCTAAAAAACCCCCTTGTTTTTCAAAGCCATACATTACAAGCTTATACCTTTCTTTTAGCTTTGGCCCGAGCAATTGGACTAAGTGAGTAAGAGGGAGGTGTATAAAAAAAAAAAAAATGGAAAAGAGAAAGTTGGAGGAGGGGTTAATAATGAGAATATACATATGCCTATGTGTGTTTGAAGGTGAAAGAAGAACGAGTAGTCCCAAATGTGGTACTCGATCGGGTAGTCCCAAAGTGGTACCTGAGTGAAAGTGGCTTAATTAATCTTGATTGATGCATAAATGTTGTGGTAAGGTGAAGAAGCCATATTAATTGGTTTTTCTGAGAATTGAAGATTGAGATTGAGTGAACAAAGTTGAGGGGTAGTCGGGTTAGGAATAGCTTGATTAGTCCAATGCATAGTCACTTATATCTAAATGTATCCCACCTAACCATAAGCCAACATTACAGCCAAAAATAAAGACCTATTGATTCTTTGTCACACATGTCAAGTATGAGATCTAATTTAGACAATAGGCAAGCATATGGTAGACGATGCATGTGATTCAATGTGAGCGCAAATACTTTCCATATCATACACTTGAGAGATGAGCGATACACTTATCCGGTGAGGATTGTTGTTTTAAGTTTAATGTCTCGACAGTAGTTGAAACCTGCCATGTCATTAATGCTCAAATGTTATGTTGTTGGTTTTGAAAGGAAAAACAAAAAGAGAATTTCTGAGACCGAAAATGTCATTTAATTGCCCTGAAATTTTATGATCATTGTGATGTTATGCTTTTTATTTATTGTTCGGGACGAACAATGGTTAAGTTTGGGGGTTTTGATACATGCTAGTTTTACATGTATTTTAGGTCAATTAAAGGTCGTAATATGGGACATATGCATGTGTATTTGGGCGAAAAGTGATTAAATTCCATCTCTTGAGCTAGATGACGTGTTTCTACTTGTTTTGGTGTTATTCAGGTATAAAAAGGCCAAAAAGTCCGTTTGGGCAAGGTTCGGGTGGAAAACGAGCAAGAAAAGTCGGAAATAGCAAGAAGATGTTGAAGCTTGGCTAGAAACTCCAACTCGGTCGAGTTGTTTATCAACTCGGTCGAGGGATGAATGAAGAGCAAACGTGAAAATTGGTCAGAGAGTCTGCCTCGGTCGAGGCCTATTACGACTCGGTCGAGTTGACCCAACTCGGTCGAGTTGGTCAAACTCGGTCGAGTTGGCTTTCCGGGTCCAAAACAGAGTCTGCGCGTTTTAAAGCCCATTTTTGGCCCCAATTTGACCTAATACTATATAAGGAAGTCCCAAACTCTAAAAATAGCAGAGAGAGCTCATTAGAAGATATTTTGAAGAGGAAAGCAACATCGAAGAATCGAGATCAAGACGACGATTAGGGTTCTTATTCATTATCTCATTTCTTTACTTCAAATCATGTTTGTCTATGAACATATTTGTGTTATGAATATGAACATGAGTGAGTAGTTCTTTATTATTCTAGGGTTTTGAAAGTAGGTTTTAACGATGTTTGATTAATCGAAGTTTTCTATTGCAGTTAATGATTGTTATTCGTTATCTATATGTTGTGATTTATTTTCATGAATGGTTAATTTGATCACTTAACTACTTCTACATAATTCATAAGTTGGCTTTGAAAGGAGGAATTTGTGAATGGAAATACAACATATAGCGTAGTTGTTGAGCGCTCTGAAAGGAGGTGAGATAAATGCGTAGGCATAGGTCTAAGATCGATTGGGAGTTCATTAGGTCTAGTCGACTTGAAAGGGTGGCTAGGGGTAATGAATCTACAAGTTAATTGCTTCGAAAGGAGAGTTAATATATATGAGTGCCGTCTAATAACGATAGTAATCATTGCTAGTTTAGAATAATTAGATTGTCAAACTTAGTTAATTCTGAAATCAATTCTCTAGAATATATCTTCCAATCTTGCAAATTTGATAAATTGTTTTCTTATACTCGAATTTAAGTGTTTAGTACTAATTTAGTAAGATGAGTTCAATATTAAAATCAACCCAATTTAGAGCCTAGTTAGGAGTGTTTCAGGATATTTAGAGTATCAAACTAGTCATTAAGTCAGTCCTTGTGGGATCGACCTTGCTTGCCGTTATATACACTTGCACCCGTACACTTGCGGAGCGTTAGGTTATAAAATAGGCGAACAACGACCATTTTAAGGTTGTACACATGATCTGGTTTGAAGAATCCTCGAAGCCTTTTGGCTGCTCAACGTATACTCCCTCATTCATTCTTCCATTTAAAAATGCAGCTTTAAAATCCATTTGGTGCAAGGTGATTCCAATATGGCATGAAATTGCTAGGAGTCTAATTGTCTCAATTCTAGCGACATATGCAAAGGTTTCATCGAAATCCACCCCCTGAACCTATGTATAGCCTTGAACTACAAAGCATGCCTTGTTACGATTTACTTTGCCTACCTCATCAGCTTTATTCTTAAAGATCCATTTGGTACCAATGACATTTATCTATGGGCCCGGCACAAGATACCAAACATCATTTCTAGTGAACTGTTCAAGTTCCTCGTGCATAGTATTAGCCCAAAATGATCTTTAAGAGCTTCTGCTACATTTTTTGGTTCAACTAAAGATAAAAAAGGCGTACCTTATTGCATGTAGAGACATGCAAACCAAACTGACCATGTTTTAGGTTCACACTCCTTCACCAATGTTTCCAATCACCTGAGACCATGGATGATCATTTCGTGCAAGGGGATCGCGCCGACTTGTAACCTGAAGATTTGGATCGGGTTCATCATCACTTTCCTCACTGAGTT
The DNA here is from genome assembly GCA_958295605.1 of Ajuga chamaepitys. Taxonomy (NCBI): domain Eukaryota; kingdom Viridiplantae; phylum Streptophyta; class Magnoliopsida; order Lamiales; family Lamiaceae; genus Ajuga; species Ajuga chamaepitys. The sequence continues at coordinate 13,204,833 of OY282498.1, forward strand.
CAATTTAAGGTCAACCGTTGGATCAACTTCACATTCATTTAGGACTCATTTTGGATCATCATCTTGTTCAGTGTTTCTTGTAGTATCAGCATAGTCATCAAGGATAACAATAATGGATTCTTAGACGCTTCTAGTCCTAAGTTTATAAATCCTATGTACTTTACTATTTAAAGAATAACAAAGAAATACTCCTTTTTTTTTGCTTTTAGAATCAAACTTCAGAAGGTTTTCTCTTTCATTCAAAATAAAACACACACACCTAGAAGCATGAAAATAATGAAGATTAGGCTTCCTTACTTTTAGGAGTTCATATGGTTTCATGGTGGTGCCTGGTCTTAAATACACACTATTAATAGTATGACATGTAATGTTCAATGCTTCTGTCCAAAAACATTTTGTAAGTCTTATAGAGCTAAGCATTACACAAGAAATTTCTTGCAAGGTGAGATTTTTTCTTTCAGCAACTCCATTTTATTGTGGAGTTTTGGGATATGAAAACTCTTGAAAAATAACTTTTTTCACAAAACTCAGAAAAACAAGCATTTTCAAATTCTTTTTCATGAAAAAATCTAATGCGAGCAATGGTGGCGCTGTGCTTGTACTTAAACCTAGTAAACAAGATCTTAAAAGTTTCAAAGGCATTTGATTTTTCACGTAAGAAAAATACCCAAGTAAATCGAGAAAAATCTTCAACAATCACATATGAATACCTCTTAGCTCCTAAACTTTCTACCTCAATAGGATCCATAAGATCCATATGGAGTATTTCAAAACATCGAGTGGTAACTGCAGGTTGACCTAAGTGTTGGACAACCTCGTGACTAACATGATGTTTACCCTTCTAGCAATCACCACAAACAAAATTTTGTTTCTTTTCAAGTTTAGGGATACCTTTTATGGCTTCAAATTTCACCAATATGTACAGATTTTGAAAGTTCATACGCCCCATCTTTTGATGCCACAAAATAGTGTCATCAATTTGGCTCGATTGTACCATAGTTCATCAACTAGGTAGCAATTATCAGCTGATGTTTGACCAGTCATCACATGAGTATTTGAACGATCGAATATATCACATGTGATGCGTTTGAATTTAAGCTGTAAATTATCATCACAAAACTGATTAATACTAATATCAAATAATCCCATCACATGGTGCACATTTTGTAGCTTAGGAAAACCTGGAAAATTTAGAGTTCCTTTTCCTACTATTTGTCCACTTGACCCACCTCTATCGGTCACACGACCTCCTTCACATGGTACATAATCAGCTAGGGAATTCTCATTTCCAGTCATCTGGCGAGAACAACCACTATCAAGGTACCATGAACATGAGATGTTAGTTCTTAAAGTAGTTATGCAACATTACATGTTAAATCAGATTTATGAACCCACATGTGTTCTGGTGGGGATTTCAATTTTTAGACAGTCTTGTTGCTACGTGTGTTAGGAAACCTCTTAGTCAACCCCTTATCCTTTTTGACATTAGATTTAACCTTTTGGCAAAAAGGCCTAATAAGCCTAGGAATTAAGCAATAATGGCACATGAATTTACGTTTTCTTTTACCTTTTGGCTATTGGTAATTTAACAGTTTCTCCAATACAAACTACCTCACCTTCTTGAACAAAAGGCAATCCATTACTACTAACTATATTAGTTTCCTTAGGCTCACTATATACTAAACCAGTATGGTCATTTCTACCAACTAGCTAAGACATTATCAAGTTCAGAAGTACTTGAATTCAACCTTTTAAAGGTTTCGGTTGCTTCTTCTAATTTGACCTTTGCAGCTCCGAGTTCTGCATCCTTCTTGGTCAGGACTACTTCCAAACATATCACAAGCTCACGGAGGTTGTCATTCTCTTCATTCAGCTTTCTCACATCTTGACATTGTTGCTTCCACTTCTTGAGCAGCTCGAAATAGACCACCTTCATTTCTTCCACCACTTGAATTGTTTCATCATCACACTCCCCCTCTAATTCTTTTTTTCAATAGTGGTGTTGAAGCAGAATAGGTGGAGATACTAATTGGCGTCAGACAAATCTGAAATTACGTCCAATTTTGGGTCAACCGCAGACTCAACTTCAGCATCATCTAGTGAGAAACAATTCATGATGGTTAAAGTCATGTTGTTTGGTCTATCACTGCTTCAAGATCCATCTTGTTATCATCACTCAAAGAGACCCAGTTTACCTTGCCATACTTGCGAAGATATTAACACATTTATTTGCATAATGTCCAAAACCCTTACACGCACGACATTTGTATTGAATCCATGTTCCTAGATTCATGCCCTGCTGGTCTGAGAAAGCTCTTCAAACTGGCGGGTTGAAACTGGTGGTGTCTTCTTGGGTGGTGACTCCTTTTGTGCAGAAAATCTTGGCGTGTTTGAAGGATTTTTCTTCAATCTCCTCATCATATAATTGATCTTATGGGTGAGTAAGGCAACATTAGCTCTCTCACTTATCTCTTCCATCTCCTCATCCTCCTCTTTATTCAAGACTATTGACTCCTTGCAAGATTCTCTGTCTTCAATCCCCAAGGCAACATTCTTCCCCTTGTACAATTTCTTCTGATGATTCATCTTTATCTCATATGTTTCAAGAATACTTATGAGGGTAGTGAGCTCCATCGTGGCAGTGTTGTGAGCTTCTTCAATGCCTGAGACCTTGATGTTGAATCGATCAGGTAAAGATTGAATATATTTAGAAACAAGATTATTATTGCTTATGGGGTCGCCAAATCTGAGGCCTTATTAGCAATGCCAAGAATCTGATTGAAGTAGGTCTGAATGGTCTCATTCTCTTCCATTTAAAGGTTCTCAAATCTTTTAGTGACCTTACGCAGTCGTGGCTCTCTTATACTATCGTCTCCTTCACAGTGACGTTGAAGAATATCCCAGGCATCCTTAGCAGTTTTTCATGGTTTGATCAGCCTGAACATATTCATGTCGACTACAAGAGTGACAACATTGAGGGCTCTTTCGTTGTAGTTAGATGCTTCAACTTCTTCTCTTGTCCACAGAACTTAGTGTCTCTTGACCCTCTGATGAACGTAAAATTACTGCTTTTCTTATAGTTTTTACGTTCATATTCTGTGAAGAATATCGTGTAATTGATATGTTAACGTGAGATTTTTGAACTTTATTGCATTTCTGAGTTGAATTTCTTTTTTAATATGATTTGATGCGCTTTTGGATGTTTTTTAGTCTTATTTTGAAGGTTAAGAAACTCGGAGGAATTTAGAAGAATGTTTGAGTCCATATCCACACTTTGGCCCACATCTCGAGGCCCAAATGGGGCCAAAAAGGGTCAGGTTCAGACCCAAATTAAAGATCATCAAGCCACGAAGAAAGTTCGTGAAGAACTCGGGTCAAGAAGACGAATAGAAAAACTTCAAATTAAAGAAGAAAGGGGACAAGGGTAATCGCATATGCTTCATGTTCAAGCCAGCAAAACGAGGCCCAAACAAATCGAATTAGACCCGAAAAAGCTTAAATTGAAGTTCTTTGAGTCACGAACAAAAAACATGAAGGGGTCGGGTCAAGAAAATGAGAGGAAGGGATCCAAAATGGAGACGAAAGACGGAGGTGTAAAACAGGATAAAAGGACCACTACCGGGGCCACTACCGGACCGGCAGGACCACCGGTAGCTGGTCCAGTGCGACACTCAAATTGTAGCTGCTATCACGATCGGTCCGGCTGCAGACCGGCTGCCGGACCGGCAGTAGGCCCGGTAGTCCACGGTCGGTCCCCTGTTTCGTGCCCTGTTCATTTTTTGGCCGTAACTTCTTCATCCAAGCTCTGATTCAAGTGATTCAAGTGACCACGCGTACCCAATACAAAGAACTAAAACTTTTATGTTTGGATCATGGGCCAATTCCAAGTGAATTCTTTCTAGATTTTGCATGAAAGTCGAGTCGAGTGCACGAAGGGGTGTTCGACCAACAACTTATAATCCCTTCCGTTCTAAATAGCTTTTGACTATTTTACCCTTACTTTTGATGGACTTTTTAGAAGATTTATTACCCTAGTATGTGTGGAGAGTGAGTTTATATAAATACCCTCTCCCCCTTTTATTCCAAACACTTAGTCATTTTCATTTTTACACTCTAGAATTCTATCTACTTGCAATTTCAGATTTTCAACTAGGGTTTCTTCTCTCTTAAAGAGGGGAACTAGGGTTCTTGGTGAAATTGTAAGGATTTCTCCAAGGGGGTGACAACCATGAAGTCTCGAAGATTTCCCGATTATCATCAATAAGCTTTTCTTATCCCTATCTCTCTTTACTTTCTTCTATTTAAATTTCTTGCTTGATGATGATATTTATTGGGTTATAGTTGATGATTCGTGAGTAGTTCTTCTTGTTTCCCGAAGCAAGGGAGTAACCCAGGCTTCGGGGTTGATGTCCATGTTATTTTAATGGTTGATTTGATTTGGGATTGGTAACCTAGGGTTTGGATTTAATTGATTTGTATGATTTTCATATGAAATTAGGCTTTATTATAGGTTTGACTCGGTGGCTTGAGCTCTCGTTAAATTTAGCCTTCTTTTATATGATTGTGCATTTAAGAAAGGATAAATTGGACCTTAGGCTAGGGTTTGCCACCCTCTCGAGGGAATCCAATTTGATATTTAATGAGCTTAGGATTAGATTTTGTGCCTTAGATTGATGAAGAAATATATTTAATTAGTGAACCCAAATCAATTAAAACTCGATTATAGGATGGAGGCCTATGGAGGAGAAGACCTATAAGAAGAGGGAATAGAGCCTAGGAAGTCTCGGTTGAGATAATCGACAATAGTCTAAGTTATGCGGGTAGAGAAATCTTACCCCTACATCAGTCTATAATGTAGGAAAAGCTACACTAGGTTAATTATTTTAGTTTATTCAATTGGTAATTCGGGGCCCGCGGTTGATTTTGTTAGCTATCCATTTAGGTATTCTTTGTAGAACCCTGTTTATTCTCCAACTCTAGGGGGTTATGGCACCTAAACCATATCATGGGATTTCTATCTATTGGGACAATAGTTAGGTAGGAATTCAACCATTTGCTCCCTTTGTACTTTTACTTGATTGTGTTTGGACATTGACCCCTCCAAATTGGGTGAAACCGAGTTTCAGGAAGCAGTTTTCATCATTTATCTATTTCTATCTTTTGATCTAGTCATAGTAAAAATTAACTCTCAACTCCAATTAGCTAAACTTAAGGAAATTATGGCCCGGGTAGTTCATACGGATGTCCTCCTTGTGGTTCCACTTATTACTACCTCTGTCTGATCTCGTACGCTTGCGAGAGAGAAGGACTATTCAAAAAATAAACCTTTTTGGATGATTTTTCCGGACAAGTTCATGGCGCCGTTTCTGGGGAGGATAATCTCCCCATGTAATTAGTGGAGTCATTATGTTTCATAAGATTTAGCTTTTAATTTGTGTCATTTAAATTTTCGAAAAAAAATCAAAATTTTGTTTGTAACTTTGTTTGTTTTTGGTGTTTATTTAGTTCACGTGTTATCTTTATTTTAATAAAAAAATGATGATGAATAGAGGAAGTGGTAAGTTTCATTATACTGGAGTTACCACTTCCTATTCCCGACTCGTCGAGCTCGCAAAATCTTGCGCGGGAGTAGAAGTTACTCCGGCCATGGTGAGCTTAGCCCGAGGAATGAAGTTTCGCGGAAAGAAGATAAGGGTCCATATAAGCATCTTGAGGAATTTTGCAAATTCGTGAGTGTGTTAAAACCACTAACGAACTTGTAAACGAATACTCTATCAAGCTCTTTCAATTCACACTTGAAGGAGAGGTGAAACAATGGTTTCGTGAAGAGTTATTCGATTCCTCATCTCTATGGGAAGAAGTTTCTACATCTTTCCTTCATCGATTCTTTCCAGCAAGCAAGAGTGCAAGGATTAGGCATGACATCTCAAGTTTTGAGCAACTAAGTGACGAACATTGGTTCGAAGCTTGGGAAAGATAAATTTTGGATTTTTGCTGTTTGTTTTATCAAAGGATTTGTTGAGATGAAAAATTTCTAACCTGAGGTGTAAAGTGATGTATAAAACAAAAGGAAAAAATAAAAGCCACGTCACAAATGCGGTGCCACTTGGCAAAAGTCATTGGAACTCCTTGATTGGCGCCGACACGTGGGTGGCACGAGGCCTTTTTCTGTTAGTTGGTCAAAATTGGTCCAAAATTGAGCAATTGATAGAAGTATGAGACTAAATTGAAAAAGTAGTCTAATGTGGGACCAAATTAGAAAAGTTAAAAAGTTATGGGATCAAATCAACTTTTGTCCCTCAATTGACACCTACTTTTTAGCCCTAGAATACTTAAGAAGTTCAACTACTGATGTTCATGATTGAATCCATTGAATATTAATAGACAGACATTCTAAAAGAAACAATAACGACAAAACTCAAAATTGGATCAGAATCTGGATCTTCTTCTCCTCTTATTTCTTGTTCTCTACTCTAATGTTCCAAGCTCTCAATATGACCAAAAAAAAAAAAAAAAAATCTGACTTTCGGACTTGGGAACCTTTATTTATAGTTTGGGATGATTAAGGGTGGAAACAGACCGGAAATCGGCCCAAACTGGCAAAAAACTTCCCGGCTAGGATGAATATACTGCGTGAAATTCATATCTTGAGAAGACTTGTTTTCTAGCCGGGCAGAAGACTTCCAAGACATTTTTTGAGGCTTCTTGGTCAGAATTTAACGTTGGCTATTTGTCTCAAAATTGTAGCCCTTTGAGTTAGCTTTCCAATGCCACTGATTTCACCTTATTTGGACATGTAGATCTCAAGATATGCGGAAAATACTAGAGGTGTGTCAAGCTGGAAATCTTGTATTATTGCCTCTTTTTGCCGTTTCACCTCGTCGCTCGCTCGTTTCTTCTCCAAAATTCCTCCTAATGTAATTTTTTCCTAAAATAAGGTATTTCTACTACAAAAACAAGCAAATATGCCATTCGACTCAAGATAATGACTCTGAACATATAACAAATGAAATTGTATGCAAATGCTATCAAAATATGTGTCTAAATAGGCCTAAAAGGATGCATACACAACGTGTATAAAAAACTAAGCATCAAGATAAAGCCAGATTATACTAAAAGGGTAAAGGCTATTTCAATAGAGATGGAGAAGGAGGAACGCGAAAGAATGTCTAAGGAGAAAGTTGATGCTGACTGTACTGAAGTAGCCTCAACAAGTGAAGCAACAACTGAGACCGTTGAAGAACAAGGAAGTTTGTCTTCTGAGTAGCTGGCGCTGTTTGTACTAAATCAAATTTAGCAGATGAAGCACAACTCAAGACTAGGAATATGTTGTAGTAGACAGTAAGCAACCACATCAGTCTACTTAACAACCCTCTGGACCAGTTGGGGAGAAAATAAAAACAACTGAATATAAGAAGCAACATGAGGAGATCACTACTGAAGGTGTGCCTACTGAATAACCTCATGGAGAATAAGAAAACATTGTTGTTGGAGAACATGAAGCTGCAGGAGTAGAAGAGCAGAAAGTTCCCTTTCCAGAAACCCAAACTGAAGAAACTCCAGAGAAGAAATAAAGGTTAGAGGAATCTATCTAGTTCCCCTGAAGACTTCACTCACGGAAGCGGCTCATGACTCTTTCTGTTGAAGCTTAGGTTACTGTCAAAAGATAGAAGAGACGAGAAGAGAAGTCTCATGAGATAGACAATGACGCTCTCGTGGAAATTAGTCAATCCCATGTTGAGCTAAACCTACAATCGAATGTTGCAATGCTGAGGTCCTTGAAAGATTTGAGCGTGCGGTAACAACAAGCCGGCTATCAGTACAATAGTTACATACTGCATGAGCAATAATGCATCTAGGGTCCTCACTGGTCTCAGCTCGCTTTGTGAAGTTGTAGCCGTACTTCCCACGAGCATAAAGGACTTGAAGAATTAGATTGTGAATACATCACAAGCTGATAGAGAATGGATGCAAGACCGTGTCATCAAATTTAGTGGTTTTGTGAATGGACAAGTTAAAGGAATTGCATTAGGAATAGGAGATAAGCTTAAAGAGAAAACAACATGAGTTCTATCCTTACAGAAGAAATCTCCTAACAGTGTAGAGAATGGGAAGTTGACAGATGGATATTGACCAACATTCAAAAAATGTTAGAAGTATTCACCGGGATCAATATTAATGATGTCGAAAATGGGGAAGAAGAAATCAAGCAATGGCATGTTTAATGCCAACAAAGAGAAAAAATTAGACTTTTATTGCTAAGCACATGACAAAGGAATATGAGACCATAAAAAGGCTAAAGAATGGAGAACTCGCGAATAAAAAGAGTTTGGTAGATCCATGGTAGGTTCTCGGCGCATCAAGAGTGTACTTGAATAATCTAATGCCAATCTGCATGAGATCTACTTAGCTACCGGATTGGTTCCTCCTGATATTCCTCAACATACACAGCCTGGCACGCTAAGAAGACATGGAGCCACGCCCAATCTTTCAATCCTAATGAAGTATGAGAACTGGCTCAAGAACTGCAGTGATGAAGAGTATGAAGCTCTACTAGCCACTCAGATTCCATAAAGAAGAAATCCAACAAAGATATGGATTGATAGATGGAGAATGGCTAAAGTTCTCAGATACTTTGAGTACCTACTTGATGAAAGAGTGAAGTGGGAATGTTTCAAGATATCTTCTTTCTATTGAATTGTGGTTGATGGAAGATCTTACACACCAGATGTGTAGCACGAGTATAAAAACTTTGAGCAGGTTATGTACTTAGAATGGTAGAGGTACACTGAGAATGAAACTAATAAATCTAGAAAGAGTAGTGATCATAAGGATGAAGACAGAGTAAAAGGAAGAGGCAAGAAGCCCGCCAAACAACAGTCCACACATCGTCACTAGAGAACACACAGATAAAATGAATTGTTGCTGGGTAAACAAATTCACCCATCTCAACTCTTGTAATATTGATGTAAGATAAGGTTTTGTTTGATATGAGCATATTGTTTGATCACTCCATATTTTATGTGATTTTTAGGCATATATTCATAGCTAAATTGGTGCATTATTGTGTAAACTAGTACTTCTTAACCCACAGTTTCATATGTATGGTGGATTTCACTTATTTGTCTGTTTTATAGTGTTTTCAGTACAAAATAACCCATTTTTGGAGTTAATGGTGAAATTAAAAGTCAAAACGAATAAAAGAAGACTTAGAAAGATGGAATTGAAGAATTGAGTCCGAAAATGGTCTTTGGGCAGGCCAAGATGGAGTGGAGAAGCCCAAAACACGAAGCAAAAAGAGAAGAAAAAAAATGTCATTGTTCCGACCGTATAGCGTAGCTCTATCCGGTTGTGCACCCTACGTCGACTTGGAAAACATGCGTAGACGTTGAACATTTGCTCGACCAAACAAATATTAGATTTTTTTTTTTTTTTAAAAAATCGAGATCCATAGTATGGAGAGTTAGCAATAATTAGAGTTAGTTTGTCTAGTTTCTAGGATAGCCAAAAAAGGACGTTGGATATTCTTCCACCTGAATTTGTTGGTGATTCTATTTATTCCAATTTTAATTTTATTTCAGTTTATTGTTGAACGATGTTTTTACTTATAAGATTTATTTTCGCTCTTCTCCATATGGAGCAGTCGTGTTATATCTTAGGGCTCGAAAAAAAGCTTTAACTATGAATGTTGATTACTATATGGATGCTATAATTATTTGTTCTGGCTGTTATTCTATGTTATGGTTGTTATTCTATGTGTTGAGATATGATTGATGTTAGGATAGACTGATCACCTAAGCTTAGCACATATAATCACATACCCAAAATAGGACTAGAAGGTGAGGTTATTAGTGAATGAACAACACATGACATAATATATCCCAAGATTTGACCGGATGGTGAGGGTATATTATGGGGTTGGGGGTTGGGGAGGGAAGGGGGAGGGGAAGGTGTTATTTCCTAGGCACTTGTAGGAGTTATAGACATGTCAACTTATGGTTGTTTGTGCTATAAGCCACACCTTAGGCATTTCGGAAGGAGGTTCAAGAATGCATACTCACGAAGCCCCATAACAAATAGACATATTAATTATAGTTATTCATTTATGTTTGTATGTGGGATTGTCTATGATTGCATGCTAATCAATATTTGATAATCTTCCTTTAATACATAATTGTTTAATAGTGATACTTAACTTTAATTAGTTATTCTCTTGCTATTATCTTAAGGTCGTGATACTTAGTAAGTAGGGTAACAAATCAACCAATCAATAATGTATTCGATTTGCTCAGATAATTAAGTACTAGGAACACTGTAGTAATTAAATTAGGTTTCATTTTCACTAGTTTGTGGGATATGAACTTGCTTGCCACTTGCTATTTACTACATTTTTCACTTGCATATAGCTTGCAGAGATTGGAGCAGCCAAGTTTTTGGCGTCGGTGCTTGGGATTAGTGTTTAGGTGCTAATTGGATATTACAGAGTCTTAGTAGTAAGTAGTTTAGGCTTTCTAATTGTTTTAATTTTTAATTTTAATTTTTATTAAAAAAATTGTATTTTTTTATCTGCTGTTGTTCATACTGTTGCGAAAAAATATACTCTGATAGTTAGCTAATCAGCTTTGGTTTCAAATTGTTGTTCGGTATTATGTCTTAGAATTTTTGTGTGCAGTGCATGAAAACCAGGTCTAGAGAAGAAGACATCATACCCATAGACTTTGAGATATAAGCCACCATCAGAAAGGGACATTCTATTCAACCGAGACTTAAATTATGAACAATGGAAGATAAACCAAGCAGACGTGAGGAGCATGAGGATAAATTGCAAGAATAAACACAACCACCTGTAAGGGACTTGTTTAGACCTATACTCAACAAGAACTTCGGAGGGATACAAAGGCCAGCAGTCCAGGCTAACATATTCAAACTGAAGCCAACCTTGATTTCCATGGTTTAGTAGAACAAGTTTGAGGGAGGAGCTACGGAGGACCCGTATCTGGATAAATTTTTTGGTGATATTTGTTACTATTAAGGGGCCCTCTGATGATATGATCCGACTATGCTTTTTCTCATTCTCACTAAGGGATAAGGTGAAGATAAGACTGTCTACACAAAGCATTTGTAGTTGACAAAACATGTTAGTCTGCTTACAAAGCCTCATCAAGAGGTAATGATGAACCAATTGACGAGCCAAGAAATAAAGTATTGAGGAAATGGTTACCTCATTGGAAATAAGGCAAGAGATCGCAAAGGGAAAAATGAGGGCCAGGTGAACAAGATAGATGGTCAAATTGTGTAGTTGGGTACTATATGGGTAATATGGGAGCCTAGGTGAAGAACTTGGAAACACACATAAGCCAGTTATCAAAGAAGATTAAGAGCAATCATCAACAATGAAAGTTCCCAAGTGATACTGAGAATCCTAAGGAGCAATGTAATACTATCTCAGAAGAAGGGGAAGTGAAAAATGAGGAGAAAGTTGAGGACATTCTATGAAGAAGAGGGATACCATTCTATGGCGAAGACATCCCACCATATGAAGTTCAATTAGCATTCCTTTCGGCATTAAAAACTGATGAGAATCCCTAGTTTGTATTGTCAATGGAAAGAAATTCCTTGATGGGGAGGAAAGATGAAAGCGGTATGCGTGGAGGAACCAAGGGAAAAAGAAGAGGTAAAAAGCAAGGAGAACAAGAGTTGTGATCCAATAATTCAATACAGCTTCCTCAAAAGCTAAAGGATCCAAGGAGTTTTTCTATTAATTGCTTTATAGCAAAAAATAAAATTCAGAATGTTCTTTGTGATCTAGGATCTAGCATTAATCTCATGCCATTAGCCATTTATAATGAAAGGAACATGGGGAAGTATAAGTCAACCTCCACCACCATCCAAACTTCTGATAGATCTCTATTAAGTATAATCGGAGTAGTGGAAGATGATGTTTTACGGGTATGCACTTTAATCTTTCCAGTCGACTTCACTATGGTGGAGATTGAGGAAGACAACACATTACCCTTATTGGTAGGATGACCATTCTTGGCCACAAACCAAGATGTATTTAACGAGTGATAATATAGTAATTTTTAATGCTAATAACAAGAAAGTCTCTTTTAGAACAAATAGTAGTCCTAAAACAAGGGAAGACCGTCATATAGTGGAGCAATTCATAGATTTAAGTCTAGACTCTCATGAAGAAAATTAAGTGATTGTCCTAAAACCCACACCTGATGAATATGTTCCTATATTGATGATGATGATTTTTTGGACACATACGATAAAGAAGAAGCCAAGCAAGTGCTTGTGAATGCCCACTATCAAAAGAGGTACACCAATTGGGAGTATATATATAAAACCTTAAGCAAAGACAAAACTGAGATAGGCGGATAGATGTATAATACCATCTGACTGAATATGCCGATGATGAAACCATGTGGAATGATGTATAGGTGACGTTGTGGATAGGGTAAGATAATGCAAGGAAGATGATTCACATAGCCTAGTGTGGCCATGGAGATAATGAACACTTTTAAAGGATAAAAGGTCACAAATAATCCTATCAGAATCAGGTTCCGTCTAAACAATCACAACCATTAATAGACACTGATCTAAACGAGAGTTATGGGGTAAAGTGTTCGAGGGCTTACTTAGAGCCATCCGAATATGATAAAAAATGGTTTGGGACTAGATTAGTAAATATAATAGGCGGAGTGATGGACCATGACGAGATAGAGGACACATACTATGAGATTCAGAACCCAGTACTCCGATATATCCAATGAGTCTTGCCCTCCACAATATGCGCTAGAGATCTCAATATCAAGGTAAGTGACAATGAGTTGTTCATCACGTGGTGTATGCTAAAGGTTGTACCTTATAATCTTGAAGCACACCTGGTCGACCAGTTGAAAGTAGGCTCCAAGAAAGAAAAAAAAGATAAAGATAGGGGGAATGTTGATCCCAATAGAAAAATGGTTTGGCGTAGACCTCTCCGATTGGGATGAATGGCAACTTCACTTTCTCAACGTAGTACAAATAATGAGAAATAATTTCTAACGAGTTAACCAAACTAGAATGTTCTAATTGACACAAAGGTTGAATGACCCATAGTTCCCACTACCAAACAAAGCCTTAACAAACGCATCTGATGATACAGTAAATTGGCTTATGAATGAGTGGTCACACATGTACGTCGTGGAATGTGAACCGCCAATCCATTTATGGGAGCTGACAATTATGTGGTCAAGGAAAGGAAGAGGAAGGAATCCGGAGGACAACCTGGTAATAAAATACCTCTGGGGAAGATTGATGAAACAACTTGGGGTTAACAACAGTTGTTCGATGTCGGCTATTTTGATAATTCGGCAACACATCTAGCTATAGACATAAAACGTAGGGCTAAATGGAAGGCAACCCAAAAACTTTGGCCTAATAATTGTTTATATCAGTTCTTGTTGAAGTATTTGATAGGTGGGATTTTTTGTCAGCACTACCTTAGAAAAAATATGAAAAAGGTAATTGTTGTAACTCTAAGAACTCTTAACAACAATAATTTATGAAATTCTTGAGAACTCTAACAACATTGTTGAAACCTTTCTATTGAACTTTTATGTTACTTAATGTAATATGGGATCTACTACTAACCAATTTATTGGATCTATAACATAAAATTTATTTTGCTGATACTTGATTAAAGTAGAGAGGAACTTGTAATTTTTCTACTTTTTTTGGATTTGAGACTTCTTTGTAATTTCGTTTTTTGTTGTTGACAAATTTGGCAAGCTATCAATGAAGAGAAAAGTTTATATGTTCTAATTAAATTTTACTTTTTTTGTTATGTGATATGTTATTGTTTATTGTAAGGCATATAATTTTATAAAAGATATAAAAAGGAATAATGATTGACAAGGAATGTGATTGATGTAAACAAAACACACAAAAAAAAAAAAAAAAAAAAGAAAAGAAAAGAAAAAGAAAGACAATGGTGAAGAAGCGTTGTTGTAGGGGGTTTGAGGCAGTTGTGATAAGTGGCATTGTCATAGATTCTTTATTCGACAACGGGCTTTAACTGAATATGACAATGGCTAAAACCGTCGTGATAGGTCGTATTAAGCAAAGACAATAGTTATAAACTGTTGTCGTAGACGGGGTCTATGACAACAAAAACGATGGGAAACACTTACAATAACGATTTATAGCCGTTGTGTTTGAGCAATTGTAGTAGTGATATTTAACACAAAATTAAACTACCGAAATCCAAGTTCATCCAAGCGAAACCGAACTCTACCACCGTCTCTGCACCTATTTCAGAAAGATGTGAGTAATAAATATTCCTTTAATTCAACAAAGACATGCGACCTTCTTTAAATTGCCTCAATGTAAGGGACATTATGCATACTGTTGTAATTTGGATCAGAAACACTCACAAGAACACACAAACTACCAAGAATCAAACACACTCAATTGGATGATATGAATTCAAATTAAATGAAAAATAAAGAACAAGAAGAATTACGTGGTTCGGATTCAATGTGAATCCTACATCCACGGCATAAAACTCTCTCTCACGTTTTATTGATTCCAAGAAGAACACGTACAAGAGGATCAATACAAGATCAAACCAGAAAAGAAAACTTAGCAAAGCTTTGATACACTTCTTCTCTCTTTTCTATTGAATCTCACCCTCTCATCCTTCTCTCTATGTCAATTTCTGAGTTATGAGCTGCTTGACACACGACTTTCAACTTATACCAAGTAACCGCCACTCATTCAACCAATCAAAGCCATAGACAACTGCCATATACTTCCAAAACAGCTTAACAGAACCAGAAACGGTTATATGCAAAACTCGGCCACTAATAACCGTTATCGGACCGAACAATACTAAACCAATTCGGCCAGAACTGGTTCGAGAATTAAAACGGAACTCAGCCAATAATGAGCCGAACACTGCATGAAACCTTCTTTTATGTTGAACCTGTTTTAGATGACTTCCAATGATCCTTTGATTGAGTTTTAATCATATTAAGCTCATTCTAAATGAAGCTTAATACCTCCAAATGATTGTTTGAGCTTAACCCTTCACAATTCTCCACCTTAAGCTCAAAACCATCATTCCAAACCTGTCACTGACTTTTCTCAGCAACCTTCCTCTGATCTTGCTCTTCATTACACCTTCTCATATTTATAAGATCTAAGCATAATTGAAACTTTGTCGCTGGCAGAGATTTAGTGAAACAGTCTGCAGGATTTACATCAGTGGATATCTTCTTTACATGTATCAATCCTTTGCTCACCAAATCCCTTACATAATGTAATCTGACATCAATATGCTTTGTCTTCTCATGATGACTTTGATGCTTGGCTAAATGTATTGCACTCTGACTATCACAACAGATAGTCACTTGATGCTGGATCACACCAAATTCTTTCACAATTCCCTTTAACCATACTGCTTCTTTGATTGACTCTGTTAGTGCCACATATTCTGACTCAGTAGTTGACAGAGCTACTACTGACTGGTGATATGCCTTCCAACTGATAGCTGTCCCAAACAAGGTAAAAACATACCCAGTAATAGACTTCCTTGTATCAATATTAGCTGCATAATCAGCATCAACATATCCTGTCAATGCATTTTCCAATCTGTCTTGCTTCTGAAACTTCAATCCCATGTCAGCTGTACCTCTAACATACCTCAATACCCACTTCATGGCCTCCCAGTGTTATGCTCCTGGATTCCCCATATATCTGCTTACTATGCTCATGGAATGAGCCAAGTCTGGTCTGCAACAAACCATAGTATACATCACACTGCCCACTGCACTTGCATATGGAACTCTTCTCATATATCCTTCTTCCTGATTTGATTTAGGGCATTGCTCAAGAGACAGCCTGATATGCTGTCCCAGAGGTGTAGAAACAATCTTGCTCTGATGCATATTATACCTTTCCAAGACTTTCACTAAGTAATCCTGTTGAGATAGGAATATTTCATTTCTACTCCTGTTCCTTAGAATATTCATTCCAAGGATTTTCCTTGCCTCTCCAAGGTCCTTCATTTCAAATTCAGTCTTCAGTAACTCCTTTACTTCACTTATACCAGCTTGAGTTTCACAAGCAATCAACATGTCATCCACATAAAGAAGTAAAAATATCCTTGATGACTGAGAGTTGGTCTTGAGATATACACAACTATCATACTTGCTTCTCTTGAAACCAATCCTCAACATGAACTCATCAAACCTCATGTACCATTGTCTGGGACTCTGTTTGAGCCCATATAAGGACTTTTCCAGCAGGCAGGCCTTCTTGTCTGGTTCTGGGACATGAACTCCTTCTGGAATTTTCATATAGATTTCTTCTTCAAGCTTTCCATGAAGAAAGGCTGTAGTTACATCCATCTGGTGTAGATAAAGGTTATACTGAGCTACCAAAGCAAGTAGGATTCTTATGGAGCAGTGCTTTACCACAGGAGAGAATATCTCTGTGTAATCTGTTCCTTCTTTCTGAGTGAACCCTTTTGCAACTAATCTGGCCTTATATCTGAGCTTTGCTGGTTTTGAGGACTCTATCTTCTTCTTAAAGATCCATTTGCAACCCACAAGTTTCTGTGACTTTGGTTTATCTACTACTTTCCAGGTGGAGTTCTTTTCCAAGGATAACAGCTCTTCTTGTATAGCCACTGTCCACTTATCACTTTCAGAGCTCCTCATTGCTTCTTGATATGATTCTGGTTCAGAGCTTTCAACTTCTAGAGCAGTATACAAAGCATAAGACACTATATCAGCTTGCCCATATCTTTGAGGTGCATGTATTTGTCTTCTCTGTCTATCTCTCACTAGCTGGTATGATCTTATTGTATCCACTTCTTCAGTCTCTAGAGTGTCAGCTTCTGTATTCACACCAGGCTCCAGTTGTGTGTTTGTGTTATCAAGCTCCACCTCAAGCTGATCTTGATAGGAGTTTGAGCTGTTGGTCTCTCTGTTGTTCTCCTTCAGAAGTGGCATCTTTGACTCTTCAAATATGACATCTCTACTGATCAAGCACTTCTGATTCCCTGGTTCAATACACCATAGTTTGAACCCTTTCACTCCTTGAGGGTATCCTAAGAAGATACACTTTAGAGCTCTTGGCTCTAATTTGTCTTGTTTAGTGTGTGCATAGGCTAAGCAACCAAACACCTTCAACTCTGAATAACTAGCTGGTTTCCCACTCCACATTTCTTCAGGGGTTTTAAAGGACAGAGCAGTGGAGGGAGATCTGTTTATTAGGAAGGCAGCAGTAGTGACAGCTTCCCCCCAGAAACCTTTGCTTACTCCAGCACTTATCATCATACACCTTACTCTTTCTAGGAGAGTCCTGTTCATCCTTTCCACCAATCCATTTTGCTGAGGAGTACATGCAACTGTTTTATGTCTCTTGATACCTTTTCCTCTGCAAAACTCATTAAACTCTTCAGAGACAAACTCTAGACCATTGTCTGTTCTGAGGTGTTTTATTTGTTTCCCTGTTTGATTTTCTACCTCAATAACCCAGTCTTTAAACTTCTGTAGAGTGTCACTTTTGGTTTTCAGAATGTATACCCAGACTTTCCTTGAGTAGTCATCTATGATTGACAGAAAATATCTTCCTCCACTGAGTGTTTGCACCTTGGATGGACCCCAGAGATCTGCATGTATGTAGTCCAGTTTGTCATTTGTTGTGTGCTCTGATTTGTTAAACTTCAGTCTCTTTGCTTTGCCATATACACATGACTCACATAAGTCCATGTGAGTGATTTTATCCCCACACAGTAGGTTCTGTTTACTCAGCTCCTCCAGGCCCTTTTCACTTATGTGAGCTAGTCTTTTGTGCCAAAGAAGAGTGTTATTTCTTTCTTTAGCCATGGATACTTCTCCCAGGACTGTATTTCCTTGAAGGAAGTATAGTTCATTTCTTTTCACAGCTTTGATCACCTCCAAAGACCCCTTTGACACTGTTAGGACTCCACCTTCAGATTGAAACTTATACCCTAATGAATCCAACATACCAAGGGATATAAGATTCCTCTTAAGTTGAGGTACAAACCTCACATGTTCCAAGATTCTAACAGCTCCATCAAACATCTTGATCATAACTGATCCAATCCCTTTCACCCTGCATTCAACATCATTTCCTAACAGCACAGATCCTCCATCTATATACTTTATAGTTTTGAACCATTCTTTAATAGGACAGATGTGAAAAGAACATCCTGAATCTAGCACCCATTCAGATGATACAGGGTTTGAGGAGATAGCTAATACCTCTGCATAATCTGTATCACCTTTGGCTTCAGTCATGTCTGCAGTGGGTTTGGCCGGTTGATGTTTCTGATGTTGATTCTGAGGTTTCTTGGATTGATTCTTTGCCTTGGTGGGGCAATCTTTTGCCAGATGTCCCACATTATGACATTTAAAACACTTTCTGGTTTCTTTGTCAGTTTCCTGAGATTGAGATCCTTTCTTCTGCTGGTTCTTCTGGTTGGCTTGTTTCTTGTGAAAAGCCTTCTTGATAATCAGTCCTTCAGCTTGCCTTTCACTTTGTTGATTATCAACTCCCTTTTGTAGCTCTTTGGATCTTAGAGCTGCTTCTACTTCCAGCAGGGTCAGTTTGGTTTTACTCCCAAATAGTAGAGCATCCTTCAGATTTTCATATGACTTGGGCAAAGAACTCAATAGGATCAGGGCCTTGTCTTCATCTTCCATATTGACTTCAATGTTTTCCAGATCATCCAGGATTTTCTTGAATTCATCTATCTGGTCTGTAATTGACTTTTCTTCAAACATCTTGTAGGCAAATAGCTTCTGCTTCATGTAAAGTCTGTTTGCTACAGATTTCACCATATAGATTTGATCCAGTTTCTCCCAAACACCTTTTGCAGTAGTTTCTCTGGCTACTTCTCTTAAGGCCTTATCTCCAAGGCTTAAGATAATGGTGCTGTGAGCTCTTTCCAGCACAGATTGCTTCTCTTCAGGTTTCATTGCAATAGGGAGATCATCTTCTCCCTTTAGAGCAACTGCAAGGCCCTGCTGAACCAAAAGTGCCTTCATCTTGACTTTCCATAATCCAAAATCTGAATTCCCGTTGAATTTCTCCACATCAAATCGAGCTATAGTCATGGTAGTTCCCACAGACGGCGCCACTTGTTGTAATTTGGATCAGAAACACTCACAAGAACACACAAACTACCAAGAATCAAACACACTCAATTGGATGATATGAATTCAAATTAAATGAAAAATAAAGAACAAGAAGAATTACGTGGTTCGGATTCAATGTGAATCCTACATCCACGGCATAAAACTCTCTCTCACGTTTTATTGATTCCAAGAAGAACACGTACAAGAGGATCAATACAAGATCAAACCAGAAAAGAAAACTTAGCAAAGCTTTGATACACTTCTTCTCTCTTTTCTATTGAATCTCACCCTCTCATCCTTCTCTCTATGTCAATTTCTGAGTTATGAGCTGCTTGACACACGGCTTTCAACTTATACCAAGTAACCGCCACTCATTCAACCAATCAAAGCCATAGACAACTGCCATATACTTCCAAAACAGCTTAACAGAACCAGAAACGGTTATATGCAAAACTCGGCCACTAATAACCGTTATCGGACCGAACAATACTAAACCAATTCGGCCAGAACTGGTTCGAGAATTAAAACGGAACTCAGCCAATAATGAGCCGAACACTGCATGAAACCTTCTTTTATGTTGAACCTGTTTTAGATGACTTCCAATGATCCTTTGATTGAGTTTTAATCATATTAAGCTCATTCTAAATGAAGCTTAATACCTCCAAATGATTGTTTGAGCTTAACCCTTCACACATACCATCTCACTACAGCGAAAAAATCTTCTGTATAACATTTTTTATATCACAATTGTGATCATTACTAATAAGTTATTTGTGACTATTTATTGTTACAAATCTCACTATAAATTATTTGAGATAATTTTAAGACTACTTTTAGAGACAACTAGTTGTTTCAAAAAATATTTTAGATGTATTTGAAACAGCTTTTGTGGTCACAAATATATTATTTGTCTTCAAGTTATTGAGAAAACAATAAAGTTGTGACAAATACTCATAAATTGTGACAAATAATTTGAGACCACGTTTCATAAGTTGTGACAAATACTCATTATTTGAGACTTCTTTACGGTCTCAAAAGACCATTTTTATCGTGGTGGATGTACATGCATACCGTCTTTAAACTTTAAATTTTTATGATTCTTCGATATTAACTCGTTTCTACCAGATCTTTAAATTAGTTACTTAGGCTACACGTTTAGTAGTACAAGTCAAAGATTTGTGAATTAATACCCAAAGGGAAGCTTTTCTTATTCATGTACTGATTTGTTGGGTTTCTCCTACATCTTCATTTGTTTGGCGCGCATGGATTCATTGTAAATTAATATATTTTTATTCATGTTACACTCTTGCTACATTATCCTAATTTGTAATATATACTCTATCCATCTTGTAACAAAAAAAGTTATTTTAAAAAATGTACAAATTTTTATTTTTAACTAATTTGATGAAGTACAATTCTTCAAAAACTATCATTCTTCCTTATATGACTTATTTTATTTTTGGATTTTACATATTCAAACATATATAAATAATTTACGAAATAAAAAAATATAAATGTTTTAATTACACTAAAAAAAGACATTGACATATACAACATGCTCTTATTTTAAAATAAAATTCATGCTTTTTTATTAGACATCAGAACGGAGGATTATAAATTTCTTTCCTCAAAAGGAAAAAAAAAAAGAAATGAAATATAGATACTCGGTATAACGAAACAAACCTAATAAAGAGCTTGGTGGATATAAACAGAATCAATTCGCCAAATCCTATCCCACACATGCTCCGCATGGGTGTAATGGTCTCTCGATTTGATGGAGTATGGTAGAATATATTTTTACAGAAAAAAAATGATATTTTTATAGATAAAATGATATGTTTATATAAAAAGTGATGCTTTTGTAAATAATAAAGTGATATTTTCAGTACAAAAACTGATACTATTTTGTCCAAAAGTGATACTTTTACAAATAAAATGATATTTCTTCTACAAGAAGTTATATTTTTTTACACTACACGGCCGTCACACCGTATTATGGTCTCATGCAAATTTTTATGTTACCGTTGCAATGATTTAGCCTTATCACATTGAATTTGAACATAAGTTATGAATCTTAAATTAAAAAATTATAAAAAGAATTGTAATTAATTAAATTTTGGGGTAGGACACAACTCATTCCATTCTTGTGCTAAAACACATGTTATGACTTAAAAAGTAGCCAACATCGGAAAGCTATTGACAGTTTTATAGAATGCAGCTTAAGTTATACGTTTAATTGTATTACTAAATGAGAATAATGGATCATGTTTTACATGCGTCCATACGTAGACTAATATGTATGGAGACGAGAAAGAGAGAGATGTGATGAAAATGATGGGGACGAAAAAGGTGTTGAATTGATGGTAATGATCTACCATACTGATTTTGAAAATGTGGGAATTTTTGCTTAGATGGAGCAGAAGCTGATTTTGGAAGTAAAATGCAAATCATTTCTATAAAAGGAGGCAGGGTAATCATTAAGCTTAGCTTTAAGGGGGGGCATCCCGCCCCGCCCGGGCCCCACAACACTTCTTAAACTAATTACTCACTTAATTACCTCTTCCATTTCTTTTCCTTGTGCTCCTTATGACTTTTTATGGGCCACAAATTTTTATATATATAAATTCTTATTGTCACCCGGTACATGTAAATATATTACTGTTTAATTATTTATATTACCCTTCAGCATAATATTTTTCCTCACCCTAAGCAATATTTTTTTAGCATAAGCGCTAAAAACTTAATATCTTTTTTACATAACAAATATCTTTAAGCATAAAACTAATATATTTTCATGAAATTATTATGAATTACTCTAAGATCGGTGCAACTAGTGTTCCGAAGAACTACTCTTTATGAGATAAGGGAACAGGTGAAATTTGATTCCATTCTATTAGTTGAGATTACAATTGGCTCAACTAACCTACTTTTATTCGATCTTTTGATGATATTATTAGTAATTTTGACCTTCATATTAATCAATTGTGTCTACTAGTTATGAGGCCCATTGGTGGGACCCACTCCATCATTAGCCCCACTATTAATTTTCTTTTGTAAGGTTTCTCGTAAGTAAATTGTTTTTTCACTGAGGAAAATATTGCATTAAATTGAACAACACAAATTTGCACTTGCGAACTTGCGATCTCTTCTAATCAGAAAAGAAGACACTCTCTTTCTGAAAATGGGGAGATGAGGAGAAAAACAAAATATGTATGAAATTAAATGATGTGTTAAAAAATAAATGAGTAGAAGCAATGAAACCTAATTCACTTTCACGAGGCACTCGAAACTTTTACCTTTAAGATGCATGTATCTGGAGATTCTTCTTTTACTTTATTTAAGGGAAAATCCATTCTCACTTAAATGCATACATTAGAATTGTTGAAATTCAACCAGCACTTATTGACATAAGAAGTTTGGGGACAAATATGCATGCAAATGATATAAAATAGGCATATAAATCGACCTAAATGCATACATACACAATGTGTATTACTCAACATCCAATTTTCTTCGAAAGATGCTCTTGAGGTAGTCAAATGTTCTCACCCCTTCTTCAAAAACCAATGAAGCAACAAATGAGTTTCACAGCCTTGCATTTCAATACTCTCAACTCTCCTTTTCATTTCTCTCACCATTCAAATGAGCTCATTGTTTTGCTTCCCCAAAGTTTAAATCATATTTGCCAGGAATTCATAATATTTCCTTGAGATTTCTATTCTTCTCAAGACTTCCTCGATACTCATATCCTCTACTCTCGGCGCATCTTGTCTTACTTCAACTGTCTCCTTCCCTTTTCCTTGTGATGGGCATGGTTCTTGGGGATCTCCTAATGGTAAAGTTTCAAATCTCAAGGCTCGAACTTGTGGCTCCCAATCGATGCTTTCTGATTTGCTTGCAAGGCCAGTTATATAACCTCCAAACTAGATAGTAAGAAAGCCATTTCCTTGCACCTTTAACTAATGAGTAACTAGGAACTCTACCACCCTGATGCGTCCATTCATCGCAACCCATATGAAGAAGAGTTCCACCCATGTCACTCCTGATGTCTCCTTCTTTACCAAAATGGTGTGAGTCAGGATTAGAAATGCCATGTTGACTGTTGGGTCTTCGATACACAAATAGCATGATTGGCTTGACTCAAACTTATTTTCTCCTGTCAAACTTTCCCAAAGGCATTAAGCTTATAGTCACCATACACCCTTGAGGCAAACTCCTCCTCTCTAATTCCCATTTTCAACCCAAATTCCCTTGCTGTCATGGAGAAGCATTTTGCATTTAACAAGAAATCAACAATCCCACAAACCACGAAGAGCTCGACTTTTCCTCACTCGTATGGTGCTAAAGAATTAAATGGTCGTTTCTCGTATGTCGATTGTGGTTGTGTGAGGAACCCCAATAAATCCCAACTTTTCAACAATTCCTCAAGCTTTTCCCAAACGGTAAAGTCCTCAACTCTGTCAAATCGATATACTTGGAGCAAGCAATATGCTACTTACTCACTATCGAAAAGATAGCCTTGTCTCTTAGGCTAGGGAGCAAATATTTGGGAGTGGCTTGAATTTCCCTTTTGCACTCAAATTCCTCGAATTCTTCCGAGGAATACTCAAGAACGACCCTTTATCCTTTTGATTTCTTACTCGTCCCTCCTTTGTTAGGAGGTTTAGTAGAATTCTCTTTCCGTTTCTCACCATTTGTCTTTCCATTTTTTTCAAGAAAGCCTACAATTCCAAAAGATACACAAGCACAAAAAGATACCCAGAATACGATTCTAGGTGGGGGAAAATGTAGCCTGTGGGTGCAATGTATTCAAACTAAGGGATTGCATGGGTAAAGAGCACGAAAAATTGAAAACTACCTAAAAATTAAAAAAGGCCAGTTTTTTTTACCTTTGAGATGGTCGCCAGATTACCCCAAATTTTGTCGAAAAATAATTGGTGTGAAACGATCCTCTCGGTCCGGGTAGCTATCCCTCCGAAGGAAAAAATGCTAACTCCAAGCGGTTTGGGAGTAATTTGAAAATCAAAGTAAGGAAAATTTGGTGGGTGTTTAGAGACATAAGAGACCAATTGAAGAGAGAGAGAGAGAGAGAGAGTTCTTGAATTATGAGGGAAAAAGGAGAGGGAACGCCATTTTGATGGCCGGTTGGACAAAAATCCCAATTTTTTTTCTTCGTTTTTCCTCAAATCTCAAATTCAATTTTAAGAAAAACTTTAGAAATAATTTTTTTTTAAATTTACGAACCCGAGCAAGGATTTTTTTTTCAAGACACCCTTCCTTATCAATTTCTTCTTTCACAAGCTATCTACAATCTCAAATAAAAAATGTCAAAGCTCACAAGAAAATTAAATAAACGAAATAAACCTAACTATTTTTATTAAAATCTAAATAAACTAGGGCTTGGGATGCCTCCAAAGTGCGCTTATTTATGGTCACTAGCCAGACTCTAATTTCGAATTAATCACGGGGGCTCAAAAATCGCAATTTTCCCCTTCCCGACTTTCAAATTTTCATTTAAAACAAAAGCTTTCTTTTGATTCATCTTGTTTTCCTTCTTTGACACGTTGTTTTTTCAGAAGGCATCAAATTCCCCGAGTCCTCCTTCTTTCCTTATAATAGTTGGGGCTTGTGAGAGAGTTTTTAATCGGTGGTAACACTAGGGTGTTTCTTTTTCTTCATTTGGAATTTTAAAATTTTACCCTTTGTGTTAAGAACCATTCGACTACCCTTCACATCGATGAGTGCCCCGGAGCTAGCAAGGAATGGTAGGGGTCAAATTTTCTAAGTCGAGCGCTTCAAAATCTTTTAAGCTCATAACATTCACACTTGCCCTGTGGTTGCATAAAACGTTCTTGAAAACTTTTTCTCCAATCTTGCAAGATAGAGCAAAGTATCCCGGGTCTCCAAGCTTGGGAGTGAGCCCTTCCTCTTCAATAATTTTATTTTTATCCAAATCAGGAAGGGTCTCAAAAGCTTGAAGTCCCATAATTTTCGATGACAACTCTTTCAAGTTGTCCGAAAAGGAGGAGATGCTTTTCTCATCTTTTTCACTTGAGAGTTTGGTGTCCTTTAGAGACACCTTGGAGAAAAAAAATTCAACCTTATCTTCATTCTTGATTTTATTTGTCTCATTCAATGTTATTACATCTTCCAAAGGGTTTCCAAGAGGGGTTGGGATGGGTGGTTGCGAAGATGCCTCATCAATTCTCTTAAAGTTCCCATATTTCTCTCCATTCTCCTTTTCTTGACCCTCGTCATCTTTTTCATTATCCTTCCACCCCTACCAATTCAAGTCTATCCTCTTCTTTTTTCACCGATATCTTTTCACTCCACTCTTTCCCCATAAACTTGAGGTCTTCTTTCGGTCGATCTTAGTTCTATATTCATGTTGCCCTGGGAGACTACCCGCTTGCCTTGATGATCCTCCCGGTGAGTTAAGTAGGAGTTCCTCAATCATTTTATTATGGCTCATAAGGGTTTCAAATTTAGAGCTCATTTCTCTTTGGATTTCCTCTATGGCCAGATTGAGCTTCCATCCCAGGTTTTAGGTATTCGAATAAGGGTTCCACTCTCCCTTCCTAGCCCTTTTCAATAATTGAACATTCTTTATTTGGGCTACAATCGAACACTTACTAGCAGAATGCCTTTCACTCCCACATATATCATATGAATTAGCATTTGAAGATTGGAGATGGGTAGAGATGGTACTTACAGATTTCATAGTATCAAAATTTTTGGTAAGAACCTCAAGTTTTGATGCTATTAATTCCAAAGTGTCTACTTGATGCATACCTTGGGTTCTTCTTCGGGAACTTGAAGATGCATTTGGGTTCCCCATAGCCGATTCCACTGATTGTGATTTGTAGACGTCACTTCTATGAGTTCGAATGCTTCTTCAATGCTTTTGTTCATTAGACATCCTCCCGAGGCGGCATCGATAGGGCTCCAATCATGATAAGATGATCCATTGTAAAAATGTTGAGGAGCATCCAACTTTCAAGCATATGGTGAGTGCACATCCTTAATCCTTCCTTGAAATATTCCCCAGCTTAAAAAAGCAATTCTTCTTGCTCTTGGGCAACATTGTGATCCGGTGGTGTAACCGAGTCGTCTTGATTGGAGGAAAGAATTTTGTAGAAATTTCGCCCAGAAGTCCTCCCAAGATGTAACCGAGTCTGCTGTTTGAGAATTTAGCCACACAGAGGGTCTATCCCTCAAGAAGAAAAGGAAGAGTCGTAGCTTGATTGCCTCCGAAGGGACATCCCTCATCTTCAAAGTATCACAAATTTGTAACAATGTGGATACATGAAGATGGGGGTTTTCACTGGGTTGTCCCTCCGAATTGATTAAATTGGATGATTTTGAGGAGGCCAGGCTTCAACTCAAATTCGCTTGAACTCGAGGCTGGACTATATTTGAATGTGCCTCATGGTTGTTTGGGGCCACACAATCGCCAAGTTCACCTCTTCGTTCACTTGCACTCTCTCGTTTAATCTTCTAACACTTCTTCCAAAGTTTGATCGATTTTAGGGTCGAGATAAAAAAGTGTAGTGTCCACACTTCTTGTCCTTATCATGCAAGATTGGTACCTTAAGAGAGAAATTAGTTAAGCGCCTTTAACGGAAAAATAAAATGATACATAAATTAAATTCTAACTCTAAAAGAATATGTATGACTGGCTAATTACACAGAGATAAAATCCTCCCTGGCAACATCACAATGAACTAGTCTCGAAAACCCCTAAAAATGTTGAGTTAAAGAAATGTTTTCTTAGCCCACAAGTGTATGAGTTAAGAAAGTGGTAGAAAAAAGTCGAACCACAAGGAGGATTTCCGTATGAATCAATCGAGTCAAGATTCTAAAAGTGTTACTATTTGGCAATTTAAGATTTGATCTAACTAAGATCACGATAAAGATAAACAAGTAAATGGTGGAAGCGTTCCCCGAAATTTGGTTTCACCTGAGTAAAAAAGATCAATATCTAATAAATGAAAGCTAAAATAAAATAAGGCTAAAATGGTCGATTCACTATCGAATCGGCGTCCCAATGAGGCAATGAGTCCGGAATACGATCGAGGTGTCGTATTTCCCTAGGATATGTAAGTAATTGGAGTTCTAAGTATACTACCTGCATGAATAAGTTCAACTAATACAACCTTGGGCGTTAGGAGTAGAAGAGGATAACCTAACTTCGCCTACACTTAAGACCGGCATAGGGGTGTAGTTTCTGCACATGCGACTAAATCTAATTTCATCCATCCCAACTAACACCCCCTAGACTCTAGTTCTCCCCCAGTAGGGCTTCTCCTTCGTAGGTCTTCCTCCTACCGATTGGGTTTTGGTTTATTAAATTTTCCAATATTAATTTCCTACCCAAACAAACTAAGACGTGGCAACTAATCTTTAATCTCCACTAAGATCTAGCCGGCAAGCCTCGAAAGGGTAGAAATTCCTAACCTAGGGGCCATTTATTGTTTCCTAATTACACAATTAATTAAATTGATTCTAAACCACTGAAAGCCGAGCGACCGTGATGAAAGCCTGTGGTTGAAGTCTCAAATCCAACTAATCATTAATACAAATTAACTAAATCCAACCTTAAGTTACAAACCCTAATCAAATCAACAACCATATAAATTGAACATGAACCCCGAAGCTCTAGATTGTCCCTTGCCTCGGGAAACAATAAGCCTACTCAAAATTCATCACAAAAATCCTCAACAATAGCATCAATAAGCAAGAGCCGAAATAAATAAAATTAAAGAGAGAAAGGGATAAGAAAAGCTTAATAATGAATGTTAATCGGAGAATCTTCGAGATTTCTTCAAGGGTGTCACTCCCTTGGAGTCTTCTTACAATCTTCACCAAGAACTCTTGTTTGCCTCTTAAAGAAAGGGAAACGCTAACTAGAAATACTAAAAATTAAAAAGAGAAAAGTTCTAAGACGAAAAGGAAAGACTAAAGTTATGAAAAATGAGAGAGGAGGGGGTATTTATAGACTCGCCACTTTTCTACTCTTTGAAGATTATAATCTGAAGCATTAAGCCTTATTAGGAAGGGTATCATAGTAAAATACAATTGAGAAAGCAAGGGTACATAAGTCGTTGCGTTGAGACCCTCGTATGTGCTCGACTCGGACATCTCGTGATTTCAAGGAATAATCAATGAGGAATCAACTCTCAGCTTGAATACACAAGTTTTAGATCTTTGTCTTGTGGTCCAATAGCATCTTGAATTGGCTCGAATCTGAGTTTCTATGAGGAAGTTACAACCAAAAAGGGGAGGAGACGCGCTGAAACGAGGAACGAGGAACGAGCTCGAACCGGCCGACTACCAGTCCGGTACCGGTCTAGCAGTGTGGAGGTGGGCCATACTGGAATTAGTGCCGCTTGGGTGCTGGTCTGGCAATGATCCTTCGGTCCACCATTTTGGTGCTCCTTTCTCGTCCCATCTTCTTTCGTTGCCGTTTTGGACCTCTTCCTCTCGTCTTCTCGCCTTGATCTCTTCATGACTTTTGGTTGCGAATTGTTGAAGTTTGATTTAGGATTTTTTAAGGTCTAATTTAGGCTCATTTAACCTCATTTTGCGGCTGGAATGGGGAGGTACATGGAATTGATCTTCTTTCATTCTCGATTTTTTTATCCTTCAAAATACAATTAAAAGACAATCAAAAGTGCATTGAATCATAACAAAAGGGAATTAAGACCCGAAAATGCAATAAAACATGAAATCACACTTAAACATGATGATTACACACAATTCTTCAACAAAAAATGGACGTAAAAAATGTAGGAAAAGTGGTAAGTTTCACGTTCATCTGTGTATGTGGATGATATCGTCATCATGGCTAGTGATGCATCTTCTGAAACTTATCTTATCTCACACATCAATTGTTTTACATCAATGACCTTAGCCGATTGAATTATTACCTTGGTCTCGAAGTTACATACACATCCATTGGTATTTTCTTAGGACAACCCACGTATGTCTTAACATCGTTACTCGTGTTGACTTGCTTGAGTCAAAGTCTGTCTCAACTCCATTAGCATCGGGTGCAGTGCTTCGAATTGATATATCCTGATCCTATGATTTATGGCTCTCTCGTATCAATAGTATTTATCTATCACTTGACCTTGATCTGTCTTTTGTAGTTAATACTGTGAGCAAGTTTCAGGAAAATCCAACCACTACTCATTTCCAAGCAGTTAAACATATTCTTCGTTAGTTGAAGACACACTTAAGCTTGGGCTTAACTTTACTCCTGGATCACCCACTCTTCTGGGTTATTCTAATGATGATTGGGCCCGCTGTTTAGACACTCATTGTTCCGCCTATGATTATTCTATTTTCTTGGGCCCAAACCTTGTCTCATGGAGTTCTGAAAAGCAGCCTACCGATTCTTGTTCAAGGTTTGAATCGAGTACATGGCTATGGTTATGGCCCACACTACCTCTGAAGTGATTTAGGTGACCAATCTCCTTCGAGGCCTACATGCTCTACCAACGGCAGCTCCTACCTTACTTTGTGATAACAAGAGTGCCTTGTTTCTAAGACAACATTCGGTCGTACACAAGCATGCTAAGCACATCAATATTGATTACCAATTTATCTGAGAACTTGCTTTTGCTAAGCGTCTTCTCACCAGTTTGTTCCGTCCAATCTCTAAATGGAAAACATCTTCACGAAGGCTTTTCCATGACCGCTGTTTGAATACATCTGATAAAAGCTTCACGTCTGTCACCACCCGTTTCACTTGAAGTGGGGTGTTAGGGGTAAATTAAATGAAGATTTGAATTGATATATTCAACTTGTAACATACCTTGTAAATATTTGTTGATATACTTTCCTTGTAAACAACTGTTCTGTTGTATGCACCATATTATTAATAGTGAAATTATTCTAAAAAACGCTAAATTAAGATAAAACAATGTTCTTTACAAAGCTCAAGCCATCCATTTTAAGTTCTTGTAGTCTTGCACGATCGACGCAACCTTCTGCATGAGAGTAGTCCATTGTCATGTATCATCCAAAAATAATTTATTATTCCGATGCCATCAAATAAAATGAAAAAGCACCACAAAAAATTTGAGTACTAAATGATCTCTTGACGTTAGAATGTCCCGCATCTAAAGATCAAATAATGGCTGATGGATTTAGAGGATAAAATTTTTTAGGTCCGCAACATGCCACACATACAGTGTATTTACGCACAACACAAAGAGATGGCTAGGAGAATCATCATAGTCGTCACATAATGGACACTTACGAAGGGCAAGCACTCCACCGCGTGAAAATTTTTCTGGTGATGGTAGGGAATTGGTGTAACCCCTCCAGAGGAAATGGTGTATCGTCCTAGTAGCTTGAGCTTACGAAGCTTCTTCCACGCGAGATCTTGACCTTCACTAGCCGAGCCATGATGTGAAGAGAGGCCAAGTTCTTGGCAGTCCAAAATAAAATTATACATAGACTTTACCGAGTGCTTGTCATTGCTTGAAGGATCCCATGTTCATTAGTCCAAAGTAAAGGTGTTCTGGAATGGTAGGCTAATTAATAAATTTGCTTGTTCTATTGTCAAGAATTGTTAAACAACATCGACCTTCCAAACCTTTATTTCTATATAAATGAGATTTGATACTGCTGCATTGGGAGGGAGAACAGAGCAGGGGAGGAGATACGAAAGTAAGGTGGCTTTGGAATATATCCAGCTATCCTGCCATATTTTAGTATTTGACGTCGGAGTTGATACTTCATCGCATCCATGCACCACTACCCGCTTACCTTTGATAATGCTTCTCCAAGTCCATAATGGTCGCAAACCTAGACATACTTCAAAGAAGGAAGTGTGAGGATGATATTTTTCTTTATAAAACTATGCTAACTAAGAAAAAGATTAGTATGCAATCTACATGCCTGCTTCGGAAGCATGATCAAGTTCAAGGTTGGTAGATTATTGAACCCTAACTCTCCCTGAGCTTTGCTTCTTATGAGAACATCCCTACAATACCAATGAATCTTTCTTGAGGCAGCATCATTTCCATACCAATATGTGCAAATGGGCTCCTTAGATCATCAAGAAATTTATATGTTAACTTGAAACAAGACATGACATAAGTAAGGATCGATTGGAGCACCAATTTAATGAGGATTTCCTATTTACCCTAGAAAGTGCTTCTCCTCCACCCATCAATCCTCTTGTGAATGTGATCTATTTTTCTTACTTCTTCCAATAATAATAGGCAGCCCGAGATATTTATGATGTGAGTCCACTCGCAGGATGCAAAATGATGAGCATATGATATTGGTTATGTTAGGTGGGGTATTCGGATTGAACATAATTTCATATTTTTCAAGATTGATTCGCTTCCCAAAAATATCCATAAATTCGGGTAGCATACAACATAACATCGGCCTCTTGTTTTGTAGTATGGTAGAACATGAGCGTGTCATCTGCAAAGAAAAGATGTGAGATGCTAGGAGCGGAACATGTTATTCGAATTCCTAAATTTTGTCCACATACTTGCATGTCCTGCAAAATGCAAGAGAATGCCTCCAAACAAATAATAAAAAAGGTAAGCTAAAAGTGGATTCCCTTGTCTAAAACCCCGTTGTGGTGCAAGTTCACCGAAGGCGATACCATTCAAAAAAAAATAGATAAAATAGTAGAAGAAATAAATGTGTAGACAATATGAACAAATTGGTCTAGGAAACCCATATTATAGAGAATAGCACGAAGAAAAGACTATTCAACACTATCAAAAGCCATTCTTATGTCCAATTTAATGAACATGAAGCCATTTGTTTCAAAAATCTTATTCTTAAGAAAATGTGCATTTCATAAGAAAAAAAAAATTATTGTGATAATTCTTGCAAGGATAAAAGTGAATAGTGACTCAGATATGTTTAGGGAGAACAAGTCTCAACCTATTTGTTAAGACCTTTTGATGCAAGTTTATAAATAACATTAAAAATATTTATAGATCTGAACTGAGAAACATAATTGGGTTTTTTACTTTCAGAATAAACATTGCGAATGGATCATTGTTGCCTCGAGGAAACATAGAATTATTGAGAAAATTTACAGTAAACTTGGAGACATTAAGTCCAAAAATATGACAAAATTTATGGAGAAAAAAAGTAAGGATCGTTCTATCTGGGTGAGGTGACTTAAATTAGTGCATTTGCTTGAGGTCTCTCACTACCTTATCCTCAGCGTACGAGTGTGGCTGTAGAGAACACTGCTCATGATTAACTTGCTTTTGGATTCTCCTGAGGATTAGGTTAATAATGGAAGTAGAAGGTGAAGTGGCAAAAATAATCCAAGATGATTTTCGCAAGATCTTTTTTCACAAAATGTTCAATGTCTCTTAGCGAATGAATATGGTTGATATCTCTCCGTTGACTTTCATGGGCATGGAAGAAGGTATTCCCTAATTTTATACGTCAGCTACACTACAAGCATATGGTGTAGCATTAGATAGCGTGAACAAGGTCGATCCTACAGAGACCGGAGATCTCAAGCCTATTAAGTATTGTAATTATAATAACCTAATCTTATCTAGACAATCGAATAATAAAGGGTTGGTTTTTACTAATTAAAATAATAAAATAAAACAACTATAATAAAGTATCAGGCAAGATAAATAAGAATAATTCAAATAGCTAGATTAGATTATAAGGAGTCAGTTTTGATTATGTTTTACCTAAGATTTCTATTTAGTCACTAATTTGGGCTAGTCCCTCACAGAGCGGGTAAATTGTAGAATGTATACAAGAGCTATCATCTCTAACCGACTGTTGTGTATACTACTCCTAAAAGTCTATACAACTAATGTCCTCACAACTATCCCAAATTTCTCAGTTATATAGAATATTTATGTTGCTTGTTCTAGGCTTATTAATAAATCTCCTCTCTCAAATCTCCATTTTTTAATTCTAAGATGTCAAATAATTTATCATATTAATTGATAAATCAATAAAAGACCACATAGATAGAAACATAGGACATAATTTAGTTAATAAATAAACATAAAAAAGTTCAACCTAATATATTCTCTAACCTGGATTAAAACAAAATTAGCTAGATATAGTCATGAAATAATCATAAATAAACTTAAAAAAGTAACATGTTCTTCTACAAAGAAACAAATAGATAAAAGTAACTAGTAGAGCTTGATGAATGTGAATAAATTAAATTTAGGTTTCCTTATCACTCCAGGTCTGACTCATCTATAACAGTTTCCATGATCGACATTTACTTTTTTGTACATGAATATTATATATAGGTGCTTGGACATTTATTACTTCACATTACTTTGTGTCAAGTGGACATAATCCGTCTATCCAGTCGCTCGCAAACCGCAAGCCAAGCACCACACTAGAAAATTGGGTGCGACGAGCTGAATCTTGACCTTATAACTTTAGTGAATGTGAGATGTGCATATTCTTTGTTCGTACATTTGTTGGTAGCTTTCACATATCAATCATTTTCCATGCATGCATTCATTCTTCCATTCCTCTTAACACTTGCGAATCTTTTAACCTGATGGCTTTACGCTGAATCATTTCATGATCGTAACTCTTTCCACAGTGAATTTTATAGAAAAATGAATTAGCTAGTATGAAGATAAACAAAAAGTTATAAGTCACACCTTACTTTGAACTTGTCTTTTCTCATGGAGCTTATCATAAACTATCTATAGTGTATGCATGATAACATAAAATAAAATAATGTATATGCATTAGGCAAAACAAAAACATACATGATATGTATGAACATGCTAGTTTTTTTCCTTTTTTCATTTTTATAGAATTGAAAAGAAATCTAGTACACTAATAATGCATATTCCTAAGGATTTTCTCGAGGATATAAATCTTTAGGCATCAAGAGCTTTGGTATAAATATCAACCAGTTGGTTTAGTTAAGGAACATAATCCAAAACAACAAGATCATCTTTGATTATGTCTCTTATGAAATGGTAACATATATCTATGTGCATAGTATGGAAGCCTTGACAAGATGATCAAGAAATATTTGGGGCAATGGTATCATCAAAGTACAAATCCCCTTATTAGGTGTTCTTCTAACATACTTAATAATGCATTTTATCACAATCGAGTGCGATTCTTTGGGATTAGGTTGATTTCTTATGCACATACCTACACTAAACTATAATTCAAGCCGATTGGTAGTTATAAATAATAGACTATACAAAGTAGGAGCACTAGATGTACCAATATTAGTTTGTAAGGATTAATAGGTGTTTTAATAGGAATGTGTTTGGGATCAATCATGGAAATGTAACATGAAAAGTATGAAGTGTTCAACAATTTTTTGAAATTCTTTTCAAGATTACCATGAGATTTCATACTTGGTGTTAACTTGCTAGTTATCTGATCTTGATTGTGACCATTCCCTCAAATTTTTATGGAGAAACTCTTCGTGATCCATTTAGAGAAAAAGAGAGAGATGAATAATAATCTCCTTGAACAACATCTGCTTGATCATCTCCATGCCCTGTAGATTGATCTCTATGCAATATATGTTCAAAAATACTTGCTCGATTACTTAGAACTGTGTCTTTTCCATAGTCATTCTTATTTCCAGTGTCTTGAGCCAGAGAGTCACAATCTTCTATGATCCATCTGGAAGAAGAACTGAAACTTTAGATCCAACTTGAGTGATGTTGGTCATGAGATGAGCATCAATACACATATGACGGATGGCTCCCGTATCAATGATCTACGATCCATTTTCCAAACCTTCAACCAAGGAGAAAACAGAATAAGAAGTATCAAGAGTTAAATCAACCATGTGTGCATAGGTAGAATCTTCTTCAGATTAGTTACGATTACATTTGCTTGCGAAAATCCGTGCTACTTCTTTTTGTACCATTCGCAGAAATATCTGAATTTTGTTGACCTGAATTGTGAGAATCAAATGATGATGGATAATGACTTTAGTGTATCACTATCTTGGAGTTGGCATTAGTTCTAAGCTCCTTAGGTTTGAAATATCAATTTAGATAACCTTTGAGTTTGAAATATTCTTCTATTCTTGACTCGGCCCTCTGCAATGAACATAAGTCAGTTTTGCCCAACCTCTTTAGTTTTCGAAGAGCACCTCTCCATCTAGAGTTAGAAGCTGTACCTTTGCCTCTATTTCCGGAGGAGTTGTTAGCTCATCTACCCGAGTTATTCCTATTCTTTGTTCCGGGTTGTGTAAACATTACAAATGAATCTAACATGTTCGGATATGAATTCTGAACCGACCATTGCTTTTTGACACGTAAGACCATTAAGTCATTTTAATAGAGGGCAAGAGTTACGGATAAATTTAGCTGCTAATATGATGATATGACTCGTTTAAACCCATGAGGAAGTGCATAACCTTCTCACATGTTCCAATTTCTAACCAAGTTGTTGCCGCACCACCAGTGTAAGTAGGCATAGGCATTAACAAACCAAATGTACCCCAAAGCTTGCTCAATTTTGTAAAATAGACAGTTATAGATGAATTACCTTGAGAAATATTGGATATACAATGCTTAAGCTGATATAACTAATGATGACCGTCGCATTCACTAACACGCTGAGCAACAATATGCCATAGACTATTAGCAGCTTTAGTATAAAGGAGAACATCAAAATAGAACCCAGAATCCAGGAAAGTACCATATTATCAACTTGTTGCCACTGGTTTAAACTTTCTGCATCAGTATGGGGTGTACATTTACCACTATTGAAACCTAACTTTATCTTTTCCAAATGTCTGATATAGATTTTTTTGGAGGTTTAGTGTTTCTCTTAATTAAAACCTTCATTTATATGTTTTTCCTTTTATATACTTTTGTGTCATTTGAATCGACTTGGTAAGCATAATTGTAGGGACATGGAAGCAAATATAAAAGTGTTGTGACCTACTCTAAAACTGGTTGAGGAAATTATGGGAGGAGTTGACTAATGACCAAGTCATCCTTAAGGAGACCAGGTCCAAGCTTTGACTACCCTAAGTTTTGGGATCGTTGGCCACTAACCAACAAATCCCTCAAATGAAGAGAGTGGTAGTTATTCTAGAGTGTTGTCTAAGCTCTGTGATGGCATATAAATAGAGCTCCAACGTCCACCAGAAGATAATCGCATATCCAAGCGAAAGTGCTAGTTTGTCTTACTGTTGTGTTCTCTAGAGAGTTTAGTTAACCTTTTTTCCAACTTGTAGTGTCCATTTTTAGTAACATTCAGATTCCTCACGAATCTGAATCACTTTGTTAGGATACTTTCTAAATAGGTTTTTTTTAGGTATTTTTGTACTCTAGACTGTGTCAATTCGTCCTTTGAGACGTTAGGATTCGAGAAGTGTGAATCGAAGTCTATCTCAATTCACTTTCTGAATATTTTATAATTCACCAAGTTATAATGAATTGTTTCACCCTAAAGGCACCCACACGTGATTTAAGACTTGTGGAAAATTTACATCTTTTGTTATTTTAAGTTTATGTTATGTTTGTACTCAAGGTTGGGTAAACCACGTACCCAACTTCACTGATTTACAAGTCAACACACACTCGCAATTGGCACCAGAGCCATCACTTGACACACTAAGCATGATCCTGATAGTGTGTTGCCCTACATGGATACCACTACTGTGACAAGACTACCAGTTTTGGACGGATCTAATTATACTATTGGAAAGTTCGTTTTAGGTCTCATATCAAATCAATTGATGTGAGGGCTTGGAGGGTCGTTGTTGAAGGCAGGAAGCTTTCTATGGTCACTCATGTTGATGGTGAGAGGATTAAGAAGCCCGAAGCTTAATGGAGAAGAGATGAAGTTGATGCAGCCAACTACGACGAAGGAGCTCTCAACGCAATCACTCTTGCAGTGGACATGAATATGTCCAGGCTCATCAAATCGTGTAAAATGTCTAAGGATGCTTGGGATATTCTTCAACATCACTGAGAGGGAGACGATAGTAGTCGGCAGTCAAGGCTGCGTATGGTCATAGATTAATTCAAAAATCTTCGAATGGAAGAGAACCAGACTATTCAAGGTTATTTCAATAAGATACTCGACATTGCTAATGAGGCCTCAGATTTGGGTGACCCCATAAGCAATAAAAGTCTTTTTTTAAGGCGATTTGATCACTACTTGATCGTGTTAAAGTCTCTACCATTGAAGAGGCTCACAACCCTGCCTCTATGGAGCTCACTACCCTCATGAGCATTCTTCAAACCTATGAGATTAATATGGATCATCAAAAGAAATTGCACAAGAGGTAGAATGTGGCTTTGTGTATTGAAGACGGTCTCATCCAAGGAGTCAATGACCACAAATGAAGATGAGGATGAGGAGCTGGAAGAGATAAGTGAGGGAGCTGATGTTTCCTTGCTCACCCATAAGATCAATACGATGATGAGGAGATTGAAGAACAAGTCTTCAAGCACGTCTAGACCTTATGTTCGGAAGGAAACACCACCTAATAAGACACCACCTGCTTCAACCCCACTGATATGAAGAGTCTTTTCTAATCAACATGGGTACAAACTCAGAAATATGGATTCAGTGTAATGCCATGCATGTAAGTGTTTTGGACATTACGCAAATGAATGTGCAAATATCTTTCGCAAGTATGTCCTTGAGTGATGATGAAGAGCTTAAGGTTGAAACAGTGATAGACCAAATAGCCATGCTCTCAACCATCACAGATTATTTCTGTTTGGATGACACTGAAGTTAAGTTAGAGGTTGATCCAACCTTTGACACTCTAATTACTACCTCAACTTGTTCTATTTTAACATAATTATTGAAAAGGAATCAGAGGGGCATTATGATGAAGAAGAAACCCAAGTGGTAGAGGAAATGAAGGTGGTCTACTTCGAGCTACTCAAGAAATAGAAGCGACAATGTCAAGAAGTGATCGGCCTGAACAAAAAGAACGACAACGCCCGTGAGCTTGTGAGGCGAATGGAGGTACTCTTGACCAGAAAGGATGCAGAACTTGAAGCGGCGAATACCAAATTGGAAGAGGCATCTAAAACCTTCAAAAGGTTGAATTCAGGTAATTTTAAATTTGATGAAGTTTTGGCCATTGGTAGGACTGACCATGTTGGCTTAGGTTATAATGATCCTAAGGAAACTAGTATAACAAGTAATTTTTTACCTTTTGTTCGAGAGGGTGAGGCTAAGTGTGTTGAGAAATTACTAGATCACCCAAACGGTCAAAAGGTAAAGGAACGTAAATACATATGTCATTACTACTTAATTCCTGGTCACATTAGGCCTTTTCGTCGAAAGATGAAATTTGATGTCAAAAAGGAAAATGGGTTACCTCATAGGTTGCCCAACACCCCCAGCAATCAACCTATCCAAAAACCTAAAACTCCTCCAAAGCAGATGTAGTTCGTAAACTGATTTGAAATCCAATGTGGCATTTACAACTTTAAGAACTAGCATCTCAGGTTCAGGGTACTTTGATAGTGGTTGTTCTCGCCCCATGACTGGCAAAAAAGATTTCCCTGTTCAATATGTACCATGTGAAGTAATTCATGTGACTTATGGAGGTGGGTCAAGTGGACATTTTGTGGGAAAAGGAACACTAAATGTTTCGGGCTTCCCTAAGTTACGAAATATGTACCATGTAAAGGGACTATTAGCTAATTTGATAAGTATTAGTCACTTGTGTGATTATGATTTACAGGTTAAGTTCACACACAGTTTATGTGATGTATCTGTTCAATCAAACACTAGTGCTATGACTAGTCGAAGATCTGTGGATAATTGCTACCTAGTTGGAGAACAAATGTGCAACCGAGCCTAAATTGATGACACTATTCCGTGGCATCAAAAGATGGGTCATGTGAACTTTCGTGACCTAGACAGACTGGTGAAATTCGAAGCCATTAGAGGTATCCCTAAAATTGAAAAGAAATAAAATTTTGTGTGTGGCGATCGCCAGAAAGGTAACCAGACTCGTGTTAGTTACAAGGTTGTCCAACACCTAGGCCAACCTACTGTTACCACTCGATGTTTTAAGTTACTTCATATGGATCTTATGGGTCCAATCGAAGTAGAATCTTTAGGAAGTAAGAGGTATTTGTATGTTATTGTAGATGATTTTTCTCGGTGTACTTGGGTGTATATCTTATGTGAAAATAAAATGACCTTAAAATGTTCAAGAACTTATTTACTAGATTTAAGAACGTGCATAGTGCACCTATTGGTCCATTAGACCAGATCATGGAAAGGAATTTGAAAATACCTCTTCTTTTGAGTTTTGTGAAAAGAAAAGTATTTTTCAAGAGTTTTCATCTCCAACGACTCCCCAGCAAAATGGGGTTGCTGATAGGAAAAACTGCACTTTAAAATAAATGGCTTGTGTAATGCTTACCTCCAAAAATCTTGCAAAGCATTTTTTGGCAGAAGCATTAAACACAACATGTTGTATTGTTATCCATGTGTACTTAAGATCAGGCACCACTATGACACCATACGAACTCTTAAAAGGGAGAAAGCCTAATCTTAATTACTTTCACATTTTTGGGTGTGTACGTTTTATCTTGAATGATAGAGAAAACATTTTGAAGTTTGATTCTAAAAGCGACAAAGGAAATTTTCTAGGTTATGCTTTAAATAGTCATGCATATAGGATCTATAATCTTCGTACTAGGAGCATCCAAGAATCCGTAAATGTCATCTTCGATGACTATGCTGATGCTATAGGAAATACTGGACATGATGATGTTGAGGATTTGATTGAAGAATCAAAAGAGATCGAAAATGAAAGTGCAGTTCATCCGGTGGGTGACTCGACCGCAAGACCAAATACCATCTCATAGATTGAACGCAACGAAGAGAGTGGTGATGAGCTTGATCCTAATCTATAGGTTATAAGTCGTCGTGATCCTCTTGCAAGGGTAAAAAAGGACAATCCATTGTCTCAGGTGATTGGAAAAATTAGTGAATGAGTGCAAAATATGTTTAGGTTTGTTTGCATGTCCTCCACATGAAATGAGGTACATCTTCTCTATTTCGTATCGTTAATTGAACCAAAAAGTGGCAGAAGCTCTTAAAGACCACTTTTATGTTAATGTTGTGCATGAGGAACTTGAAAAATCCACTTGAAATGATGTATGGTATCTTGTGCCAAGGCACAAGGATACAAACTTCATTGGTACCAAATGGATCTTTAAAAAAATGATGAAATAAGTAAAGTGATTTGTAATAAGGCACGATTAGTAGCCCAAGGATATACACAGGTTGAGGGGGTGGACTTTGATGAAACCTTCGCACATGTGGCTAGAATTGAGTCAATTCGAATCCTTCTTATAGTGCCATGTCATATTGGAATCACCTTAAACCAAATGGATGTGAAAGCTGCATTTTTTAATGGACGATTAAATGAGGAACTCTATGTTGAGTAACCAAAAGGCTTCGAGGATCTGTTCAAATCAGACCATGTATACCACCTTAAAAAGGCTCTATACAGTTTAAAATAAGCACCACGGTATGGATGCCTAACTTAATTCATCATTGAATTTTGTTTCGTGAGAGGAGAGATTGACAAAACCTTGTTCATCAAACAAATAAAATCTTTCATTATTGTTGCTCAAATCTATGTAGATGACATAGTGTTTGGTTCAACATCACAAGCCTGACTTGAATAGTTCATTAAAGCTATATCCTCCACATTCGAAATGAGTATGGTAGGTGAACTTTCATTCTTCATAGGCTTATAGATAAAACAAATGTCTAATGGCATCTTCATATCACAAAGTAAGCGTGATAGGAATATGATAAAAATGTTCAATTTGGAAGGAGCAAAATACATGAGAACTCCTATGAGTTCTAGCCAAAAGTTCTGCAAAGACAATGTTGGGATGATGTTGACCCAACCTTGTATCGTTCAATGATTGACATTTTAATCTATTTAACAACAAGTCGTCCAGTTATCATGTATAGAGAATGTTTATGTGCTTTCTATCAAGTATATCCCATAGATTCACATTTGAAGGTTGTGAAGTGAATAATAAAGTATGTTGCAAGTACAGTTGACTTGGGGATTTGGTGCTCCAAGGATACCAACTCCAACCTAGTTAGCTACACTGATGCTGACTGGACAGGTGATTTAGATTATAGAAAAAACACTAGTAGTGGGTATTTTTACCTCGGAAATAATTTTGTGTCTTGGTATAGTCGTAAACAAAATTGTGTCTCACTTTCCACTGCCGAATCTGAATATGTAGCAGTTAGAAGGTCAAGTGCAAAATTGTTGTGGTTAAAACAAATGCTTGATGACTACAGATTTGAAAGCAATGTTCTAACTTTGTATTGTAACAATGCCATAGACATATCCAAAAATCCTGTACAACATTCATGACCATTACATTTAGGGGTGGCAATTGATGTCCATTAAGTAACCAAATTGCGTAATTGTTGGCAAAAACTCGCTAGAATTCACTCAAAGTCACGTGTCGGATCACGTGCCTGGCGAATTTAAGAACTTCGGTGATTGATTCCTACATGGCATCCTAGCTGGCTCCAACGTGGTGGTCAAACAAGAATGTTTGTCCAAATAAGCTGTAGGTGGTGGGAAATTAACCAAAAATACACCAGCAAAACCTTTTGGGCTTAAATTGTCATTCTCTCCCCCAAATTAAAAACCCCCTTGCAAGAGCCCGAGTTTGCAAAACCCTTGCAGAGACTTCAAAATCACGCATCTTTTCCTCTGCAAAAGGTTCGTCTACAACAATGTTGCACGTGAAAGGCAATGTAACTTCTACTGCAGGATTATGGTTGTAATTCGTACCTCATAGACCGATGCCAACCCTAGGAGGTGTTTTCAATCTTCCCTAGCATATATTCATCTGAATTTTATCTAAAGTATCTTTATTTTGTTAGTGAGGAGAAAGTTGAAGCATTTTATAATTGATTTTTTTTTGTTTGCAAAACTTGCCCGTCAACTTTGCCAGAGAGCTAGGGTCATCATTTCGGGCTTAATAAGAAGGATTAACACTATCGAAGGAGTAAATCGGCAGCTAAGAAGGACGAACGCCCAACTTATGAACCGGATTAATTTACTGAAGGAGATGTTGGTGGCATTGGTGTGTGCTCTGTATTTCTGTGATAATTTGGATGAAATTAGGGGATGTTATTGTGGTTGGAAATGAAAGGCAAATGCTGTAGGGACATGAGTGGAGTTATGAATTATGTAGGCAGCTTCTTTAGATGACAATCTCTCTACAATTTTGGCTATTTGAGATGTAATCGGACCAGGAAGTATTTAGGGTTCTTGGATGAGTGAGAACGAAACTGAATTGGGAAATTAAAAAGTAGCTAATGTTTTAATTTTCTGCTCGTCATCTTTTTTCACCTTTTCCCCCATTTTGACCGCCACGTTTGAGTTAGCTATGATGCCATGTAGGTTTCAATCGCCGGAATTCTTAATCTCTTCGGACACGTGACCCGACACGTGACTTTTAGGGAATCCCGACAAATTTTGGCAATATATAATTGCGCGATTTGGTTACTTAATGGGCAACAATTGTCACCCAAAATATAACGGTCATAAATGTATCACACACTATACTTATTGGGTAACTTTTGCATTTTTCCCTAATAATAATAATATTCTTGAACTTTGTAATAATTAATTTTTTATATAACCTAATTTACCTTAGACTAAAGTCTTGTTCCTTCATATATCTTTAAATCTTGAGTAAAAATTTAGTTCACAAGGAAAATGAACATGCTAAAGAATGCTATCATAAACATGGTCATGAATATAATCGACCCTCAAGCTTGAGCCAAACTTGAACAACATTTTGAAAATATCAACCGAGTTGAATTGGTCAACATTAGATAAACAATCCAAAATCACTACAAGAAAAAAGGGCATTTGCTACTAGTTTTTTGCAACTACAAAATAGTAATTAAAAATAACCTCTTTTGTAATTATTAGTAGTTACATAAAATATTTCATACAACTTTAACCAAATTTGCTGCAATATGACAAACTCTTTTGCAACTACTTGTAGTTACAAATATATTAGTAACTATAAAGTAGTTGCAAAAAATAGTTACAAATACATTAGTAACTACAAAGTAGTTGCAAAAATTTTTTTTGCATCTTATTATAAGTGACTACCCTATAGTAGCTACTTTTAGATATTTAGTTACTAAAAATATTTTTGTAACTACTCTCCATTTTTTTAACTACATTTTGTAATGACAAAAAACCTTGTTTCTAGTAGTGAATTTGGTTCATCTCGTTTGCAGTCCCTGACAGTAGTTTATTGCTCCGGTCACTATTCTAGTGTAAGAATATCTGAATCTTTTACTATTCAACTGGAAATGATTAAAGAGTCGTGTTATTTGGAGATGAGATGCGTATAAAACATCTCCTCCTATGAAAAATGAGTACAAAAATAAGTCAATCAACTGAAAAGAGCGTGTGGCTTCAAATACAATGGAAGTAATTAGGCAACAGCGAAGGGAGTGTCTGCGTACCAGACGGCAGAAATTAGTTTGTTACGTTATACATTAATTTGTACGTAGAGTTATAAAAGGCAGGCAAGCAGGGTTTGTAAGTTTGATAAAATGTCATTTCATGGTTAGATGGAAACACTTATGGGACCTATCTCACACCCCATTCGACGGCTGCTGTCGGATACCAATTTCCTAAAATATTTATAGGCACAACAACCACTCACAATTCTCTTGTTTAATTACCTGTTATACTACTGATCCAAGAATAATGGGGCAACACTCGTGCTGCAATCAGCAGAAGGTGAAGAGAGGACTTTGGTCACCTGAAGAAGACGAAAAGCTCATCCGGTACATCACCACCTACGGCTACGGCTGCTGGAGCGAAGTCCCCGAGAAAGCAGGTTTCAAACATTTCCAGTTCATGCCACCAAACTTTATCTGTTTAATTTTTGCCTCCTAAGTTAAAAATATGTGCTTCTTCCAATATATATATATATTTCAAAAACTCGGTTGACCTGCTGACGTGGTGGTCGGCCTGCTTATGTAGCAAGTGAAATCAGCAGCGCCATGGTAGTAATTTCTAGCGAGTTTTTGAAATTCAACAGATTAATCAACTTAAATTGGACAAAATCAAAAGTGTCTGTGTGGATTTTAGGGTTACAAAGATGCGGGAAGAGTTGTCGTTTGAGATGGATAAATTACTTGAGACCTGATATCAGAAGAGGAAGGTTTACACCAGAAGAGGAGAAGCTCATTATCAGCCTTCATGGGGCTGTTGGCAACAGGTTTTTCTTTATATCAAATTTTATTTAATGTTGCTAATCTAAAATGCGCACTTTGTTTTATTAAAATATGCATATGTTATGATATACGTAAAACATTAGTATCTCACACAGTAGAACATCAAGTACACCGTACGTATGTTGTTATTGCATAGGTATTGCAAGAAC
The DNA here is from genome assembly GCA_958295605.1 of Ajuga chamaepitys. Classification (NCBI taxonomy): domain Eukaryota; kingdom Viridiplantae; phylum Streptophyta; class Magnoliopsida; order Lamiales; family Lamiaceae; genus Ajuga; species Ajuga chamaepitys. Next base: position 13,249,423 of record OY282498.1, read on the forward strand.
AGACTGGCTTCAGTTTTTAACATTCACATTAACGGCCTTCCAAAAAAAACAAAAATCAAATTTACAGAAAATGATTTTTCTTGGGAGAAGGTTAAGCAATTACTTAAAGTTTAGCAAGCTTATTCGGCCAATGATAAATTTAATGTTGTTTTTATAATTGTAGATGAACGTATTTCGCTGCCTGAAAATGCAAGTTATATAGTTCCAATCACTCGCATTGGAGGTGTTAACTGTTAAGAAGCCAACGTCAGAAATTTGTTTATTCCAACATTGCGTATAAAGGCCAACAAAAAATAAATAGAGGATGAACTAATTAATGATTTCAACAAAATGCCTGATTTTACACATTTAAAATGAAGAAAAGAGTTACTTTCTTTCATATAATGCTAACTAAACACCAATATTTATATGTATAATTGAATTATAGATGGGCTCATATAGCAAGCCATTTGCCTGGAAGAACAGACAATGAGATAAAGAACTACTGGAATTCATGGATCAAGAAGAAGATACGAAAGCCTTCAACGCAGAAACCCGGCCCCGAAAATCAGCAACTAGACTTCTCCAATCAAGATTTGTCCACTAAATCACATGTTCAAGACATATTCTTCCCATTACCCACTCCTAATTCCTTCATGTTCGACATTAACTCGGCCTTCGAAGGCGCCACCATGGCTAATCAGATCTTCCAGGAAAATAATAATGCTGCAGGATTAATGAGTTCAGAAACATGGCAGCTAAACAGGCCAAATGATCAAGCCCAATCGGGCCAATTTTCGGGGCCGATGAATTCTATGACACCACTGATGGATAACATGGAAAATATAATGGTTCCCATTGAAGTGCAAAACTGTGGGATAAATGAGATTAATGAATGGGTTAATACACAGCAGATTCCAAGCTATTTCTTTTGGGAACAAGGAGAGGGGCAAATTGGGGAAGACGAATTTATTCCAACATCATCAAATATGGGAGCTATGCTGCCTTCTTTTCCTTCATATCTCTAACTGAAACTTAATATTGACATGCATGCCAGTGTTTTTCTTCTATTTATATATGTTTTATTTTATTTTCTGGAGCGGATAATTTTATGTGTAACTTTGAGATGGTGGAAGGAGAGGTATATATGCACTAAGTGATCACCGAGGGTTTGCTTTTGATTTTCTTGTAACTTGTAAACCAGAATTTGGACAAGAAATAAAGGATGCTTGAATGATGAGGAAATCTGCAAATCTAATTATTTTTGTCAATTTTGCTTCTTAACTACTCCATCCTCCTACAATGATGTCGTCTTATAAAATTCATTTCATTTAAGCAGTCTATGGCAAAAACTAAAATTTTAATTTCACAAATAAGTTATATGTGATATAATAAGTCAAGTTAACAAATTAAATAACTTGTCTAAGTGTCAATCAATGAATTATAAAAGATCACACTTTCATAAGATTAAACTTTCATCAGGTTAATTAAAAATAGAAAAATTATATACTTTATGAAAACGTGACTCATTTGTAAAAACTAATCATCATTACATTTCAAAAACAATACCACATTCCACGGCTGCGATTGCTTGTGACAAAAATTCTCAGTTTTCCATAACATTAATATGCAAACTTCCCACAACAAAGCTAAACGTGATAAATTTTCTTGTTCTACATGTTGTTTGGCCCAGGTTATTGGGTCCGGTTCAAGGCCGCCTAAGTCAGCTGGTTCAATTGTCGGAAGTGAGTTATTATGAGAGGTCCATCTCCCATAATAAGAACCCACTTATTTCCCTTATAAGTACCATCAAGTGTAGCGGGTACACTTAATGCAGGGATGTGACAACAGTTTCTCACTTACGTAAGAAACAGAAAGGAGAAATCACCCTAAACTCAAAGAGTGTTTTTCCAAAGCCGTCGGAGATAGCTAATGGATTGTGAATCATGATGAATTTCCGAATGTGATTTCCACCCCGACCGAGAGTACGGATCATCAAGGTGAGACCGCGGTTCGACTCATATACAATCCGGGGTTTAAATCCGCTGCAATCAAGGTACCCCGATCTAAATTCAACATTGGTATCAAAGCCAAAAGGTTAGAATTCAGCTCTCGATATTTTTGGGATTTATTCGTTTTGATTGAAAAAATTGCGGTGTAAATCTGCCCAATTTCGTCATTTTTATTTTCGAGATTTAGCATGCTATTGGTTGATGTTGTACTACTCGTTAATAGCTACGTTCTTCAACTTGAATAACTCAAATCCGTTAAGAAACAGATTTTATATGATTTTTTTAAGTTGGATCTGTGAATCTAAAAAATTGTTTCGGAAATAATTTTTTCAATCTGTTGCGATTTTTGTCCAACTATTGTTCTGGTGTTTGCGTGTAATTGACATTTACATGTTTTATGTTGAATGAGCTTTCTAGAGATGTATTACACGCATTATTTCGTTGAGTAACGAATGAGATATGGATTTTTAAAGTTTGGATGAAAATTATGTTTTTCTGAAAAAGTTTCCGAAAACTTGAAGATGTTCATTGTAAGGATTCAACACCCAAATCCACCAAACTACGTTCGGCCAAAAGTTTAAGAGCAGAGGCCGAACTATAAGAACCAATTCAGACGAACCAGAAGACGGAAAAATGAAAAACGCGAACAGAAAAGAAAAACAACAACACACAAGAGTTTTACGTGGTTCGAATAATTTGTTCTACATCCACGGAGGATTAACACACCTCAATTCACTATCAATTTCTCAAGAATACAAGAATCTCTCCAGAATTACACAACCCCTCAGTCTAGAACCCTAAAAACTGAAAATGTAATTCTTATCACTTAATTCTCTCTTGATACTGATAAAGCCAGAGGGAAAACTGTAAATCGTGTGTCTATCCATCATATAACACTGTTCTATATAAAAGAATTAGCTCAATTCATCCGGGAAAAGAAGTTATCAGCTCAACTGTCTCGCAACGGTTATGAAACCGTTGTTTAATTCTGTTCTTCTGAAACTGCTTCATAACCACCCTGAACCGGTGGTTATGACTTCGGCTCTCTCAACGAATCCGTTCTTCCAGACCGGTTCTTCAGCTGATTAATCCGGTTCCTGAACCAGCACAATCTTTTATACAGACTTTGGGTATCTTTGATGCAATTGAACCTTTCTTCACAAATCTCCACCTCAATAAATCAAAGTGTGTATCATTTCCTCAATCATCACCATGTATTACTTCAGAAACATGACTCAAGCTTAATCAAGCTTGAGCAATAAACAAACTTTGCTCCAGGAACTGATTTTGTAAGAAGATCGGCAGCATTTTCCTTGGTATGTACTTTCTTCACCACCACTGTTCCAGCCTCAACAATATCTCTAACAAAATGCATCTTCACATCTATGTGCTTCGATCTTTCATGAAAAACATGGTGTTTAACCAGATGTAGCGTACTCTGATTATCACATAATACTGTAACACACTTCTGTCTTACACCAAAGTCTTTCAGAATTCCTTTTAGCCAAATAGCTTCTTTGCAAGCATCTGTTACTGCAATGTACTATGCTTCTGTTGTGGATAGTGCCACTACTGGTTGGTGTATTGACCTCCAAGAGACTGCTGTTCCATATAATGTGAATACATACCCTGAAATAGACTTTCTAGTATCTAGATTTCCAGCAAAGTCAGCATCCACAAACCCCAACAAGGGTTCACAATCTGAGTTTGTTTTCACATATTTCAAGCCTAAACTGACTGTTCCTTTTAGATATCTCAGAATATGCTTCAGTGCTTCCCAGTGCTCTCTTCCAGGGTTTGCCATGAACCTACTAACCAAGGATACTGCAAATGCCAAGTCTGGCCGGCTACAGATCATCCCATACATGAGACTCCCTACTCCACTTGCATAAGGTATATTTTGCATGTATTTTTCTTCAGCAGGTGTCTTAGGGCTTTGATCTCTTGACAGTTCGATTTGTTGCCCCACTGGAATTACCAATGGTTTTGATTCATGCATGTTAAACCTCTCTAGCACCTTTTGTAGGTAATCCCTCTGAGATAAACACAACACTCCAGCTTCTCTGTCTCTGATAATATCCATTCCTAGCATTTTCTTTGCATTTCCCAGATCTTTCATTTCAAATTCTGTGCTTAACTTTCCCTTTAGCTGTTGAATCTTCAGCTTACTCTTGCTGGCTATTAACATATCATCCACATATAACAACATGTATATCTGATCTGCTTTTGCATTCTTCTCAAAGTATACACAGTTGTCATATAAACTTCTAACAAACCCAGCATTTATCATGAACTCATTGAACTTTTTGTTCCATTGCCTTGGGCTTTGCTTCAACCCATACAAAGACTTTCTCAGATGACATACCTTGTCTTCTTCCCCAGGTTTTTCAAAACCCTCAGGCTGCTTCATGTAGATATCTTCCATTAGCTCTCCATGTAGAAAAGCAGTCTTGACATCTAGTTGTTGGAGTTCAAGATTTTCCTGTGTAACTTTTGCCAGCAAGATTCTAATGGAAGTATGCTTGACTACTGGTGAGAATACTTCATGGAAATCAATCCCTTCCCTCTGTGTGAATCCTCTTGCTACCAGCCTGGCTTTATATCTGAGTTTCTCACCATTTACCACTTCCAGTTTCTTCTTAAAAATCCATTTGGAGCTTATAAGTTTTTGACCACTTGGCTTCTTTACCAGATCCCAAGTATGGTTTCTCTCCAGAGAATTCATTTCTTCCAGCATGGCATTCATCCATTGTTTCTTCTCTACTCCTTTGATAGCTTCTGTGTAATTCTGTGGTTCTGTATACTCAAGAGATTCTGCAGCATTCAAAGCATAATATACCATGTCAGCTTGTCCATACCTTCTTGGTGGATGAACTTCTCTCCTCACTCTATCTCTTGCCAAGCTGTAGTTTCTTAGACTGTTTTGATCAAGTTGGTCTTCTTCACTGTCTGAGGAACTACTTGATTCTTCAGGATTAACTGGTTGAATTTCCTGTTGAGTCCTTACCCCTGATACCTCCACCTCAACTGGTGAGATTTCCTCTTGAGTGACCCCTTCAGTTTCTGACTGATTTCCAGTTGAGAGATATCCCATAACTCCTTCATTGAACTTCACATCTCTACTAATGATAAGCTTCTTGTGTCCTTGTTCAACACACCACAACCTGTAACCCTTTGTTCCATCTGGATAGCCAAGGAAAACACACCTTAATGCTCTAGGGTCCAGTTTGTCCTGCTTTATGTGAGTGAATGCCAAACACCCAAATACTTTGAGCTCTGAATAGTTTGGCATCCTCCCATACCAGATTTCATCTGGAGTCTTGAAATCCAATGTTGATGATGGAGTTTTGTTGATAAGGTAGCAAGCTGTGTTTACTGTTTCTCCCCAGAAACTTTTAGGAAGCTTTGCATCTATCATCATGCACCTAACCTTTTCCAGAATAGTCATGTTTAATCTCTCAGCAATGCCATTCTGTTGGGGGTTCAGTGGTACTGTTCTGTGCCTCACAATTCCCCTTTCTTTACAGAATTCTATGAATTCATTTGACAGATACTCAAGTCCATTGTCAGTCCTCAGATATTTGAGCTTTCTTCTCCTTTGGTTTTCTACTTGAGTGCACCAGTCCTTGAACCTTGAGAATGCTTCACTCTTCTGCTTTAAGATGTATACCCACACCTTTCTGCTGTAATCATCTATTATTGTCATAAAATACTTTCCACCACTTAAAGTTTTTGTTCTGGCAGGCCCCCATATATCAGAGTGTGCATAATCTAGGATTTCCTTGGTGGTGTGTGCTGCAGTCCCATAAGCTACTTTCTTTGATTTTCCCATTGCACATTGGTCACAGAATTCCAAGCTGTTTGAGTTCATATTTCCAATTACTCCTCTCTTTGCCAGCTCCTTCATTCCTTTTATTCCCATATGGCCCATTCTTTTGTGCCATATCATCACTTCTGATTTACTTAAGGTGACATCTGCAGACCCCATGAGAGATTCTCCAAGCAAGATGAACAAGCCATTCTGTTTTTCTCCTTTCATTACTACTTTATTATTCTTAGTAATATGAATATAACCATTCACAGTACTAAATTCACAGCCAGTTTCATTCAAGGAACCAAGGGATATTAAATTTCTCTTGAGTGATGGTACATACCTCACATTTGAGATAGTTCTTGGAACTCCATCATGCATTTGAATCTTCACAGAGCCCACTCCTTTGACTTTACAGGACTGATCATTTCCCAGAAGGACAATTCCCCCATCAGTTTTAGTCAATTGTTGAAACAGATGCTCATGAGGACACATGTGAAATGAGCATCCTGTGTCTAACACCCACTCCTTGGTTATTCTTCCCTCTGATACATTCAGCACCTCTGCCAGATCATCTGCTTGTTCTACTACTGCAGCATCTGCTTCCTTTTTCTCAGATTTGTTTTTCCTTGAAGGGCAGTTCTTCTTGAGATGCCCTGTCTGTTTACAAGAATAGCATCTCCTTTTCTCCACCCAATCTGATGGTTTCTTGAACTCATTTTCACCAGTTTTATGGTCTTTCTGACCTTGATTTTGATGCTTCTTCTTTTGAAATTGCTTCTTGAATTTCACATTCAAACCTTCAGCAACAGGGTTGAATTTTTTATCACTTTGAAGTTGTAATCCTTTGGTTTTCAGGGAAGTAACTATTACATCATAGCTTAATTTCTCCTGTCTACCAAACATTAAAGTATCTCTAAAATTTCCAAGAGACTTAGGTAGAGAATTCAATAACATGAGAGATTTGTCATCTTCTTCCAGATTTACACCAAGATCTTCAAGATCATCAATCAAGTGATTAAAATCATCAAGTTGGTCAATCAATGATTTCTCCTCAGTCAATTTGAAAGACAGCAGTTTCTGTTTGAGGAATAGTTTGTTGGTTACCGTTTTGGATTGATACAACTCCTCCAGCTTCGACCATGCCTCCAAAGCAGTTTTGCATCTTGAGATTTCTCTGAGTGGTTTATCTCCCAGACACAAAATAATGGAGCTTAGGGCCTTCTGATCAGTTTCTTGAAACTTTGGCCTCTCTGCAAGTGGCCAATCTTCCTAAGCCTTTAATGCCATGGATAATCCATTCTGAATCAGAATTGCGTTCATCTTTATCTTCCACAGAGCAAAATCATTCTTCCCCGTAAATCTGTCCACCTCCATCTTCATGCCCGCCACGGATCTCTTCTCAGGTTCAAAGGTTTCCCACAGACGGCGCCACTTTGTAAGGATTCAACACCCAAATCCACCAAACTACGTTCGGCCAAAAGTTTAAGAGCAGAGACCGAACTATAAGAACCAATTCAGACGAACCAGAAGACGGAAAAATGAAAAACGCAAACAGAAAAGAAAAACAACAACACACAAGAGTTTTACGTGATTCGAACAATTTGTTCTACATCCACGGAGGATTAACACACCTCAATTCACTATCAATTTCTCAAGAATACAAGAATCTCTCCAGAATTACACAACCCCTCAGTCTAGAACCCTAAAAACTGAAAATGTAATTCTTATCACTTAATTCTCTCTTGATACTGATAAAGCCAGAGGGAAAACTGTAAATCGTGTGTCTATCCATCATATAACACTGTTCTATATAAAAGAATTAGCTCAATTCATCCGGGAAAAGAAGTTATCAGCTCAACTGTCTCGCAACAGTTATGAAACCGTTGTCTAATTCTGTTCTTCTGAAACTGCTTTATAACCACCCTGAACCGGTGGTTATGACTTCGGCTCTCTCAACGAATCCGTTCTTCCAGACCGGTTCTTCAGCTGATTAATCCGGTTCCTGAACCAGCACAATCTTTTATACAGACTTTGGGTATCTTTGATGCAATTGAACCTTTCTTCACATTCATGTTTAGTAAAAATCTGATTTGAGCATGTTAATGTTCTATTCATACTCATGTATGTCGTATGTATGTGTAGTTTATCAAATGAGCTTCAATTTGATATATAATTTGTGTAAATCGGACCTGTATATCATTAGATAACGTGCTTAGAAATTAAAATAGGATTTGATGTGTTCTTCAATTGTTCTTGATGAAGAACACGAAGAACAATGTCCTTCACTCTCCAAGAACACATTTTATGATTCAAACACATAGTTAGGATTGTCGGATCGAGAAACCAATTGAACCGTTGAACTCGGAATGACAGAGAACGGGGGGTAGACGGAGCGCCGCCGGCCGAAAATGCCAGAAAGACGGCGTGTGTAGGACACTCTCTGGTCAGTGAGAGTGGGTCTCAGTTAGTCAAAGGGATGACACACCAGTGCCTAGTCAGCATACGTGGACGAATCACATTGCGCCACGTGTGCCACATCATCGCACGATCAGCAATCCAGTCAGCCGACACGTAGGGCCAACGTTAGCCGACGTGGACGAATCACATCGTGACACGTGTGCAACCATCGCCGCATCGACAGCCACGTGGCAACACGTCATACAAAGAGACCCAATAGCGGGCTGACATGTGGCGTAGGTGCCACGTCAGCCAACCGGACCGAATCGGTTCGGCATCCAGTTCACTGCCAGCCGAACTGAACCACCACCGATTCAAGGTGGCTTGCCGTTTCCGTATTGCCATGGCTCCACTGCCGACAACTACAGGCACCCCGCCACGCGTGACGGCGCATGAGACGCACTAGGGCGCATGACGGCGCGTGCGACGCGCCTAGGGTGTGTGACAGTGCATGGGACGTGTCTAGCGGCGCGTGACAGCGCATGGGTGTGCGTGTTGGAGCGTGGTGGCGCGTGTGAAGCGCTAGGGGCGAGCGCGCTGCGCATGGGGCTCGCCTGAGCAGTGTATTTATGCGTATGTTCGCATTTTGACGCGTATGAGCGCATGAGGCACGTGTTTTGTGCTTATGTATACGTGTGTGTGCGTATGGTGCGTATGCGTGCATGTGAATGTGTGATAGATGCAACAGAAGCTTGGGGATGCATGACGGAGCGTGTACTGGTTATGAACTTACTCAGGGGCCATGTTCATGGAATTTTTCTCCTGAAAACCTCTGTGACGTTGTTTTTCACACCTTATTTTCTGTGATTTCAATTATCCTCTATGGATTTCAAATTTTTGAAATTTGAATCCATCTGAACGTTTAATTAAAATCTAGAAACTGGGTTGGGGTATGAGAATGATACAGTATTTTTGGGAAGAAATCATTGAAGTTTGTCTCTAACCTTAAGCTTGTTAGTACATTCATCATATGATGAGCAATGAATCAAATAGGATTATTGGTCATGTTCCTTAGTGAGTGTTCTGAATAAGTTTACAACAGCTATTGATTGGATATATCTAATCTAACCCTACCCTTATCGTTCGACATTGTCGAGTTAGTTGACTTGCCTCTAAGCTGACTAAGTGTTAGGCTTAGATCAAAAGTGATCACATGGCTAAGTCAACATTCAGATAGATGTTACATATGTCGATGAATGAAGATGGACTTTATTACGATGTCGATACGAGCATCTTTACAGATGCTTCGTAAGCATGTAATGGAAAAGTCATCTAGCATAAATGGGATACATTTAAGAGCATTAACCTGCTTTTACACTTAATTCCCAATCATATGGTGCATATTTTATGATCCTTAACATTCAACTGTGTGTTGAACTCCATGTTATGTGTGATCAACGTGTTGTCTGTACAACTTGAGTGTGATCAACATAGTAAAATCGTGTTGAGAACATGATTGGTTACTTGAACGGGGGTTATGGGTTGGAAGAATCTTCGCATTCTCACCCATAACAATTGTAGATTTTGTTTTCCTTTTAGGATTGAGTTGTGGTAATGCGACGATTGGATATGGGTGATCATTGAGAATATAGTGAACACGTATGCATTCATCTCCCTTACACTTAGCCCATGGCGTAGAACACTATTAGTTGGTTACTTCTTAGTTAACTTTGTCTTTAGTGATAAGTCGATTATGACTAGGAGGTCATAAGAATTAGACATGTACTAGACTTAGAGATAGTCTTGAATGGTTTCAACCGAATCATATGAACCCTAGGAGGGTGTTAGTGTTGGAACAGAGAAAAAACTGAAAATGGTTCTAGTATGATGGAATTAAAGGGGATTCCTCTACCGAGGAAACCTTGGACGATCAACAGACACTGAACTTGGTAATAATTCTCATTTAATGAGAATAATACTTTAACTCAAGATATCAGGGTATATCAGAGTAAAAGTTTGGTAACACTACCACCACCAGTCAGAGGTTGTTACTCCAAGTCTTCTCTGTGAACAATAGATTAAGACTTAAGTTAGAGTCTAGTATCTTCCCGTTGAGTGGGGGCATCTAAAAACGATGCCCATTGGGGTGGCTCAAATTTTTGGGATGCCGGTCATAATAGTGATTATAAGTGGCTAAAGGCTGCTAATTAGTCAGTTACAAGTTCCCAGTTAAGAATTGGATTCTAAAACATAAGAGGAACATGGTAAAGGCGGAAGATACTGACAGTGAGTTTTAGAAAAACGTCTCCTAGTGAAGAAAAGTAGGTCATTTTGAGAAACATAAAATTTTGAACAATGCAGTGTAGTGTGTTTGACTCAACACAGGTACTGAAACCAATTGGAAAGGCACTTAATCATGTTAACCCAAAGTATATTTCTTAGTTTTTTTACACATTTGCTATATTAGTTGATAATGATGGTTAGGCATATAGCATTATTCATTAAGTATGGTAGCAGATCCCTGAACACTTCTTAAGAAGCGCTTGATAGTGCACTCTCAACTTGAATGATTGCAAATGCTAAACAGTGTCAGACTTGTCAATTAATTCCTTTACTTTGGGTAAAAGGATTTAAGGCATTGAATGTCAGAGCTAGAAATTCCGGGGACATTTTTTGTTTATATCAATAGAATTATGAGGATGAACACAAGAATTTATGTCATAATTGATAACTTAGGCATTTATTACTGCAAATTGGATTTGCTGCATGCTGAAGTTAATGATTAGACTTGATCCCATACAATTTGGAATTGCATGATGATCTAAAGTTTTTCTATCTATTATCCTCAAGAATCTTACAATAGGACGAATTTGGTTTCAGTTGGAGTTCTTCTAAAGATCTAGACTCGACATAAGATTATGAGAGATTGATTGGATGATAAACATTAAGACAATATTGTAGATGGACATGACGAGAATGTTTCGTATTGTTGGATGAAGTAAACATGTGTGTATGCTTTTGAAAGTGGCCTGATTAGTGCAAATGTGCACTAGACTAGTTTACGTTAAGCATCACATGATACTTAAATTAAGGGGAAATGCACTCGAAGAGTAATTTTTCCAGAATTTATAATCCGGGGGGGGGGGGGATCTTTTAGCTTCATCATCAAGAGGAAATTGTGTTTTAGTCTCACAGGACACAGGGCAATTGCATTTTGGTCTCAAAGTTTTCACATTTAATCCCACAAATATAAAACCGAGCACATTTAGTCCCACCGACATATTTCCTGTTAACTTTACTTGTACTTTTAGTCCCAAAGTTTTTATGTTGTTTTGGTCCCAACCAAACAAGCACTATTAGTCCCAAAGTTATTGTGCAATTTTTGTCCTAATCAAACAAGCACTTTTAGTCCCAAGATTTTTTACATTTTTCGTCCCAGACCAAGCAATCATTTTTCCATTCCAGAAATTAATTCTCTGATTGATAGCTGATTGGATCTCTTTTCCTCTCCTTCCATGCTCCTCTTTACATCAACTTGCATTTTCGTCTGCAGACTTGGCTGTCAATATCTGAAGTATTTAGAACTTTTGATTAATATATGACACACTTAGGAATATGATCAAATATATATATCACCACTATAAAGTAACTGAATCTCGCCTCTCAGTTTTTGCTTGATTTCGATTTTGCTACACCAATTCATTAAATATGCCCAAAAAAATTGGGTTGGACCAATATGTGATAAAAAAAGAAAAGATGAGACTGAGAATAAAAAAACTTGGGACTATAAATGCTTGTGGAATTTCTTATGGGACTAAAAAGTGCTTGATTTTGAATTTGTGGGATCAAAAGTAAAACTTTGGGACGAAAATGTAACTTCCCCGTGTCCTGTGGGACTAAAAGTGAAATTTTCTCGTATTTATTACGTCATTTAATGGACATGTTCTATGCACGTGATAAAAAAGTTGATGATAAATATTGTGGGACTGAAAATACAAAAAAATGAGACTGTAAATGCTTATGAAATTTCTCAAGGGAGTAAATGTGCTCGGTTTTGTATTTGTGGGATCAAATGTGAAACCTTTGGAACCAAAATGTAACGGCCATGCGTCTTGTGGGACTAAAACCATAATTTCTCTCATCATCAACACTTAAAACGTTTTTTAGACAATTAAAATAATTTTTCTTTTGCTATTAATCCACTGTGATGTTTTGTGATTCAATGATGTAATGGTTGATCATGGAGTCTAATCCCCGATACATATGAGGACTACTCACACGAATTAGTCAAATTCATTTGATTCGTTGAAAGCTTAAACACTAGAGTGTTTAAGCAATGATAGAATGAATAAGACATAAGTGCTCTTAGACTAATTACAAGTTTAAAAAGTCTCATGATCATCTTATGATCAATGTAACGGGGATATTACCAAGCAATCATCCGGTCTTCACACACATTTTCGACAAAATTGTGTGGTAAAGAGGGGGAATGGAGATGTTGCTAGATAAATATTTAGGTCCATGAGGGTGCAAGTCAAATAGTTTATTTCATTGGAAAAGAACGTTCATTGCGACCCATACCTTATGTCAAGGTATTCATTGAGTCAGTAATTTAAATATCTCGTAAACTTTTGGACTTATAGATAGTCAGACCTGAACAAATGAAGGTTCCAGGGGTCAATGTAGATCCTAGGGATCAGTTGCTCAGGCGAGTGATATTTTTCAATAAAGTTTGGAAAGCTAAAAACCTCAAGAGAGGAAATGTATCCTTAAGGGATACATTGTCAGTCCAAAGGTTATATGTTCAAAGATGAACAGTTGATAAGTTTGTTACTGAAGTAGAATCACAAAACCTAGTATTTTGGAGATATCCCTATGAACTGTTCAAATGAAAATCTGCATCCAACTGAACTATGAGTAGTTCAAAAGGATATCCTGAAATAAGATTCTAGTGCGGGGTCAACTTTCAGTGAAAATAGAATCTATTTGAATCTTTTGTTGGAACAAAACTGGGAAAATACATGCGTGGATCTATGAGATTGCAAGACATGTTTTAACTAGGAATCTTCAGAATTTGAGAAAGAGTTGGACTATGTATCAACCTTGGATGGATGAATGGATGAAAGCAAATGAATAGTTTGTCTAATTGGTGTAGTTGAGACCAGATCCGGGAACTGGTTGATATTCTGTTCGACACAGAGAGATTGTGAACTATCAATTCTGAAAAGGCTATTAAAACTGCAAGGGATATGGACCTCTAATTGGTTGGGAAGTTACACTTGGAGTGTAACGCTTGTCCATAGGGACATTTCCTACCAATGTTGAGTTATACCATGATTTGTCCTTAGTTAGCTAACTTAGAATTTGATTTGTAATTTTTGAGGTGGTTGAGAGACTGTATTTCTCAGTGGAGAACTTGACCGATAAATAAATTGATATACCAAGGAGGTTCATGCTCAAAAGCCAAGAAATTAAGTCCATGGCCTAGTACAGTACTCAAGTCAAATGTATATGAGATTTTACGAAAGTATTAATCTCATGTAACACCACAAGGAAACTTGTAATCTAAATTTCGCCAGTGAGCAAAGATATTGAGTATTATGGCCATTGATAAATAAGTTTTTTTATAACTCGGAGTTGAAGGATGTAGATAGGGTTACTTATAGGATAAGTGAAGGTTCCAAGGGATCATCTAGATGACTACTTGTGATTGTATGATCATCACTTGTAAATCATAAAGTGATTCCATGTGGACGTCCGTGTATCCATTTATTGGTTATAAATGAGGTTATGAAGCCACTTAATGTGTCTAATAACTTCTATAGAGAAGTTTACAAATCCATCATACAAAATTCTAGTACTGCTAAGAGTTGCAAATAACTTTTAGATGTGTGTGCCTTAGTGTAGGCTTTGCCATGGGTCTAGTAATTGAGCATTAATTAAATCCTAGTAAAAGTATAGGAGTACACTTGAAAGGGTTCTTATGATGTCTTGGATGCATCGTATCATTCCTCTAAGTGGAGGAACTATGATCTAGTTGGAATAAAACATTGCTGACACTTAGTAAGGTGATACAAATAAGAGATTGTATTTAAGTTGCTATTCTTGCAAAGTGGCAAGATCATCTCGGGAAGATGAGAGTATTAAGTGAATGTATATATTTCTACAATCAGAGCAAAGCTTGGAGCTTTTGTCTATACAACACAAAGTTGTTTTGGTTTAGTGATTTAGGAGCGATAAGCAGTTCAGTGGGGCCATTGGTCCCCCACAACCCATAGATGGAGCGAAGCTTATAAGAGACTCCAAATACTAACCAAGTACATCACAACTTGACTTTATCTGGGATATTGTCATATAATGTGAGGTCATTGTTGATACTTATGTACACTTATGAATTGACGGTATATTCAAAAGTATGTCGGACAAGTTGAGAATTGATTGGCTCCCTCACATGAGCAAACACCTCTAATATCGAGCGACATAGGAGATGAGACCAACATAGAACTCATTCAGTTGATTCTATGAGTGTCCTCTTAGTACGTAAAGATGATATCGATGTTTGATAGCATGTAATCGAGTTTGATATTTAGTATCCCATTATAACTTGTCGTATAGCCAGATGTGAGTATTCTCGAGTTAGACGTTAACTTGAGGACATCTAAGGAGAAACCTCAGGTTAGCTGCTGAAAAGCATCTAGAAAAAGATCTATATAATGTGCTCAGTAAATGACATACACTTCCTTTAGGGAAATGACACATTGTAATGTGCGTGCCATACTACATGTGCTTGTGACCAAATTAGATAATGAGAAATGAGTCCATATTCTCTCATTGTGTGAGATCCACATGTTTGGATGACTTCATAGTATATCCTTAAGACTTTTTCCTGTATCATTAATCTTCTTCTCAGTGTTGCTACTCTAGCATGCTCCAAATAACCACGAAATTATTTGGCTATGCGGAACATGTCTAGGAAAGCAGCTAGATGAAGGGCTAGGAGGTATAAGGAAAAAGGAAGATCGTTACTGCCATCACAATTTAAAGATTCACTTGCGTCAATTATGTTCAAGGAATGTAATAGTGAATGTAAAACGGAGTGATGAATCTGGTATTGTCCTTCACTAATGAAGGAACAAGGAGGCATACTGATTCTTGGCATTGAGTAATGAGTCTGGGTTGTAGCGAGTTCGTTGTCCTCAAAATTCTTGAGGTCGAGCTATTGTACACCTTAACCAATATATAACTATATGCTCTTCAGATACTCGTGGGTCACACGATCCATTGGTCAGTATGATCTCGGTGAGTTGAAAAGATCACGAAGGGTTGGGACTCAGCTCTCATGGGCAAGTCGGGGATGTTGGTTTGACCCGGACCATTGCGCCTGTTCCAAGACTACCCAAGTGGGCTGGCCCAATTGTCGGAAGTGGGTTATTAAGGTAGACCCATCTCCCATAATAAGAGGTCCACGTCTTCCCCTTATAATTACCACCAAGTGTACCGGGTACAGTTAATAGAGAGATGTGAGAACAGTTTCTCACTTACGTGAGAAACAACCCACACCCAAAAAGTACTTTTCCAAAGCTGCCGGAGATGATTAATGGATTGTGGATCGTGGTGGATTTTCGAATTACCCCGACCAAGAGTACGAATCATCGAGGTGAGGCCGTGGTTCGACCTATATACGATCCAGGATTCAAATCCGTTGCAATCAATTGAGGTACCTCAATCTAAATCCAAACTTTTCATTCAAACTTTTCATATTTTTATACTTTATCAGAAAAAATAATTATTTTTTATTGTAATTTACCATCTGAACTTACGATTTTGTTGCAAATTCTTACAGAAAAATCTCAGTCATCCATAATGAGACAATCAATAATTGAGATTTGTTCGAGATGAAAATTTGCAACATAAAAAAAAAATTACTCCCTCCGTCCCAGCTAACTTTTCACAGTTGACTGGGCACGGAGGTTAAGAAAAAACAGATTTTGTTTTTTCTTTGACTTTTTTAAAGGTGGAGATTGAATGTGGAGATTTTGAGGTTGAAGATTGTGAAAGAAATTTCTTTTTTAAGGGTGTGAAAAGTTAAGTGGGGCGGACAGAAATGGAAAGTAGGAAAAGTTAGCTGGGACGAAGGGAGTATATGGCAAAATGCGAAAACACAAAAGTTTGGATGACAATCTGTAATTTTTCCTTTTACATATCATACATTACACAATGCACCGTTTCTGCTTCAATATACAAACTGGACTTCAATATTGACCACCGTGAATACTCGTTAATATGTCTACGATTAATGCCTTCAACACCAATAATTTTAAATGAGATCTTTACACATCATAGAAATATTTTCCAGTGACTGAATTGAATCTCTCATGTGATTTCGCAAACTAGCCACGATTCCATAAATCACCGCGCTTTCTGGATGCTTTGTATCCCCTGCCATGAAACCGAACTCACAACCGTTAACATTCACACTGCTCCATCCTCCTTCCTTCCTCAACTGCTTTGATCTCAATTCTGCCACTTCATCCCACCTCTTATGAGCAGCATACACGTTCGACAGAGCAACTCTCCAGACACTACTAGAAGGTTCCGCAGCTGCAAACTCTTTCGCTGCCTTCTCAGCTACAACCACGTTGCCAATGAGCACACATGCGCTCAACAGTGCCCCCCAAACATCGGGCCCTGGTTTCACTGGCATATTGCCAATGAAAGCCTCTGCTTCTTTCACTCTCCCAGCACGTCCCAACAGATCTACTATGCAAGCAAAGTGTTCCATCAATGGCCTTACACCATAACATGTTTCCATTGATTTAAAAACTTCGAGACCTTCTTTTACTAATCCAGCATGCGCGCTTGCAGAAAGAACATTAACGAATGTGATTGCATTCGGTTTCAAGGTCTCTGATCTTTCAAGATCGCTAAATAGTTTAAAAGCAGAGGTTCCGTTTCCATTAATCCCGTATGCCAGAATAATCGAATTCCAGGACCCGACATCTCTTTCACGCATTCCATTAAAGATATTCTCAGCTAAATCCACCCTTCCTGATTTTGCATACATATCTATTAGAGCATTTTGTACGAAAATATCACCAAGCAATCCCGTTTTCGTTAGGTAACCCTGAATGACTTGACCCTGTAGAACAAAGGCCAGATCAGAACAAGCTTCCAGAGATGTAAGTAATGTCACAAAATCGGGAGAAACATTATCTCTTGAACCTTCACTATGAATTTCACGGAGAAGTCCCAACGCACCAACTGGTTGATCATTTATTATGAAGCACTTCATAATAGTATTCCATGAGACTATATCTCTCTTGGCCATTGTCCTAAACAGTAGCAATGCAGAATCTGCATCTCCATTTTCTGCATACATATTCATGAGTGAATTTTCAGCATTCATACAAGGGAGAAACCCGTGTTTCACCAAGTATCCATGTATCTCCGCCCCTAGCTTTAACGTTCCACAATTTCCACAACCTCGTAGAAGACTCGCCATCGTTTCTGGACTAGGATACAAACCCTCATTAGCAAAGCAAATACAACGAAAAACTGTCATAGCTTCAGTAAAGTAGCCATTGGTAGAGTACATCTCTACCAATGAATTCAATACTAAACCACTCACGCACCAGTCCCCTTTCAAGATAAATCCATGAATCCACTGCATAATTTTGTGGTTATTTATTTCCGAGCAGGCCTGTAACACGGTCAGCATTGCTACATCGTTGGGCGCAACCTGTTCTTCTAGCATAAAACAAAACAGTGCCACTGCTCTCTCAGCATAGCCATGGCTTATACAACCAGAAATAACAGAAGTCCAAGAAACAACATCCCTGCTATACAGTCTACACAGAAGCTTTTCTGCAGCTGTTAACATCCCGGATTTTGCATACGCGTCTAATAAAGAATTCTGCAAGAAGTTATCCGATATATTCGAGGTTTTTATCGCGTAACTGTGAATAGCTTGAACCAAATTCCCATCACGTTTAAATGCACAAGCTTGTAAAATCACTGACAGTGAAAACTCGTTGGGTTGCAGATATTCCAACATTAGCAAAAACAACGATATTGCTTCATCGGAGAGTCCTTTACGGTGATAAGCCGACATCATAGAGGTCCACGACACGATAGTTCTGTGAGGCATATGATCGAACAGGTTTTCGGCATCGTTTATTTGGCCACATTTTGAATACAAGTTGAGGAGAGAGTTGCCGACAAAATCATCGGTTTCAAGTCCGGATTTCAAAATTCGGGCGTGTAAACAAGAGCCAGTTTTGGGGTCCTCGTTTTCGGTGCATGTACGCAGGGAGAAAAGTGCATCCGAGAAAGTGTTTTGAGGTGGGAAAGAAGCAACGTTGATTCTGGGTTCAGCAATTCGTGAATTGGGATATTGAGTATGTGCACGAGAAGGAAATACTAGTGGATGCAAATGCAAAGAGTGCATTTTTGTAAAGGCGCTCACAAGCTTGCTTGCTTGCCAGGGACTGTAATAATGCTCGGGTTGGCGTATCAGTTAGCAAGTGCTTACAGAAATTCTCATGAAAATGTATTGAAAAGTGTTGCGCCGTGCGTAAAGTATGTAAAATGAAATGTTAATTTAGCACCTAAAATCAACCTATCTACTTCTATTATAAAAGTGTGAGTTGTTTCTTACAAAATTTGATTTGCCTATTATATCCTTAATGAATTTGAATTTTTAAGATTAGTTTGGTAAAAGTTTTATTTATAAACTATATCTTTGAATCTTTTTTATATATAGTTAGACAAAATTTGATTTGCCTATTATATTATTAATGAATTTTAGTTTTTAAGGTTAGTTTATTAACTATATTCTCAAAGTTTTATTTATTTTGTTAGAGCCCTATATAGTTCATCTATCAATTCATAGATATGACCCTAAAAAATTCATGGATATGATATGTAATTCATCTAATGACATAAGTTAAACCTACATATTGATCATATTCTATATATATTTTTTTATTTTTAATAATAATAATAATAATAATATATTATTATTATTATTATTATTAAGTTTCTTTATAAATTTCTTATCTCTTTTATGATGAGATTCGTTTATATAATTGTCAAAAAAAAAAAAACTATAGAAAAAGAAAAAAAAAACCATTAATTAGCAAAATTTGAAGGCTAATTTAGTAACTTTATTTTTTTAAGTTTTATTTATTTAGTAAGATTCATTTTATAATTGAAATGCATCTCTCAAGTCTCAACTTATGAAATTTTCTATCACATTTAATATAATATATAGTTCGACTGATGATATAAGCTGAACCTAAATATTCATAATATATTATTATTTATTTGTGTTAAAAATACATTATATTCTTTTTATTTGTTTATATTTTATTCGATCCTTCATAAATTTCTAATAATTTTTCTAATTGGTTTCTTCTATAATTGAAGAGAAATGAGAAAGGCCGATTAGCACAAAGGTACTTACAATAAGTAAAATTACTTTAGTATATGATTCTTAGGATATTGAATAATTGAAGTTACACAAAAGATATTTATGTATTTATAAGAAAATTATAGAAATTTAAACATATTATAGGACTTTAGTAACTTCAAAGTTTGACTTTTTAACTAGGATAATGATTCCAAGACTTTTAATTTCGAATAATGGTACTTTAGAGTTATTTAGATATTAAATGTTTGCAAAACTATTAAGTTTTTGTGTTTTCATGGTGAAAAAATACTAAAAGGTTTTACGATTAGCAACAATAAGAAAAAAAACTATACACATAAAAATTAGAACAATTGAATAATAGTGAAAGCTCTTATTTATCATTTTTCATTTTGGAGATATTTTTTTTTTTTGAGTTTACTTTTTTCTTTTTAATTTAGGTACGTAGTTATAATATATATATCAATTCTACTAACCATAACAAAACAAAAAAAAAAAAAAAAAAAGGAATTGACAGGACAACTATAGTGTATCATATTCCTTTTATTTACTCTTAAATTTTGTGAATCGATCTTTCTCATTTCTCTACAATTGTAAAAGATCCAATTAGAAGAACTATATGAAATTTATGAAGAACTGAAAAAAGTATATTAAAAAATTAAAAAATAATACAATGTATAATACTAAAAAGGAATAAGAATATAAGATATTATGAATATTAAAGTACTTTAGTTTATGGTTCTCAAAATATTAAATAATTGAAATGTACACACAAGATATTTATATATGTATAAAAATTATAGAAAATTAAGCATAGTTTAATAAGAGTTTAATAGCTCCAAACTTTGACTTCTTTGTTAGGATGATAACCACAAGAATCTTAACTTGCCATAGTGGTATACAATAAAGATATTTAGGTAGTAAATGTTATATTAAGTTTTTTGTGTATTCATGGCGAAAAAGTACTATTAGATTTTAGGATTAGCAACAAGAAGAAAAAATCATATACATAAAAATCATAACAATGAATAATATTGAAAACTCTTATTGACTTAATTTATCATCTTTAATTTTTTGGAGATAATTTTTTAGTTTACTTTTTTTTTTTTAATTTAGGTATGATACATAGCTATAACATATATATACTCATTCCAATAACTACAACAAAAAATATGTTGACAAGACGACGATAGTGTATTATATAATATTTGATTTGCCACAATATATGAATGACTCAAGATTAATAATACTTATATGATAAAATATTTAAAATATGTAAAATGTAATAGTTTAATATGATTTCAATAGTTATAAGTTGATTTCATAGTCGAATAATAGACACAAGATTGTTGACATATGATTGTACTTATATTTTTTTATTATATAAAAATGATTGAAAGTTAAATTAAACAAATGTCATTAAAGAATTTTTGGAAAAAATAGATGAAATTAAATTAAAGCTTTTAGTCTAAAAAATGTAAACGTTATATGTCAGAAAAATATGTAAATGATTCACAATGATTTATATTACTATGTATAAATTATTAACAAATTCTTACATAGTGTTTGGTCATAAATAAAACAGTCAACTCTTATTATAAATATAAATTAGAATAATACTTATCTAATAGAAACAATTTATTTGTCTAAATTTGAATATTATAAATTTGCTACTTGCAATAATCTCCCTAAATTTTTAAATTATTGAAGTATCAATATTATAACAATGGGAAACAATAATAGAAGTTATATAAGTTATCTAATGAAAAATAAGATTTGAATATGTAATATTTAGACTAAAGTGTAAACTATTGAATTGATCAAGTGTTAGAGCATAGTATTTAAACTTCATTATAATATAAACTTGAAGCAAGTACTAAAATGAAAGAATAAAATGACTTTTCATGTGAAATTGCTAAGTTATATTTTAAAATTGACTTTTGAGTAAGTAAAAGGACATGTTAGAAAATTGTATGTATTTTTGTGGATACCACTTTATCAAAGTCCAACAATAGAAAATAATGTCAAAACAATTGAATAAGAACTATATGATGATAAAATGAATAGAAGTGAGAAAATGAATTGTGAAGAAAGATAACACAAACTTATGAATAGACTTTATTATTAGTAGATATAACTTTATTAACATAATAAACAAAATTATATATAAAAAAAAAAAACTAGCGTAAAAATTATGAATATTAAAGGGTCTAAGTAAATTTTCATTATGAAAAAAATTATAATAGACGAGTCTAGATAATATAATAGAAAAATCAAAGGATAAATTAATATGATAGAGTTAGACATATTATACTATGAGAAAAGTATACAAAAACAAAAATTAAATATCTAAATTATAGGTAGATGTACATACAAGTTAATTATTACAATGTAGTATTTCAAAATTTGGATTAAACTAGGCATACATTTAGCCTTACTGTTTAAATTTAGATTAATTAACTAGCAATATATATGTTAACAAGCTAAATTTCTTTGTATGAGCATTACTAAGTAAATATAAATCGAATTATTATACTTGTAGGAAATGAGATTATATATTATATTTATTTTCAATGATTTAGAAGAATGAAATCGATATATTTCATAAGTAACATTTATAAACATTACAACAAGAGAATAATAATTGATTTACGAATTTTATTGAATTTAAAAAGTATACGATAAAGTCATTTATATATGTATATAATATGTATATATATAAGATGAAAAAGATGGAGGAAAATGATAAAAGTAGCTTATATATGAAATCAGTAATAGAGATATACGAAGATATAAAAACTATAAATGCATTGGTAGTGATATTGTGTAAATTTAAGTACTATTGGTCTATACAATGGATCGATTTTATTCAAATAAGTCTATAAGTTGAACATAATTTTTAATCACATACCTTACACATCTACATAAATATATATACTCACTGATGTAATACTTTTAATAGTTGATGTAATTTTAGTAGACCAAAGAAAAAACTGTTATGGTAGAAAATTGAAGAGAGACATAAAAATCACAAGGTTTATAATAATTGGAGTTTAGACCGAGGTGTAAAATTTTATTGAGAAATAATAAAATGGCAAACGAAAAAATTAGTGGACATGAATAATTGCAATTCTTTTAAATATTTAAGATCTATCATTAAACAAATTATTAAATCGATAAAAATATTATATATATATATGTATATGTATATATATTTTAAGCATATGTAATAACTTGATAGATGAATGTACTATGCTATATAAATTATAGGGTACAATAAAGAATAAAATAAACGATAAAGAAATAATGAACTAAGTTGTACAATGAATGATTCAATTGTACTATGTGAATAAGTATCATAATTAAATTAAAACATGCTGAAAAATAAAGAAAAATGAAATGTGAATGTTAATATTAACTTGACAATAGATTAGAAAAATAATTATGTCGAATAAAGTACGGTATAGTTTAAATAAAAAATGAAATGAGAAAAATAAAATCGGAGTGCGTGGTTTAATCATGTATATATATATAAGACTTTTAAATGAATGTGCAATGTTTGAAAAAATTAGGAGTTTTCACTATAACTAAATAAGGAATTAAAGACATTACAAATTATGTAAAACATTTATTATATTTTATATAGATTGTAGCATGTGTCTTGATTGAAGATTGTGAGATACTATGTACATAGTCAATCTTCCATAAAAAATATTATTTATTTTGTAATTATACTATAGTATGATTTTTATTGTAAGTCACACATAAATTTTAA
This sequence comes from Ajuga chamaepitys, assembly GCA_958295605.1. NCBI lineage: Eukaryota > Viridiplantae > Streptophyta > Magnoliopsida > Lamiales > Lamiaceae > Ajuga > Ajuga chamaepitys. The sequence continues at coordinate 13,272,828 of OY282498.1, forward strand.
ATTTCGACGTTGCATTGAGAAAATAATTAAGGAAAATTGAAATAAGCAATCTTAAATCAATAAGTACATTATATTAAAGAGGGTTATACTTAATAATTAAAAAAAAAAATTAGAAAATAGCTTTCATGACAAAAGTTGGATGTTGGACCTTGATACTAAGTTGTTGGAAGTTTTTCCTCATATTAAAATATGTAAAGAATTTCATGTGCAAATGTATATTGAAATCGAAATTATTTATTAGAGAATTATAGAAAAGTACGTTAGACCTAATATTTTGTGTGTATATAAACAAATAATTGACTTATGAATGTCAGTTGATGATATAATTAATGAGACAATTAAAAATGTGTTTTTCTTCAAATGTCAATGATTTGGTGCAAAACATAAAAATATATGCCTCATTATTCCGTATATAGTTTTTCAATTATATAACTTTATTCAAGATATATTAATGATGATCGAGTCTGTGTATAATAAGACGTAAACAATAGTTTGAATAAATCAAACTTTACGTGTATAATAGAAAATTTTGTAAGACTAAATATTTCTACAATATATCATGGTATGTCGTTTTTTACGAATCTTTTAACATTAATTATTATAACTTATTTAATTAAGACTAACGTATTTAACTTTTCTATTTCTCTTTTGTGATTCTTTTAGTTCTTAGTTGATTCAAAATTATGTTTGTTCAATGGATTAATTTTTATTACATTGATCTATGAAATTATGTATATATATTACAGTGATCACAATGTACAATTATTTTATGTTCAAATTAATTTTTTTTATTAAATAATAATAATAAAAAATTATAACCACGTGCAACGCACGTGCGTAGTGCTAGTTCTATTAAAAGAAGGTTGCATAAAAATAAGAAAAGACACGTATCGTTTCTACAATTTTTCGCCGAATTTTTATTTTATTTTAATTTTTAAAAAGTATTCCCCTAAATAAGGGGAACATCCACTTCTTTTATGAGTTCTCCTCCAATCATTTTTCTTTTCTTTTTTCTTTTCTTTTTTATCTTTTGTCTTCGAATTTAAAAGTCTTTTAACTTTTTCGTCTCAACTTGATTCTTCATAAGAAATACATCAAATTATTTCTCTTTTAACGATCTTTGATTTGACATCCATAATCCATATATTATAATTAAAATATTAATTTTAAGTGTAAAATACCTTTTTAGAATAGTAATGATATATTTTGATTTTCTAAAAAAATGATATATTTTGATTTCTAAACATTTTTATATAAAATTAAAATGTGATAGAATTCCAAAAATGAATTTTTTTTAACCGATTGAAATTTTTAAGATTAAAATTATTTACTTTAATTTTATCTTTTTTATCTTAATAATTTTTGGATGGTTTAAAGTATTTGGTTGAAAACAATTCACAAGAAAATACAAAATTTGTTAGGTTTACACTTTACAATCGAAAAAAAGCTTAGATATATTTGCTAAAGTGATTTATTGATTGAATTAGTTTGTTTATTATTTTCTTCTATTTTGTGCAAAGAAAAAATTATGTTAACTACAAAAATAATAAGTCGATTATTTTTATTTCAACATGATATGATAATATAGTTTATCACTCATATATTTAAGTAACTAATATGTTTGTGGTTTCTTATACTAATATTATATTATTTAATATATGTGGCTTTCAAACGATAATTATTTTAAAATATTTGACATTGTTTTATCATTATATGCATATGTGATTATCACAACATATGTAATGCACATTGAAATAACATGGAGGGAAATTAATCCATTTTCAAGTATGTATTTATAATTCTACTTAAAATATTCAGCATAATCAGATCATGCATTCAAATAATTGAATTAACAAAATTTATGAAAATATAATCGGTTTTTGTGATAATGAAATGTATTAAAGTAAATCTATAAAAATTTGAATAGTAAAAAAATTATGAAAATCTAACTGGTAGTTTCAATTTGTAATAATGTAAGATATTACATGTAAAAAAAATCACATGTAAGGACGAAGAAAGAATACTGGACAAAAAAATATCAACTGACGCTTTTATATTATCAAATAATATATAAGCTGATAATTTCATTGTTATTATTATTATTATTAAAAATGTACTCATCCCGTGCATCGCATGGGTGGACATCTAGTAACAAATAATAAGAGATGACAAGAAAATATGTTTTTCACGAGTTATAATAAATAAATTGTGGGTGTGTCGGGGCCAAAAGAATTATACAAATTGGAAAGACGTCAATCTATATCTATTTAGGACGTGTTAATTAAAGGGTTATGGGATAACCAAAGTGTATCCAAGTGATATTAGTTGGGCTTCGAAGATAATTGGTTGTGTATCAGGCTGCATAAATTGATAAGTTGCGGATCTGAACAAATATAAATATGCTAAGGCAAAAACTTGTGTGCACCCAACACACAATTGCACTATTGTGCACTCTCCTATTTAATTTGAAATTAAGAATATATATAAGGGTCTTGTTTGGATGAATTCCCAATAATAACATGTGGTGCAGCGGTGAGACACGCGCGCGGGGGGTCCAGGCGCGCTCCCGCGCGGGTTCGCGTGGGTTCGAACCCTGATTTTGCTCTGTTTTTACCTCTTTTTATGTTGTTCAATAGTATATGTTATATTGCGCAATAGTATATGTTATATCGCGTAATAGTATATGTTATAGTTACATGTACAATTTTTTAATAATATATTTTGTTGTTTAATAGTATATGTTATATTGCGTAATAGTATATGTTATATTGTGTAATAGTATATGCAACATTATATTGTGTAATAGTATATGTTATGTTACAGGTATACACATTTTTTTTAATAATATATATATTGCGTAATAGTATATGTTATATTGCGTAATAGTATATGTTATATTGTGTAATAGTATATGTTATGTTACAGGTATACACATTTTTTTTAAATAATATACTCCCTCCGTCCCGCTCAGATTTGCACACTTTCCTTTTCGGTCCGTCCCACTCAGATTTGCACACTCTTAAAAAGGAAATTTCTCAAATAATCTCCACCCTCAAAATCTCCATTTTCAATCTACACCTTCCAAAAAGTCAACCAAAAAGCAGCTTTTTCTTAACCTCCGTGACCGTCCCTATGTGCAAATCTGAGCGGGACGGAGGTAGTATAATTTTTTTAAATAATATATTACATTGTCTAAAATAATATAAAAAGTGCACATATATAAAAATTTGGAGAAGATGAGATTCGAACCTATGCCCTAATATCTAACAATTTAAGATTTTACCACCTAAGCTAGTGTCTCTTATGTGATAACAAACATGACTTAATATATATGTATATATATATATTATTCGTTTTACAGAAAGAAAAAAAATTCAAGGTTGTGTGCTGTGCGAGGCTCGAACACAAGACATCAACGTGCGCACAACAGCACTATACCACTGCGCCACTATGAGTTTGGTGATATCCAAACACAAGCCTTGTTATATATATAATTCCAAGATTAATTTGAATAGAAAAAAATTAAAAAAACTGCGCGCGCTAAGGCTCGAACACGAGACCTCACAGCGCGCGCATATAAGCTTTGACCGCTGCGCCACAATTCCTATTGTGTATCCAAACGCAACCCTTAATATATATCTAATTTCCAAATTAAATTGGGGAGTGCACAATAAGCTTATTGTGTGTTGGATGCACCCAAGACCTACTCATATGCTAATAGCATTTTGGTAAGCAAACGGTTATAAGAGGAGCTGGGAGCTTGTTTATTTGATTTCATCAATAAAAAAAATCTGAAATGATAATGTGTAATGTACACCTTATATATAGTTGCGTTTGTCTATGGCTAGAATGGTTTGCAAATAACTGTCTCAACTAGCTGTATTAAATAGCTAATGGCCACGTGTACAAGTATATAATGTGGTTATTATATCTTCTACACGTCCCTAAAGCTAAAATTGGCGAAGCCATCAAACCCAAATTGGGCAAAAGCATCTGAAACTGAGCAACCCCAAGTTGCTTGGTGAGCAAATATGCAAGCTGGAACTGAGTAGAGACATGAGCGAGGTGTAGGAAGTCTTCTTTGTATTGATTACGCACCACATGATAATCAATGTCCAAGTGTTTGATGCGCTCATGTAAGACATGGTTCTCTACTATATGGAACGCTACTTGATTATCACAATAAAGTGAAATAGGCTTAGACAACTTCAATCCCAAATTTGTAGCAAGGTAATCAACGCAAGCGAATTCACAGGTAGTATTAGCAAGTGCCCTGTATTCAACCTCCGCTTTACTTCAAGACACAATACATTGCTTTTTGGATTTCCAAGAAATAAGACATTAACCAAAAAGCACACAATTAAAATAAGTCAATCCCACAAAAAGCAGTCCGATTTATTGTGTTTTATATATTAATTAAACAAAAGAACAAAATGGGAGTATTAGTTGGAATTTATCTAGTAAACTAATAAACTAGAAAATAAAATGGAAATAAACAGTAAAGATAATTAAAATAAGATAAGCATAAGATTTCAGCCCTCAATCTAGTTATCCCCCTAGTCTGGTTAACCCTTGTAATTAATGCAACTACTTCTTAAATTCGTCCTAGGATTTCTTCCCCTAAATCAACAACAAACTTTGCTGACTCAAATTATCCCTTTATTGTAATTAATGAAAACAAGCTCTCTGATTAATCTATTTAACCGAACAACCTAGAACAAACTCTCTAGACTTAATTGGTTAACTGCACAAGGTACTAAGATAATTAGGTAGACACGATGTGGAACTCACAAATTTCCATTTAACCCTGATTTATGTTATCTAAGTGAATTAATTCACTAATTGTTACCAACGGGTATAAATTCACAACAACTACGGATTACGACTATACCCTAGCTATAAATATGTACCAAATAAAAATAGGTGATCAATCTAATTCAATAACCCACATATAAAGACAAATAAACCAGATAAAATAAATATTTCCAAAACACAATTCGAGAAATTATCACCGGAAGAATTACAAGAAAATCATACTAGGGTTCAAACATCGATTGAGAACTGAAATTAAAAGTCTAGCCACACATATCATCGTTCAAAAATGTAATCGAAATAGCCAACATTAAATTAAAAGCAGAAAATAAATGAAACTGAATTATCCATACGAGACAACAATTTCTCTTTCTCCAATATTGCGCCTCCAAGTCTGCCCACGACCTCCGCAAAGCGTTCCTTTTCCTCAACTTGAGTATCATTATATACAGGTCCCACGTGTGCTTTCCTTCCTTCCACAATCATCATGGGCCTTGGACACTTTCATTCGTTAAGATGAGCCCGTCTATATATATCCATCACAATCATCTTTATGTCTCTTATTGGTGTTGGGCTCTTTTGACTAATGGCCTTATAACTTCTTATGGAGTAAGTGATGAACATATGATTAAATCATGAGCTTGACACTGTGTCACCTGGTGTCGGGCCCAACTTGATATGTGCTCATCCTTTTTTATCCAAAAACACTCCAAACTCACTTATATAAGCAATAAAAGCAATCGAAATAAATCGGACCAAAAATGAGATAGGTACAAAAATATAAAGTACAATAACTAAAATGTTCATAAAATTAAAAACTTGATAACTAAATTATAGCACATTTTTCTACCTATCAAATCTCCCCAAACTTAAACTGTTGTTGGTCCCCAAGCAACTTAGAACTAAAGCACACGAAGGGATAAATAGGGGAAGCACTTGCTCCGAATCTCACTAGTCATACATGGCGTTTATGCTTGGTAGAAAAAAGCACATTCATATCTCGTATAGAACACACAAATTCCAGACTGGATTCAAAACTTTCCCCAAACTTATTAGAAAAAGGGCATCGCAATTCAACTTTCTCGTAATTGGTCAATGATCCATCAAGCTTTATTTCTTTAGGCTGGTTATTAAATTAGATTTCCTAATGAGAACCACCCCCTTTATTCTCCATTTTTTTCTTTTTATTTTTGTTTTGTTGTATTTTTTTGGGTGAGGTCGGCAGCTCCACATCACTCGAAGGTTAGTCCTAGTGCTGTTATTTATTTGGGATATTGATTTTCACACTAGGACCCCTAAAAGTAGGCAACTAATTCAGCCCTTCACCATCTTTTCATCAATTTTTTCAACTAAACTCCATTATCCCTTACAACTTTATTTTCCAAGCTTAGGGGACAGTCCTATAATTACTCCACCTTCAAAACCCCCAACCTAATTTATTCAAAATCACAAAGAGTTGGACAACAATAACAATCAAACATGATTGATGGACCAAATCACAACTATCAACATGATTTATACGATTGCAGTACTATCCCTTCACTTATCAAAGATTCGAGGGTGCTCAAATTCAGCAATTTTAACCAAAATTTGCATTCTTTATTTCACCACATAACTTCTTTTATGCAACAAATTAGCCACCAAAGATATAAAACACGCTCGTATCATCATAGCAAGCATCTTCTCCTCCATTTTCTCCTCTCTTTTTTTCACATGAAATGTACTAAAGCTGATAAACATGCATTCTAACCACAAATATTTATAATCCTTTGAAAATGAAAATCTAATATGCTCAATGCAAATGCAATTATGAAATGCAGAAATTCAAAACTATACTATATTACTCCCCTTAAAAAGTTTTATGTAAACGGAAAGAATGTAAAGTATAGTAACGAAATCACTGGTCAGTGTGGTGGAAGAAAGTGATGCCGCCAAAACTAAGTTTGATTAGCTTGTCGACACTGAGCGATGCAGTGTCGCTTTCAATAAACACACCAAGGGGGGTTTTGGAATTGGTCCCAAAGAAGGAAGGATACAATCTAGACCTTTCAACCCTCCATTAAGCTTTCTCTCTTTGATTTGGTCGAGCAGTAGTGAATGAATCTCATCCAATATGGATAATTCTACAATGTGATTCTATTTCTTCTCTACGATTGACTTCTCTAACCTACAAGCAAGATGAAATGGATTAACATTAAATTGAATTAAAGGAGGTTGTTTCAGCTAATATTCTGGGTAACGCAGGGTCAGTCTTGACACTGGATGGCCCAGCGTCGATTTTTACACTAGGTAACCCCATGTCAATTTTGACACTGTGTGCCCCTAGTGTTGGTTTGAACAGCAGATTTCGTTGGTGGCAGAATTTTAACATTAGGCAGCCCAGCGTCGCACTGTTCGGCGAATTTTTCCCTTTCATTTCTATTTTCCAACACATGCCCGGGCTTGTTAAGCTCTCCAAATTGTTTCCCACTTCACAAGGTCATAGACCCGATGTTTCTCGAATTGATTTCCGGCTGAGATGGCAACTTCCCATCATTTTAGTCCTCAAGGCGGCCGATCATTGTTGCCAAGTAATTTATTTGCGTCTCCATTTTTTCCACACTCGATTGAGTATCTTTTTTGGAATTGATTCATATTCTGCTGAAGCTACACAGTATTTGATGTCAAGGTTTTCGTCATCTCTTCCAACGTTAGACTAAGACGTGGTTCAGCAAATTGTCTTTAGTAGTACAACCCCCTCGACTATTGTGGCGGACGAGATTGCTCCACGGGTTGTGACAATTGTTGATTCCTATACCAAATGTCTGATTGATCCTTCAATCCTATGTTCCATGTTCCCCAAAGAAATTGGGCATGAGTAAATGGTGTGCTCGAATGTATCACAAGTTCGACATGGCTTAATGACACGAACTTAGTTTTGCAACTAAAATTGAGCAACCGAAAGTATACGGCGTTAATAGTAGTACTAAGCAAGTACAAGGTCGATCCCACGAGGAATCAGCTCAATATCAGATAGAAAAATCAAAATAAATATTTTGATGGCTAACTAGACAATCGAGTGGTTGGTTTTTTTGATATTTTAAGAACTAGTTAAAATAAACAAGTAATTAAAGCTAATAAAATATACTATGGAACAAATTATAGGGATTAAACAACTAATAAAGATAATCTAGGATTAGATTTCAATTAAGGGTAGTTAACAATTATTATCCCGATCAATTCAACCTTTAAACCGAATGCTATGTATTAGGAGCGATCACATTTATACGCAAGACCCCCTCTCGGAGCGAATTACATGTTGATTGTATAGGATTAATCGCCGTCTCCGGTCGATTAATCAAATACAACTCCCAATCGATCCTAAGACCAAAGTTCCCACAATTAGCTCAAATCTCTCTGTTCTATTATTTAATCATGTCAGTTAATGTGATCTCAAATCAAATGTCCCCTCTCGGTTCCAATTTAATCCCTAATAAATTGCTAAACAATTGACCAAATCATTTAACAAGCATAATAAATCATTAATCAACTAATAGCATAACACGGGATTAAATTAATCGAGTAAAAATCACTAACACCCATAATCTACATTAAATCTAGATTAAGGAAATTTAGTCAACCATGATCATAATAAGAGATAAACACAAATATATAGACATAATCATGTTCATACGAATATTAAATGAAAATGGAAAGATAAAACCTATTTTAATGTTGATCTTGATCTTCAAGTTCAATTCCCCTTCTTTGCTCCTGATAGGGATGACCCGATTACTTCGGACCGGGTTAATCCTAAGCCTACTTACCAGCTCAGCGAACACGCCAGCAAGCGCGAAGGCCCAGGCCCAACAGGCCCAGCAACACGCATTCGGTCCAGCGAATCAAATCTGTTCCGTGAATCAAGGCCCATGATCTTTTCCCAACTGCCATGCAGATTTGGTGGGCAAGATTATAGGGATTTAGTTAGGGTTTGGGTTTAGTAGTATAAATAGATGAAAAGAACTCTGAATTAGGGTTCGCACTTTGCTTTCTGTAATACGCACTGTAAACTCAACATTCGAGTAAAGGAAACACCTCGGCAATTGCCGTTTTCTCCCCGTGGACGTAGATCTCCGGATCAAACCACGTAAATTCTGTGTTTTTACATTCTGTTCCTGTTGATTACTGTTCAATTGTGTGATTACCGGATTGCGCATTATCAAATTGGCGCCGTCTGTGGGAAAGACAAGGTAGTATTTTGTAATATCATTGCCTTCCGAAATCATGGTGACAACTCGTCAGAATCAATCTCGCCAAGGAGATCAACCTAACCAAGATCCACCCGTGGATCAAGTTTTGCCGCCGAGGCAATTCCCGGTGGGGAGTACGTCCAATCATCAGGGTAATCAAAACCCTCCACCCCCTCAAGATCAGCAAGACCCTAATATTGCTGCTGCTCAACCACCGGTGAACATTCAAATCACCCCAGAACTGCTCCAAGATTTCTTACAAGAGCATGCACATGTCCTACAAGATTGGGCAGTTAATCGCCTACGCCCAGCGGAGCCTGCCGCAGAACCTGTTAGCCATAATGATAATCCTGGGGTGCCTCCACCCCGCCCCCGCGGACAACGGGAACCGGGCTACCGCGGGCGTCAGGATCGACGACGGGAACGACCTGGTTCTTCCGAGGACCTTGGGAGTTCAAATGGATCACGACCTCGCAATGAGGAACCAACTGATGTGGATCGCCGCCGTCCACTTAATGCGGCTAAAAGAGTTCGCTACGCTGATTCTCATGCTCAGGATCTCCAAGAGTATGAGCGAGTTCAACGCAACGTTGAACTGGATAGAATCCTGGGCCTTGATGCCAATGGAGAGATTATCACGCCGTTCTCCTCCGAAATCATGGCCATCACCCTTCCCGAAGGGTTCAAACGGCCAGCTATATCACCTTACAACGGCACGGGAGATCCGGCCAATTTTCTTGGCGCTTTTAGGCACAGCATGCTCAGTCATGATAACATCACATCCCTTCAGTACTGCAGGATTTTCCCAGAGAACTCGCCGAGCATTTTTGGGCACGGTTCGAAGCCCGGGCGAAGCCCATGGCCACTCTGGCCGACGTCATGAATATGGAGCAACGGGACGGTGAAACCGTTACCCAATTTCTGGACCGTTTCACAGCGGTAAGCCTCAAGGTGGGAAATTGCCCCGACGATGTGGCCATCAACGCCTTTATGAATGGACTCCGCCCCGGAGCACTCCACACCGAGTTAGCTCGGAACACTCCGGTCACAACTCGAGCACTGTTCAAAACAGTGTGCAAATTTGCTAAGGCCGAGGAGCAGACTCGTCAGAAGCGTGAGAAGCACGCAATCAAGCGACAGGCCGACAAAGCACAAACTGGGCCTAGTACGCGAACTAGCGCATTTTCACGCTTGACACCGCGGCGTTCAGAATCCTGAAGTGCAATTCCGCAATTGACTCCGCTGACGAAGTCGCTGGCTGAAATTCTCTCACTCCACAAAAACGATTTCCGACCTTGTCCGCGGATGACAGCGCCTCCTGAAAAGAGGAACCGTGGAAAGTGGTGCGCGTACCACCGAGATCACGGACATGAGACAGAGGAGTGCCGAGAACTCGGCAAGGAGATTGAGGAATGCCTCAAGAAAGGGTTTTTGCGGCAATACGTTGCGCGAACCGGAGACCAACCTCGGGCAAACCACAATGAGGGCTCGTCTCATAACCGCGGAGGTTACCATGACCGAGATACTCAACAAAATCGGCCACATTGGCAGAATAACCGGCAGGGGCCCAATAACTACGCACGACAAGATTCTGGCAATCGCCAGCCGCCACGTCTCCCACTTCCACCTCCTCCTCCGGGAGGACCCGGGGACAACGCACCCCCTCACGTGATAAACGTGATATATGGAGCCCTACCCACCGGGGCTTCACGACATGCCTTAAAGGCAGAGGCTCGACGTCCTCCTCCCGAGTAGCCACGTCACAAACGCCTCCATCAGTCCGAGACTGTCAGCTTCACGGATAGGGATCCGGTTCCAGAGATAACACCTCACACTGACTCTATTGTCATCGACATGATTGTAGCTAATATAACAGTACGGCGGGTCTTCATGGACAATGGTGCCGCAGTAAGCATTATATTTGCGGACTGTTTCGAAAGGATGGGGATTTCCCGAGACCAACTTCGACCGGCCCCCGGGCCACTACAGACTTTCACTCAGGGTGAAGTCCGGCCGGAAGGTATCATCACTCTCCCAGCGTCTTTGGGGACTTATCCGAAGATAAAAACTATCTTCGTGGACTTTTATGTGGTGAATTCTCCATCACCATATAACATGATATTGGGCCGAGATTGGCTCACCCCGGCAAAGGCCATATGCTCCACGTATCACCTCGCGCTCAAGTTTCCTACTTCGCATGGTGAAGTGGCTATCCGCGGAAGTCAAAGGGTCTCCAAGGAGTGTATGTACGTAGCACTCAAAAAGACTGCTAAGGTCCCTCCCAAACAGCAGCTTCAGGTAACATCACAGGTTCTAGAACCTCGGGACCGCACCCCATTGGGGGATGCCACTGCTCAAATCTCGCTAGATCCGTCTAAGCCGGAGCAGACAGTAACAGTAGGGGCCGTGGACGTGCCATGGCTACATCAGGCCATTATTCAAACCCTGTGAGAATATTTCGATGTTTTTGCATGGTCTCCTCTGGATATGCCCGGAGTCTCTCCCGAGGTGATTACTCATAAGCTGAATATCGACCCTCGCGTCAAGCCAATCCAACAGAAGCAAAGGAAATTCGCTCCGGAGCGAAACGAAGCTATTCGAGTTGAGGTGAAACAACTCCTAGATGCGGACATCTTGTTCGAGGTATTCTACCCCTCCTGGTTGTCCAATCCAGTAATGGTAACAAAGAGCAGTGGGGCATGGCGGATGTGTGTTGATTTTTCCGATCTCAATAAGCACTGTCCGAAGGACTGCTATCCTCTGCCCTCCATCGATCAAAAGGCCGAAGCCATTACGGGATACATGGCACTTTGTTTCTTAGATCTGTACAAAGGCTATCATCAGATCTTTATGGATCCACAAGATGCTATCAAAACGGCGTTTATCACTGCCTTTGGGTGCTACGCTTTCAAGAAACTGCCCTTCGGGCTCAAGAATGCTGGAGCCACCTATCAGCGTCTAATGGACTTTGTCTTCCACGACCAGATAGGTCGCAATGTTGAGGTTTACGTCGATGACTTGGTCATCAAAAGCTCCTCCCATCCTTCATGTGTGCAGGATATCGCCGAAACATTGCGCACCCTGCGGCGCTATAACTTGCGACTCAATCCAGCAAAATGCACTTTCGGTGTTGGCTCCGGGAAGTTCCTCGGGTACATGGTTTCACAAAACGGCCTGCAGGCCAATCCGGCTAAACTCCGCGACGTATTGGACCTGCAGCCACCAAAGACATTCAGAGATGTTCAACGCCTTACAGGTGGCCTAGCGGCCTTAAACAGATTCTTATCGAAGGCAGCGGAGCGCCAGCTCCCATTTTTCAAGATCCTGAGGCAAGCAAAGTCCTTTGAGTGGACTCCAGAGTGTACCGAGGCTTTTGAAGCCTTGAAACGTCATATACAGCAGCTGCCTACTTTGTCAGTTCCTCTCCCCGGAGAGCCGCTGTACTTATATCTGGCATCCGCCGAAGAAGCTGTCAGCGCCGCTCTTGTGCGCGAAGTGGAGGGGGTTCAACATCCCGTATATTTTGCAAGCCGGGTGCTTCATGGGGCCGAGACGCGATATTCCGAGCTTGAAAAAACCGCCTTAGCCCTCGTTATGGCAGCTCGGCGTCTTCGGCCATACTTCCAGGGACGTGAAATACGAGTCTTGACCAATCACCCTATACGCCAGATCCTTGTAAAACCCGAGGTGTCTGGGCGCCTCGCCAAATGGGCAATTGAGTTGGGCGAATATGACATCCAGTTTCTCCCCCGCCGAGCAATTAAGGGTCAAGCACTTGCCGACTTCCTGGCCGAAGCCCCGGCAGACAATCATGAGTCCCCCGCAGACAAAGATACACAACACCACGTCACACTCGCTCCTGCACCCCGGAAGTGGCAATTTTTCGTGGATGGAGCATCCACGGTCCGAGGAAGTGGCGCCGGACTGCTTCTCATCGACCCCGAAGAGGTTGAGGTTAAATATGTCATCAGATTCCAATTTAAGGTGACCAACAACGAAGCTGAATACGAGGCAGTCCTCGCCGGGCTCCGGCTCGCTCAATCTCTAGGTGTTCGTCACCTAGAGCTCTTCACGGACTCCGAGATCGTGTCGAAGCAAATTCAGGGGACTTATGTCGCCAAGGAAGAAACAATGGTCAGGTATCGCGCTCTAGCACTCAAACTCATGTCAACTTTTGATACAGTTATTATCCAGAAAATCCCGCGTGCTCAAAATTCCAGGGCAGACGCACTCAGCAAGTTGGCCTCCACGGTCCAAACTAATATATCTCCGGATATCAAGGTTGAAGACCTCTCCCATCCAGCAATCCATGAGGCTACAGTTTCAGTACTGACCGACAGTGATCCGAACTGGATGACTCCGATCATTCAGTATCTCCAAGATGGGATTCTGCCCACTGACAAGCTACGAGCTCGGCAAGTTGTGCTCAAAGCCCCCAAATACTCCCTTCATAATGGAGTTCTATATCGACAATCGTACCTACAACCGAATCTTCGGTGCCTCGCCCCTGCCGAGGCTGTTCAAGTTCTGCGGGAGGTTCATGAAGGGGCCTGTGCAAGCCATATCGGTTCCCGGACTTTAGCAAAAAAAGTTCTCCGCTGGGGATACTATTGGCCTACCTTGTTCAACGATGCTCACGACTTAGTGACTAGATGCAGCAAGTGTCAGCTACACTCCAGGGTGAAGCATTTGCCACAGACCGAGCTCACCGGAATCCAAGGTGCATGGCCGTTCATCCAATGGGGCATTGATATTGTTGGGCCTTTCCCTGTTGCTCCGGGAGGGTTGAAATTCCTGGTCGTCGCCGTAGACTACTTCACTAAGTGGGTCGAAGCCGAACCACTTACGGCTATCACCGGACAGAATATTTTAAAGTTTGTGTGGCGCAATATTGTTTGTCGCTTTGGCATCCCGAGCACTATCATCTCGGACAACGGTAAACAGTTTGCCAACGATCCATTCCGCTCATGGTGTGAAGAACTCCACATCAAACAGATTTTCACTTCGGTGGCTCACCCTCAAGCAAACGGGCAGGTTGAGGTCACCAACCGGACCCTTCTCACGGGAATAAAAAAGCGCCTGGATAATGCCAAAGGTCTCTGGGCTGAGAACCTTCCACAAGTCTTATGGGCTATTCGTACAACGCCGCACACCTCCACCGGGGAGACTCCTTACAGCCTTAATTACGGCTCCGAAGCCGTTATCCCCGCTGAAATCAGTGTGCCGAGTCCTCGCCTCCTCACATTAGTTCCGGGCGATAATGACGAGGCTCTTCGCGCAAATCTGGATGAGCTCGAGAATCGCCGGGAACAATCGTTCATTCAGCAGGCGAAGTACAAACAGCGAGCTGCCCAGTATTACAACCTACGGGTTCGAGGTACACAGTTCAATGTCGGGGATTTAGTCCTTCGGCTCAACTCGGCCAGCAAAGCTGCCCCTGAGGGCAAACTACATGCTTCTTGGGAAGGCCCTTACCGAGCGTTGCTGTACATGACTCTGGATCCTATCAGCTTGAACATATCAACGGGACCCCGATCCCCCGAAGTTGGCACGTCACAAATTTGAGGCGATTCTATCTGTGAGGGCCACATCGCAAGTACTATCTTTCCTTTAATTCCCTTTACAGTTGTTATTTCACTTTGTACTTTTGAGTTAGCTCCGGCATTTATCATTGAATAAAATTTCTTGCTTGCGTAACTTACTGTGTTAATTCTTTACGTTACGGGGACGCCCTAACACTATCGTACTATCATTATTAGTCTCCGGACAATCAAACCTCTCTCTATCGGTCCGTCCGAGGAGGTTTGCAATTTAGTCCCCGGACTCACATCACTTTCTCGTCTGTTTAACCGGAGAAACGCTTACTCCCGCCTGATCCGTCTGGGGAGGAATTTCACTCCCGCCTGATCCGTCCGGGGAGTTTTAACTCCCGCCTGATCCGTCCAGGGAGATAGGATTTATCCAAACCGTGTTCCCGAACACCTACTTAAAACAGTTAACAAATTTTCTATCACGTTCCCGAACACCCGATTAAAGTGATTTGTAACAAGTTATCTTCGTTACTCCAGTTTGTACACGTTACAACAGTTTTATTATCAACTTCTGAATATTCAAATCAAATGGTTTTTTACATAAGACTCCAAAAGGAAAAAAAAAAAAAAAAACAACAACAAGGCAACAAACAAAAGCTACTGTCTATGGCCCCCGAGCCAATATTGCGCGCTCCGGCGCTGGGACCCGCTCCTCGGTCTGTGTTGGGTCCTCCGGGATCTTGAAGATCCTTGACCTCGGGCTCCGGCTCTGTTACCCTCTCGGGCTCTGGCTCGGTCATCCCTTCGAGGTTCCCCTCGCCGAGGACTTTCTCTAGGTGCTGGCCTAGGAGCTTCATCTCTGGTCCGCGCTCGACTAGTTTGTTGTGACGCAGACCTCGGGGTTTGAGCCCATTGCTCGGGATCCCACTCCTCCGGGGCCATCACCTCAATCTCATGAGCCAGCTCATCGACTACCTCTTCGGCAATCGTCACGGGCTCCTCTTCGGTTCTAGTCACCGGAGCTGGCTCTCGGATGACTATGCCCTTGCTCTGCTCAGAAGGCTTCTTCTTGCCTTTGGTCTTCTTGTCCTTCCGAGGAGCTTTCTGTGTACTTCGGTCCTGGCTTGTGCTAGCAATGAACTCTTCAGCAGAAGGCCTCCGCCTGATTCGTCCCTTCAGCCCTTCATACATACTAAGCAGCAGTTCCAGGACTTCTCTTTTCCTCACGAGCTCCGCGGACTCTACCGAGCTCCTCGACATCAATGCCGCGATGTCACTCTGGATTTCAACAGTCCGCTCTTCTACTTCTTCAAAAGTTAGAAGACCGAACTCGGACAGAATCCGCTCGTACTCCTTGTGATGAACGCGGACGCGGCTCATCTCGGCAGCTGTGGTTCGATACTGCATCTCGAAGTCTTTGGCTCTTTCATTGGCCTCAACCACCTTTCTTTCCGCCGCGGCTATCTGCTTCTTCAACTTAGGCACTACGTGCATTTCCAGATGATTCTTCTCTCCGCGGAACCACTCGAGTGATTCCATTAACTTCTTTATTGTCTCGTGCAGCTCCGCGGTGTTCTAGACAGATGATAAGAGTCAAACAGATCGATTACTCTCAAACATATAAGAGTTGAATACAGTTCGGCAACAAACATAATGGATCACGTAAATCAACAGATGGCAAGAGTCCAAGAAGAGGGAATTGTATTTCAAATTGCAAAAGTACAATTGTTCAATTACATCATCCCTAACGTTTCTACAAATTTACAAGTTTCAATTTGCGGGGATCTACTGACCTCCCGCTCTATTGCCTCAGTCTCTTCGGGCAACTCTTCTTGCTGGCCCTCAGACACTTCAGCATTTCCCTCTTCGGCTGCTACGACGGCCTCGGTTTCAGCAGGGACTTCGGCTTCCATCGGTGGGAGGGGCTCGGTGTTTTGGGGGGCTGGGACCAGTTCACCCCTGCAGAAGGCCAAGAATTCAGCGTCCTGGTCCACTTCGCAGCTCGCAACTTCTGCGGCAGTTAGGAGCTGTCTCTTCTCCCCGAGCGCGTTCACCAAGGGCCACTCCGGCAGTTCCGCTAGAGAGGCGTAATAGGCCTTTTCCACCTCGGCCGCTGCCTCAGGGTCATACCCGAATTCTGGACGAGTAATGTCCACCTCCGGGTACGCCTCCTTCACCTCCTCCAGCACCATGGCTCGGGTGGCTTTATCCCCTATTGCCACGAACTTCGTCTGAAAGTCGAGGAAGGTCGTGGTCTTGAACAGCTTATCAGCGAAGGCCCTCAGCAAAGCCCCCTGCCCTCCAACCACGGCTGCTTCCCTCGCCTCCATCTCCGCTCGCAGC
The DNA here is from genome assembly GCA_958295605.1 of Ajuga chamaepitys. Lineage (NCBI taxonomy): Eukaryota > Viridiplantae > Streptophyta > Magnoliopsida > Lamiales > Lamiaceae > Ajuga > Ajuga chamaepitys. Next base: position 13,289,743 of record OY282498.1, read on the forward strand.
TGCATCAGCTCACCTCGGAGGCCATGATTTTCCGTCTCCACACTGCGCAGACGCGCGATCTCGGACTCAACCAAGGCAGCCCTCTTGCGTGCCTGGGTCAAGTCATACGTCAGTTTGTCATTTCGCGCGCGAAGGTCCCGCGCCGTCGCGGCTAGCCCCTCCTTGGCCTCCACTTCACTCTTCAGGGCGACCTCTATAATCCCCCTGGCCAGCCGAAGAATCTTCTCGGCATCCGTGCCGTCAAACCCCAGCATACTGGGGATCGCCTGCTCTCCCTGGATAAGTTAAACACAACGTGGCACATGGATTAGACCTCGTTTATACACCTCGCGTAAGTTCAAGTAATGAGCAGCGTTTTTGAATGTTACCTGCGAGCTCTCTCCCGTCCGGGGCCTCTTGGATGGGGCCTGCGGCGTCCCAGTAGGCTCCGGCCTCTTCTTTGACAACGCCGGAGACCCCGCCGGCGTCACTCTTTCCTCCGACCCCGTCGACGGACGAGCACCGGTTGGTATTTTCCCCCGGGAAGATACTTCCGCGGCTTTCCCCTTCTTCTTGGCCGCTTCAGTCTTGGCAGGGCTCCCCGATGCTGGTTGCTTTCCGAAGCGTCCCACTGCATATATATCAATGGTTAATTCTGCGCAAAACAGTAAACTTAAATAACAGGACACAAGAACTCCTACCCTCTTCGGCATCTCCGTTTCCTGAATAATATGGGCTAAGCCCAGCCTTCTCCAGTTCCTCCTCGGAACAGAGGGTTTGGAAAGTCCCCACTTGTCGGAACGTGTGCTTCACCTCGGCCCCCGGGCTCTCCACGGGGGCAGTATCCAGCACCTCGTCACTCCTCCACTTCGGAAGAGCTATCTTATTCCTAACAAAGATGAACTTCTCTTTCCAACCCTCTACTTTGCTCGGGTTTTGAACCTTGAACCCTCCTCGGGCTCGGGGGCTAAAGGAATACCACCCCTTAGACTTCCCGAAGTTCTTCAGCTGGTAGAAAAACCTAAAAAGCTCTACAGTTGGCTCTATTCCGGCCTGCTTACTAACTACAGTGAATCCTACCAACTGCCTCATCGCGTTCGGCGCTAACTGGCAGAGGGCAATGCCGTAGTATCTTAACAACTCTACGACTATGCTCCACAGCGGCAATCTCAATCCTACTCTAAGGGGGTCAATATATACGGTCATAAACCCCTGCGGTGGGCAACAGGCCCTATCCTCGGGGGAAGGAATTATGTAATCAAGGTCGAAGGGGAGATAAAATGATGGGAGTTCCCTCTCAAGTTGCCCCCGCGACATCCGTAATCCTATGGAGGATACCTCAAGATCCACCGCCGGGCATTCATAAAACGATACCATCATGGTATTACACTCTAAACCATCGACTCTGTTTATGGTTCTAATCACATCCTTCTCCGGAATGATATATGATGGGGGGGGATATCTAACGGTTTATCCGAACCTCCTACTACTTTGATCGAGGCCGAAGATGGGGCAGAAGATGAAGAAGATGAAGAAGATGAAGAGGATGACATACTTACTTGATTTGAATTCGAAAGGATGGATTTGAGAAATTTTTGATCTCTGATGAATCACAAACGCAAAGTTCCTCTTTTTCCCGCTTTCTATAACAGATGAATCACAATGGAGAAGATGAAAAGTTACTGTGCAGTTATTCCTAATATAAATGCAAAAAACCGACGGCTCTGATGCAGCCTATTCAAATTCAGTGATGAAGATTTAGGCGTGCTCTTCACGCGCTTTACAGTTACCGAGGCGCGTGGGGAACAGCTGCCTTGGAACTCGCAGAGCGTGTCACTTCACATGTCTCTCTCTTATTATGGCGCCGCCAGTCACATCACCCTCACCCTTCCTCAGGAAGATTCAAGATACACTCCGGTGTACCTTCCACTTCGGTCATGCTACCACACTCCGGTGCTCCTCCCATTTCGGCCGTACTTCTCACTCCGGTGTACCTTCCACCTTGGCCAGACTGTCATATACTTTCAACGCGTTTTACGCTTCTGGGAAATTCGATATCTCATTATAGGTCCCAAACACTTCGGCCCAACTCGGCACTGCGTCCATTGACTACTCCGCATAGTCCCAGGGACGCGGACATACTCCGTCACGCATAAACACCTCGGCCTGCCAGTGACCCCGGTCTTCCTTGCTTACGGTTCCACCCCGGTGACAACCGAAGCTCCTACCTCGCTTCGGCTGGGGGGGGGGCATCTGATAGGGATGACCCGATTACTTCGGACCGGGTTAATCCTGAGCCTACTTACCAGCTCAGCGAACACGCCAGCAAGCGCGAAGGCCCAGGCCCAACAGGCCCAGCAACACGCATTCGGTCCAGCGAATCAAATCTGTTCCGTGAATCAAGGCCCATGATCTTTTCCCAACTGCCATGCAGATTTGGTGGGCAAGATTATAGGGATTTAGTTAGGGTTTGGGTTTAGTAGTATAAATAGATGAAAAGAACTCTGAATTAGGGTTCGCACTTTGCTTTCTGTAATACGCACTGTAAACTCAACATTCGAGTAAAGGAAACACCTCGGCAATTGCCGTTTTCTCCCCGTGGACGTAGATCTCCGGATCGAACCACGTAAATTCTGTGTTTTTACATTCTGTTCCTGTTGATTACTGTTCAATTGTGTGATTACCGGATTGCGCATTATCAGCTCCCTAATTTCTCTCTCTAGAAACTATACAAATGATGAATGATACCCTAAAAACTGAAGTTGTAGGGTGTTTATACACCTTTGTGGGCTTTTTTAAGGTATTGGGCTAAAAAATCGCATAAATGAGCTAAAGCCCATCAAATTCAGGAGGTCTTGCACGGTTCGTGCAAGGGTGCACGGTGATGACCGTGCAAGACCCCAAAATTAGTAGATTTTCTGTTCTATTGCACGGGTCGTGCAATGTGGCACGGTCATGGTCGTGCAAGGCCAAAACTGCACCTGTAATCCAACTTCTAAGCCATTTTTCGAGGTCTTTAGTTCCGAATTTGGATTTTCCTCTCTCACCAAAAGTTGTAGCCCTTTGAGTTGGCTTTCCAATGCCGCTAATTTTACCTCCATTGGATATGTATATCTCAAGATATGCCCAAAATACAAAAGGTGTGTTAGTTTAGCATTCTACACTTTCGCCTCTTTCGCCCTACATTTTTGTCCCTTGCTCATTCACCCTTGTTTCTTCCACTCCTTTACATTGTTTGTACTTTTGGCCTATTTTACCTATAAAAATGCTTGAAAACGAGGTTTTTCGACAAGAGAAAGGAAATGCGAAGAATATAACAAACGGGTGCTTAGAATCTACAAATGTATGTTAAAAACACATATTCTAAGCTTGTTTTTCACCCTAAGAACCCTGTTTGTCACTTAATATGTTGAATACATTTTGCAACAAGTTTTCTAATGGATGAGAAGTTCATTTAATTGATTTTCAATGAACGAATTAATTACCTCATTCACCGATTTAATGGCGCATCACGTGTATCAAATTATTGTAAATTTATCGTCATATTCTTAATTAATCTCTTTGCTACATCTATCAAGTTACAATCCATCATTGTCAAGCCCTCATAAAAATAATGGAGTATCAATTTCTCACTGATTTAGTGTTGTGGGGAACTTGCGACCAATCCCTTAAAGCGCTCCAAGTACTCAGAAACAATTTCTTTATGCCTCTGCATTATGCCACTTATCTATTTTTGTATTTACTACTCGAGATGCTGAAAAATATCTATATATGAATAACCTTTCCATCTGAGCCCATGTGATGATAGATTCTGTCAAGTAGTACAACCAATCTTTCATCATGTTATTCAATGAAAATGGGAAAGCCCTCAACTTGATTTGTTCATTAGAAACCCCTGTAGATTTCATGCTTGAGCAAACTAAATGGAACTCTTTCAGGTTTTTATATGGGTCCTCACCTATAAACCATGAAACGAAGGCAACAAGTGAATAACATCACATGTAAGCTCAAAATTTATATTATCCTTAATCTAGGAAATGTAATGCAAATTTTTTGTTGAGTAACGACATATTTGGCAAGAACTAAGGCATTAACCAAAAAATACACAATACCAGTGATGTATTTACGAGAATCTTAAGCAAGATCCACAATCCGCATCACTGTAACCATGGAAATTCAAACTCCCAAATTTAGAATAGGATAAACCAAGGTGAAAAGTACCCTTGAGATAGCGTAGAAGATGAAGGCGACCTCCCAGTGAGCATCCCTTGCGGCTGTGACAAATTAACTTAGTTGTTGAATAACATAAGCCCGGATTGGTGACCGTGCTGTCAAGGCACGCAAAATTAAATTCCTTAACTTTCCTCTAGCTTGTAATCAGATATAACACATATAAAGACAAATGAACCAGATAACACAAATAATTTCAAACCACAATTCGAGAAATTATCACCGTAAGAATTGCAAGAAAATCATGCGAGGGTTCAAATATCGATCAAGAACCGAAATTAAAAGTCTAGCCGGATATATCGGCATTCAAAAACATAATCAAAATAGCCGACATTAAATTAAAGAAAAAAATAAACGAAACCGAACTATCCAAACGAGACAGTAATTTCTCTTTCTCCAATATTGCACCTCCAACTCTGCCCACGACCTCCGTGTTCATCTAATTCCAAAAGCGTTCCTTTTCTTCATCTTGAGTATCATTATATGAAGCCCCCATGTGGTCCTTCCTTCCTTCCAAAATCATTTTGGGCCTTGGGCCCTTTCTTTCCTTAAGATGAGACCGTCTATATATAATTATATATCTATCACAATCATCTTTATGTCTCATATTGATATTGGGCTCTTTTACCTAATGGTCTAAGAACTTCTTATGGAGTAAGTGATGGACATATGATTAAATCATAAGCTTAACGCTGTGTCACCTGGTGTCAGGGTCAACTTGGTATGTGCTCATCTTTCTTAATCCAAAAATACTCCAAATTCACTGAAATAAACAATAAAAGAGCAATCAAAATGGATCGGACCAAAAATGAGATAGGTAGAAAAATACAAAGTGCAATAACTAAAATGTTCATAAAACTACAAACTTGAAAACTAAACTAATGCATATTTTTCTACCAATCATCTAGCTTGTTCGGCATCTACAAGAAAAGTCCCTTGTTTGTTATACAGATTAAGCCCCTAGGGAAGAGGGGTGGAAACAACATGCATTGAAGCATACATGCATCCGATAGTATGTCTAAAGCACACTTCATTCGAATAAGGTGAGTTCCATGAGAACCCGAGCTAATTCGACCCCTAAAAAGTTCTTAACATACCCAAAGTCCTTGATGGTGAATTCCTTATGGAAAAATGCTTAAGCCAAAGATTCACTATGGCCAGTGATAAGGACATCGTACACATAAACAACCAGAGCCAAAAATATAATTCTTTAGTAAAGGTGAATAGGGAGTAATTATTTTGAGATTGTACAAAGCCAAAATGAAGCAACTTTGTACTCAAAATTACACTGTCTCGAAACCTTTTTAAGCCATATAAACTTCTCATCAATTTTCAAACATGTTGAGGCAACACCCTTGTGTGACCGACGCTAGATGGAGCATGTAGACATCTTATCAATATAGCCATGCAGAAAAGTATCGTTGATATCCACTTTGGAACGAGGCCACTCTCCGAGCAATCAACATTCAATCAGTGGCCTAGTTAGCAAGAGGAGAAAAACTGCCTGAGTAATCTCAATAAACTTGCTTATATCCCTTGGCAACAAGCCTGGCCTTAATCATTCGATAGAACCATCATGATTAAGCTTCACCATAATAACCTATTTGTTTCCAAATATTGTCTTATTTGGAGGTAAACCTTTGAGTTCCAGGTATGATTTTGTTCTAAAGCTTGAAGCTGCATGTTCATGGCTTGAATCCATTTTGGAAACTGTTTTGCCTCTGTGTAAGAAGTGGGTTCTGTAATGCGATCCTATTTGGCCAAAAAAAAAAGTAACATGGGATATGGTATAAATTAAGGATGATACATGGAAGGAAGGAGAAGAATCAATAAGGGGAACATAGATATCATCATAATGAAAAAATCATGGGTTGATGTTGAATTTGTGACGAAATCCTTTGAATATCTAGGCTTAGAAACCTGTTTGTTGCTCCTTTGGAGTAGTAGAGGCTCCAAAGAATTTGAAACAGCTAGGCCAAAAGTAGGCAATGAACTAGGAGTAGTATTGGTAGGAGCTACTGGAGGGGCTGAAACAGCTTCAAGGTCTTGATGTAAAGGGGCAGGGGAAAGGTAGGACCAACATCTGGGGGATAATCCTTTGCATAAGGAGACAAAGTCCAAAAATACCACAACCCTTGATACTAAAACATGGTGAGATTCCATGTATAAAGCCCATAAGATTTTTAACCAGGTGTGTAACCTATAATAACACATTTGTAAGCCCGAGGAGAAAATTTGTGTTTATGTGGTGAAACACTAGTAGCGTGAGACAAATAAACAAATGTCTTTAAGAATTCATATTCAGGAGTTTTGCCAAACATGACCTAAAATGGGGTTTTCCAATGTAAAACCAATGTAGGCAATTTATTTGTCACATAAGCAACTGTTAGAATAGATTACAGTTCTCACTGCTTAGCAAAGTGAGGTAGCTTTAGCTCTTTCCATTCTTTTCTTTGTGTAAGGCCAAAGAAAATTAGGGACTGTGATTCAACCATGAGAGCCCAAGCCACTTCCAAAAGATATATGTGTTTCCTCTCAAAACCACTCCATTTTATTGTGAGTATAAATACAGGACCTCTGATGTACTCTTCCCAAGTCAGTCCGAATGATATTGGCCTTTGGCTCAAGCTATATGCTAATCATCCTAAGAGAAGTGTTGAGAGAAGGAATGGCTTGTTTCTTAGAAGACAAGGCGCAAATCCATGTAATCATGCTGAAATCATCAACTATGGTAAAAAAATATGGAATGTTTGTAATCCTTGGTCTGTTTTATGGCCCCCAGATGTCAATATGTAGTAGTTCCAAGACTTGTGTAGAACAAATGGCACTGTATGAAAATGTAATCTAGTTTGCCTGGAATAGTGAAAAATATCATAAGATTTGTGAGATTGCATAACCATTGGTGTGCAAGCATCTTTTAAAAAAGTCAAGATGATGTAAGATGGTGGATGAAACATGACCGAGCTTGCTATGCCAAGAATCAATAACTTTCTGATAGTGTGCTAATAAACCAAAGTAACAACTGCATTTATAGTGACTTCTTTTATGCAAGATGTATAATCTGCCTAGCAATTTCTCGGTAGCAAGAACAACTCCAATATGTATACCCTGAATTTTACAACCATTTGGGAGAAAAGTAGCTTGAGCTTGTAAAGTAACAGCTAATTGAAAGACTGACAAGAGATTGTAACTTCTTTTTTAGAGCCATCAGGTAGATATATGAACCTGGAGTGAGGTACTGGAATGAGATTAGTCATCAGTCTAGCATCTGTACACATGTGCTTATTGGCACCTGTATCAAGGATACACGATCCTTCCTCTAAGCATTTGATCAATGTAAAGGCAAAAATGAGTATTTATAAGGCTAGTAAAGTCTGCCAGACGAGCATAAAATTATGTTGAACCTTCTACTGAACTTTGCTTGCTTTGAGCTGATAGTATTTTTGAAAAATCTTTCTGTACCAAGGCTTAGATATCCGGTGTAGTGATCAGATTCTTAGAAGCATCAAATGCAGAAGGGGTTTTAGACGTATTAGGAATATCAACCAAATTTATAACACCCCTAGCATCCTTTGGTTTGTATTACCAAGAGCTTGAAAACAATCAACGATCTCATGTCCGGGTTGACCACAATGATCGCATATTAGTTTAGCTTTCTCTTCCTTGGTTTTCTGAGGGGTTCCTCTACCTGTGCCAGTAATATCTCCTCGTTCTAGAGAAGGAGCACTATATGTATTCCCTCTCCCAGCAAAACCTTTGTCTTTACTTTATCCATCTTTATTGCAATAGATTCTTCTTTGTTTAGAAAAGCTATCATCTTCCCACTATCGGTTGGCTCACTTCTTAATTCGGTAGCTTTTCCTTCTTTTTTTTTTTTTTTTTTTTTTAATGTAGAAGAGGTTCTATATCCAAAGAAAGTGGTAGCCATCCTTATTCTCTTCTCCTTGATGTGACTGGTCTGTTTCCCAAGCTGGTCAATCTCTTATGAACATCCTTGAGAATTTCGAAGGTCTTCCTCTGGTGATTAAGGAGGGTTTGTCCGTACCTCTGAATGGTCTTCTAAACTTCTTTAAAGATCTGAAATCTTATTTCGCTCTCCACTAGTTTCTTCCAAGTGGGTCCAATTATATCTGTTTTCCAGAAATGTAAATCAGGTCTTATATATCTCTGATTGGCACTGGCTGGGACGTCTTCTCTAGATCTCCTTTTTAGGAAATCTTTCCTTGATGTAGGTGAAGTCGAAAAAATTAGCTAATCTTCGAAGAAATCTCTATTTTATCTTTCTAGAATTTGAAAATATTTCTTGTTGTTATTACTTGAGTTTTCACCAGAGCACCCATGTAAAGTTTTTCCTCTTGAACTTTTGGTTCGGATCCAGAATCTTTTTGTAATGTCTCCTCTGTTAGGGTAGTACATAACATGATAAATAATTTGTTGATTTCTGATGCGTTACCATTTTTATTGCGGATTCATTTTGCATGATTTTTTTTATTTTCTAAAATCAGATAATTATCTAGACTACAAAAAAAATTTCAAAAAAGAAATAAATTATGGGATACATGACTATCAGGGTGTTTGGCTAAGCCTTATTTTCAACGACTTATAAGCTGCAACATCTTATAAGTTTTCTCAAGAGCTTAATAACATGTAATTTTCCAAGAGCTTATCAGCTAATAAAGTGATTGGATAAAAGAGCTTATAAGCTTGCAACTTAATGAAGCGATATAGCTATAAATTTGGAGGACTAGTTTGAAAGCACCTATCAAACACACATTTTTATTAGAGTTAATTTCAAAAAACAACCTGTACTTTGCAGGTTTTTACACTTTACAACCTAAAGAATTTATTTTTTCCGATTGGAACCTGTATTATGCGTTTTTCTTCACTTTGCAACCTCCGACTATATTTTCCGGCATGTATAAGCCATGTGCCCAGCACATGCCAAAGAGACCAATAAGGTGCTGACATGTGGCCACCAATAAAAATTAAAAAAAAAGAAAAGAAAATAACATATAAATATAAATATATATTTCTAAAAATTCGAAAAATAAAAAGACCAAAAAATAGCATGACATATATTTTTAGAAATTCAGAAAATTTATTTTAAATTAAAAAAGTTATTTCAAAAAAATAATTTCAAAATTCTAAAATTGTATTTAACATTTTAAAAATTATGTTAAAAATTCTAAATATTCAGAAAATTAAAAGAGTAAAATTCTGAAAATTATTGTAAAAATTCTAATATAAATATATATTTCTAAAAATTTGAAAAAACAAAATCCAAAAAATAGCATGACATATATTTTAAGAAATTCAGAAAAATTACTTGAAATTAAAAAAGTTATTTCAGAAAAATAATTTAAAGATTCTAAAAATGTATTTAAAATTTTATATATTCAGAAAATTTAAAGAGTAAAATTCTGAAAATTATTGTAAAAATTCTAAGATAAATATATATTTCTAAAAATTTGAAAAATTAAAAATGCAAACAATAGCATGACATATATTTTTAAAAATTCATAAAAATTATTTGAAATTAAAAAAGTTATTTCAGACCTAAACCCTAAAATTAAAATTATTTTAAAAAATTTATTTAAGAAAAATAATTTAAAAAATATTTTTCTGAAATAAATTTTTTAATTTCAAATAATATTTCTGAATTTTTAAAAATATATGCCATGTTATTTCTTGGATTTTTAATTTTTTGAATTTTTAGAAATATATATTTATATTAGAAGTTTTACAATAATTTTCAGAATTTTACTCTTTAAATTTTCTGAATATTTAGAATTTTTAACATAATTTTTTAAATTTTAAATACATTTTTAGAATTTTTAAATTATTTTTCTGAAATAAATTTTTTAATATAAAATAAATTTTCTGATTTTTTTAAAATATATGTCTTGCTATTTTTTGGATTTTTTATTTTTCGAATTTTTAGAAATATATATTTATATTTATATGTTATTTTCTTTTTTCTTTTTTTTTTTTAATTTTTATTGGTGGCCACATGTCAGCACCTTGTTGGTCTCTTTGGCATGTGCTGGGCACATGGCCTATACATGCCGGAAAATATAGTCGAAAGTTGCAAAGTGAAGAAAAACGCATAATACAGGTTCCAATCGGAAAAAATAAATTCTTTAGGTTGCAAAGTGTAAAAACCCGTAAAGTACAGGTTGCTTTTGGAAATTAACCCTTTTTATTATTGCGGGGAGTATGTGTATTGTGTGCGTGAAGTGTGTAGTGTGAATGTAGTGTATGTGAAGTGTGTATTGTGTATGAAGTGTGTGTAGTGTGTGTAGTGTGTGTATTGTGTGTAATGTGTGTGAAGAGTGTGTAGTGTATGTAATATTGTTTGTAGTGTGTGTGAAATGTGTGTAGTGTGTGAAGTGTGTGTAGCATGTGAATTTGAGTATAAATATTAAGATCTTAGAAAATAAGTTGGACTAGAGGAACTCCAACTTTTTTTATCTTATAAGTTCCTAGAATTTAGTTTTACATCTTATAAGTTGTTTAACATCTTATTTACCAAATACATTTGTAAAGCTTATAAATTCTCTAACATCTTATAAGATGTTTGAGGAGCTTATAAGTTTATCTAAACATCCTCTAAATTGAAACTCATTGTCCTGAGTTACGGGACATATTTGAAAAATATTAACTTATGGGTCCTTTTGCGGAAGCAGGATAACTTAGTGGATGAAAAATGATTTTACCTCGAATAGTTACAAACTTAAATTTTGGATTCTCTCAATTTTTTTACTGTTAGGAAAAATATGATCACACACTCTGTGAGTGCTATATTTTTTTTTTTATCACACATAAAAATAAGGCACCTCTCTCCAAAATGAGTCATTACTGTATACTCAAAATCTGATAGGGATAACCCGATCAGCTCGGGTCGGGTTAGCACCAACCCGATCAGCTCGGGTCGGGTTAACACCAAGGCCCACTATGCCAGAGCCCGCTGATCGGCCCAGCATGCACAAGCCCAGCAAGCGCGTAAAGGCCCACTACGCGTAGACCCAGCAGGCCCAGGAACGCGCGCCGACCCAGCGAGTGGTTTGTTCCGTGAATCAAGGCCCATGATCTTTTCCCAACTGCCATGCAGATTTGGTGGGCAAGATTATAGGGATTCAGTTAGGGTTTGGGTTTAGTAGTATAAATAGATGAAAAGAACTCTGAATTAGGGTTCGCACTCTGTGTACTGAATTACTCCGTGTAAACTCAAAGAACTAGTGAAAGAAACACCTCGGCAGAGGTTATTTTGTGCCCGTGGACGTAGATCTCCGGATCGAACCACGTATATTGTGTGTTTTTACTTATTTCTTGCATTGATTTCCGCTGGGATTCTTAGTTACCGGATCACTCATTATCAATTGGCGCCGTCTGTGGGAACCAGAGATAGTTTTTTGAACGAAAAGCAATTTTTTTGGCGTCCCAGCGTATTCAAAGATCATGGTGACGACTCGTTTGAATCAAGCTCGCCGCGGGGATCAATCTGATCAAGATCCACCCGTGGATCAAGTTGTGCCGCCGAGGCAATTGCCGGCAGGGAGTACATCCAACCATCAGGGTAATCAAAACCCTCCACCCCCTCAAGACTTACAAAACCCTAATCCCGCAGCCGCTCAACTACCGGTGAACATTCAAATTACTCCAGAGCTGCTCCAGGATTTCTTACAAGAGCACGCACATGTCCTTCAAGATTGGGCAGTTAATCGCTTACGTCCCGCGGGGCCCGCCGCGGGGCTTGCCGGCCATAATGTTAATCCCGTGGTGCCTCCACCACTCTCGCGTGATCAACAGGACCCGGGGCACCGCGGGCGTCATGATCGACGACGGGAACGACCTGGTTCTTCCGAGGACCATGGGAATTCTAATGAATTGCGACCTCGCAATGAGGAACCTACTGATGCGGATCGTCGCCGTCCACTTAATGCGGCTAAGAGAGTTCGCTATGCAAATCCTCATGCTCTGGATCTTCAAGAGTATGAGCGAGTTCAACGCAACGTTGAACTGGATAGAATCCTGGGCCTTGATGCCAATGGAGAGATCATCACACCGTTCTCCCAGGAAATCATTGCCACTTCCCTTCCCGAAGGGTTTAAACGGCCAGCCATACCACCTTACAATGGCACAGGAGATCCGGCCAATTTTCTTGGAGCTTTTAGGCACAGCATGCTTAGCCATGATAGCATCACATCCCTCCAGTATTGCAAGATTTTCCCCGAGTACTTACAGGATGAAGCTCGGGTTTGGTTTGATTCTCTCCCACGTGACAGCGTATCCTCCTTCAGAGAACTCGCCGAGCACTTTTGGGCACGGTTCGAAGCACGGGCGAAGCCCATGGCCACCCTGGCCGACGTCATGAATATGGAACAGCGGGACGGTGAAACCGTTACCCAATTTCTGGACCGTTTCACAGCGGTAAGCCTCAAGGTGGGAAATTGCCCCGACGATGTGGCCATCAACGCTTTTATGAATGGACTCCGCCCCGGAGCACTCCACACCGAGTTAGCTCGAAACACTCCGGTCACAACTCGAGCACTGTTCAAAACAGTGTGCAAATTTGCTAAGGCCGAGGAGCAGACTCGCCAGAAACGCGAGAAACACGCTAGCAAGCGGCAATCCGACAAGGCTCAAGCGGGCCTAGTGCTCGACCTAGTGCATTTTCTCACCTGACACCGAGGCGTTCAGAATCCCGAAGTGAAATTCCACAATTGACTCCATTGACGAAGTCACGAGCTGAAATCCTATCTATCCACAAGAACGATCTGCGACCTTGCCCGCGGATGACCGCGCCACCTGAAAAGAGGAACCGTGGAAAGTGGTGCGCATACCACCGAGATCATGGACATGAGACAGAGGAGTGCCGAGAACTCGGCAAGGAGATTGAAGAATGCCTCAAGAAGGGTCTCTTGCGGCAATACGTTGCTCGAACTAGTGACCAACCTCGGGCAAACCACAATGGGGGTTCGTCTCATAACCGCGGAGGTTACCATGACCGGGACACTCAACAAAATCGGCCACCGTGGCAGAATAACCGGCAGGGGCCCAATAACTACGCACGACAAGATTCTGTCAATCGCCAGCAACCACGTCTTCCACCACCACCTCCTCCTCCGGGGGGACCCGGGGACAACGCACCCCCTCACGTGATAAACGTGATATATGGAGCCCTACCCACCGGGGCTTCACGACATGCATTAAAGGCAGAAGCTCGACGTCCTCCTCCCGAGGAGCCACGTCATAAACGCCTCCATCAGTCCGAGACTGTTAGCTTCACGAATAGGGACCCCGTTCCGGAGATAACACCTCACACGGACGCTATTGTCATCGACATGACTGTAGCTAACATAACGGTAAGGCGGGTCTTCGTGGATAATGGGGCCGCGGTGAGTGTTATATTTGCCGATTGTTTCCAAAGAATGGGGATTTCTCGAGATCAACTTCGGCCGGTCCCCGGGCCACTACAAACTTTCACCCAGGGTGAAGTCCAGCCAGAAGGTATTATCACTCTCCCAGCGTCTTTGGGGACTTATCCAAGGATAAAAACAATCTTCGTGGATTTCTATGTGGTGAATTCCCCATCACCATATAACATGATATTGGGCCGGGACTGGCTCACCCCAGCAAAAGCCATATGCTCCACGTATCACCTCGCGCTAAAGTTTCCCACTCCGCATGGTGAAGTGGCCATCCGCGGGAGTCAGCGTGTTTCAAAAGAGTGCATGTATGTGGCTCTCAAAAAGACTGCCAAGGTTCCGCCCAAACAGCAGCTTCAAGTGGCATCATCGGTTCTGGTACCTCAGGAATGTACTTCGTTAGGAGATGCCACTGCACAAATCCCGCTAGACCCGTCTAAGCCGGAGCAGACAGTAACAGTGGGGGCCGTGGATGTGCCATGGCTACATCAGGCCATTATTCAGACCCTGCGAGAATATTCCGATGTTTTTGCATGGTCTCCTCTGGATATGCCCGGGGTCTCTCCCGAGGTGATTACTCATAAGCTGAACATAGATCCTAGCGTAAAGCCAATCCAACAGAAGCAGAGGAAATACGCTCCAGAGCGAAATGAAGCCATTCGAGTTGAGGTGAAACAACTCCTGGATGCGGACATCTTGTTCGAGGTATTCTACCCCTCTTGGTTATCCAATCCGGTAATGGTAACAAAAACCAGTGGGGCATGGCGGATGTGTGTTGATTTTTCCGATCTCAATAAGCACTGTCCGAAAGACTGCTATCCTCTGCCCTCCATCGACCAAAAGGCTGAAGCCATTACGGGGTACGTGGCACTTTGTTTCTTAGATCTGTACAAGGGCTACCACCAGATTTTTATGGACCCACAGGATGCCCTCAAAACGGCGTTTATCACTGCCTTTGGGTGCTTCGCTTTTAAGAAACTGCCCTTCGGGCTTAAGAATGCTGGAGCCACCTATCAGCGTCTAATGGACTTCGTCTTCCACGACCAGATAGGTCGTAATGTTGAGGTTTACGTCGATGACTTGGTCATCAAAAGCTCCTCCCATCCTTCATGTGTGCAGGACATTACCGAAACATTGCGCACCCTGCGGCGCTATAACTTGCGACTCAATCCAGCAAAATGCACCTTCGGTGTTGGCTCCGGGAAGTTTCTCGGGTACATGGTTTCACAAAACGGCCTGCAGGCCAATCCGGCTAAACTCCGTGATGTATTAAATCTGCAGCCACCAAAAACGTTCAGGGATGTTCAACGCCTCACAGGTGGTTTGGCGGCCTTAAACAGATTCTTATCGAAAGCAGCAGAGCGCCAGCTCCCATTTTTTAGAATCCTGAGACAAGCGAAGTCCTTTGAGTGGACTCCGGAGTGCACCGAGGCCTTCGAGGCCTTGAAACGTCATATACAGCAGCTACCTACCTTGTCAGTTCCTCTCCCCGGAGAGCCGCTGTACTTATATCTGGCTTCCGCCGAGGAGGCTGTTAGCGCCGCTCTTGTGCGAGAAGTGGAGGGGGTTCAACATCCCGTGTATTTTGCAAGCCGGGTGCTTCATGGAGCTGAGACGCGATATTCCGTACTAGAAAAAACCGCCTTGGCCCTTGTTATGGCAGCTCGGCGTCTTCGGCCATACTTCCAAGGACGTGAAATACGCGTCTTGACTAATCACCCTATACGCCAGATCCTTGTAAAACCCGAGGTGTCTGGGCGCCTCGCCAAATGGGCCATTGAGTTGGGCGAATATGACATCCAGTTCCTCCCCCGCCGAGCAATTAAGGGTCAAGCACTCGCCGACTTCCTGGCCGAAGCCCCGGGAGACAATTCCGAGTCCCCCGGGGACGGTGTTACACATCACCATGCTAACCTCGCCCCTTCATCCCGAAAGTGGCAACTTTTCGTGGATGGAGCATCCGCGGTCCGAGGAAGTGGTGCCGGACTGCTTCTCATCGACCCCGAGGGGGTGGAAGTTAAATATGTCATCCGGTTCAAGTTCAAGGTAACTAACAATGAAGCGGAGTACGAGGCAGTTCTTGCCGGGCTCAGGCTCGCCCAATCCTTGGACGTTCGTCATCTTGAGCTCTTCACTGACTCCGAGGTCGTATCTAGACAGATCCAGGGGGCTTATGTCGCCAAGGATGAAACAATGGTCAGGTATCGTGCTTTAACACTAAAGCTTATCTCCACTTTTGATGCAGTTGTAGTACAGAAAATACCCCGAGCTCAAACCACAAGAGCAGATGCGCTCAGCAAATTGGCCTCCGCGGTCCAGATTAATATATCTCCGGATATTATGGTTGAAGATTTGTTTCATCCAGCAATTCATGAGGCCACAGTTTCGGTACTGAGCTACAGCGATCCGAACTGGATGACACCTATCATCCAGTATCTCCGAGATGGAGTTCTGCCTACTGATAAGCTACAAGCTCGGCGAGTTGTTCTCAAAGCTCCCAAGTATTCCTTTCAGGGTAGAATTTTATATCGACGGTCGTACTTACAACCGAACCTCCGGTGTCTTGCTCCTGCCGAAGCTACCCAAGTTCTGCGGGAGGTTCATGAGGGGGCCTGTGCTAGTCATATCGGTTCCCGGACATTAGCCAAGAAAGTTCTCCGCTGGGGATACTATTGGCCAACCCTGTTCAACGATGCTCACGACCTAGTGACTAGATGTAGCAAGTGTCAGCTACACTCCCGGGTAAAGCATTTGCCACAGACCGAGCTCACCGGAATCCAAGGTGCATGGCCGTTTATTCAATGGGGCATCGACATTGTTGGCCCATTCCCCGTTGCTCCGGGAGGGTTGAAGTTCCTTGTTGTTGCCGTGGACTATTTCACCAAGTGGGTCGAAGCCGAACCACTTACAGCCATTACTGGACAGAATATCTTGAAATTCGTGTGGCGCAATATTATTTGTCGCTTCGGCATCCCGAGCACTATCATCTCGGACAACGGTAAACAGTTTGCCAACAATCCATTCCGATCATGGTGTGAAGAACTGCACATCAAACAAATTTTCACTTCGGTGGCTCACCCTCAAGCCAACTGGCAGGTTGAGGTCACCAATCGGACACTTCTCACAGGAATAAAGAAGCGCTTGGATAACGCCAAAGGTCTCTGGGCTGAAAACCTTCCACAAGTCCTATGGGCTTATCGCACAACACCGCATACATCTACCGGGGAGACTCCTTATAGCCTTACCTACGGTTCTGAAGCCGTTATACCCGCTGAAATCAGTGTGCCGAGTCCTCGCATCCTTACCTTAGTGCCCGAGAATAATGACGAGGCTATCCGGGCAAATTTGGATGAGCTTGAAAGTCGTCGTGAACAATCATTCATTCAGCAGGCTAGATGCAAACAACGAGCAGCCCGGTATCATAACCTCCGGGTCCGAGGCACCCAGTTCAATATTGGGGACTTAGTTCTTCGGCTCAACTCGGCCAGCAAAGCTGCTCCCGAGGGAAAATTACACGCTTCTTGGGAAGGTCCCTACCGGGTTGTTGCTGCGCATGACTCCGGATCTTATCAACTTGAACATCTCAACGGGACCCCGATTCCCCGAAGCTGGCACGTCACCAATTTGAGGCGTTTCTATCTGTGATAGCCACATCTCAAGTACTATCTTATCTTTCATTTCTTTTATAGTTGTTTACCATCTTTGTACTTTTGAATTTGCTCCGGCACTTATCATTGAATAAAAATTCTTTGCTTACATAACTCGTTGTGTTATCCTTTACGTTACGGGGACGCCCTAACGATTATCATATTATCATTGTTAGTCTCCGGACCTTTACAACTATCCCTCGGTCCGCCCGAGGAGATTCACATTTAGTCTCCGGACTCATGTCACCTTTTCGTCTGTCTAACCGGAGAAGTGTTTTCTCCCGCCTGATCCGTCCGGGGAGACGTTACTCCCGCCAGATCCATCCGGGGAGTAAATTTATCCATGCTGTGTTTCCGAACACTAAATTGAAATAGTTAACAATTGAAACAGTTAATAGTTCTTACTGTGTTCCCGAACACCCGATTAAAGTTATTAATAACTTGTTGGTTTCTTTAAACTCGTATATAAACACTATAACAGTTTTATTATTTCCAAAATAATACAACATCAAGCAGTTTTTCCTAAATAATACAACAAAAATCTTGCTAAAGATTAACTACGTTATTATCTATTTTTTTCCGGAGCCTTCTCCGAGCCAATACGCGAAACCGCGTCGTCTTGTCTCTGATTGAGAATGTCCCGTCCTCCGGGATGGCTCTTGCACGTTCCGACGATGCCCGGCTTCACTTCGGCTCTGACGACGACCCATCGTTTGGGGACCCTGGTCACCTACAGCGGGCTCGGTTCTTGTTCTTGGCCCTGACATGCTGGCCCATTCTGCATGGCCCCATTCTAGTGGCGCCAACGGATCCATCACCTCGGGGGTTTTCTCTGTACCTTCCCTCGTCTTGTGCCGAGTAGGATCTGATGATCTCTGCGGAGTTGAGCTTCTCCTCCTTTCTCTTTCCCGAGTGTTCGCCCATTCTACAGCATCCCACTCCTCGGCAGGCATTTCGTCGATCTCCTTGGCCAATGCCACAACTATGGCTCCACTGGCCTCTGGCTCCTCCGCGTGAGTTCTTTCTGGTTCTTGAGGTATTTTTGGTATTGCCTCAGGTGTGATACTAGTTTCCCCAACGTCAGCAGTTTGATCAAGCTTGGTTTTCTTGCCCCGACGTCCTTTCTTGCGGCTGGGCTCTGGTTCACCCTGCTCTGCAATATTCAGAGCTTCATTCCGAGCCTTGACTTTCTTCTCAAGCTCTACCAGAAATCCTAGCACCAGTCGGCCCCTTATGATCTCAGGATCATTCGCATCACCTCGCTCACTCCGCTGTTGGATGTCTTCTCGAACCTCGGCTCTCCGGGCTTGAACATCTTTCACTGATAGTCGTCCGCTGTCCACGAGAAGATGCTCACATTCTTGCTGGTTGATACGAAGTTGTTCTAGTTCAAGATCTTTTACAACACAGTGTGCTTTGTACTGCTTCGTTTGTTGTGCGGACTCTTTCCATGCGTTCTCTACCTTGGCATATCTTTTTTCCATTAAGGATAAATTCCTTGATAGTCGGGGGACTTCATGCAGCATCAACATATCTCGCTCTTTCTGCAGCCAAACTATTGATGAGTTGAGCTGCTTTATTACTTCATACGGGTTTCCAATGTTTTCCTGGCAAAGGAGGCACCTCGGGTTTTTCAGACTTTGATAATATACATACATTGCGTGAATAAGAGAGAAACAGCATTTACTATTCATATAAACGAAGATTTTCCATTACAAGAGGAGACAGCTTGGGTTTTTTCATTACAAAACAAATGTTTACAAGGGCATCCTTTTTAC
The DNA here is from genome assembly GCA_958295605.1 of Ajuga chamaepitys. NCBI lineage: Eukaryota > Viridiplantae > Streptophyta > Magnoliopsida > Lamiales > Lamiaceae > Ajuga > Ajuga chamaepitys. The sequence goes on from OY282498.1 coordinate 13,308,805, forward strand.
ATGCTAGTCTATTCTACAGTCCGCTCATGAGTTGGGAGGTCACTGACCTCTCCGGGGGTAGGGTCGGCTTCTTTCCCTCCCGGGGCCTCCACGACATCACTTGTACCCTCAGCTGCCTTGCTGGGGCCTTCGATCATAGCGGGGGGAGTAGCAATCACCTCTGGGCGGGGAATGGGAGCTCGGTTCCTTAGCTCCCGAACATAGAAACCGTTGCGGAAGCCCAGAAAGTCCTTATCCTGGTCCTCGTTGCACCGTTTTATGATGTCGGGAGTGAGGATTGTGTTCTTCTTCGCCAGGGCATCGATCAGGGGCCACTTCGGAGCCTTCGTCAACGCATCAAAATACGCGCCATCTTCGTTCCCGACTGCGTCGTAATTATACCCGAAGCTCTCATCGTAAACATTGACCTCCGGGTACTTGTCATGAACGGCTTCCAACAGCTCACTTCGGGTGGCCGTATCACCCACAGCCACGAACGTGCTGAGAAACTGCAGGAATGTCTCGGTTTGCATCAGCTTCTCGGCAAACGTTTCCAGCACAGCTCCTTGACCTACGATGGCCTTGTTCAGCTCTTCCTTGGCTGCAATGAGGTCGCCTCTCATAATGGCAACCTCGACGGCCTGTTCGCGTAATCTGGCCGCCTCTCTCTCAGCAACTGCTGCTCTGTCCCGAGCTGCTTTGACGCTTCTCTGAGCCTCCGCGAAGTCAGCTCTTAATTTAGCCACCTCGGCCTCTAGTTCAGCTATTCTCCCTTGCGCGGATTCCTTCTCCAGCCTACCCACCAGCCCGCGAATAGGCTCCAACAGCTTCTCAAGTTCGGCTCCAGCGGCCGATATCTCTACTCCTTGCCCCTGAATTGACTTACTCTTATGATGGGTCTGTATAGGGAATAACAAAGTTATTTACGATGATACCTCGTGAGCCGGGGTCATGTGCAGTTTTTTGGCAGGCGGTGGTGTTGTCGGGGAAGTGACCCTTCTTTTGGTGCTCGGGGTCAACCCAGAGAGGGGAATGGTGTCTTCAGGGTCCGCCCTGTGGCTGCCCCCAGCTGTTGTTCTCTGCAGCTCCGGAGTTTTTGAGCTATCACCTCGGCCCCCCGAGCTGGCTTCGGTGCTTTTCTTGGCAGCGCTCTTGAACTTGCCCACTACACATGACAAACACACATTCAAGGGATTGACATTGTTATATTATATGCAACTTATGAAGGAATAAAAGCCCTACCCTCTACTTCTGCCCGGGTTTTTGTTCTCTCCCCCTCAGACATGCTCGGTGTCCGATCAGAATCAGTCCCGGTAGGGGTGCCGCTCTCTTGGGAATCCGAGGTCCCACCGGCCCACTTGGAATAGTACAGACTCATCCCAGCTTCGTCCAGTACTTCCTCCGGGAATCTGGACTCCAGTACACCGACCTTTTTCAGAACACTCGCACCCTTGGGTTCTCCTCCCGGGGCACTATCCACCACCTCTAATCTTTGCCATTTGGGTAATATGGCTTTTTGCCTGACATATATAAATCTCCCTCTCCACCCTTCGATTTTACTTGGGTTCTTAACCTTAAACTTCTTGCCCGGCCTAGGGTTAAGGTAATACCATCCCTTATTTCTCCCCATCGTCTTCAGTTGGAAGAAATGCCTAAATAAGCTGATACTGGGCACTAATCCTCCCTTACTGCACTCAACCAAAAAGCCCACCACCTGCCTTACAGCATTAGGCCCTAATTGCCCCAGCGCTATTCCATAATAATCCAATAATTTTACCAAAAACTCCCATAGGGGAAACCTCAAACCTACGGCGAGTTGATCTATATACACGGATATGAATCCTCGGGGAGGACAACAGGCCTTGTCATTACCCTCGGGAATGATGAATTCCAGATCAAAGGGTAAGAAGAAGTTCGGCACCCATCGCTTAATCTGCTTTTCAGTTACTGTGGGTCTTACCCCGGCTACCTCGAATCCTTCTATTTCCTCCTCACACCGGGGGAAATACACTGCTTCTACTCTTACTTCACTAAGGTCACCGCGATGGACCAGTCTACTTTCGCTGTCTACGGGATAGATCACCCGAATGGAAGGGGCTCTAACGGGCACTCCCTCTGCGATAACCTCTCCTACCTTAGATGAAGATGAAGATGAAGATGAGTTAGACATACTTACTTGGTTTGAATTCGAAAGGGTTGATTTGGGGTGTTTTTGGTCTGAGACGAATCGCGAATGCAGATTTCCTCTTTTTCCCGCTCCTAAACTGATGTATCACAATGGAGAAGATGAAAAGTTACTGTGCAGTTATTCCCAATATAAATGCAAAAAACCGACGGCTCTGATGCAGCCTATTCAAATTCAGTGATGGAGATTCATGCGTGTTCTTCACGCGCTTTACAGTTACCGAGGCGCGTGGGGAACAGCTTTCTTGGGACTCGCAGAGCGTGTCACTTCACATCCCTCTCTCTCATAATGGCGCCGCCAATCACATCAGAATCACCCTTCTTCAGGAAGATTCACACTACACCCCGGTGTACCCTCCACCTCGGTTAAATTACTACACTCCGGTGTCCTTCCCATTTTGGCCAGGATAATCACCCCGGTGTACCCTCCACCTCGGCCACGTTGTCACGTCGCGTTTTTCGCTTCTGAGAAGTTCGGTGTCTCACTATATGCCCCGTACACCTCGACCTAGCGCGGCACGGCGTCCGCCAATCACTCCGCAGAGTCCCGGGGACGCGGATAAACTCGGTCCTTTGTAGACACTTTGGCCCGCCAGCGACCCCGGTCCTTCTTACTTACGGTTCCACCCCGGTGACAACCGAAGCTCCTACCTCGCTCCGGCTGGGGAGGGGGCATCTGATAGGGATAACCCGATCAGCTCGGGTCGGGTTAGCACCAACCCGATCAGCTCGGGTCGGGTTAACACCAAGGCTCACTATGCCAGAGCCCGCTAATCGGCCCAGCATGCACAAGCCCAGCAAGCGCGTAAAGGCCCACTACGCGTAGACCCAGCAGGCCCAGGAACGCGCGCCGACCCAGCGAGTGGTTTGTTCCGTGAATCAAGGCCCATGATCTTTTCCCAACTGCCATGCAGATTTGGTGGGCAAAATTATAGGGATTCAGTTAGGGTTGTGATTTAGGAGTATAAATAGGTGAAAAGAACTCTGAATTAGGGTTCGCACTCTGTGTACTGAATTACTCCGTGTAAACTCAAAGAACTAGTGAAAGAAACACCTCGGCAGAGGTTATTTTGTGCCCGTGGACGTAGATCTCCGGATCGAACCACGTATATTGTGTGTTTTTACTTATTTCTTGCATTGATTTCCGCTGGGATTCTTAGTTACCGGATCGCTCATTATCAATTCAAAATCCAAATCTCAACTTCTTCCACATATACATTATATTTATGTTGATAACACGGTGTGTGTATGAACTTGTAACCTCTCGAAAATATCTTATAAAATGTGATTATAAGCTTTTTCATAGTGTTCGGTAATATTTTTAAAACAACATTTTATTTCACCTCAAAGTAACATGTCAAGAACTTATAAGTTGTTAACAAAATTAATGAAAATTCAACTTATTTCTTCAATAACATCTTATTTTAATTTACTACTTCAGAGGCAATTGTTCATTTTAATTACAGAAGTGTTAAAACTAACATTTTATAAGTTTTATCATCTTATTATAATCAAACATTTTAACAACTTATTTTTAAATAAAATTTACATTTAATAACAATGTTAGAGGTTGTACGATGTGGTAAATAAGCTTTGTAATTAAACACCTACTAATTCAAGAGTGCAACTTCATAATTATCTGAATTTCCTTTATGGAGAAACATAACAACAACACACTCAAATCTCTCCAAAAAGAAAAGAAAAAGGAAAAAATTAAAGAGAAAAGAAAAAGGAGAAAACAACAACCACACACACTGCAAAGCCCACATACAAACCCTAACCTAGTTTTACCACAACAGCGTGATTCCGGGCATATATATTTTTACTAAACTAAGAAATCAAGACTTATCTCCGAACAGGTAGCCCAGTGATGACTCTCCACCTGGTGCTGACGTAACCTTCGTCGATGGACGATCCTGTAATACAAAATTTACTTTTAAATAAAAAGATAATCTATAAGCTTCAAAAAATCACACGACTTCAAAATAAATTTGTGAATGTACTTACAGTAATGAAGTTTCCAGAATTTTGTCCCTGGACCCTATGATAATTGTTGGATAGCTTTGTCTTGTCTAGAGAAGGGAGAGGACTTTCCCGTGGCTTGTCGTCGTCGATGCCGTAAGGCGGCATATAAGTGGTCGGAGATGGCCGCGGTGCATCGTTTTTATGCTTAGTATCAGAACCAAAGAGATAACCCAACGAACTCTGCCCACCTCCGGCGCTTTCACCCCTTTTCATAATCACCTGTTTCAGAGAGAGGCCAAGTAATTAAAGGACAACTGCGGACAGGTTCATAAGCTATATTTAAACTATGAAGCTCACAATTGTAAAAATAGTTATGTAACAATTCATCTTTTGTACTTTCACAATTTGCAAGTTACTCCCTTACCACTTTAATTTCATTGATTTGACCCTTATTTTAGGAAATTTTGAGGATGCAATTTGGTCACAAATGGCAACACTACAACAAAAAAAGTTTTTATGTGTTGCATTCTTTTAAATCATAATTGTTGTCATTAATAATAAGTTATTTATGATTACTTGTTGTCACAAAACTCTGTATAAAATATTTAAATCATTTCAAGACTACTTTTAGAGATAACTAATTGTTGCAAAAATTATTTGAGACGCAATACGACTAAATAGGGACGACATGTTGTCTCATGATAAGATTGTAACAAATATTCATTATTAGAGGTCCTTTTTTGTTGTCATAAAAAACTTTTTTCTTGAAGTGACATGCTGTTGATACGCAAATTTCGTATCCAATTAAAATGTGCCACGTAATAAAATATATGTTGAAAATCAATTTTATATTGATTATTTTTAATATTAGGAATTGAGTAAATAAAATTCCTAAGTTAAATAATCAATTTAATTGGTGATTTACTTTATATTTTATTGACCAATGGGAAGCCGCCACATGTCAAGATGATGCAGATATGACTAAATTAAATTAAATTAATTTAGTAATTATCCAAGAAGATGAAGATAAACATCAAGTCATGGTAGACCAATCAGAATGTTCCATGTGTCAAGTTGTTGCAGTAATTATTAAATTAAATACAATTAATTTAATAATTATCTTATGGATAATGATATTATGAAGGACCAATCATATCGCTCCATTCAGACCCAAGCCCGTTAGGGTTTTCCCATCCCACAACTATAAATAGGGCCTCATTCTCCACCAAAAATCACAAGAACACAAGTCAAGAATCAAGTGAAGAATTCCGGTAAAAAGGAATATCAAGCGAAGAATTCCGGTACAAAGGAATTTCAACGTTCTTCGGTGTTCTTTGACGTTTTTCAAGAAAATCAACAACAAGACAAGCTCAAGAAAGGTGGTACAAAACCAATCTTGAGCTTAAGGCGGTACAAAGCCAAATCCGACGTTACAAAGTCAATCCGGTATTACAATCCGGCATTACGAAGGTACAAAGCCAAAATCTGGCGTTACAAAGCCAATCCGGTATTACAATCCGGCATTACGAAGCCAATCTTGAGAGTTTTTCAAGGCGTTACAAAGTCAATCTCAAGATTTTCAACGTTTGATCCAAGATTAAGGTGCTAAGCCCCTCCGATCGACGTTGCAAGTCAAAACTTCGAAGGTGTTGTTCGTCGTTCGTCAAGATCTTCGAATAATTCTTCGCATATTGAATCAAAAGTATTGTTTAATTCAAAATCAAGCTCACAAGCCTTTGAATTAACGCTACTCAAGTCAAAGTTCAAAACCGGAGAAAATCAATTAATCAATCGAAGAGAAGAATCAGAGGAGAACTAGAGATAGGATCCACAAAATTGTAAAGTTTACTCATTTGATCAAAAGAAATCTATTTTGTACATCTTTTCGTGTTTATACATTTTATACACGAAATTTGTTGTTACACATGCATCTCCTGTGTATTCTTCGACTCATCTTTCGGATCCATTTATCTGATTGCTCATGACCTAACTAATCTCACGTGCAACTTACGGTTTGTAAATGCCTTTTTAGCCTAAGGTTTGTAATTTTACAAACTTTCGGCAAGAACTGAAATCAGGCTACACATGCGAGCGATACGCGCTAATTTTGTTGCCAATTTTCTAGTTTTTCCAAAATTAAGAATAAATTAAAATTATTACAGGATTTAATTGCAAATTTTAGTTTGTAGGGACTGAAATTGCAAAGGATCAATCGTCTAGTTTGTAGTTTCTCATACAAAGCTTGTAGATGTAATTCTCCATGGATCGATATTAGTATTTCATAATACACGTAATTGCATCGTTTTATATGTATATATAATGATGATGATACGATAGACAATATAATAAAAGAGGTCTTTTGTATTACATTATTTGAGATTATAATTGTGGTTACTAATAATAAGTTATTTATGATCAAGTGTTATCACAAATTTCTCTATAAATTTTTTAAGACCATTTTAATGCTAGACAACTAGTTGTAAAAAATATTTGAGACGCATTTGAGACGACAATGAAGTTGTGACAAATACTTATAAGCTGTGACACATACTCATTGTTGAGACCACTTAAGTTGTGACAAATACTCATTATTTAAAAGATCATTTTTCTTGAGGTATGTTTGTTTAAGGTTGTAGAGTATTGATCAGTTATTGTTGACTTGATGGTTGATAAAGTAGGTTGAGGGTGGAAATGAATGTTTGATGTTATTGGTTGTAGACTGAGTTGGAGTTTGTTTATATTATTAAATTGAAAATGTGATGAAATGCGTATAAGAGTTAATTAGGAAATGATTGATTATTGATTAAATTAGGTATTGTTGATGTATATTATATTATTATTAGTGAATGATGTTTTGTTGTTTGTGTTATTTTAATTTAACGCTCAATGGGTTGAGGAGTTAAAATATAATCATACACCATTATATTGAGTTCGTCCTCAATAAATTGAGCCCAATTTAAACAAGCATGCCCATCGATTATTTGTCTCAAAGTATATAATTAAAATTTTTATTTTATTTTTATTTTCAGAGTGCAATAACTTCCCTATACTCCTTTTTTAATGTTTTGAAGCGACAACTTCTCCATACTTAAGTTATAATTCAGTGATCCAACACAATTAAAGCAATAAACAATCTCTTCACTATTGTAACACAGGTAAACCGATAAACAACAGCGATTTCCCTATTTCAAAAGATAAAATACGAACATTAATTACAAGCAGTGGTGCGTGTTATATAATTAGGAGAATCCTATGCGCTTAGTATTCGTAAACAAGTTTTGTTATGGTCATTAATCACTAAATCCTCGATTAATAAAATGTTGACTTATACTTACAACTAGCTAGTCTGCGCACGTACGATACACGGTTCAAATTAATCAACTTATTAAAATGAAGGTAACGTATTTAAAAATAAAGTGAAACAAATCTAGTCACTTAAAAAATAAATATAGAAGTAATGTAAATATTATTTGAAATACAAATAAAAAACCGGTAACGAACCCACCACAAAGGTTATTCTTAATTTATCGCACATTAATACAATATTGGAAAAATATAAATGAAAAATTGTATTGTATTGTCTCAGTCTTTAGAATCACCTATTGTAACTGATGATGACGGATAATTCAGTAATTATACATGTTGATACGTGGTAACATAAGATTGCAACACATGAACTACAAGTGGACATAATATGAAGATACCATCCGAGGTGTTGGACCAGGACTGAGGTCCAAGGTCTCCCAGTCCAGACCCTGGGGCCGAGGTGTTGGCCCAGGGCCGAGGTCCAAAGTCTCTCATATATAGACCTTGGCCAAGGTAAGGTAGAGGTAAGTAACAAACAACAAACATGATTTACCCTCACTAAATTAATCGTCGTCAGAGACTAACTTAAGCATTGGAGGATCTACCCCTAGGGACAACCCCGGAGTTCTGTTTTGCAGGTTGATACCGACGATCGACCAACCTCGGAAATCTCAAGCGTCGTCAGACCTTGAATCTGACCGTTCTGGTTCCTAACTTCATCAATTTGCCGCCCACCGTGGGCCGGTGATCTGATCTGAGCAATGGCACCACAGAGGAGAAAAAATACCGATGTCAGCCGAACTACCCATGGTGAAGATCGAAGGGTAAACCCTAACCCTAAACCTAGTCACGGCAAAACCCACAACTCCCATCCTTCAAGGCATGATGAGGCAATGGAGGAGGAGCGAAGCCTAGGAAACATGTGCAATGCTGCCTAAGCCATCGATGTCTAACGTATAAATAAGATGGAGGCCGATCTTCAGAAGTTGAAACTTCTGTTGAAGGGACTCGTCGAGAAAGACGTACCTAACGAGCCTAACAGCGAAAGAGACGTCAGTCGTGCCCAAGGGTCCAGGGCAGTGAATGACGAAACCAGGATCCGACCACATCGGGATCGTGGCAAAGTCGTCACAATCTTCATCGAAGGAGATAGCCAAGACAACCTACGAATGAAGTTGGCAGAGATGGATCAAAGATTGGGGGCGGTCTGGAATGAGGTTAAGAGGGCATGCTCCGACCTCTTCGCTCCTACAGAATCTCCTTTTCTAGAGAGCATCATAAGGGGGGAGGTCCCACCGGACTTTAAGATGCCTCAGATAGAGAACTACGATGAACCTTCGGACTCCCGTGATCATCTTGAGAATTTCCAAGCCCTCATGATACTTCATGGGGAGACCGATGCCATCAAATAACGAGCCTTCTCCGCCACCCTAAGGAAGAGTGCAAGGGTTTGGTTTTTCTCGTTGCCAGCTGCGTCAATCGGTTTTTTCAAGCAATTAGCTCAGGAGTTTCTCAGGCACTTTGCAAGTAGTAAGAGATAAAAGAAGGCCTTGGCACACCTAATGGGTGTTCGTCAAAGGCTGGATGAGTCCTTAAGAGAGTTCATCCAACGGTTCAATAGAGAAGCACTTGAGGTGGAAGATCTTGATAAATCAGTGGCCTTAGCAACACTAATGAATAGAGTGTGGAAGTATTCTAGATTTTTGCTTTCTCTCTAGCGAAGAAGCCTCCGCTAACCTAGGCGGACCTCTTCGATAGGGCAGAAAAATACATTAATTCCGTGGAGATGTCCAAGGCAGGGATTGAAGCTAAGCGCGAGTCCTCGGACAGAAAGCGCAAGAAATATGATAACAACGATAGTCCAGATAAGAAGAAGAAGGCCTGGGATAGATTGTCGGTGACCACTGGTTCGTCTAAGAATCAGCGGAGCCCACAGACGTTCGACAGGTATACACCATTAGATGCCTCTAAGAATGAAATTCTTATGTACATTCAAGATAAGGAATATGTGAAGTGGCCTGGAAAATACGGACGACCCTTGCAAACAAGATGAATCGTAGTAAGTATTGTCAATACCATCGCGACCATGGTCACGATACTGAGGACTACGAACTCCTCAAGAACGAAATTGAGGACCTAATCCGGAAAGGGTATCTTGCAAGATTTGTGGACGACTAACATAGCCGGGGCGTAGACGACGAAGTCCAAACCACCAAAATCCTCGGGGTAGGAGTCCTCGGAGGAGAGATGATTCCCCTCCGCCAGAAGGAGTCATTGTTGTCATAGCTAGAGGACCATCTGGTGGAGAGAGTCGATTAGCTAGGAACGTATGCTCGGCAACCTCAAACTGGAGTAACATTGGGAAAGAGACCACGGTCGGAGCATTCGATTACCTTGACAAACGAGGATATGGGTGAGATTATCACCCCACATGATGATCCTATGGTTGTGACTTTGGCAATAGCTGGTTACACAGTGCATAGGATTCTTTTTGACAATGGAAGCTCTGCTGATATTTTGTTCTATGATGCCTTCGAACGAATGAACATCAGCAAGGATCGATTGAGGCCCATGAAGACTCCTTTGGTTGGTTTTGCAGGAGGAGCGGTAGAGCCGGAGGGTATCATCTCCCTCTCTGTGGTCGTAGGGGACAAACCTCAACAGACCAGCATCATGGTCGATTTTCTCGTGGTAAAGGTACCATTTAGCTATAATGTCATCTTGGGACGACTAGGGTTGAATCCTCTTAAGGAAAATGTCTCAACATATCATCTACTAATGAATTCCTACGGAGCATGGAACTAGACAAGTCCGAGGAGACCAGGGAGCCAGACAATGCTATGTTGCTTCTGTTAAACGGAACCAACAGATTTTAGAGACGTTGTCTATTGAAATTATGGAAACCGGTGATCAATAGGAGAAGTCAGCAGAACCGGTGGAGGACATCATCTCTATTCAACTCTGTGAAGGAGATGAGGACAAGGTTGTTAAGATACGGTCGTTGTTGCCAGGAGGAGTTAAAAGATGATTTGGTCCGATTCCTAAGGGAAAATCCCAATGTCTTTCCTTGGAGTCCCTTGGATATGCCGAGTATAGACCCCAAGGTCACTATCCACAGATTCAATGTAGATCTCGATTTTAGACCCGTAAGACAGAAGAAGAGAAGCTTCACACTGGAAAGGATTCAAGCTATGAACGAAGGGGTCGAAAAACTCTTGGAAGCTGATTATGTGAGAGAGATTGACTGTCCAGACTAGTTGTTAAATGTTGTCCTCATCCTAAAAGCCAACAGCATGTGGAGAATGTGAGTTGATTTCAAGGATCTGAATAAGGGGTGTCCAAAGGATAGCTTCCTTCTCCCAAGGATTGACCAACTAGTAGATGCTACAGAGTTGCTTAGTTTCATGGATACATTCCAAGGGTATCACCAGATCAGAATGCACCCTGGTGATGAAGCTAAGACAGCGTTTGTGACTGAGAAGGGATTATATTGTTACAGGGTCATACCTTTCGGTTTGAAGAACGCAGGTGCAACATACCAACGATTGGTCAATAAAATCCTTAAAAAAATCAGATTGGGTGAAACGTGGAGGTGTACATCGATGATATGTTGGTAAAGAGCACACATGCAAATCAATATGTATGTGTGTGTGTATATATATATATATATATATATATATATATATATATATATATATATATATAACCTTAGTGAAGCGTTCGTAGTCTTGCGGCACTTCAGAATGAAGCTAAATCCACACAACTGCACCTTTAGAGTGACCTCTGGAAAGTTCTTGGGCTGTATGGTTACAAAACGGGGAATTAAAGCCAATCTAGGTAAAATTAAAGCACTCTTGGAGATGAAACCTCCTCAGACTGTACGTGACGTACAAAAGCTCACTGGGAGGCTTGCAGCCCTTAGTCATTTTTTGTTGAGGTCCGAGGAGAAGAGCTTGCCATTCTTCAAAATCCTAAGGATTGTGAAGAATTTTTCATGGACAAAGGATTGCCAAAAAGCTTTTGATGATCTTAAGTCTTACTTGGGTTCTCCACCACTCTTGACTAAACCTCGGTGGGGAGAGGTACTCTACCTCTACCTTGGAGTCTCGGATACAACAGTGAGCTCAGTGCTGGTTAGAGAAGAGGATGGTGTTCAGCAACCAATCTATTATGTAAGTCGGGTCCTTAGAGGCGCTGAGATACGCTACTCTAAGGTAGAAAAATTGGCTTTCATAAAAGTAGTCTCAGCTCGTAAGTTGAGACCTTATTTCCAGGCACACACTATAGTTGTACTCATTGACCAACCTTTGAAGCAAATACTACAGAAGCCGGAGACATCGGGAAGGTTTGCAAAGTGGTTTATAGAGCTTAGTGAATTTGATATTCACTATCAACCTCGGCTAACCATTAAAGCTCAGATTTAGTTTATTTTCTAGTTGAGTGCACTGCTGAGGACAGAGGTTGTATCAGAAGCAAATAGATCGAAGGAAGACCAATGGACCTTGCATGTCGGCGGTGCCTCTAACCTTGGTGGAAGTGGTGCTGATGTAACCTTGACTAGTCCTGAGGGAAACACCCTTAAATATGCATTGAGGTTTCACTTCAAGGCATCAAACAATGAAGCTGAGTATGAAGCTCTTATTACAGGGCTAAGGATTGTAACAAAGGTCGGTGCTAAGAAGGTGGCAACCTATAGTGACTCACAATTGGTGGTTCACTAGGTTAAAGGGGATTATGAAGCTAAGGGCTCCACTGTGGCTCAATATATTGGTAAGGTCCGTAACTTGATTGCCAAGCTCGAATACTTTGTAATAAATCATATATCTCGAGCATAGAACGCTAAAGCCGATGCACTGTCTTAGCTCGCAACCTCACCCTTCCACGAACTCATTAAGCGAGTCCCAGTGGAGGTTCTTCCTTAGCATAGCATAGAGTAAACTAAAGTCTTGTGCTTGACACCAAAGCCTAGTTGGATATATCCCATCAAGGACTATTTGAAGGATGGGACATTACCTCAGGATAAACTAGAAGCGAGAAGGATTGTCTATCGGTCTGCCCGATACACGCTGGTAGGTGATAACTCGTACAGACGTTCTTACACCTTGACATACCTTATGTGTCTTATCCCGAGTGAAGCTGATTATGCTCTAAGAGAGGTCCATGAAGGGGCGTGTGGTAATCACTTGGGGGGCAGAGCTTTATCACAAAAGGTCTTGCGTCAAGGGTACTATTGGCCAACAATGAAAGAAGATGCTATGAGATTGGTCAGGAAGTGTGAGAAGTGTCTGATGTATGCTAACATTATCCTTAGTCTCCACACCATGGCCTTTTATTGTCTGGGGAATGGATATTCTTGGACCATTTCCTCAGGCCACGGGGCAAAGAAAGTTCTTGATTGTTGCTATTGACTATTTCACCACGTGGGTCGAGGCTGAAACTTTGCCTAGCATTACGGAGAAATAAATTTGAAGCTTTGTATGGAAGTCTATTATGTGTCTCTTTGGAGTTCCAAAAGGCTCTTGTCATAGACAACAGGAAGCAGTTTGATAATGTGCACTTTAGAGAGTTCTATTCAGGCCTCAATATTGACCTTCGGACGACCTCCGTCATTTACCCACAGTCCAATGGTCAAGCTGAGGTCACCAACATAACAATCTTGTAGGCTCTGAAAATAAGATTGGACGATGCTAAAATTCTTTGGGGATATCCTCCCCGAGGTCTTGTGGGCTTACCGAACGACATCGAGGACTGCAACAGACGAGACGCCTTTCAGCGTGACTTTTGGTTCAGAAGCAGTCATTCCCGTGGAGATTGGAATTCCAAGCCTGTGGGTTGAAAACTTTAACATAGAAGAGAATGACAAAGGGCTCCGTGCCAATCTTGATCTCATTGACGAATAAAGAGAAAAGGCTATGGTGAAGATGGATGCTTATCAGCAAAGGGTGGCTAAGTATTACAACACCCGCGTTAAGTCGAGGTACTACCGACCAGGGTAGCTAGTCCTTCGAAAAGCCAAGTTCAACTACCAAGAAAGATGTAATAAATTATCTCCCAATTGGGATGGTCCTTATCGTGTTCGTGAAGTGGTGAGAGAAGGCACCTACAAGCTTGAAAATCTAGATGCAAGCCTGTAGATATTAGTTCAATTTCATCAAGTGGTTATGTTATAAAGTAGAGGTTTTGACGAATCCAGAACCGGGTTTGAAGTGCAAGGAACCGGATCAGAGAACCGGGTTTTAACCAAGATCAGAAATGGGGTTAAAAGAAGAACCGGGCTTGAGGTAGTTATAACCGCTGTTCACAACGGTTTTAGTCTATTGCATAAGAAACCGTTGTGAAAGCCCTGCTGCAGCAGTTTTGAATATCCTGAGTCAAAGTGGTTACAACTTCCTCAACTTCCAGATTCGAGCTCCAGCACCTATATACATTGTAAACACTTGTAGTTGCGAGCTAGTAGACATAATTTTCCCTCTGTAAACATTACTCAATCAAGAGAATTAGATATCTAGGGTTTTCTGCTCAAATCAAGCTGTGATTTGGGGTTTTACTGGATTTTTGGATAATTCTTGTAATTGGTTGATTAGTGGAGTGAATTGAGGTGTATAGAACCTCCATGGATGTAGATCACCTTTGATCGAACCACGTAAAATCCCTGTGTTCATCATTTTCTTTTCTGTTCTTGGTTCGGTTGTTGTTGGCCGATTTCTTGGTTGTGTTTCATTCAAATTCTGTTGTGTGTTGTCTTGTGAGAGGTTGAGCTAATCCTAACAAGTGGCGCCGTCTGTGGGAAGCATTCTCACGCAACCAGAAGATAAAGATGTTAGGAATGAAGATGGATTTGGACAAATTCTCAGGGAAGAATGACTTCTACCTATGGAAGATCAAGATGAAGGCCATTCTGGTGCAAAACGGGTTGGTGAGTGCTCTCAAACCTGAAAGTGACTAGGTGGAGACTGAGAAGCCCAAATATGCAGAAATAGACCAAAAGGCTTTGAGTTTAATCATCTTGTGTCTTGGTGATAAGCCTTTGAGGGAAGTTTCGAGGTGTAAAAATAAAATTGAGGCCTAGACCAAACTGGAGGAACTTTATCAGTCCAAGTCAGTATCAAACAAGCTGTTCCTCAAGCAGAGATTGCTGGCTTTCAAAATGGTGGAGGAAAAGGACATTTCTAATCAATTAGATGAGTTTACAAAACGTCTTGATGAGCTGGAAGATCTTGGGGTAACAATGGAGAATGATGACAGAGCCTTGATGGTGTTAAATGCTCTACCAAGATCTATGGAAGGATTCAAAGATACTTTGATGTTTGGGTGGTTGGGGATGGGATTCGTACAAATTGGCAGCTCGAGAAAGCAATTGGATGAGTTTAGGATGGAAAAATGTAGCATTGATTAATGATGAAAAATTTTGACAAATATTTTTGAAAGAAGCACATGGTAGAGCATGATAGACTTTTTGAAGCAAAATCGAACTTACACTCAAAACCTTTGATAAAAAATTTTGCCTTGTGAGTTTTTGAGCCTTAAAAGATACTTCCACAATTGGAGTAATTTAAACTTCCTTTCGGTGTGAAATTCTTTGAATGCATTTAGTTGTCTCTAGAACTTGCCTTGATTCTCTATTTTGAATAATTCGGTGTGTGACTTAGAAAATGATCTTAGGCAATTCTTGAAATTTTTTTAGCCCATTTGTAAACTTGAAAATGTCACACCTTTTCACCAAAAATTTGAAAATTGCCCCTAGTTACCCCCTTGAGCTTTGAACCTCTTGTTTGACAGCCCAACTCTACAAGCCAAGTACCTTTCGATTTAGCCTTTGACCTTAATTGGACTATTTGAGTATGAGGGAGGCGGTTGGAAGGTAGTCGGGTAGTTTGGGATTGAAAGGAGTAATCTATGGGGAATATTGAAGGGTGAAAGGAAATGAAACAATAGGAAAAGAATCAAGAATACTAGTCCTCTCCAATCTTTGTTTAAAAAAAAAAGTCGAAAATGGAAAAAAGTAAAAAAATCAGAAAAACAAAAGAAAAAGTTAGTTGTATATACTCAATTGATGCTTTTGATTTGGAGAGGCTAGTAATAAAAATGCCTTTTGATAGATGTTCTCAAAGTTGTAGAAATTCAAAAGAAAATACACTCCAAAAGAGAATTGAGAGAGCATTTAGGTTGTGGAATTTGTGGTAGGGAGAAGAAATCAATTTTTGGGATTGGTTTACTAAGGAAATATAGAGTGAGGTTGAGTGACCATTGTTTGAGGGGTAGATGGGTAGTGCACGACTCATTTAGTCCATTTTATAGTCACTTATACCAGAAATTTTCCCACCTTACCCCAATCCAACATTACAACCTATTAAAGACCTTTTTTATTCTTTGTCACACATGTCGGTATACATCGAAGTTAAGATGATTGGCAAACCTATGGTAGGCATTTTATGCATTTCAATGTGAGCGTATACACTTCTCTTTTGATACACTTGAGAGTCGAGAGTTACACTCACCGTGTGAGGATCTTAAGTTGAGAGTGTTTTGTCTCGAGAGTAGTGGCTATAGTCTATCACACATGCTCATTTTTATCATGATCTCTTACTCTTTTTCATGAAAATTCTGAAATCAAATGCCACTAAACTTTTCCCTAAACACGTGTCCTTTTGTCTTTCTCTTTATTGTTCGGGACGAACAAGTTTTAAGTTTGGGAGATTTGGTACATGTGTTCCGTGCACGCACTTTAGGGTACTTTTAGTGTCATTTTAGTGTTAATAATGTGCATAATTATGTGTATTTAGTGCTTTTATATTCTAATGGGCAAAATAATGCGTTTGTGCTATTTTTGTATTAAGACAAGTGAAAAAAGGGTCGAAAACGAACATCAAACGACCGCGGAGTCGAGGGATCGATCGAGGCAGCAAAAGGAAGGGCCAACTGAAGATCTCGGCCGAGATATGATGCAAATCTCGGCCGAGATGAATCTCCAGGGGATTTCATGAAGAATTGCAAGATTGAAGATCTCGGCCGAGATACAATCCAATCTCGGCCGAGATAAGTCTCCAGGGAATTCTTGAAGAATCTTAAAGATGAAGATCTCGGCCGAGATGCAATCCAATCTCGGCCGAGATGAGTCAAATCCCAAAAAGCCCTAATTTCCTCTTTTCACGTCTCGGCCGAGATGCAAACCAATCTCGGCCGAGATCAGCCTTCGACCCAAAATTCCTGAAAACCCTTTTTCACGTCTCGGTCGAGACACACTTCCGTCTCGGCCAAGATTCACTACCCTGTTTTGAAATCCTGAATACGTTTTTGCCTATTTTTTATTAGCACTTTCTCTCCTTATATATATACATCATCCCATTCGAATTTAACCTAACTTTTGATACCTTTTTTATACTTGGAGAGCACTATTCAGCCACCAAGGAAGGAGATTGGACTAGAGATTGAAGGATCATCTTCTCCAATTGACATCTTTGGATTCATCCATATCAGTATCATGTTTCTTTATTTTTCCATTTATTTTCTGATTGTATTAGTTAATATGGGTGGCTAGCACCCATAGTTCATCCTTGATCATTGTGGAACCTTGAGTCGAGACATTGATGTGATTATTACGGTTAATGTTACCGAGATTATTGTGTATTTAAGTGTTTTGTGTTATTTGCTCTTATTGACTCACATTTATGAATTGATTATTGGTTTGATCACCCTTTAAGGGATTTGTGAATGTGTTGCCAGAATAGGAGATTACTATCCGTAATTGTAGGATTTCCGATTCCCGTGTAGCAAACAATAGTTATTTATTGGGGATAACACAAAGTTCAACCACTAAAACCGAGCTTTCGAGTTTTATGTTAAATTTATCTCGTTGTCCTAGTGTTTAATGCTTTTGGTGATTGAATCTAAGAGAGCTTGTTCGAGGATTCGGTTAAACTGAATAGGGTTAGTCGAAGAGCTTATTTTGATTAACTAAGATTAAGGGACAACAAGGCTATTAGAGCTTGTTAATAGTCTTGAGATAAGGGCTTGAATCACAATTTAATCGGGCATTAACAATAGTTGCATTAATTGTCTAAGACCAAGGGGAAGCATGATCAAGGGTGACTTGTTTTACTATTTGAAAACTAAAACCGAAAAAGATCTCTTCTATTGTTTTTGAGTACTTGTTTCTTTTAATTATGTTTAGTTGCTTTTAATTGTCACTAGTAGATTGTTAGTTCCTTATCAATCCCCCCTTGTTATTGCTTTCTTAAATATTTATTTCTCGTGTACTTGATCATAAACTACTTGACATCGTAATCAAAACTGTTCGGCCGTTCCCTGTGGAATCGACCCTTATTTACCATTCTACTAAGTAGGATAGTTAGTAAGGTTTAAGTGTATTCTTCATACACATTTAGTTTGGTAGTAAGAAACGATGCTACCAGGTGGCAGGATAAACTGAGTTATAACTCAATTATTACTGCTTTGAAGACCAAATGTTTACAGAATCAAGGAGACAAAAAGGCAACTCAACCTGGTGAAGGATTAAATGTTAAGTTCAGAAAAACCTACCAAAAGTAGAAGGGCCAAACCTCAAGGAATCCCAAGAGTGGCAACACTGCTCCAAAGAAATCTGGAGTATGGGTTGAAAACAGAAAATGCTTCAAGTGCAAACAGATTGGGCATCTAAAGAAAGACTGCCCACAGAAGATGAAGAGGAAGGAAGGCCAGGGTGCAGAAGCTGCTACAGTTGAGCATGAAGAGGACATACTAGAGGTCTTGAATGTTACTGAGTCAAAAATGGAGTTGGAGTGGGTATGGGATACTAGTTGCTCCTTCCATATGTGTCCCCATGAAGAATGGTTTCAGATAGAGACTCAAGATTCCTATCTACCTTCTAGAAGAGTTTACACAAGGCACTGGGAACACAGTTGTCTTTCAGTACTGCATATCATCCACAAACTGACGGACAATCAGAAAGAGCGATACAGACTTTAGAGGATATGCTTAGAGCTTGCGTGTTAGATTTCCAGGGTCAATGGAGCGAATTCCTACCTTTGATAGAATTTTCCTACAACAACAGTTATCAATCTACTATAGGAATGGCCCCTTATGAAGCACTATATGGTAGGAAGTGTCGATCTCCGATACATTGGGATGAGGTTGGCGAAAGAAGACTTCTAGGTCCAAGTGTAATACAGGAAATGTCAGAAGCTGTGTCACAAATTCGGGAAAGAATGAAAACGGCTCAAAGTTGCCAGAAAAGCTATGCAGATAAGAGAAGGAGAGTACTTGAGTTTGCAGTGGGAGATCTAGTATTCTTGAAAGTTGCACCAATGAAGGGAATAATGCGATTTGGTAAGAAAAGAAAACTTAGTCCGAGATACATTGGTCCATTTCCTATTATCGAGAGGATTGGTGATGTTGCCTACAGACTCGATTTGCCAGCATCAATGTCTCAAATACACAATGTGTTCCATGTGTCAGTATTGAGGAAGTATATTGCAAATCCGTCTCATGTCCTGAACAGTGAACCCGTAGAACTACAAGCAGACTTAGGGTATAAGGAAGTACCAGTACAGATTTTATTAAGGGAAGTAAAACGGCTCAGAAACAAAGAAATTCCGTTAGTCAAAGTGCTATGGAGAAATCAATCAGTCGAAGAAGCCACCTGGGAAAGAGAGGATGAAATGAGAGCCAAATATCCTAAACTCTTCAAGTAAGTAAATTTCGGGGACGAAATTTTATAAGGGGGGGAGGATGTAATACCCGCGCCTCTCACAACTCACTGGCCAATATTTTTTTTTGCATTTCATGCATTCCATATTTTTATGTGCTATTTGCGTGATAGTTTTACAGTAATTAATTTGTTATATTTATTACGTCAATTTATAATTTTGCGACTAATTTGGAGATGTTTACTTTGGTAGTCAAGGACCCCCCTAGTCTAAAATATTGGGAGAAGCTAAACAGTATAAGACTGTGTGTGATAAGTTTAAAATATGAAACCCACTAAGTAGAACGTGGAAGTGTTAGATGTGTAAAGGGTGTCATTGACGGAATAATAATAATAATAATAATAATAATAATAATAATAATAATAATAATAATAATAATAATAATAATAATAATAATAATAATAATAATAATAATAATAATAATAATAATAATAATAATAATAATAATAATAATAATAATAATAATAATAATAATAATAATAATAATAATAAAATCATTAAGGTGGTCCAAGTTATTTAAGAGGATAGACATCCAGTTTGTATTCATAAATATAGTAGCTATATTTTGTTTAATTAAAAAAAAATAGATGGATAAAAATAGATAACGCAAATAAAATATAATAAAGCTAGATCCTAGCTGCCACTAACCTCATTGAGGCGGTTCATAATTGGAGATAAGTATGTGAACATATTATAATATGAATGATATTCATTCACTTCCCATGTTTGCCGAACCTGAAGCTTCTCCAGGTAATATTCACTAGCTTCTATTACTATTAAATTGTCTTATTTAAATTGTTAATTAAAAGCTAGATGTTTAATTGAATTGGAGTGGTATTAATATTAAATTCTAGATTCAGTGAATGGTAAATTAAAATGACAAAAAAATAAGAGTTAAAGTCATATGAAACATCTGGGTCATTTGATTAACCATTAATTCAAAGTTGTAATCATAATGGGATTATGACATGTCTTAAATGTATTGATTTCAATATTAAGAAATGAATTTACGGCTTCAGTACTTTTGAAGCCAAATCAATTAATTGTTAATTTCTCTTTACTTTTCCTTCACACTTTTTTTAGTTGTTGATAATTAGGATTTGTTTTATATAGTTCACAAAGCAAATGGAAAACTTGCAGGCTACTTGATAAAATTTATGTCTATGGTATCCAAAACATGGAAAACTTGGAAGTGCATAATCAAATTAATTAAGATGGTTTGTAACCTGATTACTTAATTAATTTTATTATGACATGCTATGATAGATTAACTGCATTGGGCACCAATATAAGAGTTTCAGCTAACTGCATAGGGGACAAGGTAAGAAGAAATCCATCTACAACTACAATGCTTGAACATAGTATTTGTGCTTATTGTTTGTGGTAATTGATTGTTATATGTGTTGTTGTATACCTTCGTATCAAGTGTTTTGATCTGTTGCTAAAAATAAACTAACGTGCATCAATCATGAGCATTAGCATCTACAATGAGTAGTGTGTGTACAAAAAGGAAGTAAAAAATTGCATGATTTTGGGAGTTGAAAATGTTTTGGGATTGGTCATCACTGGTATTTTGAGAGTCTTTATGATGTATATATGGTGTCTCTCGGGATGCTTCCGGTGACGGGTGTGCACGCGGAAGAGGTTCCCATTTCAGCACCTTTGTGATGAGGGGTACGGGAAGAGGTAGACTTCCCGGTGGACTACGGGGGCAGGTAAGAGGCGGACCCCTGGTAGTCTCGGGAGGATAGCCGCTTGGTCGTACCAACCATCACTGATATCTCGGGTGGACTATAAGGGGGGAGGAGGGACCCTTGGTAGTCACGAGTATGGCCAATGAGTGATATTTTTAGGGAGGTTTGTGACAGTGACGAGAGCCAATTCCCACCAAATATGATATTTTTGGGGAGGTTTTGTGAATTGCATCTCATCATTCACGCATTTTTCATGCATGATTTCTGCTTACTGAGTTTTAGCCCACGTAGTTCTTGCATTGTAGGTGAGTTTGACTATGCATGAGTTCGTGGACTGATGTGGCATGCTGTTGGAGCTGATACAAAGTTTGAAGCCCCGTGTATATGAATGACGACCTGTGGGGCTAAACCTTGGACTCACTATGTTTTTGCTAGTGTTCTAATAATCTTTTTGGACATGTTCAAATTAAGGGACTTTAACATGTATATTTCTGTAAATATCGGGTTGAATGAGGTGTGACACCTTTGTACTCAGTCTGAATCTATGTAAATATATGTAGGTGAGATTTTGGTCTTGAAGGAGTATTCTAAATTATTAATTTTGAAAAAAAAAAAAAGAATATACAGGTTTTGTAAGGTTAAAAATTAGTATAAAATAAATTTTTACAAGGGTGGGTGTGACAATTTATGACAAGTATGAAAACAATTTATGACAAGTATGAAAACACTGATGGAGAATAATCTCAAATCAAAATCATTTGGAATGTCATACATTAGAAATTCAAATAATAAAATGACTCTTAGGAAAAATCCAACAAAGAAGTCTTAGTACAGAAAATAAGGACAACGCGGGGCTCTATGGGCAATACAGTTTAACAATAAGAAAACGATAAATGACAAAGGTCACAGGAGAAATCACACAAAGGCTCTATCTAGGAAGTGGGGGATAAGGTGATGTCCTCTGCAGGGGCATCATTAGCCCTCTCAACCTCCATGTATACATCAAAGGTGAAGTCTGCAGGAGGGACCAAACGACTGATGTCAAAGGTAGCAGCTAAGCTCTGCACATTATCCTTGCAGATACTAAAGCCGTCTAGCCAGTGGTCCAACAATGCATCCTCTGTGGCCTCCTTGTCTTTAAATGCCTTATATGCCCGTAAGTTCCAGCTCAAACTCAAGAGATATGATCTTGTCGATCAGTGAGGAGGTCTTTGCCCGTAGGGGATCCACTTCAGCCGCTTTGGAGTCGAATTTGATCTCCATCTATATCTTCTCATCAGTCTCCTTAGCCAAATTCTCCACGAGCTCCCTAATCCTCCTTGAACAATAGTTGATCTTCCGAACCATCTCGTGGTATTTAAGGAGTTGCTGAAGATAGAGGAAGATGAAGTCATGTGGTGCTGTTAAAAAATGAGAATGACTTAAGAAAAAAAATTTACCTTGGCAAGTAGCTCGTAGCCATCGATGCATAACGCCTCCGAGGTGGCCTCACTAACCGTAGTCCTATCACTAGGAGATATGAGTTGAGACATCATCGCAACTGCTGTCTCTCGGGTAAACATGGAGTTAGAGACCTTCACATCCCAATCTGAAAAGTAATTATCCGCTGTAAGGGTGGTCATACTCCCATATGCCTGATCCCCGGGTTAGGTACTCCAGAGTGGTGCTCAAGGGCACCATCGTTCTCTGTTGCGATAGACTTTGGGATAGAACCAAGGTTCAAGGGTCTCGATGAAGATCTGGGCCTTTCAGAAGAGTGAGGTTGCAAGGGTCTCTTCTGAGGAGAGGGCCTAAGGATTGCCTCTGGGCAACCCGAGCTAAAATCTTAGCTCTGTCAACTTTCCTGGAGTTTCTAACCTCCTTGTCAATCTTCTTGGCATTTCTAACCTCTATGACTGTCAACAAGAAGAAATTGATTAGTATAATTGAAATCATAGAGTAAATAAGTGAATACAAGTGGAAAGATGCATACCAAGGTCCACGGGTCTAGACGGAGGTAAGTGGCTTAGCTTCGCAACAATTAAGTTATCTTCTGTAAGGAGGTCTTTCAAGCTCATCCCACCTCGCATAATAATCACCAAGAGTGCTTGGCGATCATCCGTAGAAAGGTGGGTTTGGACGGTGGAGAACATGCAAAGTTCCACTCCAAAGGAAAATCCCAAGGTTCATCTTAAGAGGTGTAGAAAAACCTTGACGTCAAACCTTTAGCATCTCAGGTAATATCTACAAGGGGTTTTGTCTTATTCATAGACATGAAGTACCACAGACAATCACCCGTGGGATGTTTTTGAAGTCTATAGATAGAAGTAAAGACATGGGTGCTCGTGGAGATAGTCGGAATAGAAGATGCCACGATAGTGAATCCAACAATAACCCTCCAAGCATTGGGGGCTAACTAAGTTGGGCAGACATGGAAAAACTCAAGAATTTTGACAACTGTGGGGTGCAATGGAAATCTAAGCCCCATATCAAATATATCCTCATATAGGCAAAGCCACCCCGATGAAAAAATACTCAAACCCCCGCTCTCGGGCTCGGGAATACTATAATTCCAATGATTGGGAAACTACATCCTATGCTTAAATCCTAAGACGTCGACCTCCGTAAGGTTGAAATCACGTGTTCAGGCCTAAGAGTTTTATTTCTACCTTTACAAATCATATATAGGGATGGATAGAGCTCGGCTATTAGGATATCATCAATATACTCATCCGACATTGCAACAAAATGGAGAAGAAAATGTTAGAAATCTTACTCAAGTGCCTTGAGAGAGGATAGCTCAAATAGATATTTTTTTTGAGGTGTTCCAAGCTCTCAAACTGTGGAAGAAATGAAGCTCGAGTAAGTGAAATCCATTTATTAGAAGAAGAAGATTGAAAGGAAAAAAAAAAGGATAACGAAAGCAAGATTGGTAAATTTACGAGCTTGTTCGGTGCACGTCTCCATAGAAGCAGAGGCAATTTGATTATGTTATGGTTTGATTACATAGCATGGAAGACCTTGGCAATTTAATGGGATGAAAATTTAAGAAAATAACTAAGGCACTAGCTTGGACACGTGATTGTCATTTGCAGAGGATATACACTATGATCTTTTGGGAATTTAAAGTGGCTCCCGAAATTGAAAAACCTGTATCCTTCATCAAAGGTGTAGTTGTGACGTGCCTTATCATGATAGGAGCATAGGTTGGGAGCTAATTAACTTTCCTACAATAGCTATTTATGGAAACCAAATTAGTGGTGTCATATCAAATGTTAAATGACCCACATGACTACTTTGGAAGCTTTGCTGGAGTATTAAAGTCGTAACAGGAGCTTCCATCAACCTAGGTATTTATTTAATTAAATGGTGTTGGGGACTATTTTGACTAGCTTGATGTTGTCAAAGGTCGTAAGCCAAGGTCCTGTGCCAAGGTCTTTTCAAAGCTCTAAGGACTCTTCCGAAGGTCTAAGGTCTCAAGTTATGCTAAAAATTTAAGAGGATTTTCCAAAGGTCTTTCTGTGCCAAGGTCTTTCCAAAGGTGTAAGGACTCTTCCAAAGGCCCAAGGTCTCAAGTTGTGCTAAAAATTTAGGATGATTTCCAATGGTCTTTCCAAATGTCCGAAGCCTATTCCAAAGGTCTCCAAGGACTATCCCAAGGACTCCTATGATGCACTAAATTTTCCAAAGGTCTATCCAAAGGGCTTGCCAACGGACTCCTAAAGTTAGCTAAAATTTTCCAAGGACTCCCAGGGTGTTTCCAAAGGACTCCTATTGTATGTCAATAATTACTGAGGATTATCATGAGGAGTCCCGAGGCCTTCTAAGGAGGTTATCGAACATATGTAATAAACATCATCTCTCTCTACAAGGGAATAAAGAAAGTTACCTTAGGTCCGAGGTGCAGAGGACTTGCTTCAACTGAGGTCCGGGGAGTAGAGGTGTCTCAGAGCTCTTTCTAAGGACTCCACTCTCAGGTGACTGAATCTCCAATTTTTTTTACCTCTCTACTACTTGAAACGGGGGATGGTGAAATGAAGAAGTTTTTACCACACAAGCCAGTTTATAAGGGAGTGAAAAATTATTAGAGAACAATTATTCTACAGTATAATGTGAGATTCTTCTCGACCCGTATCTGATACTTCTTAACTGCATCATGACTTCTGCACTCAATAAGTGGGGGGCAAGTGATGAGGGATGATTCCGTTGTTATACATGTTGACATGTGGCAACACAAGATTGCGACACATGGACTACAAGTGGAAAAAATATGGAGATACCATCCGAGGTGTTAGACCAGGACCGAGGTTTAAGGTCTCTCAATCTAGACCCTGGGGTCGAGGTATTAGCCCAAGGCCGAGGTCCAATGTCTCTCATATAGAGACCTCGGCCAAAGTAAAGTAGAGGTAAGTAATAAATAGGAAATGTGATATACCTTTTACCCTACCCTCACTAAACCATCTCAGAGACTAACATAACCATCGGAGGATCTACCCCTGGGGACAACCCCGGGGTTCTATTTTGCAAGTTAATACTGACGATCGGCCAACCCGAGGGTTCTATTTTAGGTAGATATTCATGGTTAAAAAATAATTTTTTTAATAAGTCCAAAGACTATCTAATAAATGAGTTAATCTTAAATCTTCATCTTAACAAAATATCTATTTTATTGGGAAAAAAAAATCAAATCCGTTTATTGTTATTGGTTTTATAATATAGAAAAAATAAATAATTATAATTAGAAATTTATTTTAGAAAGCATTAGATTATTTGAGAAGACTAAAAATTTCTTTTACCTTAAAATAAAAGAAATTATTTAATCAGAGAATTAAATATTATATGAAAATTAAATAAATATTTTAAAATTTAAAATAATATAATTTTGTATTTCTATATATCAGGAAATCATAGGAGAGAAAATTAGAGTTCTTCTACAATCAACATAAAATGAAATCTTAATGGTACGATAGATTTATGATATTTATTGAGAACAATTTTTTTATGATTACATGTTCAATTCATTTTTTTAAATTTAGAATGAGATTGCAAGTTGACTATGTCCTCTGACACTACAAAAGATAGTTTTTGAGACAACAAAAAGTGGTAACTAATTAGTCGTCTCAATAACTCGGACGCAAATAATATATTTGTGATGACAAAAGTGGTCTCAAAAGCCACTAGTTATCTCTAAAAGTAGTCTTAAAATGGTCTCAAATGATTTGTAGAGAGATTGGTGATAACAAGTGGTCACAAATAACTTATTATTAGTTTCCATAATTGTGGTCTAAAAAAGTGTTATATAAAAAACTTTGTTTACCGCATTTGAAAAGTTTCTATAGATCGAATAATGGTATCCATCACTCTAACTTGATAATATATATATACATATACATATATATACACACAAACACACACACACACATATATATATATTCGATTCAAAGTGACATGTAGAGTTTTATGTTATGATTTTGAATAGTTAAATATAATTATAACTACAAATGAAGTCTAATTAGAGAGAGTAGTCCTAGGTTTGCGCCTTAGCGCCTCTGTCTAGTTCGTCTAGGGTTTGTTGTCTTATATTTCTTCTTCTTCTCTTCTTCCATCATTTCTTTATCTGTTTTGCAAGTCTCTTCTCGATCTTTGGCGTGCTGGTTCATATTGTTTTATTAGTGGATAATCCCTCGATTCTAAGCTGTTGTGGGTCTCTCACTGCAAACCGTCGTCTCATCCCTCAACAGGCTCATTGTCCTGTCTTATGGAAGATCCCCTTGAACACATCTACTCAAAGTTGTCCCTTAATGACACTAAATCCGCCCCCGTTCCATTGGGATCAGATGCACTGTTATATCTTGATGCCGATTTAAATTTAATTGGCAAACTTTTCGCACCTAGGCCTTTCACATCCAAGCAAATCGATGTAATGTTCAATAGAGTTGGAAGCCTAAAACTGAGATATGTTGGGGGATAGCATCTACCTATTCACTTTTGATTCCAAAAATGATTTTTTGCATTTTCTTCAGGGTTCATCTTGGCTATATGATAAGTATATGTTACTATTACGATATGTTGATGCTGACGCAGTGGTTTCAAATCTTGACTTCCATTTCTCTCCATTTTGGGTTCACATCCACAGTCTTCCATTGGGACTTATGTTGTATAATTGTGCAAAAACCCTGGCCTCTTAGATTGGTAATTTTCTTGACGTCTCTAATGACAATGACGATATGATTCTTGGCATTTTCCTCCGAGTACGGATGGATCTTGATATCATCCAGTAAATCAACCTCGTTGCTACCTTCAGTATAAGTGTCTTCCCAACTTTTGTTATCCGTGTGGCCGAGTTGGACATACTAATCGGGATTGCCCCACGAAGCCTCTTTGCTTGACTACTGCTCTGTCGATTTCACCTATGGGCCTTAGCCAGAGCTCCAATAAATCAAAATCATTTCATCTCGCCCGCCCTACTATCTGTCCTTCAGCGTCTCGCCCCGCATCCTCATCTGCCAAACCTTCAGCTCTAAACAGTAACTCTGACTCTTCCCTTCAACCTAGTCCCGCTCTTAAGCCTTTAGATGTAGGTTCTGTTAAATATTCTATGCACATCCTCGAATCTAACCCTATCTCATCTTCTACTCCCTCCCTCCCAAGCTTCCCATCTATCCCTCACATTAGTACTCCTAACACTTCATCTACTCATAATCCTCCTTCTTCTGTTACTATCAAATCACCCACATTTGTTCCTCCTAGTTCCTAACAAGAACCAGCTCCCTTTGATCCAACGTTTCATACCTCGCCTCCTCCGTTCTCATCATCCAATGCCCAGTATCATATATCTTCAAACACTAACATCACAACCTCATCCACCTTCCGTTCTGCCGCTACACAACCTCACACCCCCCATCCTCTACTCAACTCGTCCTCCGATCACGCTCTGCACCATGATAATATCCTGATGCCCGTCCCTATGATCCTTGACTCTCCTGCTAAGAAAGCAGCCCGAAAATTAAAATGCACCCTCAAAACTTCTCCCCCTATGCAACCCCCTCAAAACACTCAAAATCCTCCTGTTGCCCAAAAAACGTTAATTGATGAGGATATTATCTTCCCAAAATCTGTCTCTCTGGAGAAAAGACCAAAGATTTCCTCAGTTCTACCCTCGAACATCGAAGCTACTTTTATTCCTACTTCGGTACTTCAGCAACTTTGCTCAACAGCAGCGGCTGGCCACGAACCCAAGCTTTGCCGACACCAATGGATTGTTAAGTTGGAACTATAGGGGAATGGGCTTCCCCGTATAGTTTATGAACGCAGCAATTTGTTCGCTTAAAAAACCCTGACTTCATCTTCTTATCTGAACTAAATCTTCATCTGATACTGTTCAGAACTTAAGGCTGCGTTATTCTATGTTTGGTGCTTCCATACCTACTACGGAACTCTCTAGTATTTTTGCGTTGCTTTAAGAAAATATCTGTTACTTTACATCTTCTGTTGAGACACTTTATAGATGTTATTACTATTATAGATGATGCTCCTTGCCGAATCATTGGGTTCTATGGTGAGCCAGACGTATCTCTCCGACGTCACTCTTGGAAAATTGTAACTACACTCAACAGCCTTCTGAATGTCCCATGGATTTGTATTGGTAACTTTAATGAAGTCTTATAAGCATCGGAATTTAGTGGAGTTAATTACGTTCTTCTTGGTAGATGCAAGCTTTCCTGGATGCCCTCAACACCTGTGATTTATCTTATTTGGGATATTTCGGCAGTAAATATAATTGGTGCAGAGCTATACCATGGCCCCATACACACTGGGCCCATCTTGATCGAGTTGTAGCTAACCCCATGTGGCGGCAGGCTTTCAACTCTTATAATTTTTTATCATCCCGACTCACTTTTCTTATCGATGTATGCTTCAGCTTACCCCATCTTATCATCTTCCCTCCAGTTCATTCCAACCCTCTTGCGAGCTTTTTTCACTTTGAAGCCATGTGGATAAAATATGATAAATGCGAAGAGATATAAGGAATTCCTAGTCCGAAGTTAATTCTGACCACCTCCGGACAAATTGTAAAATTGTGCAATTGGGCTTCTACAATGGGGAAAAGATATGTTTTGTTCTCTTAAGAAGGACATTAACAATATCAAGAAGAAACTCACTGACCTTCGTAAGGGGCTTATCACTGATGCAATCAAGAATGAAATTTCATTACTCCAGCTTCGACTAGAAGTGCTCCTTGATAAATAGGACATTGCTTGGAAACAAAGGGCTAAACAACACTGGATGCGAGAAGGCGATCACAACATTGCTTTTTTTCATTACCATGCTAATACCCAGAGAGAAATTAATCGAATCCCCTATCTCTGAAACCCTTTGGGAGTGCTATGCTCTAAGAAAGATCAAATCCAGAAAATCATTCTTGACCACTTTGGCGATATTTTTTCCTCATCCCGTCCTGAAATTAGCCATATCCATGAAGCACTCTGCCTGTTAGAACGAGGGTTACATCTTATATGCATTCAGACTTGTCTTGTCCATTCCCCGTGGATGAGATTATCAAAGCTTTTAGAGAAATGCACCCATATAATTCCCCCCGGCCCTGACGGTATATTGCCTAGTCTTCTTTAAAAAATTTGGCACATAGTTGGCAATAATGTGGTTAAATATGTGTTGTGTCTCCTTAATTGCAAGTCTTTGATTCCCTATGTGAATAATAAATACATTGTTCTTATCCCAAATATACATAAACCTAAACTAATTACATAATTCTGACCTATATGTTTATGTAATGTTGTTTATAAATTGGTTTCTAAGGTTCTTTCCAATCGTATTTGCCCTTGTGTTGCTCATATTATCTCTGAGTCCCAGTCCGCTTTCATACTGGGTCGTTTGATAACTGATAATGTTCTTATTGCAATATGAGCTTCATCATTTTATGAAACTTTGGATAACGAGTAAAGAAGGTCTGATGTCTGTTAAACTGGATATGAGCACAGCATTTGATCGAATTATGTTCATATTGCCTTTAGCTTCCCAAAATCGTTTTACGACATTATCAGGTCTTGCTTGTCATCCGTGCATTTCAGCTTTATTCTTAATGGCATTATCTTTGGTTCCCTTACCCTGCTATGGGGTATCCGACAAGGAGACCCCCTGTCCCCATATCTTTTTATAATTTGTGTTGAGGTATGTTCTTCCATTTTTAAATGATTCACAGCTCTGTCGTTGTATCTATGGCATCCGGATATCTCGATCTACCTAGTTATTTCTCACCTCTTTTTTGCAGAATATACCCTCTTATTTGGTACAGCCACAGTTAAGGAAGCCAACAACTAAAATTTTCAATTAATCTTTATGACAGTGTATGGCGAAAGTGCGTCAATTTTTATAAATCTAGAATTTACTTTTGTCCCAATACTCCCGCAGGGGTCAAGGATTCGAATTGCCAATTACTTGGTATGTCTGAAGTTGCATCTCATGGAAAGTATTTAGGCATTCCTTTTGTGGTTGTGCGCAATAAAAAAGAGGTATTTGTGGGGATAAAAGAGTAGGTTTGCAAGCGAATTAATTATTGGAAAGATAAGTAATTGAGTAAGGCGGGTAAAGAAATTCTTATAAAATAGGTAATTCAGGCAATTCCTACATATACGATGTCATGTTTTCAGCTACCTGATCATATCCTTGACGATTTATAGGAATATGCTAATTCCTATTGGTGGGGTGACAACTCGTTTGCTCAGAAAATAAGATGGAAATTTTGGGCATCCCTGACCTAACGTAAATCACAAGGCGGTATTGGCTTTCGAATTTGAATACTTTTAACATCGCACTATCATCCAAGTAAGCTTGGTGGCTGTTGGTTTTCCCAAATAGCCTTTATGCCCGATGTATGAAGGCTAAGTATTATCCTTCCTCTTCTATTCTGCACGTGACCTAGGGCTTGCGATGCAATTTTACTTGGTGAAGTATAATCTTTGGTCTTTGAGTTCTCTTGTTGGGATGTCGCAAATTGATTGGAAATGATGATTCCACTCTCATTTTCCAAGATCATGGTCACTCTGCCTACTCATTTTACTATTTGATCAATGAACTTGGGTTTTCTGGAAGCAGCGGTTGTTAGCTCTATCATAGATAGGGAACGCGACTGTTGGAATGTACCTCTTATTAGAGACTCTTTCAATCCGCAAGATGTAGAGGCTATACTACCGATTCCCCTTGATCATCATAATTCCCCCGATGGATGGATTTGGCTCCACTGCAGTTGTGGTAAGTTTTCAGTCAAGTATGCATATCATTTCATTATGAGCTCACTGGAAGATCTAATGGCATTCATCCTTATCCGAGGAGTAATTCTGGACCTAATCCTATATGGAAAAGAATTTGGAAGTTCATTTTACTAGGTTGTGTGTTACACTTTCTCTGGAGAGGCCGCTCCAACTCTTTGCCTTTGTCGGAGAATTTAGCACATCACTACTTGCGCTTTGATACCCGTTTCTCTTTTGTACATGTCTTGATCATACCTCGGTTCATATCTTTTTTACTTGCCCTGTTGTATCTTCAATTTGGCGAGCAACTGACCTCTTTGGCATTATTTCTCAATATCGCCAGTTGTGTTCTAATATGTGTTTTCATGATATTCTACTAATTGATGATACTAATATTGTTGAATATTTTGTTGTTATAGCCCATGCCATTTGGTTCAGCCGGAATAAGATTACATCCTCTGATGGAAAACTTGACCTGGGGATCCTGTTTGCGTCTGCGTCTTAGCTGCTGAAAGATTTCCATAGTGCCAACTCATTTCCTGAAAAAAATCACCTATCCAGCCTTAGACCCTATTTTCTGCAACTCCACTTTCAGCAAAAAAATCATATATTTTGATGGAGCCTTATCACATGCACGTGCCTTTGCGTTTGCTGGGATTTATGCCTACTCCAATCAAGGGGATTTCCTTATCGCTTCGCCATTCCATTACCCAAAAGTAATTTGCAATTGAGATGGTCGAAAGTAATTGTTGCACCCTTGGTGACTCGAGTAAGGCAATTTTTACTCCAATGGATGAAGTTGATTGCTCCTTTTCTTGTACCACTCACTGATGGAAATAAAAAAGTTGTTTTCCCTATTTTATGATCGGTGGTTATTTTGGATAAGTCGAGACAAGAATTTCATTGCTCATAGTTTAGCCCGGTTTGCAAAAACATTGAATTCCCATGTATGTCGTGGACTTCTCCACCGCATTTTCTTAGTCAATCTGTGTTGGCCGATTCCAGCTATCATTAATAAAATTATTTTTCCCCTTAAAAAAATTCATTAGACTTTCATGCCAATTTTTTATTGAGATACAATTTGATTTGTTACCTATTTGGCCAAAATAAGAAATTTATTTACATAAGTTTACAATACATAAAGGTAAGTTTCAATACATAACTACTGTAATAAGAATTTGGCTATTCGCATTTCCTATAGTTTCGCTAAATGGGCGCCAAATTGATGTTCATTATTATTTTTGCCATTAATTTTAGTTTCAACATAAAAATAATTAAAACAAGGGAACATTGCTAATAGGCCGCCAAACTATTTGTCTTTTTTCAACTAAGACATATAATGACCGCGTTGTCGAGGCACGTCAAATTAGTTATTATTTTCCTAACTTCCTTCCTAATAGTAGGTAGAGTAAGTTAGGGTCGATCCCACAGGGAACAGAGAAACTAATCGAATTATTGTATTAAACAAATTTGTATAACCAATTATAATGCTATAAATATAATATAAAGTGGGGGAGTTTTGATGAGAGTCAGTTAACTAGTGCAGCTAACAATTAAACTAACAACTGAGATGAATTTAATTATGATGAAAGTATTCTCGCCTTTAACCCAGTATCCCCCTAGTCCGAATCATTCATGTAACTATTGCAACCGTTTGACAAACAAGTTCTGAGATCCCTACCCTAAGAATTAACAGGTACGCTTAGCTAATCCTTGTTACCTCTTCAGTGTAATTAATCACAGGTTCGTTTAGTAATTAAACCTATCCAATTAAGTACTCCTAGGATACGATCGCTAGAACACCGTTAATCAAACACATAGAGAATTAAGGCCACGAAGTAGGTACAGTGTTGTACTCGCAAGCTCGGTACAAGTGACCGCTACTTATGCTATCCTAGCGAATAAATCACTATTTGCTACTTTTAGACATAAACGCATAACATTTATGGATTATGAATTTATGACCTAGATACATTTATATGTCTACTACCCGGGTGATCAGTCCAAATAACAAACATATAAAGTAAATGAAGAAAGCAAATAACATAAATAATCTCAGAACAAAGTTTAATCAAAATATTACCTGAATAATTACAAAAACATCGTTCTAGGATTCAACTTAGTTGCTTAGCCGATCATAGCGATCGCTAAGAACAAACTATAAAGAAAGATATAAAAGTAGAAAACCCGAGATGCCGAATCTTGATTCTTCGTGCTCGTCGAAAATTCCCAATTCCACGCTCCAAAATCAATGTAAAACTTCTATTTTTGGACTTGGGATCTTCCTTTTATAGACAGGGATAAACTAGGCTCAATTTGGACTGGAAAAGGATAATCAGCGAGCAAATCTTCCATGGGCCACCTCTTGTCTCGGCCGAGAATGGCTTGTCTCGGCCGAGCCTTGTGCACCAAATTATTGGCCAAGAATAAGTTGTCTCGGCCGAGAATCTTCTACAGCTAAAAATCTTGGTTTTCCTTGACCTTCTATCTCGGCCGAGCCCTCCTTGTCTCGGCCGAGACCATCCTCCTGAAGCTTTGGCTCGGTTTTTCTCGGTTTTTAACAAGTGGGACTTTTTTTCACATCGATCCTTAGTAGAGTTCGACTTTTTGGTCTAATTTCACCTAAATAACTTCAAAACATATCACAAACATCAAATCATCCAATAATACAAATACGAGCAACACACGTTCAATTATGCATGCAAATGCCACTAAATAGACACTTAACTCGACCTATTATGCATGCATAAACACGTGTACCAAAATCCCCCAAACTTAAACCTTTGTACGTCCCGAACAAAAAAAAACACAAAAGATAACACACAAAACACGTGTTAAGGGCGATTTAAGTCGCAAACATAGTTTCAGATTGAATTTTTTATAAAGAAGGACAACATGATAATCCGAGCATATCCGACATAGCAACTTAAACTACTTTCGAGACTCGATACTTTCAGAAAGTGATCCTTACTGGTTAAGTGTATCACTCATCTCTCAAGTGTATAAGGTAAATTCAATTCACTCACATTGGACTACATGCAACGCCTACCATATGTTTGCCCGTCATCTACATCAGACCTCGTACTTGACATGTGTGACATAAGATCAAAAAGGTCTTTATTTAGGTTGTAATGGCTTAAGGTAAGGTGGGAAATGTTTGGGTAAAAGTGATTAATCTTTGGACTAATCAATTTTTTCCTAGTCAACCACCCCTCGAAACAATCACTCAATCCTCACTCTCCAAATTCCAGCAAACCTTCCCACAAGAAAGTTTCTTTACCCTTCAAAATTCCTTACAACATAAATGTTTTTCATGCTTCACTTGGGTACCACAATTGGGACTACCTGAATGCTATAATCAACTTAAACAATAAAGCACTTTTAAACTCCTAACCTCTCCTTTAAACAAAAATAATAACACTTATGTACAACGAACTCGTTATTTTCTTTTCTCTTTTTTTTTTTTTGTCTTCTCTTTTTCTTCTTTTTTTTCTTTTTTCTTTTTTCATAACTACTAAACAATAACCAATACATCAAACTTTACACCCCCTCGCCCAAACTTGTTAAAAAACCAACGTTTGTGGGGAAAAGAGTGGGATGAATTGGTTCTAAAAACATAACACATATGAGAGGTTATTGTAGTCTCGATTTCTTTACCTATCCCTTCCTTTCTTCAAAACTTCCCATCTTTCACCCATATCAATCCCAAAGATTCCCGACTACCTTCTAATCCTCCTCCCTCATACTCACTCTTAGTCCAAAATAGGCCAAAGGTTTAATATTAAAAGGATGTGGCTTGTAAAGTAAGGTTATCAAAGAAAAACTGCAAAGCTCAAATGGGCTAATCAACGAAAAAAATCTATTGGTCATAAAGGAAAACATATTAAGGCTTAAGAATAGAGACTTCAGACAAGTTCTAGAGATGACTACATATAACCAAAAAAATCACACCGAAAGAATGTAGATATTACTCCAAAGATGGGAGTACAAAATTTGGCTCAAAAACTCACAAGGTTATATATGATCACAAGTCTCAAATACAAGCTCAATTTTATCTTCATTACATATCATGCTCCATCATATGTCAATTTTCAAATTTTAAGCATAAATTATGATCATCATTAACCAGTTGCACACTTGTCATTACCCTAATCTTTTGTCCTTAGACACACATCAAAGTCAAACTATAATCTCGGTTTTTCAATTGACTCAATCCTAGACTCAACTAAAATGCAAAGTACATAACAACTAAACATGACCCAACTCGCAAAGACAGTGGCTCACAGGCCATACAACTATGGCTCACAGGCCAACACCCAATAAATAAACAAGAAACTCTCAGTCAGCACAAAGTAAGAAAATATATTAAAATAAAGCTCAAACGCGCCCAAGTGGTCCCACTTACACCCCTCTCCCCCAAACTTGGCTGAAAAATCACAGTTTGTAGGGAAAAGAAGGGTACGACTTGGTATTTACTTACAGTACTCCTGCTGAGGTGGTGGTTGGAAGCTATGTTTGCTCCAATATTTGGCTATCGTGCCCCACCAAATGTCTTGTTATATCCATCATGCTCCACTACTATTTGAATTCAAGTCATGTTCGTTCATGCATACTACTAAAAATCAAGACGAAAAAGCATCAAATAGATAATAATAATAAAATGCATAATTTAAAAGTAAAAATACGATAAACATCGGGTTGCCTCCCGACAAGCGCCTTTGTTTTACCTCGTTGGCTCGACCGGTTCACATCCATTTAGTGTTTGATCCATTGTGGTTTCCACATTGACCCCGACTAATTAAAGCATTTTACCTCCTTCATTTTCTCACGCTCTCTCTTATGATGCTTCCAAGATATGGAAGTATTCAGCTTATCCCTGCAACTCAGCTCATATTTTCTTTCACCAAACGGGTTAATAACATCATTAGGCATAACAAATTGGACATTTTCAGAGAATTCAAGTACATCGTATATGTTAAATTTAACGACTTGTCCATCTAACTCCATCATGAGTGTTCCCTCACAAGGGTCTATCTTTGTTTGAGAGGTGTTTAAAAACGGCCTCCCTTATAATCTAGGCTTAGAAGTTGATGTATCGCCGTTCATGTCTAACACATAGAAATCCGCCGGAAATATTAAGTCGCCGACTTCCACTAGCACATCTTCCAAGACCCCATCAGGGTATGTAGTACTCCGGTCAGCTAATTGAATTACTATCCTCGTTTATTTTAATGGCCCAAGTTTTAGTGCATGGAAATAGAACGAGGCATGACGTTTATAGATGCGCCTAGATCTAGCATAGCTCTCTCTCTATGGTGTGATTACCTATCGAACAGGGTATTACAAACATATCTGGGTCCTTGCGCTATGGGGGGATCTTCTTTTGGAAGATGGCTGACACATTTTCTCCCATAATCACTTTCTCATTCCCCTTTAACCTGCGTTTGTTAGTGCATAGATCTTTAAGGAATTTAGCATACCTCAGGATTTGTCTGATCGCGTCGATTAACGGAATGTTTATCTCGACCTTTCTGAATGCATCCAAGATCTCTTTTTCCTTGTTATCTTTCACTTTCATCGCAAGTCAACTAGTAAACGGGAGTGATTGAGCTGGAACAAGTGGCAAACTGGGCGGTTTTCTCGAGCAATAAGTCTCGGCCGAGATAATTGGTTCTCGACCGAGCTGGTTGGGCAGATTGCCTGGTTCTCGTCCGAGATCAGGGCTCTCGGCCGAGCTCTGTAGCTCGTCTTCCTCTACAATTTTATCAATTTTTCCGTCAGTTACCTCTTCCAAACTTTGCCCGGGCTGTCTAGGCTCTCCTAGCTCCGTTCCACTCCTCAGTGTGATTGCACTCACGTTTCTCGGGTTGGTTTCAGGATGAGCTTGTAATTTACCATTGTTTGCATTCTCCAGTTGACTCACAGTGGTAGCTATGAATCACTTGAGTCACAAGGTTCTTGATGCTTGACTGTGTGCCTTTTTGAAAATGAACAGTGTTCGTTGCCAAGTTCTCGACGATGTCTTCTAATGATGGGCCGGGGGCTTGCTCAGTTGGTTGCCTCTATTGGTAAATGCCCCGTGGAAAGCGATTTTGATCTCCCAACTGCTGTGGCTGATTACCGAATCTCAAGGTGGGATGATCCCTCCACCCCGGATTGTAAGAATGAGAGTAGGGGTCATACCTTCTCCGCTGGAAATTATCTGAACCAACGGCATTAGCATTGGCTTCCAATTCATTCCCTAGAACTTGGCACTCATCTGCCAAATGCTCCATTGTTTAAAAAATACGGCAGGGCTTGATAACAGCCTTGCCCCCTGCAGCAACCTTTCTTACCAGAGTTGTTAACACTTCAAGCTTGTCTTCTATGGATGAGTCGGTTGACTCCCTTATTGCTTTGAGCAGTCCATCTCTACAACCAAATTGTTGCAAGTTTGAAGCCATCTATGATATCAGTTCTCTAGCTGCAGTTGGGATTTTTCCACTAGCAATCCCGCTAGCTGAATCTATCATGTTCTGATCCGCCATTGACAAACCTTCATAGAAGTACTGGAGTAACAGTTGCTCGGTTATCTGATGTTGTGGACAGCTGGCCACTAGCTTCTTGAGCCGCTCCCAATACTCATACAAATTCTTAATGTGCCTTTGTAGAATTCCACTTATCTCCTTTCTGAGGTTTGTTGCTCTAGATGCTGGAAAATATCTTTCTAAGAATAGCCTCTCCATCTCACCCCATGTGGTGATAGAAGCTGGAGGAAGATAGTAGAGTCAATCCTTGGCCAAATCCTTCAAGGAGAATGGGAAAGCCCGTAACTTGATTGCCTCTTCACTAACAGTGGTAGGCTTCATACTCGAGCAGACAGTGTGGAACTCCTTCAAATGCTTGTGGGGGTCCTCGCCCGAGAGGCCATGGTATGAGGGAAACAGATGGATGAGCCCTGATTTCAACTCGAATGTGGTGTTCTCTCCCAAGATAGGGAAAGTGATGCATAGGGGCTAGTGAGTGGAACCAGTATTGGCCAATTCTTCTCTGCTGCCATGACTACGTGTTCGTTTTCTGATTAAAAAAGGATGGGTTCGGTTTCAGTTTCCTCTCGAATTTCTCTTGCTTGTCTCCTTAGAATTCGGCCTGTTCGCATAATCTCTAGATCGAATTGCAAGTCTTTCTCACCGTGTGAACGAGTGATCATTCACAGCTGTAATAAGATGCAAACGAACAAGTAAATGCCCAATGTATATTAAACAAAGATTATAATAAATAACAAAAAATAAAACTAATGATGGTTAATACTAAACTGCAATTAATTTCAACTGTTCCCCGTCAACGACGCCAAAATTTAACCGCGCTGTCGAGACACGTCAAATTAGTTATTATTTTCCTAACTTCCTTCCTAATAGAAGGTAGAGTAGTCAGGGTCGATCCCACAGGGAACAGAGAAACTAATCGAATTATTGTATTTAATGCTATACATATAATATAAAGTGGGGGGAGTTTTGATGAGAGTCAATTAACTAGTGCAGCTAACAATTAAACTAACAGCTGAGATGAATTTAATATGGTGAAAGTATTCCCGCCTTTAACCTAGTATCCCCCTAGTCTGAATGATTCTTGTAACTATTGCAACTGTTTGACCAACTAGTTCTGAAACCACTACTCCAAAAATTAACAAGTACACTTATCTAATCCTTGTTACCCCTTAAGTATAATTAATCACAGGTTCGCTTAGCAATTAATCATATCCGATTAAGTAGTCCTAGGATACGATCGCTAGAACACCGTTAATCAAACGCATAGAGAACTAAGGCAACGGAGTAGGTACAATGTTGTACTCGCAAGCTCGGTACAAGTGACCGCGACTTATGTTATCCTAGTGAATAAATCACTATTTGCTACTTTTAGACATAAACGCATAACAATTAGGGATTATGAATTTACGACCTAGCAACATTTATATGCCCACTACCCAGGTGATCAGTCCAAATAACAAACATATAAAAGATATGAAGAAAGTAAATAACATAAATAATCTCATAACAGAGTTTAATCAAACAATTGCCGAAATAATTACAAAAACATCGTTCTAGGATTCAACTTAGTTAAACACAGAAAATAAAGGCTTAGTCGATCATAGCAATTTCTAAGAACAAACTAATAAAGAAAGACATAAAACTAGAAAACCCGAGATGTCTAATCTTGATTCTTCGTGCTGGTCGGAAATCCCCAATTCCACACTCCAAAACTAATGTAAAAGTTCTATTTTTCGGACTTGGGATCTGTCTTTTATAGACGGGGATGAACTAGGCTCAATTTGGACTGGAAAAGGATAATTAGCAAGCAAATCTTCCATGGGCCGCCTCTTGTCTCGGTCGAGAATGGCTTGTCTCGGCCGAGCCTTGTGCACTAAATTCTCGGCTGAGAATAAGCTCTCTCGGCCGAGAATCTTCTACAACCAATAATCCTGGTTTTCCCTGACCCTCTGTCTCGGTCGAGTCCTCCTTGTCTCGGTCGAGACCATCCTACTGAAGCTTTGGCTCGATTTTTCCCGGTTTTTAACTTGAGGGACATTTTTTCACATCCATCCTTAGTCGAGTTCGACTTTTTGGTCTAATTTCACCCAAATAACTTCAACAAATCACAAACATCAAATCGTCCAATAATACAAATATGAAAACACACGTTCAATTATGCATGCAAATGCCACTAAATAGACACTTAACTCAACCTATTATGCATGCACAAGCACGTGTACCAACATATAAAGTATCTATCTTTACTAATAGGCAACTAAACTATTGAAAAGTTCAACTGTGGCAGCTGTCTTCTAATTTTCCGGCCAAGCGAGAGTTATATGTCGTACAAAATTTTTTTATAAGGTAAATTTATCTTTCTCCACTAAAATAAACCTTCAAAAGAAAATTAATTTAAATAAAAGTTTTTTTTTACAAACACAAACCCTCCCATGTGAGTGGGGTCATTCCAATCCTGCACAGACTCAAGAGAAGACAAAGATAAATTAGGGTTTAATTTAGGTATGCCAACGAGGCGTGTTACATCGGGTATTTGACTTGCCTCGCCCCGCGCATGTGACACCTTGCCCCGCCCCCCTAGGGTCAAGGATCCTAGCCCCATGCCCTGCCCCTTACCCAGTCCCATCAACTTCGAAAGAAAATCTAATGTATTTTTTTAAGAAAATTAGGGACGTCTTCCAAATCAAACAAGTACATATATATATATATATATATATATATATATATATATATATATATGTGTGTGTGTGTGTGTGTGTGTGTGTATAAAATCTGACAAGTAGTATTATATAGAGATTTTTACATGTCTATATATATATAGTTTTACATAGTATATATTCGTAAAATTTTATTAAATATTTTCCAGGGTGGGGTGGCCAGACATAGTACCCATGCCCGAACCGGCCCGTTCATGGACCGAGGCTAACCTACCCCATTCTAGAACAAGTTGGGTTATACCCTGGCCCAAACGATTGGGGGGAGGGTGGGTCAGGGCGGGGCAGTTTAATCTGTCAAAATCATATGCAAAAGAGAAAAATGGATTAATCATTGGTAAATGATTGACATTATTGAAACAATTTGATGAAAAGTTTATCTGTAAATTTATCATAAAATTCACAATCTAAAGTGGTATTACAATTTTTGTTGTAGGGTACCTGAATTTTGTATATTACATATCTTTCCGGAATTCCTCCTCGCCATATTAAGCCCGTTGAAGCAAATGTTGATCATCTTCTTTCTCTCTTCATCTTTTCTCTTATGTTTGTGTGTGTTTAAATTGAGCTCCACCTCACATGGAAATGCTTGTGCTTGTTGATTAATATTTTTAATAATTTTTAAGTGGAAGATGATAGATTTACCCTTATAAAAGATGTGTGTGGAACACATGATTCTTGTTTGGCCAGAAAGTTGGCTGCAGCTGCCAAAGTGCAACTTCTTAATAGTTTGGCCATCTATTAATATATGTTGATAGTATACCTTAGTAACAAAAAGGATAATAGTTTGACGACTTTTTAGTAATTTTCCCTTAAAACAATCAGCATAGAATAAATACTTGAGTCGAACACTAATAATCAACAAACAAAATACCCCTTTACTCCTAATATAATATCTTATTCTAATATTTGCAACAGGATAAAAGTAAAATAAATATTTTTCCTTCAAGATTACTTTCTCGAAAAACATCACATTTTGTTTTATACTAAATATTTTAAATACAAATTTTTTTTATATAATTAACCTTACTAAAAAAAACATGCAATGTATATGTGTATGTGTGTGTGTGTATATATATATATATATGGAGGTCTTCGTTAGGAAGAAGAATGGAGGTATTTGCTTGAGGCGATATTGTTCTCTCTCTCGCCCCCCCCCCCCCCCCCCCCCCCCAGAATGGCAAAACCAATAATATTTTTCAAATAATTGTTTTTTTAGTTACTCAACGTCCATATATAATAGTGAGAAAAATAAACCATATTCTTGCTTTGTTTCTTTCCCAAACACACATAATTACATATCTATCGTAATGTAATAGTAGAACCATTTATAAATGTGAAATGAATTGGAGTAATAGTTACCCTTCTGTGTTATAAAGATAGTCATGCTTTTAAAAACAAGATTTTAGTTTCAAAGTTAGTGTCACGTTTTACTAATAAAAGTATAAAAATTAATTTTATAATTTCACATTTAAGTTAAATATTATTAAATAAGTAAAAAAAATGAAGTTGTATGGTTGAAAAAATCACAATTTTTATAAGGTTGTACCTTCACCTATTTGTTAGAAAATAAGAAGTTCTACTTATATCAAGTTAGACTCTCATTTTGAGACAGAGAAATTGTTGTTATTTATTTATTATTTATTATTAGATTTTTCTTTTTAATTTTTTATCTTCATCTCCAAATCATCAAAAGTTAGTTATTATCATGTTTTGGCTAAATTAAAATATTCAACTACAAAATACGTAAACCTTTATAACTTGAAGTATCTTAATTTGTTTTCTTTACGATCATTAAGTTGACACATATGTTGCAAATATTAAAGATGAGAGGCAAAACACACAATTTTTTTTTTAATTATTTGGGTCAGACGTATATTTGGATTATTTATATATTTTGGCTTCCCTTAAAAATATTGGCATGCGTGTAAATAAAAACTCATTGAGAAACTATCTATAAGTGAAAAAGTATTAAATAACTAATTTTTTAAATAATATATATAATAAAAATATTTAACATGTTATATACTTTTACTAAAAATAATACATCAA
This sequence comes from Ajuga chamaepitys, assembly GCA_958295605.1. Taxonomy (NCBI): domain Eukaryota; kingdom Viridiplantae; phylum Streptophyta; class Magnoliopsida; order Lamiales; family Lamiaceae; genus Ajuga; species Ajuga chamaepitys. Next base: position 13,351,178 of record OY282498.1, read on the forward strand.
TAATAAGTACAGAAAATATCAGTTCCTTTTTATTTGGATCTAAACCCAATTCAAATTCAAATAGTTAGTCCACAATAATTCCTTCCACCTAAGCAAGTTGTCAACCAACAACTTATTGAATGTTTTATATATAATTTTTAATTTTGATATATGTAATATGGATATCGAATTAAAGATCGTAAAATGATAATTAATTTAATATTCTAATTATATATCTAAGAAAATATAAAACACTAAAAGGTTATTTGAGTTTGAAAAATATTAGGGGAAGAAACGAAGAAACAAATTCAACCAATAAAAACTTGACAACAATACACACATGTTCTTTGATTTGTGTAGAAGAAAGGTAAAGGTAGACAAAATAATACGGCAGACTATGTGTGCATGTAAAATACTTTTCAAATCAAGTGTCCGCCCCTTTTTTCTCTAATTTCATTTTTTATAAAATTGAACCAACCATTTATTGTAAATTAAATGAGCAAGAAAATTTCATTAATTTCCTCTTTTAGACCTTTTTACTTTATTATATAGTAAAGATATGACTGATATTACTTGCACGCAACTAATTCATAACATATAGAAACTTCAATTTTAGTCATGTATATTACGAGATTATCCAATTTTAGGACATTTTTGGCCGAAAAATCACTTAGGTCACCGAAATCCTTCAAGTTATGCACACGTGTTCTACAAATTTCGAACTTTCTGGTCACAAGCTTGATATTTCGTTATAGTTTAATTCTTAAATAACGTGGGATATGACTAACTACCAATTAAAATTTTAAAAAAAAAACAAAAAAAAACAAAAAACAAAAAACAAAGAAATATGTCAAAAGTAACAAAATAGATATATAGAGGCCGTTAACCTTCTTCATTTCCGTCGTAAAGGCCTAATCACCAAATGAAGAAACAACCCTAATCCCCAAATTTTCATTACCAATCATATAATCCAACACTTGTTTACCACCAAAATGGAAAAAAAAAAAATGTAGTACTGAAACCTTCAGTGAGGATGACACTGGCAGAAAATGGTGCAGATTCGAGGAAGGTGTTATCTCCAAAAACCGCATCCTAAATCCCAGTTCAGCCTGATGGACGCCTCTCCTAACCCACCCCTGCCTACACAACCAAGTCAGTCAAACCATGTATATACCAAAAAGTATTATTATAGACTTTAGGTAATACTTTATTTGGTGATACATTTGCTAGTGTGACTTAAGGTGTAAAGTACCACTTTTGATGATTTTTAGTAACACTTTTCAAAAGTATTATTACACTAAAAATGTTACAAATAACTCTTTAAGTAACATTTTTCTTAAATGAAAAAATATGAAATATTTGTCATTACTAGGTTTTGAACCTAGGTTGAAGCCTTGTAAGCCTTTAACTACAAAGACTGTACCAATATGCTATAATAACTATTTTTTTTTTTATTTTATAAGAAAAACTATATATACATGATTTTCTTTAGTCTATTCTACTACTTAATTTGATACAAAGTTTTCATTAATTATTTTTTCCACCCATTTATATAATTTATATATATATACACACACACAAAAACACGTGATACAACATTTTTTTGCGGTACAGATCTGAATAAATCTTTGTAATACCCCATAAACACCCCATTTATATTCGCTTCTTCCTCAACCTAGTGCCTATCTTCATCCATGGTTTGGTTAATAGATTTGGTCCCTCCTTTGGTTTGATTTTTTATTAAAAAAAGTTATGTTCCTTTCCCCTTCTCTAATCCACAATGCATGAGAACGTTATAACAACAATTCTTCCTACAACTTATAAATTGACTCTAATTCCTCCTCCAGTGCCTTGTTTTCTTTCACAACCTCCTCAGACTGGGTTATTTTATGTAAGTCAGAGATTTTCTTTGTAAGTTTAGTAATTATCTCCTAAATACTTTCGATAGTATCTTTGTCCCACTGCATGAGATGAGACCCACATTTCTCAATCTTTTTTTCAAGTTTGCCACGCCATGAACCCTACCTTAACTTATCACGTTTGATAATTGCTCGTGATTCTTCCACATATTTTCGAACCTAAACAGCTTCGGCCTTCTTTTCTTTATGTCAAGCAAGTTTTTTTTACCTAAGTGGCCTTAAACTGAAATGCAACAGTAGAGTGTGGTGGTTGGATTTAAAACGACCCAGATGGGCCACCAAAAAATGTGGAAATAAGTTATACATCATTCTATAGTTCCCATTACTCTATCAAGACACTCTTGTATGTTATTCGGTCTCGTTGACCGTTTCTCCATGTAAACCTATGATCATTATGAAATCCTAGGCCATATAATCCACAATCATCCACTGCAACTTTAAAACGAGAAATTGAAATATCTCTACGGACAGTGCCACCTTTTTACTCCACCGACCATAGGATTTCGTTGAAATCCCCTAGACATAATGAAGGCCCAGAAACAATCGATTTAAGCTCCCTCATTAATTGCCATTTTTGAAGTTTTGAGTGGCTTCTGGCCACCCACCCATACAGATAAGTCATCTACCATTCTTGTTGATTACCCTTATTTTGAACTGTGAGAGTAATATGATTATTTGCAGAAAAAAAAAAAAAAGTCTGCAAATCAACTGAGTATTTCCATTAGACAGAAAGGCCTCCCTTATCTTCCCTGACCTATGCAGTCAACGGTGAAACACCCAACAACCCCCAAAATTTGAGTGTTTAATCTCCCTACCTGTGTTTGTGTAGATTTCATCTCCATTATAAACAAAATATATGCCTGCTCCTCCGCTAGGAACTTCTTCAGTACACGAACTGTCACCCGGTTCTCGAGTCCACGACAGTTCGAGCTTAAAGCGATCATTAGGCTGGGCGATACCGATCATTCGGCATCGCCTTATCACTAGTGAACACTCCATCAATTTCCATCGTCATCTTTTTGCTGTAAGAATTATCCTCCTGGTCATCAATCTCCATAAATGATTTGGCCCTACGCTTTCCACCAATATTATGTAACTGTTGTGTTCTATTATGTGGGATAGTGACGTTTTTCTCAATATTTATTTTCCTAAGGGGTTTGGAAGTGGCATATTAGTTTTTTGGGTGGTCTGTATATGGGATATGGATGGTATGGTTGTTTAAATATGTTGAAGTGTGTGTATAAGGATGAGGTGTTTTTTGCTAATTAGATAGGTAAGGTCAGTGGGGTTAAGTATACCAAATATGGGCAAGTGGATTTCTGCATAGGATTATTGTACGTTTATAGGAATTTGGGTTAGGTTTTTTACGTATTGTAGATAAGTTGGTTCTTTGGGAATTGGTAGGTTGTTATGTTTATTGATTTTGGGGGGATAACTTGGGTCAGTGGTATTAGGTATGCCAGTTGGGGCATTTTTTGTATGCTTTGGTTCAATAGGTTTCGGAGGATGAGATATTGTTAGGTGTTTGGAAGTTGTAGAGTGTGTTGGGATTTGGGTCATCAATATGAGTGCTGGGTATGTTGGTTTCTTTGCATGGCTCATTGGTATACGGTAAGTTAAGGGGTACCTTTGAGTGAGTTGTTATTGTTGGATGATGGGAACAATTTCTCGAGCCCAATTATTGCCCTGATTGTTGTTTCTACATGAAACATTTGTGGCTGGAATCACATTGCCACTGCACCAAGTCATTTATCAAGTCCTTAACCTCAATATGTGATTCAAGTTGCTGTGAAGTAGATGAATTTTCCACATGCTCCTTATTCATCTGGTTGCGGAATGAGGCAAAAAAAAAAAAAAAAAAAAAAAAAATTCTCGAATGTTCGAGTTACCAACCGGTTTCTCCTGTTGTATCTCGCTTTAATTCCATCCCCATCTGGTAGTTCTTCCTAAGCCATATCTAGGTATTCTTCATTCTCAGTCAAAATATTACAGTCTTTCTTAATGTAACCAAGACACCCACAAACAAAGCAAAATCTAGGCAACCTCTCATATTTAACTGGTATATAAACCTGCTGGCCTCTTAATGAGATAGAAGTCCCCTTCCATAGTGGTTCTGTGACGTCCACGATAGCTTGTAAGTGAATGCTTTTGCAACAGCCATCCATGGTGGATTTTATCAATCTCCACAAATTTTCCAATCCTAATTCCAATGGCCTTGATAGTCGTTCCGACCATGCTCTGATTGGGAGGTCGTACATCTACCGCCAACTCCTTCATCATTAGTAGGTTTTTCCAAAATGCCAAGGCTCTAGCGTAAGAATATCATTCATATCACGAGCCGAGTGGAATTAAAAGGAAAAGAGGTTTCTATCAACCTCAAATGTTGCCATATCTCTTTTTCGGCTTCCACGTCTTCTTCATCTATTCTTGAATGCCAAACCGATTAAAGATTTTCTGTGTACACACTTGGCCAATCAAAAAAGGAGTTCTATTCGTGACCTCTTGTTTAGTATCCTCCACAACCGCGATCAGTTCCTAATCGTCGTTGCCCCTTCCCCATTATTCAAATATGTAGCCATTCTTCATCGAGATCTTAAACCTGCAAGAATCAAAAGCAAATACAAGATTGAAAGGAAGAGAACGCTAATGATTCATCCAGTTTTAGAAAGATAAGATCGCTTTCATATAAATTTAGCCGATCCGAAAAACCTAGTGAAAGAAGCAAAAAACGAATGTTATAGAAGAGTAATGATGTAAACAAATCAAGCAGAAAAGAAAATCATAGAAATCTGGTAGAGATCAATAGAAGATAATGACTTCATCACTACGAAAACCCTTCAATACAGGGATAAACTCTTTCGTAAAAGAAGATGAAACCCTACAGGCAGTAGGGACACTTTTAATTAGGGTCTCACCTATATGCTGGAGAAACGGCTCAACATACAACAATTCTCTTAATTTATTATATCCTTAATTGCTTGTATACTACTTTAATTTAGTAAATAGTCATTTATTTGTGCATTTTACATTTTAAAATAAAATTCAAAACCTCAATTGCCTAGATAGAGTTTAAATTATCATGATTAAGGTACTTAATTTAGCTTAGGGATCCGATCCTTGTGGATCGACCTTGCTCACGACTAACTATAACAACGTCGTATACTTATTTTCGAGCTTAGTGCAAAAATAATTGAGTCATATATTGGAAAAAGTCTGAAATTTTAATATGTTATTTATTATATGTCTAAATACTATATTTTCGAAAATACTATGAAAATTTGATGGTTTTTGGAAGTGTATTTTATTTTATATAATATTTCTATTACCTCAGTATAGAATCATAATATGTATTCTAAATTCTAATTTAAAAATCTCAAAAGAAATATTCATAGTTGTTGAAATATAGTTTTGGATATACATCCATCTACATGCCTTTTATCTTAAAAATTTAAAGGGACTTTTGCATTGTTGTGCAATATTGTCAGTTTCAACATTTAAAAATCATAGTTATACATCTTAATAAATTTAAAATTTAATATGATATTTGGTTTACGATTCACCAAACATTTCTCTTAGTTTTTATTAAGCCCCCATTCAAAAAATATTTTGTGATGTGCTAGTAAATTTTTATTTTGAAAACTAATATTTTATCTGGAGTCTCATTTTGAAATAAAAATATTACCAGAAGATTACACGACTTTTTTTAAGTAAAGGTTATAAGTAAAATCGTCTTAAACATATTTCTGTTGGAGTATGGAACCTGAAGGATTAGGCCCAGTTATAGTGCCAATTATGTAATCCTAGTTTGATCAAGATTAGGACTTATTCATGCTATTATAAATAGCGGTTCTCCATTGTATATTGTATCCGAAAAATAGTGAAAATCCCTGGCTTGGTATCGCCCCCAGACGTAGTTACACATCGTAACGGACTGGGTAAACATTTCTGTGTGTTCTTTTCTTTTCTTTCGTGATTATTACATGTGTTATTTCTAACTGGTATCAAAGCCAGGTTCGATGGGAGCTATCACAATGGGCGATGGAAAGATTTCGATCAAGAAATTTGATGGTTCTGATTTTGGTTTTTGGAAGCTGCAGATCGAGGATTACCTCTATGGTAAGGATCTACATCAGCCTCTCAAAGACAAACCCAAGAAGATTAGTTCAGAAAAGTGGGAGTTGCTAGACAGAAAGGCGACGGTACATGTTGAGTACTCTGGAGGAGATATATCAGAAACCATCCACGGTAGACAAGGTAAATCTGATAAGGCATTTATTTAACCTAAGGATGTTAGAGGGTACAACAGTGCATCAACATATGAATGAATTCAACATGATCACCTCGCAGTTGAACTCAATTGATATTAAGATGATAAGATTCGTGCCGTAATTATGCTATTGTCTCTACCAAACAGTTGGGCCGGTGGCCGGTACAGTGACAACAGTTAGTGTCGCAGAGGCTAAGTTGCAATTTGACAAAGTAAAGGATCTGGATTTACTTCGGGGTTAGCACTGAATACGGAGAACAAGGGCACGTCGAAAGGAAGGTAGAATCGGGGAAGGTCAAAATCCAGAGGAAAGAGTCAATCCTGGAAGGATAGGAGCTTAGTTAAGTGTTGGAACTGTGATGAGTCCGGTCACTTGAAAAATCAGTGTGAAGCACCGAAGAAATATAAAAAGGATTAGAGAGACAAGAAGACAACAAATGCAACCATAACAAACAACTATGGTGATGCATTGGTCTTGAGTATGAGTAGTCCGATGGAGTCATGGGTGCTAGATTCTGAAGCGTTGTTCCATTCATGCAGTAATGTTGGTATAATGGATAATTATGTTTCTGGCCATTTTGGACATGTTTATCTTGTAGATGAAGAGCCCCTAAAAAATGTGGGAAAAGAAACGTGCAAATTGTGACATCTAACAAATCCACGCTGATGCTAAATGACACACACATTCCTAAACTGAAGAGGAACTTGCTTTCGATTGGGTAGCTTGATAAGGAGGGTTATATAGTAACATTTCGCTGCAGTAATTGGAAGATTGCCAGAGGAGCTATGATAGTAGCTTGGGGTAAAGAAGAGGGTATGTGATATATGACAACTAATTCCAAGGATTGCATTGATCTTGCAGGTGTAGCAAATAATGCAATTGTTGGCTTGGTCAAATAAGCGCAAAAGGAATTAAGGTGATATGTCCGAAGGATAGATTCTCTGGCCTGAAAACTGTTGAAGTTAGCCTGTGTGAGGATTGTGTATTCGAAAAACAGAAGCGGGTTAGTTTCTCGAGGTATGGTAGAACCTTGAAGAAGCAGAAGTTGGAATTGGTTCATAGTGATCTAAGCGCCTGTGACATCCCTTGGAGGATCATCATACTACATAACTTTCATCGAAGATTCCACTCGAAAGGTATGGATTTATTTTCTAAAAAATAAATCTGATGCGTTTGATGCTTTCAGAAATTGGAAGGCCAGAGTAGAAACTGAAACAGGACTGAAGGTGAAATGTCTACGGTCCGATAATGGAGGTGAGTATAACTCAGAGAATTCAAAAACTACTGTGTTGAGAATGGGATTTGCATGGAAAGGACTGTGCGAGGAACTCCCCAGCATAATGGAGTAGCAGAAAGAATGAACAGGACGTTGAATGAGTGAGCGAGGTGCATGAGGCTGAAAAGTGGTTTGCCAAAGACATTTTCCTTGATTGGAGGCATCGAGCTCTGGAAATTCAGAATCTCATGCTATCAAGTTAGACATCTCAAACTCGAGTGAGAGTACGGATAGTCGGAAGAAGAAGAGGTTCTTGAGGAAGATCCAAGAACTCCACTACCACCTCAGGATGTTCCGCCGTAGAGACAAGTTAGAGAGCGACGTCCACCCAATAGGTACTCGCCCTCTAACTATTACTTATTACTTATTAACGGTGGTGAACCTGAGTGCTATGCAGAGATAGAATGGGTTGGTGATAGACCGAGGTGGAAAGCTTCCATGGATGATGAATTGGCATCTCTCCTCCTGAATGGCACTTGGGAACTCGTTGAGCTCGCGAAGGGAAAAAATGCATTTCATTGCAAGTGGGTCTACCGATTCAAGATTGAAGGTGATAGTAACAAGCTCTATAAGGCTTGGCCGGTTGTGAAAGGGTTTGAGCAACAATACAATATTGATTATATTGATGTGTTTTCTCCTGTTGTGAAACTAACTACTATTCGTATGGTGCTGAGTATGGTTATTGCAGTAAACTTGTTGTTATATCAGATGTATGTTAATGCGGAATTCCTTCAAGGTGACTTGGTAGAGGACATATACATGACACAACCAAAGGGATTTGTGGCCAAAGGTAAGCAAGGACTTGTATGCAAGTAGAGGAAGAGCTTGTATGGGTTGAAGCAAGCTCTGAAGTAGTGGTACAAGAAGTTTGACAGTTCATGCTCGAAATTGGATACAGTAGATGCTACGCCACAAGAGGTTTCACAAAAGCTATCTCATCCTGTTGTTATACGTTGATGATATGTTGATTGCAGGAGTTGATCCAAATGAGATGGATAAGCTGAAGAAGCAATCATCTGAACGATTCTCCATGAAGGATCTTGGAGAGGCAAGGAAGATTTTGCGCATGAGAATCAAGAGGAATAAAGCGGTAGGAAAATTGTACATTCATAAGGTCCTGTAAAGATTTAACATGGAGGATTCGAAGCCTGTGAATGTTCCATTGGTAGTCACTTCAAGCTTTCGAAGAAGGAGTCGCCAAGTACCAAAGAGGAGCGTGCTCAAATGAAGAAGGTTCCCTATGCTTCAGCAATTGGCAGCATCATGGATGTCATAGTGTGTACACGACCAGATATTGCACATGCAGTGGGAATAGTGAGCCGGTTCATGGGTGTTTTGGGAAAGCAACATTGAAAAGTTTTGAAATGGATTCTGCGATACTTGAGAGGTACCACGGACAACGCTTTATGTTTCAATGGCAAGAGCGCCGAGCTAGTTGGTTATGTTAAGATCATGATGGAAGAAGAAGTACTACTAGGTACGTATTTACTTATGGTGATACTGCTATTTCTTGGACTTTTAAGCTGCAGAAGGTTGTTATGTCCACCATAGAAGCTAAGTATGTAGCGGTGATGGAAGCAAGTAAGGAGATGGTGTGGTTGTAACATTTCTTGGGTGATCAGCATAAGAATAGTACTCTCTATAGTGACAATCAGAGTGTTGTTTTTCTAGCGAATAATCTGGCATTTCATTTAAGGACGACGTATGTTGAGTTGAAGTTTCACTAACATTTGTCACCTATTGCAGAAGAAGACCTTGTAACTCATGAAGATTCTTGGAAGTGAGAATCCAGCCAACATATTTACTAAGGTGGTGATCTTAGAGAAATTGAAGCTATGAATAACTTCAATTGGCATTGGAACTTGAAGATGAGGCTAGCTAGGCGATGCTAAGTGGATACGGGGATGAGAACAAGAAGATATGGTTATTTGGGAGTTCAGTCTCCAAGTGGGAAATTGTTGGGGTATGGTGAAGGATTAGATCCAGTTGTGTAATCCTAGTGTGATTAAGATTAGGGCTTATTTATGCTGTTATAAATAGCGGTTCCCATTGTATATTGTACCAAAAAATATATAGTGAAAATCCATGACTTAATATCGTTCCTAGACGTAGTTACACATCGTAACGAACTGGGTAAATAATTTTGTATGCGATTTTGTGATTATTGCGTGTGTTATTTCCTAACAATTTCTATTTGTAGTATTGCATCTCTATTAAAGAAACATGTTGTAAGAATCAGGGTGTTACAGTTATTTTCAAACAGATAAAAATATGATATAATATAGTAAAAACGTTAAATTTTATCTTTTTTTCGTTTTGTACTCCTACATCTCATTTATCGTTTATATATATTTGGTTGATTTGGAGAATATTGACACACAATAATTAACGGAAAAATGGATACAAACAACTAATAATGTACTAAATATAGTAAGTAGTTTATCTTTGCGGGACGAACTAAAACAAAAAATTTGGCTACCTTTGCGGATAGAGTATTTGTTACCAAAAATGGCAGGTTCCTCAGTATGTAACATATTGGGGGGCAATTTCAATGTCCTACAAACTCCGTTTTATATTAAAAAGTGCATCAATATAATACATATTAAGCACTTACCATTTTCTAGGACACTTAATATATATACCTGTGTACTGTTGTTCCATAAAGTTTTCAGCATTTCAATAAATAACTCTATCGAGACACATACATATGTAGTTAGTGTTGATGCACTTAAAACTTGTGTTAAAGTAAGCGCTCCAAAATCTCATTTTTTGTCTTTTTTGTCTTTTTGGTAGTTCCCTCGAAGCCTAGGTTTTGTGAGACTTCCTTTCTTTGATTTTGTATTCACACCTTCTTTTGTCACTAGAACTATGTATTTTGATATCTTGTGCGGTTTATGATCTTTGTATTCCGATGGATTGTTTTATTGCTATTCGAATTTGTTTCATCTAACTCTCCGGTAGAGTACTTCTTGAGTGAGGTGAACATGCATAGCTACTTCAAACCAAAAATATATATATATAAAAATTAAAAAAAAAAAAAAGGAAAGAGAAAAAGGAAAAGAGCAAAAGACACATCAACAGTATTAATTAATACTTAGCCTATGAATGGAACGTCGAAATGGATAAATTCTATCATATCCAAATGGGTAATGCCCTATTTGGATGATTTACCATACACTTGGAAAATGCATGCAGATAAAACAAAATTAGCTAGTAGATCTTTGTATACTTTCTGAGACCATAACTTTGATACCACTTGTTAGGCCATGACTGGGCCCACATCTACACATTAATATGATATTGTCTGCTTTGCGCCAATCCCCCACGTTTTTGTTCCTGGGCTAACTCCCAAAATGTCTCATATCAATGAAGATACTTCTTTCATTATATGTCCATGAGTTTTTCCTTATATTCCCGATATGGGACTTTGTTGGACAATCCTAACATAACACTGTAAGAAAAAAAGGTACTTGTTGCTACACTTTTTGCAACTACAAGAGTGGTTATTAAAATAACCATTTTATAATTATTAATAGTTAAATAACATATTTTATACTACTCTAACGAAAACTTGCTATAATATAACAAACTCTTTTACAACTACTTATAGTTATAAATACATTAGAAATTACAAAATGATTTTAAAAAAATATTTTACATTTTGTTATAAGTAATTACCCTATTATTACACTAGTTACTAAAAATAATTTGTAACAACTCTGTTTTTAATAGTAAGTAGATTCTATAATTGCAGAAATCCTTGATTTAGGTAATGACATAGGTAGCATAGAATTGACGGTCAAAATGTGCTCTGGCAAATGGTTGATCACATAATATTTTAAGAAAAAAAGAAATCAATAAAAAAGTGGGGCTACATAGGATAGTGGATTATTATCATTTATCACTTCAAAGAAATAAAAAAGGTATCACTAACTTTATTGTCGATCTATCACGAAAAGGGTCGACCTAGCTAACTGTTATTTTAATGATAGCCATCCCAATTCGGTTGGAGGGGAGCTTGTAGGTCAAAGCTATATTCATAATCCCATTAGGGAAAAGTTGGTCTTATTTTAATATTAAAGTAATTAAAACAAGGTTGTAAATGATGGTTCCGCTAAATAAAAATGATTGAAATTTATTTTATTATATTAATAGATAAATTAATAATGGCTAGATATACATAATTGAAATTTATTTTATTATATTAATAGTGGCAAAGCTTGTATGTTGGATATTGTGATTAAATGTGATATTTAATTGCAATGTAGGTGTTATCTTAAACGACAATGAGTGAAACTAACGCAGACTATTCGAAACTAACTTAAAGTATAAAATTAAAACATATTCTAATCCTAGTAAATATAATTTAAAAAATTAAAATATATCATAATAGTTCATCTTTATCTCCATCAGTACTCCTAGTTATAACAATTTTTTTTTTTTCAAGAAGATAATATTAGAAAAATGTCCTATTCCAAAGCAAAGAATTAAAGGGTAATTCTTCCGTGCAATCGTTGTACCTATGCAATTTAGGGTATTTTGGTCATTTTAAATGTTGTACTGAGATCTATTATTGTTTTTTTAATAATTTGAATTCACCCCATTATTATTTTTTAATCATTTGAATCGAGGACCTCTAAAAAAGAGGATGTCCCAACGGAGGTGGACATGTTTGTTGGGGTCGACGGCGTGAAGGTTGTTGGAGGAGGCCTTGCTCTCGTTCGACATGGTACGTCTATGTGAGGGGGTGAAGACGGATTAGTGTAAAACCACAATATGTTGCGCAGAAGCAAATAGAAAAAATTGTCTGAAAAACTTGGCTAATGGAGGATTATTTTCAAAACAGACGGAGATAGAGTGTTGAACTTAATTTTCATAAAGGTTTTTTTGGGACTTGTAATAACTTATGCGGAAGATGAGAGAATAATTTGACATTTCAGCCCTTTTTCTTTTTTCATGTTATTCGAATTAAATGAACGTTCAGATCGAAATGGAATAAATCTAACAGTGAGAAAATGAGGGTTGCATCGATGCAACGATTGCACAGAAGTTGGACTCTTAATTAAATATACAAATATGAGGGTTATAAATGATGTACTTTTCATAAGGATGATATTAAAAACATATACTCTAAAACTCGATAAGAACACATAAATTTCAATAAATACAATAATTATTAAGTTTTCAAAAAATATTTGCTTTTCATGAAAATGTATTACTCCATCCGTCCCACTTAAATTTGCATACTTTTTCTTTTCTATCCGTCCCACTTAACTTTGGACATCCTTAAAAAGGAAATTTCTCTCACAATCTCCATCCTCAAAATCTCCACCGTCAATCTCCACATTTGAAAAAGTAAAAAATCCATCAAAATCTGATTTTTCTTAACATCCGTGTCCGATCAACCGTGCAAAATTAATTGGGACAAATGGAGTACTATTTTTGGAAAAAAAAAAATCACTTTTCAACGTAAAAGTAACAATTTTCTTTTCCTGCAAAGGTAATGTTTTTTGTGAGACAAAAATATTTTTTCCTAACACATACTTCCTCCGTCCCAACCTAACTTTCCTACTTTGATCGCACGGAGGTTAAAAAAATTAGATTTTGTAGAATCTTTGACTTATTTAAAGATGGAGATTGAGGGTGAACATTTTGGGGGTGAAGATTGTGAGAGAAATTTGTCATTTATGAGCTGAAAGTTAAGTTGGGACAAAACAAAAAGAAAAGTAGAAAAGTTAGAGTGGGATGGAGGTAGTGATGTTTTGTGTAATCCAATAAAAAAACAATTGAATACAATTTGAGAATTTTAAATAGAGAACTTATAAAAACCTAATATTAGAAGCTTCTAGTGAAAGTTATAAAAACACTTAAATTATTTAAAAATACATGAGTTGTTAAGTTTTTTAATTATAGTATTACATTTTGTCGTAAAAGTATTATATTTTCTAAAAAGAAAGTTATTACTATTCTCCTTGTGGGTGGAATTTAAATTTTTATTCTTAACTATGCAAATTTTTAGTACTAACTCAGTGACTTCGACCCGTTGCATGAGTTTATATCCATCATTTATGGCATATATGCTATATTTTAAAATAATTTCGGGTCCCTAAACATTTAGAATTTTCTAGGCTCGTATCAAATGACTCTTCCACCTAATTATGAAAAGGTCCGATACTGCACAACATGGGTGGTTATTCGGTTTGTTTAAGATTGAGCGATATCAAAATAGACCATAAATAGTGCTTCAATTAGAGTCACATCCACATGTGTAGCAATATTAATATTCTTTCATCAGGAACTGGTTGAATATTTTTTTCTATATAATTGAGACTCTTATTAATTAATATAATCGTCTAATACAAGATTCTTAATTCAATTAGAAATCAGGAGTTATCCAAATAATTAAATCGCCAGAAGAAAAAGAAAAAAAGAGCAAACTATGTGCCAACAAGTTGGCTTTATAATTACTAAAAAAATAATCAGATAACATCAAATAAATGTTAAATATTACCCATGAAAAGATCAGTGGAACTAAGATCTGTTCCTTACCCCTTGCCTCGTGACTGCATGCACATCGAGTAAATGATTAATTGGATGACGGATTCAGGTAGAAGCGAACTTGACGATCGTAGTATAAAATGAGTGGAGAAAGATAACCAGGAAAGGCAAGAAAAAAGACATATATAGACGCGACAAAGTCTCACGCTAAAACCTCAGCGGACAAGCGTAGTGGATCTTCCATTATTTCGGGAATTGAAAAGAAAAAAAATTAAACAAAATTAAAGATGAAACATTCCTCATTCTCTTATGAGCAAAGATGAGGTAAAAAGACGACGGCTAAATTTTTAGATGAAGAGATGGTTAACCGTGAAAAAGGAGGATCCTGTTGAATTGATTGAGCATTAAGAGGGACATTACATTCTAACTTGTAAGGATGAATGTTTTTAAGGTCCATATGTTACGTGCCCTTTATTAAGACATATTTATGACATGCACTACATCTTGTGTTTAAGATATTATTTCACCAGTGGAACTTGACTTTATACAATTACTATAACGAGCGGAAAGGGTCAAACACTTTTCGGATATAAATTTGTGTTTTTTGTTGATGAATTTCTCAATTCTAAATTATTTTGCGTCTAGTATCCTGGAATAATAATCAACATCATGTTTTAATTAATGATGTTATTAAGCACATATAATTTGTAGTTGTTATTTATAAATATCAGATGAAACACCGTACGCGATAGAGAATCTTAATTAAGTCCATATTGCATATTAAATGTTGTTGCTTGCGATACTTCACTCTTTTTTTGACTTAATGACTAGTGTTCAATTAATTTCACACTAAATTGTATTAATAAACATCAAGTATCTATTTCATGGGATAGTTTTGTTATACATTTTAAAAATAATCACCACACGACACACAGTCGTGACTCAAATTCAAAATCGCTGGTTTTTTGGCGATGGTTAATGTTTGAACTATTGGAGCAGGTGGTTCAGTACTAGAGGGTTTTCCATTTTTGTTTTTTTAATTAATTTGAGTAGTTGAGTTGTAAACATAATTTATGAAAGCGTAATGCAACTGTTACAGATTAGTACCAACAAAAGCAACAGACAATTAATAAAGTTCATGGGGGTTCCACCATTGGTCCATGGCTTTTCCCATCACTTCTCACACTAGCTTTGGGTCATCTACTCTCTTTTTCTTTTTCTTTTTTTATGACCGGAAAGGGTTTTCTTAATTTATTTACTATGAAATGATGTCATGCTTCATCTTTTATCATTAATGTGTTTACATATTATATTTGTGCATAAAATAGGAGTTTTATTAGCTAAAAGCCTAAAAGATTGAACTAGTAATTAAGTCCCAAAAGATAATTCTTTTAGGTCGTGAATCACCAAAAAAGCATCTTTCAGGCGGCTAAAATTTATAGTTGACTAATCTTTTATGTTTTGAATCGATAAAACTCTTGTTATTACAATGTTCTGGAAAACTGGAAATGAAAATAGGAGTAAACAAAACAAAAACCGAGACGTGGAAGACCACTGTCCTTAGGACAAATTACTTCCCGGCTAGTGCTCACGGAATGAAGTAATAGACCCCAAAGATATAACGATTTACGTCCTTTTCTGTAGTAGCACCACTAACAGAAAAGGCTCCGGCGAACTTAGATGTTCGAGTCTGAACTGGAGCTAAATGTAGAGAATGCAGAAAAGAGAATATGATGATTCAGGTGAAAATTGTGTATTGTTTGCATGCAGGAAACATGTATTTATAGGCTGCTGCTGGGGAACATCATAATTAAATAGATTTAATTCTGTCAATTAATTGTTGGCTGTTACAGGCTTAATAACGGCCCAATTTTTTCACTCCTTAACAGCCCATAATGTTCGATGTTACAGGTTTGAATTTAATTCAAACCCATCCACCTTTTGGGCTCCTGAAGCTCATCCGACAAGCCCAATTGATTTTGGGCTTCCAAAAAGTTACTTGGGCCGAGGCCGAGGCATTCCCAAGGCCCAAGCCCGAGGCGAGCCGTGGCGTGGCCGGGCCGTGCCGTGCCGAGCCGAGCGAGCGCGCGCGCGCGTGTGAGCTTCCTTTGGATTCCCTTACATGTGTAATTGATACACCTTAGTAATGAGCTTTCATATATATATATATATATATACACTAATTTAAGGAGCTCTGAAATCAATGTGGGATAATAACTCCTCTTAGTTAATAATCCTACATTTAATACATAATCAAGTGGTAAAGTTTATGTATTAATTTCTCACTCACCACATATTGGTTTTGAGAAAATTAAAATCCTACGATTATCTACTCTTTGCATAGATTAATCGTGTGAAGTTTAATTCCTACAATATTAAACTTCCGACCACTTAATTATATCATTAAAGTGTCTTATCCACACTTTAATTATTACTTTTCCAACAATGCCCCACATGAGTGAAAATTAATGCATGCATGAATGCAATCTCCAGTCTAGACTCTTAGTGATCAGTACTGCCTAAGGAAAGGTAGTTTATGACTTTGAACCTTCCATAGTATTTCACTTGTCGGATACACCGGTGGTTTGGTAGATTTTTAATCTTTGAACCAATCCTCCTTAGGGTGTACCTAGTCAACAATGATTACACAATACTGACCAGAACATCCTTGTTCTCACGTTTTGGTCCGTTTCGGCCATGGACCCTCTTTGGATTCATAAGTGTTTCATTTGAAGCGGCCCTTTACTTCACACTTACTTAGGTGACTTCTTTATCGAGTATCATGTACTACTCTACCTCCTTGAGGTGTCTCGAAGTCATTAAAAGTCATAAGACTTATGCTCTACCACCGTTACAGGTTTTACGCACTTATCTTGCGTTCTAGGGATGGATTTTGAAGATATATTCTTCCAAGTGCCTCCTCCGAACTTTCAAAACTTATGAACCAAGTTTGTGGGATCTCCACTCATCATGGTTGGGTATCCATTTTGATTATTCTTTAGTTGGTGGGTTTTACTCCCATTCCCTCTCGCAACTTGAACAACTGATCTCGGTTTAAACCTTTGGTCAACGGATCCGCTAAGTTATCCTTAGACTTTATATAGTCTATTGTAATAACCCCACTAGAGATCAATTGTCTTACGTTGTTATGCCTACGGCGTATGTGCCTAGACTTACCGTTATACATATTGTTTAACGCTCTTCCTATAGCGGCTTGACAGTCACAATGAACCATTATAGCCGGTACAGGTTTACTCCAACATGGAATGTCTTCTAAAAAGTTGCGAAGCCATTCTGCTTCCTCACCAGCTTTATCCAAAGTTATGAACTCTGACTCCATGGTGGATCTGGCTATACACGTTTGCTTCGTAGATTTCCATGACACTGCTCCACCTCCAATAGTGAATACGCATCCACTAGTGGAAAAAGAGTCTTTAGTCCTAAATCCAATTCACATCACTGTATCCTTCAATAACTGGAGGATATCTCGTGTAATGAAGCCCATGCTTAAGAGTATACTTTAAGTATCTCAGAATCCTTGTCAATGCTTTCCAGTGTTCTTGGCTTGGATTACTTGTAAACCTGCTCATTTTGTTAACCGAACATGCAAGATCCGGTCTAGTATAATTTGTTATGTACATAAGACTCCCTATCACTTTTGCATATTCAACTTGAGCTACAGGTTCACTCATGTTCTTCCTAAGATGAACATTTAATTCTAATGGTGTCTTGGCAGGTGGACCATCAACGGCATTGAATTTTTTGTTTACTTTCTCTACATAGTGAGATTGTGTCAGAACAATTCCCTCTGATGTTCTAACTATTTTGATTCCGAGAATCACATCAGCCAAACCCATATCCTTCATAGCGAAATTTCATTTCAACATCTTCTTAGTATCCATGATTATTTCATGGCTACTTCCCATGATTAACATATCGTCTACGTATAGACATACTATGACATATGCTTATGATGTACCTTTCATGTACACATATTTGTCACATTCGTTGTTTCTAAAACCATTTGACAACATTGTGGTGTCAAATTTCAAGTGCCATTGTTTTGGTGCTTGTTTGAGACCATATAACGACTTTACTAGTCTACATACCTTGTTTTGTCAAGGTACCACAAACTCTTCGGGTTGATTCATATAGATCTCTTCTTCTAACTCGCTATTGAAAAACGCAGTCTTCACATCCATTTGATGAATCTCAAGATTGTGTATTGCAGCAATCGAGAGAAGCACTTGAATCGATGTGATCCTGGTCACAGGGGAGTGAGTATCAAAGAAGTCATCACCTTCTTTCTATTTGAAGCCTTTACCTACCAAACAAGCTTTGTATTTATCTATTGAACCATCTGCTTTGTACTTTTTCTTTAGGATCTATTTGCATCCTAAAGGTTTACAACCTGACAGAAGGTTAGTTAACTCCCACGTGTGGTTTTGCATGATGGATTCAATTTCACTGTTGATTGCTTCTTTCCAGTATGGTGCATCTGGACTAGACAGAGCTTTTTTTATTGACTTCGGTTCATCATCTAGCATATATATGATAAAATCAGGACCGAATGACTTTGCAGTCTTTGCTCTTTTGCTATGTCTCATTTCCTCTTCTTCTAAGGTCCGAGAACTACTTGTAGCTTCAACAATTCTTTTTAAATTTGAATTACTTCCTTTTTCTAAAGTAATTCCTTGATTTGAACTTTCGATCAATCTTTCTCTACACGGAAAGATATTTTCAAAGAATACTGCGTTCCTTGATTCCATGATTGTTCCTACAGTCATATCTGAAATTTCAGATTTATGAATCTGAAATCTATATGCACTGCTATTGAGTGCATACCCAACAAATATACAATCAACCATTTTTTGGCCAATTCTCACTTGTTTAGGTAACGGCACCTCAACCTTAGCCAAACACCCCCACACTTTGAGATATTTGTAAGACGGCTTACGCCATTTCCACAATTCATAAGGAGTTTTGTCTACTCTTTTTAGTGGAATTTTATTCAATATATAATTAGCTGTAAGAACAGCTTCCCCCCACATGTTCTGGGGTAATCCTGAGCTAATCAACAAAGCATTCATCATCTCCTTAAGAGTACGATTTTTGCGTTCTACAACGCCGTTAGATTGTGGAGAATACGGAGCTGTTGTTTGATGAATTATGCCATTTTGAGCACATAACTCTTCAAACGGAGCCACATATTTACCACCTCTATCACTTCGGATTATTTTAATCCGGGTGCCTAGTTGATTTTCAGCTTCGGCTTTGTAGTGTTTAAATGCCTCTATTGCTTCATCTTTACTTCTTAGAAGATAAAGATAGCAATATCTTGTGCAATCATCTATAAAAGTTATAAAAAACTTTTTACCACCTCTAGTCTGCACAAATTTCAAGTCAAACACATCAGTGTGTATTAATTCTAGAGGTATTGTGCTCCTTTCTACTAAATGGAAAGGTAATTTAGCCATTTTAGCTTCAACACATACCTCACATTTTCCATGTGATTTAACTTCATTCAGTTTTAGCAAATCTAAATTTACTAAGCGTTTTATAGCATTGAGATTAATATGTCCTAATCTAGAATGCGATAAAGAGGAACACTCAAGCAAGTAAGAAGAAGTTGATGCTTTTTCATTCATAGCAGAAGATACATTATTCATTTGGCGCTTAGCCATTACATTCATTTTGAATAATCCATTCACTACAAAGCCCTTCCCTATGAAAACTCCTTGCTTGCTCAGTATGAACTTGTCAGCTTCAAAGACTAGACGAAACCCATGCTTCACCAGCAAAGATCTAGAAACCAAATTTTTCCGGATGTCTGGGACATGCAGCACATCCTTTAGAGTGAGCTCTTTGCCAGAAGTTAGCTTTAGAACTACGTTGCCCACTCCAGCCACCTCAGAAGAGGCTTGGTTTCCTATATGCAGCTTCCTCCCGGAAGAAGCCTTATAGCTTGAGAATACCTCTCTGTCAGAACAAACGTGACAAGAGGCTCCTGTATCAACAAACCATTCTCTTGGATTGTCCACAACGTTGGCCTCAAAAATTACAGCAGTGAGGTCCAACTCATTATCCTCAACAACATTAGCTATCACTTTCTTCTTTTTTTGCTTAGGCAGATTACAGTTCTTAGCCATGTGGTTGGGCTTGCCACAGTTGTAACAATTTCCTACAAATCGTGTCACATTCGCAGGTTGTTTACCTTTGCCATTGTTATTTGGCCCACGGTTTCCCTGATTGTTGTTGTCATTTGGGCGTTTCCTCTTATTATCACTCAAGGATCCCCTTTCCATTAGGTTGGCTCTTGCATCAACATGAGCCCTAAACTGGACTCATTCTTCCGGTTGTCCTCTTCAATCAGCAGCTTAAGGATTAAGTCTTCAACTGTCATTCCCTTCCATTTTAAAGTCTAAAAACTGAGCCACCACAAATTTCTTTGTGCCGGCATCATCTGTCTTGTACTTCTTTTCCAAAGCATCCCATAGCTCTTTGGTTGACTTGATATCTTGATATACATTGTATAATGGATCAGCAAGTCTATTCATAACATAGTTTCTGCAGAGGTAGTCACCATGTGACCACGAGTCAAAAGCAACTCGCCTTTGTTCATCAGTATCGGTTTCTGCAGGAGCAGCCGGAGGATCTTCCTTGAGAAACGAAGCGAAGCCTAAAGTTGTTATGTAGAACAACATCTTTTGTTGCCACCTCTTGAAATTGTCACCGGAGAACTTTTCCAGCTTTTCGACAGAGTTAGCCGGTGGAGTAAGGATAACTCTTGCTGGAACATGAGGAACAACTTGGTTGTTTGTGACATTCGACATTTTTCCAGAATTCAGAAAAGAAATTAATTTGTCCTAAGATTGTTATTACAATGTTCTGGAAAACTGGAAATGAAAACAGAAGTGAACAAAACAAAAACCGAGACTTGGAAGACCACTGTCCTTAGGACAAATTACTTCCCGGCTAGTGCTCACGGAATGAAGTAATAGACCCCAAAGATATAACGGTTTACGTCATTTTCTGTAGTAGCACCACTAACAGAAAAGGCTCCGACGAACTTAGATGTTTGAGTCTGAACTAGAGCTAAATGCAGAGAATGAAGAAAAGAGAATATGATGATTCAGGTGAAAATTGTGTATTGTTTGCATGCAGGAAACATGTATTTATAGGCTGCTGCTGGGGAACATCATAATATAAATAGATTTAATTCTGTCACTTAATTGTTGGCTGTTACAGGCTTAATAACGGCCCAATTTATTCACTCCTTAACAGCCCATAATGTTGGATATTACAGGTTTGAATTTAAATTCTAACCCATCCACCTTTTGGGCTCCTGAAGCTCATCCGACAAGCCCAATTGATTTTGGGCTTCCAAAAAGTTACTTGGGCCTCGGCCGAGGCATTCCCAAGACCCAAGCCCTAAGCCCGAGCCCGAGGCGAGGCGAGGCGTGGCGTGGTCGTGCCGAGCCGAGCGAGCGTGTGGGCTTCCTTTGGATTCCCTCACATGTGTAATTGATACACCTTAGTAATGAGCTTTCATATATATATACTAATTTAAGGAGCTCTTAAATCAATGTGGGATAATAATTCCTCTTAGTTATTAATCCTACATTCAATACATAATCAAGTGGTAAACTTTATGTATTAATTTCTCACTCACCACATATTGGTTTTGAGAAAATTAAAATCCTACGATTATCTACTCTTTGCATAGATTAATCGTGTGAAGTTTAATTCCTACAAAATTAAACTTCCAACCACTTAATTATATCATTAAAGTATCTTATCCACACTTTAATTATTACTAATTTCCAACAACTCTTAATGCCTTAATCCATTTAGGAGAACGCATGCTTCCAGTTTATTACAGCCAAAATCTCAAAGGTTTTGCTCGAAATGACCAAGATATCGTCAAGATGGGCAGGACGGTCAATATTGACGAAATGGAGGATGCCTTAATCTCACTCATCCAAGGGCAAAAACTTATATGAGATCGTGACATGGTCGTCACATGATGTGATGTGAAAAAAGTATCACGTTTATCTGTAAAAGTATCACTTCTTCGGAACAATAAAAAAAGTATCACTTTTTGTAGCAAAAGTATCACATTTATCTGTAAAAGTATCAGTGTAGTAAAAGTATCACTTTTATCAATAAAAATGTCACTTTTTCCTGTAAAAGTATCAATTTTTCCTGTAAAAGTGTATTTCGTCACACGTAATATCACAACCATAAAAAGGTTATTAGTGGCACATTGTTTTAGACAACACACTTCCTATCATAAAATCTTCTACAAATTATTTAAGATTTTCTTAGACTCCTTTTAGAAACAATAAAAATATTTGAGATGATTTTTATTATTTCAAATATATTATTTACCACCAGTTTGTTGAGACCTATTATTAATAGGGCTAATTGCTAAAAAGTTCACGAACTATGCCTTGATTTATAATTACAACATAAACTTTTAAAGTTGACAATTTCATTCACAAACTTTACTAATTTTTCTGCAATATTAATCATCGATGCCTATTCTGGCAATTTTACGCTGATATAGCCACCGGTGAATGTCCAGTCAGCTGGCAAGTAGTGAGTTGAAATTTTCTTGTCTTTTATGATGCATTTAGGGTACTTAACCAAATCACTATGACCTGATAGAGATTATTTAGTTAAGTTTTAGGTAAACTATCAATGATTTCATTCACAAACTTTCCTTCTTTTATCTTTTGCAGTTTTAATCACTGAGACAAATTCCATCAATTTTTTCCATGGGTAAAAGTCCAATCGACAAGTGATGAACTAAAATTTTGTTTCCTCTTATGAAAGGTTTAGAACACTTATCCAATTTTCAATGAGTTTATAGAAATTCTTTAGTTAAGTTTTAGACTATGGGGATGTTTGCTTGGGGTTTGCCAAACCCATAATCAGTTTGGCCAACCCCAAGTGATGTTTGTTTGGCCAAGCCACGGTATTAGGGTTTGGTGAGGGGACATCAATCACAAATCAAAAAATTATTTTAATTATTCTCCCAATCATTAATAACTACCTCTTACTCATATTACATCACATTTCACAATTAATAATTAAATTTCCCACCCAACCAAACATCATTCTTTAACATCCCAAGCCATTAACTCCAGCCACTTCCCCAGCCCAGCCACCCCAGCCCCAAGCAAACATCCCCTATATCTTACTAAATAAAATAAAAAAGATTGAATATAAAGAACGAAACGTTATAAATTTAGACTAAAACTTAACTAAAGAATCTCTGTAAGGCATAGAGATTTAGGTAAGTGTTCTAAATGTAAGATTATTGTGGCCCACGTGCCATATAATTAAGTTATTAAGATATTTTAGATATCTTATGGTTTAAATAAAACAATGCTCAAGATAAGTTTTGGTTAGTTTATATCTGATGAGATATTATTTTCACGTTGATAGACCGTGAACGGATAGCAATCATAATTGCATTATAATCATAATCCTATCAAGAATTGATCATCTCTCTACCTATAAAGGATAACGGAGTTACATTATTTCTATCACCTAATTATTTTCATAAAGTACTCTATTCTAAAAGGAGGATGAGGAGAGAGAAATAAATTTCTCCATCAAGGAGAATTGGAGGAGTCGATCAAGAAATCAATCGATGGCGTCTCAAGGTCAGTGCCCTAAGTTTATGTCTCAACTGAATGTGAAAATCGCGAATTCTAATATCCATGTTTATTATATAATCGCAATTATGTATACGTGATTAAACTTACACTAAATGTATCAAAAAAGATAAAATAATTCTAACTCACAACTTGTCAGACAACTAGACTTTCATCGGTGACCCACCTCAGCATAAAATTATTGGAATTTGCATAGTGTTTAAAATAGCAAAAAAGTAAAGTTTGTGACTGAAATTGCAAACTTTAACAACATGCATGTTTGTCTCAAATTATGTATTGTTGACAACTACTATAATTTGAGACAAGTTCTCTCTGTCCTAAAGGCTCTTTTTGTTGTGTCAGAAAATACAGTAAAGAAGGTACATTCTATAGTTCTTTTATCTTCTGTGAGTGCCTTCACCCAACATTCTTAACCTAAAATTTTAAAACATGTATATTATTTTTAACTAGTAATATCCCCGTGTGATGCACAGCTTGTAAATTTAACATGAATATACAATAAGAGTTGATATATTTATATGGTTTTAATATAGTGAAGTATAATAATCAATGTATAATAAATGATGAAAAATTATGCATTTGTTAACAAAACAAAAAATCAATGAAGATATTAAAAATATAGACCTATGAGTAAGTTATGAAATACTTATATTTGCTATTTAAGATAGGGTAAAAAATTCAAACACATGCCAAGTTTAGATCATTTAGCAACTTACTAGATTATGTTTTAAAGTTCGTCATTTACCATCAAGTTCATGAATTTTGGCAACTCATCAAGAAAATATAAAAAAAGTTAATAAAGGAAAAAAAAATTAAAAAAGACACCCACCTCCACACCTCGTTACCACCCCATCCATCCACCCCTGTCCCACCCCTAGGTTAATATTTTTTTTAATTTTAGTTTTATTTTTCAATTTTCATTTAATACCACTCTGGCCCCACCCTCCCTCCCTCCCTTCGGATCAATATCTTTTTTCTAATTTCTTTTTAAGTTTTTTTCCTTAATGCTCTTACCCACCCATAACCCCCCACCACCTACTCCCCTCTAGGTTCAATTTTTTTTCTATTTTTCAGTTTTAAGTAGTTCCATACGCGCAACCCACACTCATGACAAATAAAATAAAAAAATAAAAAAATTAGCCTAGGGAAATTGGCATGGGGATGGTTAAAAAGAGTTGGAAAAAATTTAGCCGGGTGGGGGTATTTAATTTTTTTTCTTTTATTAAAATTATTTTTTATAATTTTTCTAAATTATTTTATATTTTTAAGATTATATAAATTAGAAAAAAATTTGAAATATTAAAATTAATAGACATTTGCCTGTCACGTGACATTTTCATCTATTTTCTTAACGCTCGGGCCAAAAGAATTACTGTTGGGCATAAATTATAAGGAAAATAGGTGTATTTTCACATACTTTTATATTATTTTTGCTATGATTTTGTTCCCAAAAAGTACGTAAACATACCAGTGGTAAGTGAGTCGCTTGCATCTTTTTCCGTAGTTTGCTTTACCCTTAATAATATCACGTGCAAGGCACGTTCGTGCATTCCAGTGAGAATGGTGCATGTAAGGGAGAATTTTACTAAGATGTCAAATTCGTGTAGTTGGTATGCTAAACGACAAAGTTTAAAATATAATCTAACTTAATCCTTTTAAAACATACTGAGTTGCCAAAAACTATGAACTTTGTATGGTAAAAGGCTAACTTTAAAATATAATACGTTGCTAAATGACCTAAACTTAGGGTGAGTTTTAATTTTTTACCCTTTAAGATATGAATATTTCTTTAATCTAACTTAATCCTTCTAAAACATACTGAGTTGCCAAAAACTATGAACTTTGAATGGTAAAAGGCTAACTTTAAAATATAATACCCTGCTAAATGACCTAAACTTAGGGTGAGTTTTAATTTTTTACCCTTTAAGATATGAATATTTCTTTAATCCTCCCATAGAGGCAATTAACAGGGAAAAAAGTACAAATGGTCCCATAACTTTTTGCTTTTTCGGATTTAATCCCATAAGTTATTGCTTTTTCGATTTAGTCCCACAACTCTAGTAATTGCTCAATTTTAGTCCAATTTTGACCCAATATTGACCAACTGACCGGAAAAGGTCACGTGACTTTCACGTGCCGGCGCGGTTTTGGAAATTCCGGCTAAAATGGTCCCATAACTTTTTACTTTTTCGAATTTAGTCCCATAAGTTATTGCTTTTTCAATTTAATTAGTCCCACATCTCTACTAATTGCTCAATTTTTGTCCAATTTTGACCTAATGTTGACCAGCTAACCGGAAAAGGTCACGTGATCTTCACGTGTCGGCGCAATTTTGGGAATTCTGACGACTTACGACACGTGTCGCCGGACTTCCGAGGTGGAATTTTAATTTTTTTTATTAGGAGACCACATCAGCAAATTATTTACCTTGTCAGCTTATATTTTTCTTTTGCCTGAATTGAATTAAACTCCAAAAAATACAAATGCAAAATAAGGAAATGTAATATTTTATCGATCTAACCCTTAAATCAGAATTAGCATCCCTTCTTCTTCTTCTTCTTCTTCTTCTTCTTCTTCAGTTCACGTCCTTCTACAAGAAAAAGCTCTAACTTTTCTCTTCCAATCTTTTCTATTAGAAAGTCGCGGCTTCAACTCCCCCAAAATTGGAGAACACACGAAGACAAAGAACCATGTCCCAATCTAGGAATAGCTTGCGAAATAGTATTGTGTGTGCGAATTCGTAGCCCTAGCTCTCTTAGCTCAACACAATTGATTATAGCAACAATCAAACAATCAAAACAAGCAATCAACTTGTTTCAAGAACACACTTGTATGCAAGAAAGTTTAACAAAGAAGAAAATATAAAATCAACAAAGAGAGTTACGTGGTTCTCCCTTCAATACACTTGTTGCCTCCTCTATATGGAATGACAAGAAATATATATGTATCAGAGATGGGAAAAAAAACCGCCTTAGAGAACAACGGATGAGATTAAATCAAGAAACCGGATCACAACTCCTCAAGTAACAAACTAACTGCTTTCTGCAAACAACAACAGATGAAAGACCACGATTTGAATAAAAACCGTTGTAGAAGCTGAATAACAGAAATAACAGAATTAGTTTCCTGAAACAGAATTTAGTTGTTATGAAATCCTCTTCAATCAATTTACACTTAATCCTGAGTTGATAAGCCATATCTTTAACAGTGTGCGACTAAGGTTTGAATTCCCCCATTAAAACCTCTTGGAAAGAAGAAAATGTTGGGCGTAGGTTCTACGGCTGCTCTCACGATACCCGATATGGTTTTTAGTTCTTGCTTCAATTTTATTAGTTTATTCAAGGTTGAATTGAATTAATTGAAACATACTGGATATAATTTTGGCAGAATGAAGGTCATTGTACGAGTTTTAGGTGGATAGATGCACTTCTATGTGATAGAAGCAAACACATAATGAGAGGGCTCTTGTGAAGGCTTAACGAGAAGAATGCTGAAAATAAGGTCCTGCATAACACCCGCATGAATCTCGAAGAAATTGTTTCCGTAACCGAGATAGATAATGAGAGAATGAGCTACTCGTTAAAGAAAAAAAAAAACAGGTGGAGTTAAAGAACAAGGAGTTGGAGTCCATCAACAATGAGTTGATAAAACATAAAAGTCGGCGGAATTTTCAAAATCGCGTCGGCCCGTGAAGGTCACATGACCTTTTTCGGTCAACTGGTCAACATTAGGTCAAAATTGGACCAAAATTGAGCAATTACTAGAGATATGAGACTAAATCGAAAAAACAATAACTTATGGGACTAAATTCGAAAAGGTAAAAAGTTATGGGACCATTTTAGCCAAAATTTTCAAAACCGCGCCGGCACGTGAAGGTCACGTGACCTTTTCCGGTCAGTTGGTCAACATTTGGTCAAAATTGGACCAAAATTGAGCAATTACCAGAGATGTGGGACTAAATCGAAAAAGTAATAACTTATGGGACTAAATCCGAAAAAGTAAAAAGTTATGGGATTATTTTGGTTTTTTTCCCCAATTAACATGATATTATATATATATATATATATATATATATATATATATATATATATATATCATCTACTCATACAATATGAATTATTTATCATTATAAAAATTCCTAAGAATTTCTTCCATTTATGTTGCTCCAAGAAAATGGAAAAGAAAATCTTTAAACCAGTATATGAGTTGAGGTGCGTCTTATCTTAGAGATGTTGCAGTGTCTTTTAATTTGTACCTTTATTGTTGATTTTATGAATAATAAGGGAAATCAAGTGAAGTTCAGTTGGTTGACCCTAATACATTTTATTCATTGATTTTAACTTGCAATTAAAAACCAAATACAAATAGTTTAACCCATAACAACAATTATTTATTTTCTAACTAATATTTATATTTTGATGAACCCAATATGTGTGTAGAACTTAAGATTATGAAAATAATTAGTTTGATATATTAGTCGTAAAAATTGAATTAGAACTCAAAAAAAGTTATTAGCATTTAAATTTTTTTTAAGAAACAAAAGTTTAAACTATAAGAAATTGAACTTGTTGTTGTTAGATTTCTTTTCCAACTGTAAATTTTATTTCTAAATTTTGATCTTTTAGTTAGAGGGTGATATATGTGCTGAAAACCATTATAATTTCTTAGGATGTCTTCCTTTTATTATTTAGTATGATATGTAATGTAGATATCAAATTAAAAACCATGAAAAAAGATTAATTTGGTTTTACATTGAAAAATGGAGAATAATCATAAAAAATAATTTCATTCTATATTTTTTTATAAAATAAATCAATCATAGGTTGGCAAATATATTTTTTTATATAGCAAGTTACCAATAAATTTGTAACTAATATTGGCATGTTACTATAAATATATATACACATACATAGATTATTTTATTAGTAATGATTCAAACATATCCATTTTTTTAGAGGTGAAATAGGCGGGAAAATATATTTGTTTTTCTTTTATGGAGGGTTCTCTTTTGTTATATAGTAAGATGATATCAATACCTTATAATTTCCTCTAAATTTAATCAGATTGAGCTTCCTCTCGCACACCACTATTTCCCACTCACTTTATAACAACCAAAGAAAATAATATAAGAAAAAAAAGAACATAACTTCAACAAAAAGAAGAATTGGAAGAAAATTATAGGAAAATATCTTTTCTTAGCGCATAATTCTAATAAATTATGGAATTATAATCAAGAGTAATTGAAAAATAATGTAAAATAGCAATACTTAATTCTAAAATTATAATCACGCGTAATTAAAAGTATAAAAACAAAAACAAAAAGAAACCTCAATCTTAATAATTACGTGCTAGATATATATATATATATATATATATATATATATATATATATATATATAAATTTCAAACCTTTACTAATCTTGTCCCATGTTGCATGGTCATCCACGAAAGAAGTAACCAACAAACTTACAACACTTTTTACACCCTACAATAGGAATATAGGATGCAATGTAATAACACTTAATAACACAACAAATTAAGAATCCATAAAAGCCACATATACACTTAATTGTCAGATAAACTAATACCAATTTAAAATGAAAATTATAAAAAATGTAAACAAATTAGAATGCATTAAACTGAGAACATTCAAATATCTAGCATATATTGCTAAAGAAAAATATCAGCACATTTTTATTATTAATTATTAATGTTAAACCTTATATTTTCAATGGATAAAAGTTAAAAAAATGGAAGAGATGAAAGATCACATTACGCATCACTTCATTCTTTTCATCAGACACTCAACGCAAATCCATCTCATGGTGACGGCGTCCCTACCATCCAAATCCATCCTTACCGACATCCACCTATTTCTTCTCATGAGTCGGTCCAGCATGAGCAACGACACAATGTCAGCCTGTATCGCTATATAATTCCCTTCCAAAAATTAAGGCTATACTCAATAACTTCCATTGGCGTCAAAATTAACATGACCGTCGTGATTAACAACATCTATAAAGAATTGCTGGGTACTTTTTTCAAAATCACCTCGACTGCCGTCGTAGAAAACTTCTTCCTATCACCGACCATTTTCCTCCAAAATCTTCATCACCACAATCTAGGTGAGAAGCTTGATATTCTAGGTAAGCGTTCAATAGTTGCCTAATTTATGAATATTAATTTTATTAGGCGATATTCATTAGATTATGCGAGATTCTGTATTCCAAAAAAGAATGAAATGTTATGATCAATAATGCAGTTTTATATAGAAAATGCTTAAATCACTCATCATCATGAAATCTCAAAATCAGTACCTTATATAGCAGATTCTGATCACATAAAAATAGTAGCCTTTCGCGCGAGATTAAAGAATATTGGTTGAAATTAGGCGATATTAATTAGAATGAGACGAGATTTACCCTACAAAATCTAAACAGATTTGGCCGAGATATAGAAAATCTTTTAATTCTGAAAAAATTGTTGGATTACTATCACTAAAATTGGAATAAAGTTGGGGGAGGGGGGATCTACAGATTACTATTTATAGGCGGTTTCATTTTATTATTAAGTAATATTTTTTTAACTACGTACTTTTTTCTCGTTGGATGAATGACGAATAAAGTAGACTTTTGATACACGTTGTGTATACATGCATTTAGGTCGATTTAAGTGTGCATTTTGTAACATTTGCATGCATAATTGGTCGAGAATTATTCATATTTGATACATTGGACCATTTAACGTGTATTGGCTTGTTTTGTAGAGTTTTAATGATTTTTAGGCTAAAAAGAAGATTTTACGAGGTTACATGAAGAAACAAGTCGTAGAATGGACAAAGTGGCCATATTGGCCAAGAGTCAAAGCCCAATCTCTTGAAGAATCAATGCGATTGAGCCAAGTTTGGACACGGCCGCGTCAAAAGTAGACCAAACCGTGCAAAGCTAACGTGACCGCGCCGAGAGGCAACGAGATCGTGCCAAAAGAAGAAGTGTTAATGCATTTGAAGTTGGAAAGCCCAACGAGATCGTATAACTTCTTGCGCGTTCGCGCCAAATTGTTATCTTGTGAGAATCCCATTTTTAATGGGATTTTGATCCTAATTTCTTGAGGATTGCAAACCCAACTTATAAATAGAGGCCTAAGCTCGAGTTTTGAAAGTTTTTGATTTATGGACTCCAGTTTTTGTTATCTATCTATGTGTTTGTACTTAACTTATTATTGAACATAATTTGATCAATTAGGCTTAGTCTAATGATTTAACATTTTCGCTTCGAGAGAAGGGAATTGTTAATAGACGTACGACATATAGTGTAGTTGTCTATGACTGCGTAGGCAAGGGTTAAGGGGCTTTTAGGAGTTGTTAGGATTAATTGACTCGAGAGGGTAATTATTCTAATCAATCTACGACTTAGACGCTTTAAAAGAAATTAAGTGTCGTTTATTAGATAGTAGAACTGGTTTAAAAATTTATAAGTTAGAGATTAATCATTCATTAGCGTAATTCCTGAAATTGATGTCGTAGGATACATTCTCTTTGATTGAAAATCACTTTTTGTTAATTAATCCGTTCAATAGTTATATGAAATTTAGTTTAATCATTAATCAATATTTCCAACTTTTCAGTGTCTAGTTAGGATAATCCTAGATAATTAGGGTATCAAACTACCTAACCTCATTCTCTGTGGATTGAACTTGACTTCCACTATATACACCTACAGTCGTACACTTGCGGTTATTACGGGTTAGGATTAGAGCATGTCAAGTTTTTGGCACCGTTGTCGGGGAATAGGTTTAGCGTCTTAATTTTTATCATGACTAATAGGAGGATAATAGACTAGATTTTATTTTTCAGCAATTTAATTTTTATTATTAATTTTAGTTTTTATTTATTTATGTATTACGTGGTGTATTTTTATTGGTGTTTTCAGGTTTCACATGCAAACTAAGTCAAAAGGGAAAGAACATTTTGTTCCTTTTGATCCTGAGATTGAGGTAACTGCCGGAAGATACCGAACGAGAAGAAAGCCCACTTTTAAGATGGATAATGCTCCACAGAATCCAAACCAAGAGGATGTAGTGAATCGGATATTAGGGGCTTAGGCCCATCTGGATGATATAGTTACTAATCTACAGCAGTATTAGCCACCACAATTGATTATGCACGATAACATAGACAAGGACATCACACCCATACGTGATTGTCTTCGTCCCATGCTAAATCAGCCGGTTGGAGGAGTGAAACCACCACCATTGAATGCTAATAGCTTCGAGTTGAAGCCTGCTCTGATAAATATTTTTCAGCAGAACCAGTTTTGTGGTAGTGCACTAGAAGACCTGAATGTGCATCTAATTAAGTTCCGCAGGTTGGCTGAAAGGATCAAGATGAATCATGTGCCACACGAGCAAGTAAAGATGAAGTTGTTCCCGTTCTTATTGAAAGACAAAGAATTGCAGTGGTATAATTCGCTAGATGATGTCACAGAATGGGAAGATTTGAGCACAAGATTCCTTCTGAAGTACTTTCCATTGAGCAAGATGCTAGATCTACAGAACAAGATAAATCAGTTCAAGCAGATGGATCAAGAATCGTTCGGTGAAGCTTGGGAACTATTCCGAGATCTTATCCGTAGTTGTCCTCAACATGGGTTTTCGAAGAAGCAGCAAGTGTGTAAGTTTTATAATGGATTATAAGTTTTATAATGGATTATTTGCTCCAGCACGAGAACATGTGGATCTTCCGCGAGGCGTAGTCTGATGGAGAAGAATGTGAGATCTGCATTTTCAATTTTGCATGCGATGCCTAGAACTAGCTCTCAGTGGCCTAATGAGAGGAATCAGCCAAGAAGAGTAGCTAGAGTCGTAGAAGCAGAGCGGAGTGATACTCTTACCTCTCAATTGACCGCTCTGACGAACCAAGTAAGTTTGTTAACTAGTTTGACGTAGCACAGCACACTGATACCTCATTTCATTAGTTATCGAGCTAGGAAGACGTTGAAGATGTTAATTTCAGTAATCAGAGGAACTTCAATAACATCCAAACTAATTAGTCTAGGTACAATCAGTACCAACCTAACCGGAATCACTAGACTTCTCCTATGAGAATACAAAGAATTCACTCAATTTGCCACCAGGATTCGCCGTCACAAATGGTATGATTCATGATGGCTAGAAGCCGACACAAGAGGAGATAATGCAGTGACAGTTTGGTAAGTATGGTGATAAACTAGGTCAATTGGAGAGAAAGATGGACATAAAATTTATTGAGCTAAACAAGCAAATGACTAGTAAGTGAGAAGATATCAAGCGACTTGAGAATAGTGTCAATGAGATTTCTACAAACATGAGTCATCTAATAAAGGTTGTTGGAGCCCAGCATAAGCAGGGGCAATTCACAGTGGTAAATTTGAGAGAACAGTGTCACACAATTCGAGTGAGAAGTGACACTAAGTATGAGGGTCCGAAGCTGCCAGATGATAAAGAAAAGGCAGTAGAGAAAGAGCACTTAGAGGAAGAAAGAGGAGCGCAAGCAAAAGAGAAGGGGCAAAAAGACGACTTACCATAGTATGTCTCTCCAATTCCATTCCCATATGTTCTAAGAAAGAAAAAGACCGATGAGTAGTTTGCAAAGGTTTTATAGGTACTGAAGAAAATCCAAATCAACATTCCATTTGTTGAAGCACTATAGCAAATGCCAAACTATGCGAAATTCTTGAAAGAAGTGATTGCTCAGAAGAGAAAATAGGAGGACTATGAGACGGTGAATCTGACGGAAGAGCGCAGCGCATTGATCCAAAGGAAACTACCATTGAAGCGCAAAGATCCAAGTAGTTCACTCTTAATTGCAAAATAGGTAATGTAACTTTTGATAATGTACTTTGTGATCTAGGGAGCTAGTATAAACTTGATGCCTCTGTTTATATTTGAAAAATTAGGAATAAGCACAATGAAACACACAACAATCGCCCTCCAAATGGCCGACCGCTCTATAACTTGGCCATGAGGCATTGTAGAGGATGTCTTATTAAAAGTTGGTAAATTTATAATTCCTGTCGATTTTGTAGTCCTAGACATGGTACAACACAAGGAAGTCCCCTTGATCTTAGGTCGTCCGTTTCTAGCAACGAGTAAGACTCTTATAGATGTCCAAAAGAGGGAGTTAACCTTGAGGGTAGACGAGGAGAAAGTCATGTTTTCTATATATGAAGCTAAAAAACAACATAATAGTGAGAAAGTAAATCATATTGAAATATGTAGCTCTATACAGTGTTTAGATACCACATTAAATAAGAAACAAGTCTCACCTAATCATTGTGATACCCCTGAAGTATGTCCTGTTGATTCTACCTTTACTCTTAATCACCATGATTCTACTAACGTTGATCTTGTGCAAAGTGTTAGTGTTCTCAATGTCTTGCAGGAATCTCAAAAAGGAAGTCCAACCAATGGAGATATAAGGAAAAAAACAGTTGAGAAGGCACTACGAGGGTGTGAAGGCTGCTCAGACCTACAACCGTTGCCAGATCACCTATAGCTTAATCCCAGGATGAGAGAAGTAGTTAGGACAAAAGTGCAGTTGAAGAAGCCGAATTAGAACTAGAAAGATGGTTGGGCTGAAGACGTAAAATTTAATGCTTGTTGGGAAGCAACCTGATGTTTACTGCTTTCTTTAATTTTGTCATTTTTTTAGTATTATTTATTATTTTATGAGTTTACGTGTGTTTTTAGTATTTTTTGTAATTATAGGGACCAACATTGAAGAACCAAGAGCGAAAGAAGGTGATAGCAAGAAGTAAGGGTCGAAAAGACGGAAAAAAAAAGTCCTAGCTCACAAAGGAATACAACGCGACCGCGCCACAAAGGGACACGGTTGTGTCACAACCAGCCAGGAAAGCAATATGATTCTGATCAGGGCAATACAGTCGTGCCACAGCACAACGTGGTCGCATCAAATTCAGCCCAGAAACTTTAACCCAGGATTGCTCGACGCGGTCGCGTTCATCTTACGACGCGGTTTCATCAGTTAAAAAATGAGATTAAAACAACCGCATCAGGTTCACTAAGATGACTTCACAAAAACACTATCAGGCACAAGGAAATGAAGCCTGAGCTTGGAGACAATAGTAAGATGTCTGTTGGGATGCGGTGGCTCAATTTTGGAGTCAACACGGGTTCCAACCACCACCACCACCGCAATGATTTGTAAGTTAAGCACCAAGACATACAACTCTTTTTCTAAAAACTTGGCCTTCGACCAAGTTTGGGGGAGGGGTGAATAGTGGAACGAGTTGGCAGTTATTTAAATTTTTTGCACATTAGATGCTCTGTCTCTTTTGTGTGTTTATTTTCTTGATTTATGCTTTGATGAGCATGTGTGCTCGATTCATGTTGTTATTTCTGTAGTGGAGTCATTGGGTGTGTGTGCCCAAGTGTGTTCTTTGAATTGGTGGTCATGTTGGTCATAGTAGTTTTTATGCTTTATTTGTTTATTTTTGTTGTTGGAGTCTAGAAGTAATACATCTGAGTACTAGTCATTTGAGTTGTGGGAAAAAGAGAAATTTAGGGAAATGATAGACGATGATGTGTTGATGATGAGGTGATTTTGAATAAAACATTGTAAAATTAGCATACAATAAAACATGAGAGGTAATTTGAGACAAAATTGAGCTTGAACTTATAACGTTTGATAAGAATGAACCCTGTGAGAATTTGAGCCTAATTGCACTCCTATTTTAGGAGTAATATGATTTCTTTCTGTGTGCTTTTTGACTGGATATATGCATTAGTCTCTAGAACTTGCCTTGAGACTTTACTAAGAATATGCCAAGTGCATGACGTGACTTATAATATGATTTAGGCAGTTCTTGATTTTAACCTATGTTTAAGCCTTTAAATGATCCTTTTTACAAAAAAAATGAAAGATTATCCTTAGTTAGCCCACTTGAGCTTTTAGCTTTTTATTTGATAGCCCTACCTTACCAGCCAAACACCATTCAATTTTAGCCTTTGGCCTTGATTTGGACTAATTGAGTAAGACAGAGGTGGATTGGAAGATAGTTTGGGAAATTTCGGGAATAAGTGGGTGGAGTAATGGATAAATGAAAGGGTGGAAGAAATACATGTGTAAAGGTGAAATTTTGAGAAATTCCGACCTCTCCTATTTTATTCAAAAAATAAATATATCTGAAAATCAAAGAAAAAGTTGGATATAAATATGTATTTTACTATTTTTTTATTTGAGGAGAGGTTAGGAATATAAAAGTGCTAGATGAAGCATTGATTGAAAAATAGGGTAGTCCCAAGTTGTGGTACCCGAACAAATGAAAGACACTTTAGTTGTAATGACTTTTGAAGGTGAAGAAGTCACTTTGCGAAATAATTTGCAGAGATTTGGAGAATGAGAGTGAGTGATTGTATTGAGGGGTAGTCGGGTTAGGAAATAACTTGATTAGTCCAATAAATAGTCACTTTTATCCAAAAATTGTCCCACCTTACCTTAAGCCCACGTTACAACCTAATGAAGACCTATTTGATTCTTTGTCATGCATGTTAAGTACGAAGTGTAGGTTAGAGGATTGGGAAGCATATGGTAGGCGGTGTATAATCCAATTCGAGCAAGAATATGTCTTAACCTAAACATTTGAGAGATGAGTGAAACACTTACACGGTGAGGATTGAACCGCTCAAAAGTTCAATGTCTCGAAAGTAGTTAATTTTTGTGTTATCATATATGTTCAATTACACTGTGTTTCTTGGCTTTTTTAGAAAATCAATCTGAAACTTGATTCATCGTCTAATCGCCCTAAATACATGTTGTCTTTTTCTATTTTTGTTTGTTGTTCGAGACGAACAACAATTTAAGTTTGGGGAGTTTTAATACATGTTATGTATGCATGCATTTAGATCGATTTAAGTGTGTATTTTGTAACATTTGAATGCAAAATTGGTCGAGAATTGTTTATATTTGATATATTGGACCATTTGACGTGTATTGGTTTGTTTTCTAGAGTTTCAATGGTTTTCAAGCTAAAAAGATTATTTTAAGAGGTTACACCGGCCTCATCGAGGTTCATATTGCATCTCCGGATAGCCCAATAAGCATTGTGTTCAAGTTCGACCGGGAGGTGACCTGACTTTCCATAAATAAGTCCATAGGGAGACATACCAATTGTAGTTTCACACTACAAGAAAAACAATTGACTGCGACGGAAATTTCCCACTAAACTGAAAAATTTCGTCACAATGAAGGAGTAGTGACGGATTAGTGACGAAAATATTTTGTCACAAAAACCTTTGTCATTAAACCGATAATGACGGATTTTTCATTCTGTCACTAGTTTAGTGACGGAAATTCTGTCACAATTCTAAAAAACTCCGTCATAAAGTTATGACGGAATATTTCTGTCACTACATAGCAACGGCTAAAATTTCGTCACTAATCCGTCAAGACAAGATTAATGACAGAATATTTTCGTCACAAATTAATGACGTGATTTACCATCACTATCTTGCCCATATTAATAACGGAATTATTGTGTTACAAAAATAAATCCGTCTCTATTCCGTCACAATATTAGTACAATTGTTTTTCTTTTCTACCCTATGAAGCTTAGCAACACAATTTTCGTCACTATGCTATCTGATTTTTTTTCTATAATTTTATTTATATTAACGTAGAACCTGATATGGCAATTAATTTATACTTAATAAACTTTCAAATTCGTAGCAATATATATCCCCATGGATACTAAAACTTCTATTCCAAATTCTATACAATTCTTTCCGTTTGCCATACCAAATTTAGAAGATTTATTTTCCAAACATTATACATATGTACACACTGACACACAAATAAATTTTGGGTACTTAGAAAGCAACTTGGAATTGGTAAAAATTGGCGTTTCTTCCCCAGTCTCCGATAACGAACAATACGAGGCATCCTGCTTCCATCACTTTTTAAGAGCTGATCAATTCTTTGAGACTCGGCTGAAACTTTTTGCAGCTGTCAACATGACTAAAAGAGATTCTCTTGGCCTGCAAAACGAACCTTCAGTCCACACCTCCATTTCATTAGACCTTAACATTGATAGTTTAGTAGGCTTACAATATTTCTATAGTACTTTCATGCAATACAAAGAAAAGAACTAAACTTTATATTTAAAACACCCATTTTTTACCTTCTCTTTTCTTTTCTTAAGGAAACATTGCAAAAGATCAATATGTGGAAACTGTCCCATGCCAACATTCCCACCCCCGACCCCACCCCCACCTTCTTTTGTCTCACTCACAAAAGAAAAAAAAAACACATACAAACACAAGGTGCACGGGAAAAGTTTGAAGTATAGAAGCTTGTCTTGGCTAATATGTTATGTCGAGAATGAGAAAAAAGTTGCACTGCCTTACAAAAGTATGTACATATATAATGTGTTACTTTAAAGAAATAATATTAAACCTTGGAAAGACAAATTTAGCCTGAAATAAGAAAGGATGTAAAGTTGAAAAGTAAATGGTAAATTGATAATGCTTCAAAAATGTTTATATAATAATAGTATTAGTATGAATCCAATATCAATAGTGATAGTACTTCGCAAAATCTATTCATGAGCAGCTCAATCAGGCAAAGACAAATCTGATTACTGATACTGCTAAAAGTCAATGGACAAGCTTCAAAAAAGATAAGTAGTTGATGCTCAATAGAGGTCACTTTGCTCATTTTCAATAGCTTTCTCACTAGATTACTTATCCTGATAGTTAATTGCTCCCTCCACCCCCCACAGAAAGGGCATAATAAAAGTAAGATATGTCGATTTGTAGTGTACTGTAGATAGCACCTACAAGATGTAGGATAAATTGAATGAAAGAAATATTATAGGTGACATTCTTGCATACTAGATAATAAAGGTTGATTCCCAATTGTGTCTAAGGGCTGGATGTAATCTGGTCCATATAATGCGCAAGAAAACCTCTATATTTTCAATTAGATAAATGTCACAAAGTATTTTTCTTACTTGTGCAGCTTTACATTTTGTGGTCTCCTACCCTGCAATTGCTATTGCTTCCTTCAGCTGTTTAGTTGTTCTCTCGAGCTCTACCTCCTAGAGTTGAGCCTTGCGAGTGAGAGTTTCCACCTATACAGAAGATAATTCCAGCTATTATACTCTCTCAAAGGGTAACTGAACAGATTGGATTTACATCTGGTGTAGATAAAATTAGAAAACCTCACACTTAGATATTGCCGAAGATAAAGAAATTGTCAACTATAACTGAAATCAAATGTATAAACTACACTGCTAAAAAAAAGAGTATAAACTACACAAACATGCTTCCCTATTCAAGTAGAGGGAAAATGCAACAAAAAGATCTGATGGAGTGAAGGAATCCCCAAAAAATAATAAAAATTTAAACATTAATAACTATTTTCCTGATCTAATAAGTAACTTCCTCAAGCCACGTGTCTATGAGAAGTTGTCAAATCCTGAGTGCACTGGACAAGATGTAGCTTCTGAAAAGCTGGATTTGATTATAAACAGCTGATGCAGTATCAATTGAAGCAGATGCAGTTTAAGTAAAGATTGAAGTCCAATGTTCCAGTAAACTTTCATACCACTAGACTCTCAATTAGGGATGGACAATATCAGTGATAAGTTAAAATAGCAAATAGGAATATAGAAAATAAAAAGAAATAATGAAATGGAGTAGGGAGGTTGACATACATAGGTGGTACTGCACACAATATCCCAACATTCATTTGGCTGTTGTGCAGCCAACAAAGCACATTACAAATACAAATAATAAAAAAAAATAAAAAATAAAAAATAAAAAAAATAAAAATAAAAAGAGGCAAAGAGAAGTGAGAGCCACTAACAAAAGTTTTTGTTTTGTTATGCAGAAACGATGAGTGTTGTCATCCTTTTGCACACATGTACGAAAACTATTCCAACAATTTCACATGCATCCCTTTGAACTTCAATTACATTAGCCCACCAGCAAAACACTACAAAACTTGTCGTATCTCTTTCTCTATGATGCATCTAAGTTTTATATGGTCTGTGGACCTACTGCATATTGCTTAAACTCGCCTATAATCAAAACAAAAATGTCATTTTTAAACCAACAACAGTCAACTCCATGGGGGCTTTCAGATGTTATAAATTACATCAATCTTCTATTAATTTTCTTGTGTAATTTTATCTCATATCTATATTGAGAAATTTTTAACCCCTATAGGGACTTAAGATTTCAGTCCGCTCTACATCATTTTGGAAAGCCTGATTAAACTAATGTCTACTTTATATGCTTCGGCTTGAGCAAGAGTTGTGCAACAAGTGCAACCATTATAACTGCCACCTATTTGGTTATATCCAAATGATTCACTACAGCAGCCCCATTTACAAATTTGGCCTCCTCCGTACACGCCGCCAAGAGGACTGAATTCTGCCGAGTAACTGCTGCCACCGTTCGCCCTCACCGTCGGTGTCAGTGTATTTTGGCTCATCTCCTATACATGTTACGGAAAGTACTTAATTTGAAAAGGGACTGGATTTTAATTTTAAGCAAACTATGTATATGCATGTATAGAAGGATGCAAGTTATGAATTA
Organism: Ajuga chamaepitys; assembly: GCA_958295605.1. Taxonomy (NCBI): domain Eukaryota; kingdom Viridiplantae; phylum Streptophyta; class Magnoliopsida; order Lamiales; family Lamiaceae; genus Ajuga; species Ajuga chamaepitys. The sequence continues at coordinate 13,391,403 of OY282498.1, forward strand.
ATTGACAACAGTAATATAGTTTTAAGAAAAGCATACCTTTTATTTCATGGTGAGTCACTTCCTTGGTCTTATGTTGAGAATTTTCTTGTGCAAAAACTAAACAAACAACAACAAGGGCAATCAAGAACAATGCTTTAGACTTCATTTTTTCAGTTGAAGATTTCTCACATACTATGACTAGAAATTGTACTAGGGGTGGCCTTCATTTATAGGCCCTGCCAGACCAAATGACATCATCTATTTAATATGATGTTTCATTTCCTATTCCAACTCTATCAACACATGTAATTCCTTTGTTCATGGTAGCCACAATGTCATTTTGCATATGAAACATGTATTAGTAGAGCTGGATTAAAAAATAGAATAAAAACCTGAAATAATTGATGATAGATCGAATGGTCGTGATTTGATCTTCAGAATAATATTTAATCAATACCAACCAAATATGCTACCCATCTCTAACAATAAAAAACTAGTTATAAAAAAGAATCAGTTGTTGAATTCGACTACTAACCTAAGCTGAACATAGCCATTCCAAGGCCGGCATCAGAGAGGATGGAGATGGACTGCTCTACGATTTTCGGCATATGCACATTCCACCTGAAATTCAGCATTGACAACTCATCAAGATTCTCTCTCTCTCTCTCTAGAAATTGATAATCTAGATTTGGCATACCTAAACAAGACTAAGGACCAAATGAGGCCAATGAGACTGGATTAAGTATTAGGTTTTGGATAGTTTACGCCAAACCATAATCAAGATTAGACGTGTCATGACGCTCGCCGGTGGCATATGTTTTCCACGTTAAATTCCAACATTTTGAATTGTTTCATAAATCATTTCAAATTTTAATTAATTTAAGCAGCCAATATAAAAAGGCTGATTAAACTAATGTAAATAGCCACCTGAATTGGAAAGATGGATCATAAAAATTAAATAAAAATGATCATCATTATCATGAGTCAGTTAGCAAAACATAAACAGCAGAGAACTAGGATCCTTCAAGAATAATTGCCTCTGTTTTTACTATTTTCTGGTACTAAACCAGCAGCTTTATACACAACACTTCACATCTTCATTTTGTAGGCCTTAATTCAAATTACAGAAGCAAGTGATACTAAACCAACAACTTTATACTCATTTCGACCATTACTGATAAACAATGAAGGATAATCGAACACTCAAGAACATAAAATTTGATATAGTTCAAAGAAGGCAATAGTATAAACATTCAAAGAAACTCATAGCTCAAGTATCAGATTCCTTATTAAGAAAAAACACCGATAATTTAAAATGAAAAATATGCAATTTCAGAATTAGGTCTAGAAAAATGAAGTTTGAAGATGAAGAAACTTTAGACAAACAATTTCAAGAAAAAATCAACGAATTTCTAAGATCAAGCAAAATGAAGTTCGAAGATGTAGAAACTAACAAGCAATTTCAAGCAAAATCAACAAATTTCCAATTTCAAGCAAAATCAACAAATTTCTAAGATCATCACGATTTGGCTGATACATAGTCATCACGCCAATCTATTTAATCTATTCGTCTCTATCTTCCATATAATCTTACAAAAATCCAGACATAATCTCGAATTCTTAGCTTCTCAAAGTTCATCAAAAGCACAAGGAATGTCCAAGTTAAACTGAAAAACTAATTAAGAATTCTGCAACATCTTAATAATAACCTAAACCCCTCCAAGCGGAGAATAAAATAAAAACTCTTATAAGCTTTACAAAGGGAGAAATAAATTATCATGTACATTCGTGTTGCGCCTGCTATCCAGGAACTTTTTATATACTCGAGATGATGAAACATTAATAGTTCTTGGCCAGGGACTTCTCTCAGTGAAAACTTATAATAAGATAATCAAGGAAAACAAAGTAATACATACTAGTTATTCTTTTTAAATAAAAATGCAGAATAAAATGTCAAGAACTATTTCCACTTAACTGGTAACAAATTGAAAAAAGCAGGACATCTTGGGAAACAAAAGAATAGTCTTAACTTTTCATTGCCACGAGGTCCTCCAGAACATGACGGGACAGCCTCTTCAGTAATTTGGGAGCTAACACTGCAACCAATCGACTGCAAAGAACATAAATTATAATCTGAAATTTCAATGTCAAGAAACTCACACAAAACCAAAATGGGAAAGCAAACACACATGCTGATAAGAGTTCTATTGATAGTTTTATATGAATGGCATGGATAATTCATGATTCTTGTAATCATTACACCGAGATTAAAATATTCTAATTTGCATGTCAATTTTCTCCTTTTCAGAATAAAACAAAATTTGGAAGAGGATAAGTACAAAAAGGGGGAGAATCAGTGACAACAACCACATTTCCTTAAAAAACTACCCCAATCTAAGAAACCAAACAGTAAGGAAACTTATAAGTTGTATGATTAGGCGTGTCAACTTATAGCACCCAGCAGTTTCCAGACGGAATTTCAAAATCTTGTTCTAAAATACACATAGAACATTCAAGAAATAAAGAGGAAAATAAATGCCTTCACCCATCATTACCAAGTTCTCGTTCATATTATGTCCGTAATCATACAATCTCCGTTGTGCTACATGTCACCGAGTAAGCATACATCAATGAACTTATAGAAAAGAGATGCGATCACAAGTAGCTTACATGATATAGTGCAGAAATTTCCCCATTAGAATAAAATAAGTTGAACCTATAGTGTATCAGAATCAAGAAATGATAAATTTAATCCATACGTATAAGTACATGCCTCGTACTCTTTTACGAACTTGAGCATGTTCTGTTGTCCCTCACATAGTTGAATCTTGACTTGGTTTGCAGCAATCAGAGGTGAAACGGTAGTAACAGCCCAAAGAACAATAACCCCACAAGCTACATTTCTAAGTTCCTTAAACTGCAACAAAAATTATCAGAAGCTGCATACAAGTTTGATACAATGAATTCACTATCTCAAACATTAATATTCATCTTAGCAACAAAATTGAAATGAAGTTTGGCAGTTTAACTTACAAGAACATCTTATTTGGGTAGACAAGTGAAGAGCATGGATCTGCTTAGTTGAGAAATTGGAAAAAGAAAAGGCCCTTTGTTGTATAATAGCAATAATTGCATCTTTGCGGTCAGGCAAAAATACACCATAACATACACTTCCAGCTTCTTCTCAAATGTGAGTACTTTAAATCCTGATCCATAGACAAAATGTGAGTTTAAAAAAATAATAGCATATCTTAAAACACTAAAAAGTATGATAGAAAATGTGCCAAACTCAGCTACAGATTCTATAAAGAAAATTTCAGCATGCATATGCAGTCACAAGAACCCCAAATCTGATTTCAGCATAATCCCTTACTTTTAATGTGCCAAAGCATACAAGGTAAGCTACCCTAGATGACGCTTATGTAAAAATGCTTTTAAACTAAAAGGAAAACGGGATAAATTCAAGATTAGATGGACGGTAAAAGGACTTGTTGAAGAAGAAATGAGAAGAAACATACAGGATTCGTAATGAGGTCGAGTTTATGGTGCTTTCCATTAGTGCAAATCCAATTACCATCCTTATCAGTGGAGACATATCCTGAAAAATTCTGCACGGAAATGACCACAAGCCCCCCTGTATCACAGCACATCACCCATCCACCACTATTGTCCAATTTATTCTTAACAAATCAAGGAAAATAGAAATTCTTTTGAACATTTTAGTGGAATAAGAGTACTATTACCACCAAAATTGGAGGAGTAAAAGAACAGGGAAAAAAAGAATTACTGATTGTTTACAAAATTTAGATATACGGAACAGATCATGGTATGATTCTTACCTAGGGTAGTAGTGAACGATGCAGACACAACAGTAAATGGAGATGACGATAGCGGCGAACAGCTCAGCAGTAGCAGCAAACGAAGCTTGTGTTGGCGGTGGAGATGGAAGCAACCGTATATAGCGATTTGATCGTGAGAGGGAGGGAGAGAAGAGAGAGAGAGAGCGACGAAGAGAGAGAGGGGGGCAGAACAACGAAAAGATGAAAAATTAAGGATAAAAATGAATTTGGGTTTGAGATTTACGAAATATGAAACTTAAGATAATAAATAAAATAAGAAGGAAAAAAATTCACAATACCATTAGGGCCTGTTTACCTACTAGATTGGGATATCATTGAGGGCTTTTAGTCTGATATTCGAATGGGCTCCGAGAGTGATAGACAACCCAATCCTTTACATACCTCAATTGATTAAATTTGTCCACATACGTCAGAAAAGTGAAATCCATCGTCTAGTGTCCCGGTTAATATGGACAAGTAGGAAAGAGAAATTATCATTTGGGTCATTTGACCACCACACCCTTTCAAATTCCATCATCTTCAACTCCACACAAGGCAAAACCCTTGACACCTGAGCTTGCCTGCAGTGAGGTCAAGTAAATTGCCTCTCCTAATATTTCTCAGTTGTACAAAAATTACACAGTTACACATACAACATAAGGTTCGGCTCCCAAGATGAACGAGACCGAAGATGTCTGTGTGGAAATAAATCATCTAAGTTACGAAGCAGAAGAATCTCAAGGGCTCTGTTTCGCGACGCTCTATAGATGAGAGGGGAAAGCCATGTGAATGTAATCTGTATCCAAGATTGGGATGTGAACTAGGCTTATTGATGGGGTAGATTAGCAATTACGTTGGCCTTCATAGCCGTTATGGTAATTTAATCTCACTTTTGAGGGGTACATTGGGAATCTGGATCTAACTAGAAGAGGTTGATAGAACAGTCACACCTCCCCAGCCCTGATTAGAATCACAGCTACAGTAGCCAAAAAGGTGGTTTATATCGGCCCAAAGGATTGTAGTGTAATATGGGTCTATCATAGTATACATGAGATTGGGGTGTATTATTCAGTCCCATCCAACCTTATACAGATAGGTAAACGGGCCCTTAGTGTCTTAGCGGTAAGGAATCTGACTTCTTATTTAATAGATCAAGGTTCCAGTATGTTGTTTGTATTGTTTTTATTTTAATTTTTTTAGCAGCGGAATATTTCCGTCACAACCTTGTAATATATTCAGAGGACATAATGACGGAATATTTTCCGTCACTACATAGCAATGGCTAAAATTCCACCACTAGTCCGTCAATATAAGATTAATGACGGAATATTTTCCGTCACTACATATCAACGATTAAAATTCCGTCATGAATCCGTTAATACAAGATTAATGACGGAATATTTCCGTCACAACCTTAAAATATTCTATTCCCTCTAATGACAGAATATTTCCGTCATTGCATAGCAACAACTAAAATTCCGTCACTAATCCGTCAATATAAGATTAATGACGGAATATTTCTGTCACTACATAGCAACGACTAAAATTCCGTCAATGACGGAATATTTTCCGTCACTACGTAGCAACGGCTAAAATTCCATCATTAATCCGTCAATATAAGATTAATGATGGAATATTTTCATCACAACCTTAAAATATTTTATTCCCACATTTTTAGCGTCCTTTGTAACTACGGTTTAATGACGGATTTTTTTTCATCTCTAAATTCCGTCATAATTACGTCAATAAATCGTTGCTAATACTCAAACACTCTTGTAGTCCCTATCCGTGGGTATTCCGTCACTAGTCCATAATTAGATTGTGACGGAAATTGTCCGTCACTAAAATTAGTAACTATTGGTGATATTTCTTGTAGTGTCATAGGCTATCCTATACGCCCATAATGCATCGTTGAGCTTCAAACTCCAATCTTTGCGATTTGGTTGAACAATCTTCTCTAATATCGACTTAATTTCCCGATTTGAAGTTTCAACTTGCCAATTGGTTTGTGGGTGATAGGGCGTCGAAACCTTGTGCAAGACAGCGTATTTCTTCAGCAATGCGTCGATTGTTTGGTTGTAAAAGTATGTGCCTCTATCACTTATAATGGCTCTTGGAATCCCAAACCGGGCAAAGATGTTGGATTTAATGAACTCGGCCACAACTTTGGAGCCATTGGTTCGGGTGGCTTTCACCTCCACCCACTTGGACACACATAATCGACGGCAAGCAAAGCGTACAAGTTCCCATAAGATGAAGGGAATAGTCCCATGAAGTCCATCCCCCAAACATAAAAAATCTCACAAACTACAATCAGGCTTTGGGGCATTTGGTTTCTATGAAAAATATTACCCGTCTTTTGGCGATTGAGGTATGATTTGCAAAAGGTGTGTGCATCTTTGAACAATGATGTCCAAAAGAAACCACTCTTTAGGACCTTGTGTGCAGTCCTCTTTGAACCGAAATGCCTGCCACAAGCGTAAGAGTGGCAAAAGGCAAGTATGGAGTGGAATTCAGACTCCGTGACACACCTCCGGATAACTTGGTCGGATCTGTGCTTCCACAAGTATGGATCATCCCGCACGTAATGTTTGGCGTCACTCCTTAACTTGTCTCTTTGAGCCTTAGTCATCCCAGCAGGAAATACTTTAGCAACAAGTTAATTTACCAAATCTGCATACCACGGTGCCACAGCATCAGAGGCTACAAATAACTGTTCATCGGGGAAGCTCTCCTTCAAGGGCATTCCGTTCTCCTCTTGTGTCAATCAGCTTAAGTGGTCAGCCACCGAATTCTCCTTCCCTTTCTTATCCTTGATTTCCAAATCAAATTCTTAAAGTAGAAAAATCCATCTTATGAGTCTTGGTTTAGCTTCCTTCTTTGATAATAGAAACCGAAGAGCTACATGGTCAGAAAAAAAGATAATCTTAGTACTAAGAAAATATGATCTAAACTTCTCTAAAGCAAAAACTATAGCTAAAAGTTCTTTACTATGTGGTAGTATAGTTTGCTTGTGCCGGATTTAGGGTCCTTAAGGCATAGTAGATCACATGAGCGGCTTTTCCTTTCCGTTGCCCCAAGACATCTCCCACAGCATAGTCACTAGCGTCGCACATTATCTCAAACGGTAGTATCCGATCCAGTGGTTGGATAATAGGAGGTGATGTAAGGGCCTCTTTAAGCTGATCAAAGGCAATCTTGCAATCAGTCGAAATCTCAAATTCAACATCCTTTTGTATAGCCTACATAGAGGGGCTGAAATCTTTGAGAAATCCTTGATAAATTACCTGTAGAAACCTGCATGGCCAAGAAACGATCGCACTTCCAGCACTGTTGCGGGGTAAGGCAAGGCAGTAATAAGATCAACTTTAGATTTATCAACTTCAATGCCCTTTGATGAAACGATATGCCCAAGAACTATGCCTTGTTCAACCATAAAAATGACATTTTTCCCAATTCAACACAAGATTCGTTTCCATTTCAAGATTTTAACAAGATTATCAAGATATTTTTCAAAAGACTCACCATACACACTAAAATCGTCCATGAAGACCTCAATAATATGCTCAACATATTTAGAAAAGATACTCACCATGCACCTTTGAAAAGTGGTTGGGGTGTTGCATAGCCCAAACGACATTCTTCTTCACGCAAAAGTACCGAAGGGACATGTAGAGGTGGTCTCCTCTTGATATTCGGGTGCAATGGCTATTTGGAGTACCCGGAGTATCCATCAAAAGAGGCAATAAAATGATTGTCCTTCCAAACTTTCTAGCATTTGGTTAATGAATGGCAAGGGAAAGTGATCTTTGCGGGTCATGCCGTTCAACTTGTGGTAATCTATGCACACCCTCCACCCGGTTTGCAAACAGGTGGGAACCAATTCCCCCTCTTTATTCTCCACTACCGTCACTCCCGACTTTTTGGGCATGACTTGTATTGGGCTTATATACTTGCTATCCGAAATAGGATAGATAATCCCAACGTCGAGTAGCTTGATGACTTCCTTCTTCACCACCTCCATCATAGGTGGGTTAAGTCTCCTTTGTGGTTCCCGACTTGATTTTGAATCCTCCTCAAGTAGAATATGGTGCATACACGGAGATGGACTAATGCCATTGATATTAGCAATAGCCCAACCAATTGCTCCCTTGTGTTCTTTAAGGACCTCTATCAAGGATGCTTCTTGGTTTGGAGACAATTTAGATGAGATGATAAACGGTAGTGTCTCATTCGCTCCTAGGTAAGCATACTTCAAGTGGTTAGGAAGAGACTTGCCCTCAAGGGTCGGAGCTTCGACCGTAGAAGGTAACATCTTCTTGTGTGAATCCGGCAATGGAATGAACTTTTGCTCAGATCTTGGTAGGGATGACTTAGGTACATGGATTTGTGCCACTGTTTCCACCAATGCCTCATTAGTCTCCTAAACCTCTTCTTTTCCCTTCTCTAAGTGAGTGGTGAGTGCAACTTTCATTGGATCCCCACATGACAACTCAAACAACCCTTCCACAAGTGGATCAATAACATCAATGGGAAATACGAAATGAACATCCTCCCGGAACCACATTGCATCAAAGATATTGAACTTGATAGTTCGACCATCAAACTCCATCGTGAGGGTGCCCTCACGAACATCGATTTTTGGTTGGGAAGTATTTAGAAATGGTCTTCCCAACAAGATCGGTGTGGATATTGATGAATCACCTTGCATGTCCAACTTATAAAAATCAGCCGGGAACACGAGTTAGTCGATTTCAACTAGCACGTCCTCGATCACCCCATCGGGATACGAAGTGTTTCGGTCAGCTAGTTGACTGACGACTCTTGTTTCTTGAGCGGTCCCAAATTTAAAGAATGAAAAATTGAGCGTGACATAATATTAATTGAAGCTCCTAAGTCGAGCATTGCACGTCCAGTCTTGCAGCTACCTATCTTGCATGGGATTACGAACATTTCGGGATCTTTACACTTCAGTGGAAGTTTCTTTTGGAAGATTGCGGATACACTCTCTCCCATGATCACTTTTTCATTCCCCTTTAGCTTTCTCTTGTCAGTGCACAAGTCCTTGAGGAACTTAGCATACCTCGGTATTTGCTTTGCGACATCAATCTAAGGGATGATTATCTCCACCTTCCGAAACACTTCTAGCATCTCCTTATCTTTGTTCTTATCCATTATTTTTACGACTCGGCTTGGAAACGAGAGTGGTTGAGTCGGGATAAGAGGTCAAACTTCAAATTTCTAGGCAGCAGAGGTCACGGCCGGGACTGGAGGTCGCGGTCGCAATGAGTCAAGCAAAGCTGGAGGTGGGCTTTCGCACACACGGTCACAGCCACGACATTCCTTCGCGGGCGCGAGAGGGCCTTCAAAATAGCCTCCATTTTAGTTTTTCCTTCAACTTCCCCTTGAATTCCATCCTCCAAAGGATGCCCAGGCTTGTTAATCTCTCCAAGCATCACTCCGGTTCTGAGGGTGATGGCACTGACGTTTTTAGGGTTGATTTCCGGTTGAGCAGGCAGTTTGCCACTATTTACACTTAAGTCGAGACACTGTGGTTGCAAGTTGGCTAACTTGCGTTTCAAGGTTCTTGATGCTCGATTGAGTGTCCTTCTAAAACTGGATTATGTTGGTTGCTAGGCTTTTCACAATGTCTTCTAATGTTGGACCGGATGATGATTCAGTCGATTACTTTTGTTGGTACATCCCTCTCGGTTGAGGTGCTCGACCTTGGCCTTGGTCACTTTGTTGGCCTTGGTCACTTTGTTGGCCACCTTGATTACCATACCAAAAGTTTGGATGATCTCTCTACCCGTGATTGTAACTTTGAGAATAAGAGTCATACCTCCTTCCCCCATTAAAGTTGCCAATAGCGTTTGCGTGAGCTTCGATTTCTTCATCCAAGATTGGGCATGTGTCGGTATTATGCTCGATGGTTTTACCAATCCTACATGGCCTAGGGGCTTGAGTGTTGCCCGAGGCCACCTTTTTTACCAAGTTAGTAAGCTGCTCCAATTTGTCATCAATGGTCGAATCATGTACCTCCCTAACCGTCCTTGTTAGCTCATGACACCTAAATTGTTGGGTATTTGCAGCCATCTTGGAAATTAACGAACGAGCGGATGTTGGAGTCTTGTCAACCAATGCTCCTCCACTTGCCGAGTCGATCATGTTCCGGTCGGTCAAGGACAGGCCTTCACAGAAGTACTGTATAAGAAGCTGATCAGTGATCTAGTGCTGTGGGCAACTGTCTGTGATCAAGGAACTGTCTCTCTATTTGTTCCCACGTTGTAATAGAAGCTGGTGGAAGGTAGTATAGCCAATCTTTGTCTAGATCTTTCAAAGAAAAGGGGAATGCCCTTAACTTTATTACTCCTCCATCACCTTTGTAGGCTTCATACTTGAACACACAATATGAAACTCCTTGAGATGCTTATGTGGCTCCACTCCCGAAAGACCGTGGAAAGATGGTAGCAAGTGTATAAGACCCGACTTCAATCCTAAAATTGTGTCATCTTCAAACTCGGAGAAGGTAATACATAGGGGTTGGTGTGTAACCCCCGTGTTTGCTAGCTCCTTCATGGTCCTCTCGAGTGCCTTTTCATTCTTCATTTCTTCTCTCGGTTCTTTTTCGGGTTCAAGATTTTATCCTTCAAATTCTCCACAAAATTACTCAATTGCTCTTGCTTGCCTCCTCAAAACTTGTTCTCGAATAACTATATCGGGTTCAAACAATAGCTCCTTGTGCCCTTGAGAACGTGTGAACATCCACTGTATCAAGGCAAAAACAATAGCAAATGACTATCAAAACAAGAAAAGTAACAAAAACACTCAACTAAAGTAATAAAAATAGTGTTTTAACACTAAAGACAAAATCGTTCTAACATCGTTCCCCAGCAACGGCGCCAAAATTTGGTAGGTATATATATATATATACATACTTATACTTGATCTACTACTCTAACTAGTAGAGTGGTAAATAAGGGTCGATCCCACGAGGAACGATCAAACAATTTTGCTTTATGTATTAAACTATTATGATCAAGCAATATAATATAAATAAGCTAGTAAACAACAAAGAAGTGGGGGGGGGGGGAGTTTTTATGGAATAACAACTAACACCTAAATTTATATTAAGCAACTCAAATAACAATTACTCTAAAAATACTTAGCCAATTAATAATTCAAGTAAATAAAGATAAGAGAATGATTTTTGGTTTTATGAATGATAAAAGGATTCAACCCTTGATCGAGTATCCCCTTGGCCCGGATAATCTATATAATTGATGTTACTACCCGATTGATTTAGCCTTAGAATCCCTACTCCAAGATTAATAAATAGCTCTATTAACCTTGTTGTGTCATAAGTATAATTAATGAAAACAAGCTCTTAAATTAATCCTACTCAAATTATCAATTCCTAGAACAAGCTCTCTAAAACTCAATAGTCAAATGCATTAAGAATCAAGATAACGGAGTAGATACGACATAAACTCACAAGCTCGGTTTTAGTGGTCGAACTCTATGTTTATCCCCAATAGAATAAATCCATTGTTCGCTATATGGGAATCTGATTCATTACAATTATGGATTACAAACTCAATTCTAGAGACACACAAACAAATATCCAAATGGGTGATCAAACCACAATTCAATTCATAAGTGTGAATCAACAATCCCATATAACATAGAACATTCCAAAACATAATTCAATCGGTTAATAACCGTAAAAATTACATAAACATCCTAAATTAATCCAAGCTTCAACTAATGATGAAGGGCTGAAATTAGAGTGCTAGCCACTCATGTCAACTATTACAATGATAAAACAAGTAAAAATAAAAAAAGACATGAAAATAAGATAGAATGAACCAAAAGATTGAGTTGATGATCTTGATCTTCAACCCTCTTCCAATTCCTTGCTTCCAATTGTGAATGGTGGCTGAATATGTGTGAGAAATGGGTTCTTGGTTATGTCAAATTCGAAATTGACCTTCTATATAGAGAGGAGAAAGTGTTGGGCTGAAAAATAGCCAAAAACGTGTTTTAGGATTAAAAAAAGGGCATCGGATCGCGACCATGACTCTGCTAGGGCAGCAATTCAGTTTGCGGACTTGTTCGCGGCCGTGAACAAAGGTCGCGGCCCCGAACCTCTGTTGAAGCTTTTTAGCCTTTGTGTTTCAGCGGATTGCTCACGGACGCGTCTTTTATTCACGATCATGACATTTGGCACGAAGCATGTTCACCATTTTTCATCCTTGGCTCAATTCTTTGTTTTGGACTTCTTCGAGACTTGATCTTGGTCTTATATTTCTTATATTGTCCTAAAACGAGCTCAAACACATTAAATGGTCCAATAATACAAATATGAACAATACACAGTCGAATATGCATGCAAATGTCATCAAAACGACACTTAATTCGACCTAAAATGCATGCATGAACACGTGTACCAAATCTCCTCAAACTCAACCCTCTGTTCATCCCGAACAGATTGAAACAAAGAAAAAGAAAAAAAGGGCACGTGTTAGGGAAGATTTAAGTGGCGAATTCAGTTTCAGGCGAAGTTTTCATAAGCAAGGCAATCATGATAAGATGAGCATATGTGATATAACAACTTCAACTACTTTTGAGACTTGAAAACCCTCAACTAAAGATCCTCACCGGGTGAGTGTATCTCTCGACTCTCAAGTGTATCAAATGGGTAGTGTTTGTCGCTCACATTGAAATGCATGCAACGACTACCATATGCTTTTCAATCTTCTAAATTCGAATTTGTACTCGACACGTGTGACAAAGAATAAAAAAGGTCTTATTTTTTGTTGTAATTTTGGCTTGAGGTAAGGTGGACAAACAATCACATGCCATATTGGGAGAGTTTTTGCTAATTCTATGATTTGTTGAGGCAGATTCACATGCCAAACACGTGACAATCATTTTGTTACTGCCAAGTTGCAATCTCTGCTGAATTGTGAATCTTTCTCAACAAATCATGAAAAATAGCAAAAATTCCCCCAATTAGGCATGTGATTGTCACATGTATGATATTTGGCCGAAAAAACTCGATAGAGATTGCACCTTGTACAATTCATAGACTTCAGGTTGCAATCGGTCAAAAAACAAAGTTTAGGTACTGAAGTCTAAAAACTCACAAAGTATAGGTTGACTTAAATATTTAACCATATTTTTTATACTTTACATTTATTAATATTCTTTTCTATTAAGAATTACACTTTGCAACCTAAACTACAATTTTATACGCATTACAATATAAACCTTTTTAAAAAGGTAAGGTTAACCAACATGAACTATATATTCTTTAGAATTTGCAACCTAAACAATACTTTGTCACATTAACCAGTCTCAAATATGTCTTTTTCCTTTCTTTCTTTTTCTCACATTTTGAAAACTGAGTAATTTTCTCTTTTTTAAATTAATGAATGTGTATCTATAAATAATACTGTTCACAATACAAATTTGTAATTCATTTAAAAATATTCAATATAGATATGTGTGTGTGTGTGTGTAAAAATATTAAGAAATACTGAAGAACTCATATTTTTGTTTTGTTATTTCAACCATTGAGTGATTTTTGGATTTTATTTTGTTAATTTAGAATATTTAAAATCACCAAATAAAATATAAAACTTACCATTAAGAGCTTTTTTTTAAAAAAAAAAAATTGAATAACTATAGTAAGAATTTGAAACTTTATTTAGATATAAAATATCTAAAAAAAAATTGGGAAAAATTAAATAAAAATTAATCTCTTATAGAAATTATTCAATTTAATTTATTTAATATATTTTGGTAAGTTGATATTATATATTTATGTTTGTTTGAATATTCATAATTAATTAAGCTATTTTTGGGTATGCATATAGGTAAGAATGATATAGACACACTAACTGTAGGTTTAGATTTTAAAGATAATAAAGGGTCATATTAAAAAGAGATATATTTTAATTTATATATTTAATATTATATCTTAATGTTAATCTATAAAGTAAGTTATATTAAAATCATTTATTAGGTGGGAGAAACTTATCTTTACATTACTTATATTTTTTCAATATGTAATCTGAATTTTAAAAATATTTATTTTATTAAGATACATCAGTCATATTTTTAAATATTAAATCATATCATATTTAAGTTAATTAAATTATTACTTTTTAAATATACTTCCATGTATTGCACATGAATAATACTAGTATATATTATGTCAAAATATTTATATGGGTCAAAGTTTTTAGAAGTGTATGGAAGAAGTTTCTTTAAATTTCCTAAAATTAAACATATTTTGAAATATTCCCATAAATGTATGAATTTTAATTCGAACAAATTGGGCAAAGTCAACTATATATTATGTCCAAATATTTATTTGGGTCGGATTGTTTGAAAAAGTGTGGAAGGATTTTTTTTTTTTTAATAAAAGAAAATCAATGTTTTTAATAATAATTCAAATGATAAAAAAAAAAAGGTCAATGATTTTAATTTAGCATGATTTATTTACATCATATTATTATTATTATTATTATTATTATTATTATTATTATTATTATTATAACATTTTCTAGTATAGTATAAATTTGACTTTGTTTCTTTAATTAAGAACCATAAGATTGAGATTAAAAAATAAAAAATAAAAAAAATACTAGACAAAACTTTGTTAAGTGACTATTTGATTGGCATGTGTCCATTATGAACCCACAAATAATACGTAGATGGAATAATGAAATCAACTCTTATTATTTTATATTTTTTAGAAAGTAAAATATCATTAAATTGATGGAATTAGCTAACATTGATTGACAAAAACAAGAAGATACATCCAAAACAACATTGAAATATATGAAAAAATTAAAGCACAAAACTACTAGATTTAAATATATATAGATCTACATCTAGTAAATCAAATAACTCGCTATTACACTGGACAAATTATGTATCAGAATACTTAATCTCAAATTTGTTGATAATCTTCGGGTGAAAGCCTTAAAAAAACTCAATGACGGCTTAATATGCAAAATGGACACCACGAATAACGAATCTTCCATTATTTTGGGGACTAATATTCCCACTTATTGAGGGGAGACGAAGACTCTCATGAAGGGAGACAAGAAAATAAAATAAAATCAAAGACGGAATCTTCCCACATCTCCTCATGAGGAAGATGAGGGAGGAAAAGAGCGGTTAGGTTTAGATTGAAGATGGATGTTTAAAGAGATGATGGAGAGAGCGCTTAGGATTAAAAACTAGAAATCAACTCTTATTGTACATTCATTCATGTTAAATTTACAATATGCATCGCACGAGGATAATACTCGTATTATATATATACACACACTAAAACAAAATGAAGTGATAACTATAAAATATTATTTTATTTAGTTTTATTTTCCTATTCTATTGTGAATCTGGACATTTTCTAAAAATTCTACTGATATACTTGGTAAAGTTGTTATGTAGACACAACTCTATTAGTTTGACTTTTAATTAGTAATGACTTTAATTTCTAACCTTTAGTGTGTATATATATATATATATATATATATATATATATATATTAATCTTTTGTCCATGATCTTTAACTTTAATCAAATATTGATTTCTATTCTGGGTTATGCTATTCATATTGAGTCATAAATAAAAATTAGTTAATTTTTTCTTAAAATATGATTATTATAATTTTTTGAATATAATAATAATTTATTTTATTTTGTAATCTTAAGTTTACTGAATAAATATAAGACTACAATTATAAGTAGAGAGATATAAATTATATGAGATAAATCAATTTGTCTGTTTAATAAGAATATATTAGATTACTTAAATAAGAAAAAAAATTCTTAAGATGATTCAAATAATTGTCTTAATATTTTTGGAATAATTTTCTCTAGCCTTGAATATTTTATGCACTCCGCGAGGCTCTCCTTACAGCTCGGCAACTAGGTCTATCTGACTTCCATGTTCGAGGAAATTCTAGTACCGCGATCCTTTCTAATGTTTGGTCATGCCGAATGCACTGCTCTTTGCATTCCTTTCTTGGAGGATTTCAAAGCTCTTTTCTCGTCCATCCCGAACCATTGTCTTTTTTGGATCCCTCGTTTGGAAAACTTGTTAGCTCATAATTTAGTTGTGTTTGCTAAATGTTGTAAGCTTAACTATATGTGTTGGGATTCTTCCCCGCACTTTCTTTGTCAATCGGAGCTGGCCGATTCCAGCTTATGAAAAAAAATTCAACAGAGCTTTATGTGATTGGTGACATCAGTCAAGAAGGAAAGAAACTAAGGATGTAATTACATTTCAAATCAATAGGTGCTATTATATAAAAATAAAAGAAAACAAGCAAAGTAATAGAAATTTGGAAGCCACAAACCGACTTCTCACAAATTTGCAAAGAGCAAGAAATAAATCCCTTCCGTTTCACGGGATGACGCGTAAGGAAGAATAAAGAGAAATCCCTATGTGTCACGGGGTGACGGGTAAGGAAAAATAAAGAGAAAACTGAAACTAATAACTATACGATGGATTGCCATCGGCGAGATGAAATTGCCGTCATGTGAGAAGTCAAATGGGATAGCCATCTGCAGAACAAAGAATGACACTCCTATGGGAAGCAGGATGGGTTGCCATCGGCAGTACAAGAACAATACTGCATCCTATGAAAAGCAAGATGTGATTGCATCGACAAATGAGATTGCTAGCGGCGGAAGTATGGCTAGATAGCCAACGGGCTAGCAATATAAAATAAATCTCTATGGCATAAGCCAACAGATATCTGATGGTACTGACATCAGAATGAGAGGGAAGTGACAGCACAGGTGCTTCCAAAGAAACAAAGTTTAGTGAAAAATTGATGGGACCACCATCGTAAAAGGCTGGAGAGCGTCGTGCTAAATCATGGTATGAAGGGCTGGAAATTGTAGAAAAGCAAATCTGGCACCAAAATAAATGATGTGGTTGCTTGGAGGGATGAAGTCTGTAGAAAAAAACCTAACGGAAGGGGTGTATGGGTCGGCTTGAAGAGAAAACAGATGGCTAGGATTGTGATAATAGTGTTTAAGAAATTAAAAAAATAAAAAAGAAAAAATGAACCCATTTTAAAGCCAATTGTTTTTTTTTTGTTTTTTTTTTTTTTTTGGTTCTATTCTATATTTTATCTTAATGTTGTTCTTTAAATTGGAATATTTATATATAAAAAAGGTTTATAAATCGCTCAGGAGAAACTGATGTTCACATTAGTCATAAATTCTCATATACTAAATCAAGAGTTTCAAATATTTATTTTTTGAAGCATAAAAATAGTTGCGTTTTTTTATAATTATTGTTATCAATTTCTCTCTTGAACAATTGATCGAACACCTTGCGTGCACTATGTGAACTTGAACTCAGAAATCAAACGAATAGGACAACCAATTACGTGGTTCGGTCATAGACCTACGTTGGAGCATGAACCAATCCACTAGATCACTAATCACAGAGATACAAGATTAACAATACTCCAGAACTATCCAAGAAAAAACTAGCTCTCTAGCTCTTTATCTTGTTTTCCTCTATGTTTTGTAACCAACTAACTGAGAATAATTCTTGTTGTCTAACCACTCTAATGTGTGTATACAAGACTTCATGAAGATAACAAAATAACCGCCACTCAATTCAAGTTATCAACTAGCTAACTAACTGAAGAAGAAATTAAGTCCAAAAAACTGTTTTGCATGCATGCAGCTTAAGTACATGTGTTGATCACGTGCTTTTAACTCCTCAGTGTGCAACTCTATATTCTTCTGCATTAGTAACAGATGTAAACTGAATTTGTAGCTAATTATCTTCAAAATTCTCCACCTTGGCTGCAAAATGAAGTTGATGATCTTCTGAGTGAATTATCTCCAACAGAACATTGTCCTTTCATAATCAGACAGCAACAACAGCAACTATCAACAATTCATAACTTGAATCAAATCCAAACAATGTTTGAATTTGTCCCCTGGTAATGCTTTTGTAAGCATATCAGTTGAGTTTTAATGTGTGTTGACTTTCACAATCTCCACCCCACCCTTTTCCACTATGTCCCTAATAAAATAAAGCATAACATCTATGTGCTTTGACCTCTCGTGGAAAACCTGGTGTTTTGCCAAACATAAGGCACTTTGTGAATCACACATGATCTATACAGCCCTTTGTTTTATCCCAAATTCTGTGACAATCCCCTTTAGCTAAATAGCTCCCTTCACAGCTTTAGTTAATGCCATGTATTCAGCTTTAGTAGTGGATAATGCCACCACTAACTGAAGCACATACCTCCAACTAACAACTGCTCCAAACAGTGTAAAGACATTACCAGATTGGGATCTTCTTGTATCAATATTAGCTACAAAATCTGAATCAACATTGCATTTTAGAACTTTTGTGCAGTTTTCTTTCCTTTTGAACAGAATTCCAAATACAGAAGCACCTTTTATGTATCTCAGTATCCATTTAAGAGCCTCCCAATGCATTTTCCCCGAGTCTGCCATATACCTACTCACAACACTAACAACATGAGCTATGTTTGGTTTAGTACACACCATTGTGAACATAATACTTCCAACTGCATTTGTATAAGGGATTTTGTTCATCTCCTTTCTTTCATGTTGATTTGAAGGTCTTTACACCTCTGAAAGTCTAAATTGTTGTCCCAATGGGACTGACACTGATCTTGCCTCATGCATGTTGAACTTCCTCAAGATTTTTTCAACACAACTCTTCTGATGAAGCCACAACAGACCATCATTTATGTTTCTGATGATATCCATACCCAAAATCCTCCTTGCTTGACGCAATTCTTTCATCTCAAATTCATTCTGTGGTATGCTTTTGAGAATCTGTATTTCCTTGTGGCTTTTGCTGGCCACTAGCATGTCATCAACATACATCAGCAAGTATGTGACAACAACATCCCCATCTTTCTTTAAATAAACACAATTATCATGCCTTGACTTCAATAAGCCAATCTTCTTTATGTAAGTGTCAAATTTGATATACCATTGTATGGAGCTTTGCTTCAACCCATATAGGGATTTCTTGAGCAAAAATGCCTTATCTTCTTTACCATGCAAGACAACTCCTTCAGGCTGCATCATATATATTGTTTCTCTCAAATCTCCATGCAAGAAGGTTGTCTTGACATCTAATTGCTCAAGCTCCAAATCCAATTGTGCAACCATTGCCAAAAGTATTCTAATAGAGCAGTGTTTGACAACAGGGAAAAAGACTTCATTATAATCCACACCGTCTTTTTGAATAAACCCTCTTGCCACTAATCTGGCCTTATACCTCGCCTTTTCTGAGTTTGAAACTTCAATCTTCCTTTTAAATATCCACTTGCAACTAATCAGCTTTTGGTGAGTGGGTTTCTTCACAAGTGTCCATGTATCATTCCTCTACAAAGAATACACTCTGCAAATAGTCCATTTCCTCTTTCATAGCAGACATCCAATTATCCTTGTTAACACCACTTGTTGCCCCAGTGAAGTTTCTTGGTTCATGAAATTCCAAATCCTCAGCCACATTTAATGCATATGCAGTAAGGTATTCTCCACCATACCTAGTAGATGGTTTAATCACTCTCTTCTCCCTATCCCTCACAAGTTGATACCCTCGGATATCTTCTGTTTCATCTATCATCATCAGCTGACATTTCACCTAAACTATCTTGATCATCATCCTTATGATCTCTGTCAGGCTCCACCTCCATTTGAGATCCAGCTGGACTAATCTCAGTTGTTATACTATGTTTGAATGGCATTTTTTCTTCAAAAAACTCTACATCTCTGCTGACATGATCTTGTTCATGCCTGGTTCAAAACATCAAAATTTATATCCCTTAACTCCTTTGCGGTATAACACATCTAAGTGCTCTGGCCTCCAACTTATCTTGTTTAGTGTGAGCATAGGCCATACACCCAAAAATTCTTAGATGAGAATATTTTGGGGGATATTTTGTCCACCTCTCTTCAGGTGTTATAAAACTATTTGCAGTAGTGGGGCTTTTGTTAATGAGATAAGCTGCCGTTGCAACAGCTTTCCCCCAGAATCTCTTTTTCATTCCTGAGTTAATCAGCATGCATCTGATCTTTTCTAAGATTGTCCTATTCATTCTCTCTGCCACCCCATTTTGTAGAGGATTGGCAGGAATGGTCTTGTGTCTTTTAGTCCCTTTCTCCTTGCAGAAGTTCCGAAATTCTTCTGACAAAAATTCCAGACCATTGTCTGTCCTTAAACACTTTAGAGTTGTTGATTTCTCTACTTCTACCTCCTTGCACCATTACTGGAACTCATCAAAAGGCTTCAGATTTCCCCTTCAAGATGTATATCCATAACTTCTTTGAATAATCTTCTATAATACTCATAAAATACTTGCGTCCTCCCAGTGACTCTGTTCTAGATGGCCCCCAGTGATCTGAATGGGTATAATCTAAAGGTGCTTTAGAGAAGTGTTTACCAACAATGAATGACTTCTTTTTACTTTTGGCCCATACACAAACTTCACAAGGATCAATCTTAAACTTACTGTGATTCTGCAGAAGATTTTGTTTCAGTAATTCATTGAGTCCAGTTTCACTCATGTGTCCTAATCTTTTGTGCCACAAAATTGAATCATCTTTTGCAATGGATGTAGACTCACCTACTACTGTATCAGCTAATAAGTAATACAAACTGGACTTCTTTATCCCTTTCATGACAACCTGGAATCCTTATAGACATACAGACAACCTTTATCAGATTTGAAATTACAGCCTCCACTTTCAAGAGTTCCATGGCTTATCAAATTCCTCTTCAACTGAGGGATATGTCTTACATTATAAGATTTTAATTGAGCCATCATGAATTCTGACTTTCATATTTCCAATTCCAACAACAGAACATACCTGATCATTGCCCAACATTACTGAGCCCACTCTATGTTCATTATAGCTCTCAAACTAGCTTCTATGTGGACACATGTGGAAGCTGCATCTTGAATCTAGGATCCAACTGTCTTATGCCTTCATGTCCATGATATTCAACACATCAGCTTCTTCCTATCCTTCTACCGCTTGTTTCCTCTTCCATTTGGAACAATCCTTTTTCAGATGCCCATATAATTTGCAGTGAAAGCACTTCATTATTTCTTTACCCTCAAACACCTTTGTCTTTAGTTGCGGCATCTTCTTGGGATGATCTTGTGTTTGTTGTTTCTTGAACTTGAAATTATTTCCTCTCTTGACAGCCAGACCCTCTGCTACAGCATCTTGCTTGTTTTCATTCAAACATTGTGCTTCTTTTGCCCTGATGGCAATCTCAACATCAGAGAGATTAATAGTGGTCCCCTTCCCATACAACATCGCATCCTTAACATGCTCATAAGATTTGAGAAGAGCATTGAGGAGAATTATGGCCTTAAACTCTTCACCCATTTTTACATCTATATTTTCCAAGTCATCAAGAAACTTATTAAGCTCATCAAGCTGTTCATCCACACCTTTGTCTTCAGAAAATTTGTATGAATATAATCTCTGTTCTAAATACAGCCTGTTAGCAATGATTTGGCCATGTACAATGTTTCTAACTTCTTCCAAACGTCTTCAATTGTCTTCTCCTTTGCCACTTCACGAAGAACTTTATCGGAGAGACATAGTATGATGGCACTATGTGCCTTTTCCAATAAACCCTGCTGCGGAGATTCCTTCATCTTCTCCAGTAAGCCTTTAACTCCCTTAGGTGCACCATCCAAGCCTTGTTGGACCAACAAGGCTTTCATCTTTATTCGCCAGAGTCCAAAATAATTTTTTCCGGTGAACTTCTTAGTCTCGAACTTAGTGGATGCCATGGCAGAGATCGCATCCCACAAACGACGCCAAATTGCTATCAATTTCTCTTTTGAACAATTGATCGAACACCTTGCGTGCACTGTTGAACATGAACTCAGAACAAGAAATCAAACGAACAAGATAACCAATTACGGGGTTCGGTCATAGACCTACATCCACGGGAGTATGAACCAATCCACTAGATCACCAATCACAAAGATACAAGATCACAATACTTAAGAACTATCCAAGAACAAAACTAGCTCTCTATCTTTTCTCTCTGTTTCGTAACCAACTAACTGAAAATAATGCCTGCTGTCTAACCACTCTAATGCATGTATATAAGACTTCAAGAAGGTAATAAAATAACTGCCACTCAATTCAAGCTATCAACTAGCTAACTAACTAAAGAAAAATTAAGTCCGAAAAACTGTTTTGCATGCATGCAACTTAAGTAATTTTAACTTCTCAGCATGCAACTCTATATTTCTTTTGCATTAGTAACATATGTAAACTGAATTTGTAGCCAATTATCTTCACAATGATATTATTATATTATAACATATTTAGTATAATTAAAATATTATTATATAAATAGAATTCTGTGGACCTCACTAGTAATTTTATGTGATAATTTATAATTTTTTTATATTTATTAATTTATATTTTTTTTGTTTTAAAGCATGGATTCCAGAATTTCCAGAGTATCCAAACTAGGGTGATGGCGCTACTTAAGCCTTTCTTGGAATTAAGCAGGCCCAATCAGGCCACGAGCCCATGGCCGGTTCCCCACAGCCTGTCTACAAGTCCTGAAATTTCAAGAACCTTCCTCTTCCAAACTTCTCTAAACCGTCGCTCGATAATTCTCTTAACCGCTTCTTGCTATCACGATCTATACAATCATGTAAGTCATTAACCCTCTCTCTCCATTCGTTAATTTGAATTTACTTCTTGTGCGCCTTTACAATTTCTGAATGTATAAAATCGACGTTCGTGTAAGAAATAGCGAAGGATTTTGTGATGAATTGGTATACTCTCAAACCATTTTCGTCTTCGATTTTCATTCAAGTCTCTTAAAATTCATGATGAAATAACTTGATCAATGTTATTAGTTGTAGTTTATTGTGCCTTTTGTAGTTATTATCTTGGATTAGAGGCACTGATTAGTTAAAATATAGTGTTTGATGCGTTAACTGGATCAATCTTGTTTGTTTTGAAGATAAAGCTGTAAAAAATGGACATATTTGCAGCGATTTCAGTTCCTAATAAATCAGAAGCCATTTGCATCTCCTATTTGATAATTAGTTCGTTTTTGTTTGTGATCATCATTTCAATTATGTTTCTAAGTGGTTTCTAATCGCACGCTGTGCAGATCGAAACTGCAATAGAGTTCTTACTCACATGGCTGCTTCTTCTCGCCCTCTAGTGACCAAATTTAGGCCCTTCTGCTCTTCAAAAGGAAGATGGGGTAATTAATTTATTTATTTTTAGTCATTTTTATTTATTGCTTTAAAATTCAATGAAATAAAATAACGTGATTGTTCTAATTTTGTTGCAGTTGGCACCATGACTCCAAGGAAACAAACAAATGAAGATGTTGGTGAAGCTCAGATTGAGAAGGAAAAGGCTGAACCGATTGTTGCTTTCTGCAAGCCACCGCCTCTTCCTCCAGTCCTCGGACCACTGGTTGCTCTGTCCATGCTGGAAGCTTGGAATAAGCGGGATAACAGCGATGGCTAAAAGGTGACAAGAATGATTTCCTTCTAGTTTTTGTTCACTATAGTGTTTGTATATATTAGGAACCAGAAAATGAAAGTTGAGAGCGTTGTAATAGAATGAAGTTAGGTTTTGTACCTGAGTGTGAAGCTGCTGGTTACATGTGTAACAGTTTTGCGAGGTAATAAAGTAATCTGAGAGTGAAACTGAGTAAGAAAGCTGCAGAGTTCAATAACTTGATGTACCAGGCCAGGAAGGGGCTTATTATGGGCCATAGGACTATGTTGTAGGCCTTTAGTAGTAGTTGGAACGTAATATGTGGACACATTAGGAACCCTGCAAGAGCAGATTTGCTCTCAGTATGCTATTCATAAGTGAATATTAGAATATGAAGAACGTTTTCATTGTCATACACTCTGTAGCCGCTGGGAATGCATCAAACAGTGAGCTCACTATCTTGAATATAGTCTGGTTTCCAGCGGATGGAGATATATGTAAGAAATCGATGGAAAAGTTAGCAATTCTCTGTAAATAATCAATAATTCTTACAGTGTTGACTAAAGTTCTGGTAAGAAATATGGATACTAATGTAACTCTCATGCATCTATGTTTGCTCTGATTGTATGGAAAGAATTGAGATATATATAAGTTGTAGGATTGGGTAACTCTTTAACCACGGAGGTTGCATTTGGATATAAGGATTCGAAATGATGGCATTTGAGATGAAAGGATTTTAAGTCCTCCTGAGTTGGAGTGGGTCTGAAATCCACCAAATCTCTTGAAACTTTGTTAAATGAAATCAATGGATTCAATCCATGCTCATCCAAACAACAAGAAGGAATTTGTTATTGTGAATTCCAAACCATCCCCAAGTCATTCCATTCAAATACAACTTTAGTTCTTTTGAAGTTTCATACTGATTCTGCTAATGTACAGTCGAACTGTATATTTAATAGTCTCTGTCTAACATTCATGGGCTGGCCATCTTTCAAAACAACCTCCGACTAAGACCAACACCAAAACTAGATAGGGGACTAAGAATGATATTTAACCTGAATGATAAATAATAGGTGAATGCTTAATGCGAATGCATTGAGTACTTCTATAAATAATGTACTGTAGAAAAGATAATTTTTAGTACCAGTGCGACGACTCCTAGTTTGATGGGTGACTCAACATGAACTTTAGCATTCCTGCAGGTGTTCATTTCATCTTGTTAGTCTATTTTCTTTGACATAAAAAAAGATAGTTGAAAATTGTTTAGATATCCTTAATTTTTTTCATACTCGATGACTAGTTTATCGCCATTCACTGATAGCGAGTAATAGCTGCATCCTCTAGTGAAAGGGACCTGTATCTTTTTCCAATCTGCAAACTCAGATTGAGGTTTTGTTATAACTTAATCAGTAAACCTTCTAGCGATGTGCTGAAAAAATATTTGATATCTAACGAAGGAAGACAGAGATACAAGTTGGTACCCAAGTGCCAATTGACAGCAGCTGTAAAATCATTCCCTTCACATATATGCTCTATATTAAATTGCATATTTTGATCTTCACCCATGCACATTGTTAGCTGTTCCAGGAAACGCAGCACCTCCTGTATCACCATGTAAGGAAAAACGGGTTAATGATACCTGAAAAGTGGAGCAACAGTGATATTTATTACAGTAGAACATCACCTTTTTCCCCCGGAATGGTTTAGGAAAAGTGTAATCTTGGAAGAAACATTCTTCAGATATAAACTTGTCCAGTTGTTTCACGTTCTTTTCATTAATTGCAGTGTAGAACTGCATAATTGTCTGAGTAGGAGAATGGGAATTTGAGTCGAACATAGAACTGGTAGGTCGTATTGCAAATGACTTAACTGATTTTCTTGTCATAGTATTCTTCGTATATTTAAATGGGGGTGTGGTATTTACTTCTGCCTCTTGAAGTTTGTGTAATCTGCTCATTGGCACATTACTGGGGGTAAGCTCTGCTGTTCTTCTGGAGAATATGGTTTGCCCGATAACGGAACTGCCCAATGCAATGGAAGTTGCCATTGTAGGAAGATTTTTGATGGGAATCAGTTGACAGAGTAGTAATGCAATGTAACATGATAGATGTGAAGTTTAGGAAAGCAAAAGAGGTGGGGTTGGGGGGGCTGGGGTGAGGTGTCATGTTTTCTTGCTTAGAGAAAGGAAAAGGTATAATGGTTTCTTGCTCAAGTGTTGTGATGCATGTGCCGTGAATTACCGTCCAGGAATTATTCCAGGGACTTCTCTGTCGGACTCGTGGTAGGAGGCAGCCCAGTATAATTCTACCTTTTGTTGATCCCCACCCCCACCATTTGTTTCTTTAGTTAAACTAATCTCTGGCATAAATATACATGGGCTAGAGGGTAAGAGAGGGTAAGAATAATGTAATGTCCTTCGGGACGAAGAGGATGTTTAGCTAAGCTTATTGTTGGAGGAGATTATAAGCTCTTGTATTGTCTTTGGCAAAATAAAATGTTAGATGTAAAAATAAGCTCTTTGAGCTTATAAGCTCCAAAAAAAAATAAGTTCCTCTAGTTCATTATATAATTTAAAATCGAGGGCTTCTAGGGTGCCCTGGGTGTACTGGTGCCCCAATAAATTTTAACTATTAGATCTTCAACTTTTAATGATAACCATTAAATCTCCAAAACCTACTACTTGAAGAGTAGGTTACCCAATTAAAAAAATACTTTCTAGCATTAAATTATAGCTTTAATATCTCTCTCCCTCTTAATCTCTCTTTTTCTTTTTTTCTTTTTATTAAATTGACAAACTTTTAATTTGGCACAATTTATCATTGGAAGTACACTTTTTTTTTCCTTTTTATAATTTTTGGGTTGGTTTAATGATTTTTTTTTATATAATTACCTATAAGATTATAAATAAATATAACGTCAATGATGTTCCTTCTAAATTATTGAATTTTTCATCTTTCTTTATGATAAGCTTCTGTTTTGTCTTATTTCATTGTTACATAAAATACATAAAGCTAACATATAATATTTTTTTTCTAAAAGATTGTTTTTCTAATAATAATTCCTTAAACAAAATTTAAAATTTAAAGAGAATTTTCTAATGATAAAAATATATATGACATTACTTATTATTTAAGGAATTAAAATTAGAATCGCAAAAAAATAGAAGAACATTAGACGATAGAAAAATCGGACCAATAACTTTTTTAGTTGTTCGAATTTACTGTTAAATTCCTTGAAAGAACAATAAATTTACTAGTACCAGTAAATTCGATAAAAGACCAGTAATTATTACAGTATTAAATTCCTTATACAAAATTTCGGACCAGTAAATTCCTTTTTTAACAGACCAATTAAATTCCAAATTCGGAACAATAAATCCCTATAATAATAGAAAATAGAAGAACATTGACGCTAAAGAAATTAAACAAAATTTGGAAAAAATATATTATAGGAATGAAAAAGAAAAAGAAATTGAATAAGGCAGACAATTTTTTTTTTTTTGGATTAGTGACTTTTGTTTGTTTTACTTAATAAGATAAAACATAATTTTGTAAAAATATAGTATAGGGATGGAGACGAAAAAGAAAGAGAAAAGAAAAAAAAGAGAGTTGGTATATATGAGAGCGATTTTTCGTCGCCACATCTACCTTAATATAATTATTTTTTATAAAAAAAAAAAAGAAAAAAAACTGAGGAATGCGTATTTTGTACATTTATTATAGTTTTCTAAGCTTTCGAAATATAAGATTTGTAATTACTATCAGGTAGTGTCCAATTTACAAAAGAAATTATTATTATTATTATTATTATTATTATTATTATTATTATTATTATTATTATTGTTATTGTTGTTGTTGTTATTATTATTATTTAAAAATTATTTAATAATGATCCAAAATATTATAAGTCTATAACCCAAAATTCAAGCCCACAACTTAAATATTAAAAAGTTATATAATTATTGCAGGTCATTAACCTGTTATAGTAGGTCAAATTTTCAGGTGCACCGGTACCCCTGGTGCACCACAGAATTCCTCTTTAAAATCTTATAATTCACATTCAAATTTCACACACTACACACACGACACACTTCACACAAATACACACACTACACACATTTCATACACTACACACATTTCACACACTTCACGCTTCACACACTTCACACTTCACTCACACTATACACTACATATCTTTCACACACTTCACACATTTCAACACAATTTACACACTACACATTTCGCACACTATACACAGTTCACTCACTACACACATTTCATACACTACACACATTTCAGACATTAAACACACTAAACACATTTCGCACACCACACACTTCACACACCACACACATACACAGCTACACACATTTCACACACTACACACATTTCACACACTTCACACACTGCACACATTTCACATACTATACACACTATACACATTTCACACACTATACACACTATACATTTTTCACACACTTCAGAGCTAAATCACTTTATTCAATTACAAGCTTATAAGTTTTTTTATTCAAACACTTTATTCAAACACTTTATCAACTTATAAGCTCTTCAGAAATTACATTACATCTTATAAGCTCTTTAAACAACTTATAAAGTGTTGAAGCTAATAAGATGTTTGAAATAAGAATAACCAAACATCCCTTAAGAAAAATCGTGTTAAAAGAAAAATGTCAGAAAATGTTATGCTTAAAAAATCGATGTTTTGTTTAAAAAAGTGTAAAAAAATTCATGTTTTAAAGGTCCTAGTGTGCGCTAGGGTCTGATTTTTGGGTTTTGAATTTTTCGGGTCAGGTTTCCAATGACAGAAATCCAACCTTCCAACCCAATCTTGCAAGTATGGTTGGGTCAGGTTTTCCTTAGACTTACTTTTTTGTGATTGCATTATTTTTTACTTTTTTAAAATTGTTGAAAGATGTGGAGAGTTATTGTTGTTCTTATTAAAATAAGGTATCAAAAGAACTCGATTCGATCCAATCTCAACACAACCATAGACCGATCCGATATTATTTGACACCCAATGGACAAAAAAATCTGACCACATCGAATAAAATTCGCAGGGGTCAGATTGGATACCCGCAAGCAGTTTCAATGATATCCTCTGGACTTGGACATTTGTTGGTCAAATGTCATTAAAATTCAAACTATGAAATGATTTCCTGTAATATTGTCCTACAATATAAATGGATGGCCAAATAGTTAAATTGGACAAATATGATTAACACAATTAACATAGTTGATCATGTTTCACGTATTACGCGTCTCCCCGACTCTGTTTGTAAGTGACATGGAGCAGACATATTTCATGTCCAATTAGCTAAATTTGTGTTTGGGCTGATAGATTGGCTTTAAATGTCTAGAGATAAATTATCTACAATTTGTTTGGATAAAGTGACCATAAATATTTCTTAAGATCTACATACGCAATGGTAGAATTTTGAATACTGGGCATAAAATTCTTAACTTGATTCGTAAAGTTTCTATATGGAAGTATTATTCTCAAGTTCAATTCGAAAAATCCCACTGAAAGATTATCAACTATATCCATAACCCAAATCCTGCTGGAGTTGGTGCAAATCCCCGCAGGAACGGAACTCGAAATCTGAAACATTAATCTCAAATTCATCAAAAAATTCAAATCAATGCATTTTAAATTCCTCCTAAATTTCTAGTTCATTTTTTATGGATTTCAAATTCATCCATCCACCCAATCATTTATAGATTCATTCCATCTTTCGTGTATGTATAACCACATTATCACACACATTTCACACACTACACACAACACATTACACATACCACACGCACATACTACACGCATTTTACACACTACGCACACTTCACAAAACACTACTACACGCACACACACACACTACACTCGCATACTTCACACACTACACGCACACATTGCACACATACTACACACACTTCACGCACTTTCATTATCATCATTCTTTCAAAATGTTAAGAAAAAACTGAAAAATGAAAAGTTTATAACAATTTAAATACACTCATTTAAATTAAACATTCAAATAAGGGATTTGAAATGGATTTGAAATGAGTGTATTTTCAAATACAAAGAATTGGAAATCAAATCCTTCCATTTAAACACAATCCTTTTTTTTTTTTTTTTTGTTCATATTCTCCATTAATTAAACATTGAAAAAACTAGGATTTATGAAGTTTCGAGAAAAAAGAGGCACATTAAAAATGAGACAGAAGAAAGAAGTGTTTGACAAATTGCCTGTGTAGAATTTGAACTTGTGTGTTCTTGAATTTACAACACTTAATATTTTTTGCCACTTTCTGTAACTATTCTATTTCTATTTCGTTTTTATTTAGCGATCGGCATCATCTGTTACCAATTTTTATCTCTAATATGAAATTTTTTTGTAGTGCACTTTCAATGCGAAATGCCTGTGGTTTGACCCCTACCGACTTCCAATTTATTTTTTATTTATTTCTAAATATATTAATTAATAGTTGAATAAATTACATTGAATCCCTGCCGATTTCTAGGTTTTTTAATTACTTCATAAATATATTAATTATATATTAATTAATAGTTTACTAAATTACATCTCAAATTTTGAACAGCAAGTTGCTACAACCCAATTGGTGAGGCATGCTACTTATATGCGGGGAGGTTGCAAGTTCTTGCCCTGGTCACCTCCAATTTCTATTAATTATTTTCTAAATATATTTATTAATAATTTAATTAATTATTAATTAAGTAAATAATTATCAATTAATGTAACAACAAAAAGTAAATTAATAATTAGCTATAGTTTTAATTTCTTTATTATTGAATTCTTTTCAGTTGTAGACAATTTTTTGCATTTTCAATTTTATTTATTATTTTTCTTTGTTTCATTTCATTTTATTCTTTCTTGCTAATGCTGATTGGATATAGTATAACATGTTTAACCAAAGAGTACAATTTGTTTATTTGAACAATATTATTTGTAATTCTTTAGAAAAAATCTTCATGTTGTGGTGGATCCTATATAGCATAACTTGTTTAACCAAAAAGTATAATTTGTTTATCTAAACAACATAATTTTTAATTCTCTGATTTTGTATGTTTTTTCTTCTTGTTTTGGTGAATCCGATGTGATATAACTTGTTTAACCAACCTGTAGATATAATTTATTTATCGGAACATTATAAGTTGTAATATCTTTAACTTTTTCTATTGTGGCGGATCCAATATAGTATAACTTGTTTAACCAAAAGTTATGATTTGTTTAGCTAAACAGTATTATTTGTAGTTTTTTTACTTGTTTAATTTTGCTGATTCAATATAGTAAAACTTGATTAACCAAAAAAATATATTGTTTACCTAAATAATATAATTTTTATATTTAAAACAAGAAAAATAATAAACAAATAACAAAAAAAGGTAAAAGAAAATAAGAATCCCAAAAAAAAAAAAAAATTATGAATTGTACTTTATTTTTATTATTCAATTAATTAATATTTATAGATTAATTATTAATAATTATTTATTATAAGTTAATGAATCAATAAAATAATTAATATAATATAAAATAAACATAATGTGATTAGCGTCTGATGTTTCAAAGAACTTTGCTTAATGTATATTTATATAAATATATAAGGCAGTAAATAAAAACATTAATAATCACAACATGGCTGTTAGAATTTGAATCCTTGGTCAGGGCAAGGAGAGAAGCACACTAACCGACAGGCCATAGCGCTGATGATATACTCCTCTAGTCCACTATTATCCTATCTCATTCATGTTCTACATTAAAATCGAGCCAATTATAATTTTTTTTTTGCAATTTATGAATTTAAAGTTCATTATTTAGGTTCAGGATTCATGATTCATGTTTAGATTTCATGTTTAAAGTCTAAGATTCGACTTTTTTGGATTATGATATATTTTCTATTATAAACTTACGATGTCAAGTTTCACGGTTCATGATTTAATGGTTTAACGTTTATAATTCAATAAATCATAGGTTAGGGTTCATGATTCATGCGTTAGGGGTTCAAGATTTATGTTGTATGGCTCGATTTTGAAGTGGGACTGATAAAGCGCAATCCGGTATCCAAGAAACTCAGCGAAAATCAATGCAAGAAATATGAAAAAACACAAGATGTACGTGGTTCGATCCGGAGATCTACGTCCACGGGCTGAAAAATGGCACCTGTCGAGGTGTTTCTTTCACTATACTCTTTGAGTTTACACGTAACAGTTTCAGAATACAAAACGCGAACCCTAATTCTGAGAACAATTCTCCTACTTATACTACTCAACTCAAAACCCTAACTAACTCCCTACAATTGCGCCTATTCTCATTGCATGGAAGTTGGGAGTAGATTATGGTCCAAGAACGTGGGGAACGCTGCAATTGGACCACGCTATTTTGATCGCACGCTTCTGGGCTGTTTGTTGTTGGGCTTATCCTCCTGGGCTTAGTTGCCCGGGTCGGGTTGATCTAGCCCGGGATGTCACTTCGACCTGAAGCTACTGGCCATACCTATCAGATGCCCCTCCCCCAGCCGGAGCGGGAAGGAGCTACGGTTATGACCAGGGTGGAGATGTAAGCAAGATGAGCTGTGATCATCTGCGAGCCGAAGTGTTTTGGTGAAGTCGAGAATTTGCTGAGACTGAGAGAATCCGTGGTGGGGTCCGCGGGGACCAAGACGAACTGGACTGAACGTCCCCGAGGTGACGGCGAGGGCTCGAGCACCCCGAAGGCAATAAAGTGTAGCGAAAGAAGATAGTAATCTGGCCGAGGTGAAGGAGGCATCGGAGAGTTGTCCAAATCTTCCTGGCCAAGGATGAGGTTGATGTGACTGGCGGCGCCATCATGAGAGAGAGGGATGTGAAGTGACAAGCTTTGTAAGTTCCAATGAACCTGTTCCCCACGCGCCTTGGAAACTGTAAGACGCGTGTTGAGCACGATCAAATCTGAAACACAAAATTTGAATAGACCATATCTAGACCGTTATTTCCTTGAGTATATATTTGGGATAATGGCACAGTATACTTCATCTTCTTCATCGCGATTTGCAAGTTTAGAAAGCGGAAAAAAAGGGAGAGTTTTGTGCGCCTGTGATTCATCTCAAATTCAAAACTTCTCAAATTCAAACCAAGTAAGTATGCCTTCTTCATCATCTTCTTCTTCTATTAAGTAGGGACCCAGAGCTCTCCGTTAGATGTGCCACCCCTTCGCTTTGTTATTCCAGAGAGGAGTGAGATTAGGACAGTGGAAAGGGCCGACGGCATGGAAACCAACATTAGGATCGTCGGTTTTTATGAATGTATGGAGAATGACTTTGAAGTGTCCACTATAGCGTCGCGGATGACGCGAGTGCAAATAGAGACCTTAATCCCTTCCTTCTATTTCCCATTTAATTTAGAATATATAGTGCCGGATCCCGGCGATAGGGCCTGTTGCCCACCACAGGGTTTCATTGGTGTATATATAGACCCCTTAAAAATAGGTTTGAGATTCCCCCTTTGGGACATAGTTATCCGGCTATTGAGATATTATAACATCGCCTTGAGCCAATTAGCGCCAAACGCGATTAGGCAAGTAGTCAGGTTCACCGTAGTATGCAAGAATTCCGGGATGGAACCGACCGTAGAGCTGTTTAGATATTTTTATCAACTAAAAGTATTCGGGAAATCCAAGGGGTGGTACTCCTTCAGTCCCCGAGCACGAGGTGGTTTCAAGGTACAAAACCCCAGTAAGGTGGAGGGGTGGAAGGAGAAGTTCATCTTTGTGAAGACCGGAGTGGCCCTCCCGAGGTGGAGAAGGGAGGAGGTGCTAGACACTGCCCCGGTGGGGGATCCGGAGGCCGAGGTTGTGGATATATTCCGTGCAGTGGGGACTTTCAAGACCCTTTGTACTGAGGCGGAGTTGGAGGAGGCGGGCTGAGCCCATACTATTCGGGTGATGCGGCGGAGATGTCCGCCCGGGGTCAAGAGACCGGAGCAGGGGTTGCCGAGGAGGGTAGGAGTTCTTATACCTATGTAAAAATTGTGGCCTTGTGCAGGACTAACTCCAATTTCTTTATGCAGTGGGACGCTTCGGAAAGAAGCCGGCTGGAAGCCCCACAGTGGCTGCAGCAGCCAAGAAGAAGGGAAAAATTGTTGAGGTGTCTCCCCGGGGGAAGATGTCACCCAGTCCAAGACCCTCCATGGGGCCGGAGGAGCGAGTGGTGGCGGCGGGGTCAACCCCCGGAGCAAAGAGGAGGTCGGAACCATCCGGGACATCTCCGGCAGCAGCCAAAAGACTCCGCTCAGGGGAAAGTGTAGAGGTAAATTTGGCATTCCTTGTGAGTTGCTGTATGTGTAAATGAAGGGTACGCGACCAGTATTGATAATCTTGTTTTGTCTTTCGTGATGTTTGAAGGAGCAAGGGCCCCCAAGTCTGCTGGGGTTGGAGAGGGCAGACGCCGAGGAGCTTTTGCACTTGGCGCGGGGGATTATGGAGCTTGGCCGGAAAAACGAGAAGGAGGCCAAAGAAGAGCTGGCCGCGGTGGCAAGGGATCTGCGCGCGCGCAACGACAGGCTAACACAGGATCTGGCCGAAGCGTGCAAGAGGGCGGCTTTGGTGGAGAATGAGGTTGCGCGACTGCGCGAGGTGGAGGCGGAAGCCGGGGCCCTTCGTGGAGAAACGGCTCAGCTGCAGGCAGAGATGAAGGCCCAAGAAGCGGCGATTGTCGAAGGTCAGGAGGCCATGCTGAAAGCGTTTGCCGAGAAGTTACTCCAGACGAGCACATTTCTTGACTTTCAGACCAACTTCGTGGCTATCGCGGACACGGCCACGCGATCGTTGCTACTGGAGCAGATCAAAGAGGTCTACCCGAATGTGGACGTATATCGTCCAGAGTTCGGGTATGACTATAATGCTGTGGCTGGGGTGGAGGAGGCCTACTATAAAGCTCTAACGCACCTCCCGGAGTGGCCCCTTGTAAAAGCTCTGGCAGAGAAGAAAGAAATTTTAAGGGCCGAGGAGGTTGCAAGCTGTGAGGTGGACCAAGACCAGGAATTCCTGGCATTCCGCCGGGGTGAGTTCATCTCTGGGCCCCGAAACAAAGAGCCCCCTCCCCTCCACCCCCCCCCTCCCCCCGCGCATGGAAGCTGCTGCAGTTACCGTGGAAGAGGAGGCCGGAACGGCTGAAGGCCGGCAGGAGGAGGTGCCCGAAGACACCGAGGAGGAGGTCAGTCGTTCCCCTCAAATTTGATGTAGTAGATAATAAGAGTAAATGTAAATCCCTTGTACCAGACCATGGATAATGTACTCTGATTGTGTTGAATATAAATGTTGTTGATTAACTGAGTTGCCGTTCATTGTATGCTTGAGACTGATCTTTCTTGTTGATTCCGTTGCCTGTTCAGGATACCGCGGAATTGCACGACACGATAAAGAAGCTCATGCAATCATTAGAGTGGTTCCGCAGAGAGAAGAATAACTTGCAAATGCAAGTAGTGCCGAGGCTAGAAAAGCGGGCGGCCGTTGCGGAGAGAAGGGCGAAGGAGGCCGAGGAGAGAGCGAGGGACCAGAAGTTGAAGTACCTGGTGAAAGTTGCTGAACTGGACCGAGTCCTCATCCATCAAAGGGAGTATGACTGGATACTGACTGAGTTCGGCTTACTGACATGTGAGGAAGTTGAGGAGCGGGTCGTAGAGATTCAAAATGAAATTTCAGCACTGATGGCGAAGGGTCCGGCCGAGTCCTCGGAGCTTGTAAGAAAGCGAGAGGTGTTGGAGTTACTCCTCAATATGTATGAAGGTCTGAGAGGACGCGGTAGGTGGCAGCACACTGCCGAAGAGTATATTGCAAGCTCCAGCCGGGGCCAAGAGATCGCGAAAGCTCCACGGAGGAGTAAAAAGAGGCCGGCGGGAAAACGCAAAGGGATAGTAATCCAAGAGCCGGCCCCGGTGACCGCTGTCGAGGAAGTCCCCTTAGCTGTTGCGGAAGAAGAAGTGGAGAAACTGGCCGAAGAGATCGAAGTGATGGACCCCGCGGAGTGGGATCCCGTGAAATGGGCCCAAACACCGAGGTCTACACCGCAGCCGAGTCTTCGAGGCAGCACAAGAGGCAAAACTCCCAGACAAGTACCAAGGACGATCCCGCGGGGCCGAGTGGGCTGAGGAGGGGAGAGAACCGGGGCTCAACGCGGGGAAGCCTCAGAATCCCGGAGGACACGAAGTAGGTCCAGGAACAGATCTCAACGCCGGAGCGCCGAGTACTGGCTCAGAGGCCATAGATAGTTTTTTTTTTTTTTTTTTTTTTTTATATATATATATATATTTTGGAGTAATGTGTAAAGAACCTTTTGGCCTTTAATCGAAAAAATGTAAAAAACCGTTTTGATTTGCAAAGTTGTGTACTTTGAAAGGCAAACAATGAGTTATTAACCAGAAATAATAATTGCCTTAATGGGTGCTCGGGAACACTATATGGACGGCGCCAATTAAAATCTCCCCGGACGGATCGGGCGGGAGTAAAACACCTCTCCGGTTAAACAGGCGAGAGGGAATACAAGTCCGGGGACCAAACGCGAATCTCCCCGGACGGACCGGGTGAGAGATCCAGCTGTCCGGAGACTAAATAATAATAATACGATTACGCTAGGGCGTCCCCGTAACGTAGAGGAAAACACAGTAAGATGCAAAAATAAAGAACTTTTATTCAAGGTGAGTGCCGGAGCAACTTAAGAAATACAAAGAGAAATAGCAACGAAAAGGAAATGTACAATGAACGTAAAGATAGGAACGATACTTGTCATTCGGTGTTCATAGATAGAAACGTCTTAAGTTGGATACATGCCAGCTTCGGGGAATCGGGGTTCCATCCGGATGCTCCAACTGGTAGGACCCGGAATCGTGCGCAGCAACAATGCGATAAGGACTTTCCCAGGTAGCATGTAATTTCCCCTCGGGGACGGCCTTGCTGGCTGAGTTTAGTCGGAGTACTAAGTCCCCGACATTGAACTGAGTACCCCGAACACCGGAGGTGATGATACTTAGCAGCACGTTGCTTATACTTGGCTTGCTGGATGAAAGATTGATCCCGACGATATTCGAGCTCGTCCAAGTTTGTACGGAGAGCTTCGTTATTATCCCCGGGAGTCAGAGTTATGAGGCGGGGGCTGGGTATGCTGATTTTCGCCGGAATAACAGCTTCGGAGCCATAAGTAAGACTGTAGGGGGTCTCCCCAGTAGAGGTATATGGCGTAGTGCGATAGGCCCAAAGGACTTGCGGAAGATTTTCGGCCCAAAGACCTTTAGCACGATCCAAACGTTTCTTTATACCCACAAGGAGTGTACGATTAGTGACTTCAACTTGACCATTGGCTTGAGGGTGAGCTACCGAGGTGAAATTTTTTTTAATGTGGAGCTCCTCGCACCATGACCGGAAGGGATCATTGGCGAACTGTTTGCCATTATCTGAAATAATAGTGCTCGGTATGCCGAAGCGGCATATAATGTTTCGCTAGACGAACTTCAAAACGTTCTGACCAGTGATGGCAGTAAGAGGTTCGACTTCTACCCACTTGGTGAAGTAATCTACGGCGACCACAAGAAATTTCAGTCCACCCGGAGCGACTGGAAACGGGCCTACAATATCAATTCCCCATTGGATAAATGGCCACGCACTTTGAATTCCAGTGAGCTCGGTTTGTGGCAGGTGTTTCACACGGGAGTGCATTTGACACTTGCTGCATTTGGTCACTAAATCATTGGCATCGTTAGACAAGGTTGGCCAATAATACCCCCACCGAAGAATCTTTTTGGCCAGCGTCCGTGAGCCGATATGACTGGCGCAGGACCCTTCGTGAACCTCCCGAAGAACCTGATCGGCCTGGGCAGGAGCAAGGCATCGGAGATTTGGTTGTAAGTACGACCGTCGATACAAGATTCCATCATGGAATGAGTACTTGGGTGCCTTGAGAACTATCCGCCGAGCTTGCAGCTTGTCATTAGGCAAAGTTCCATCTCGGAGATACTGAACAATAGGAGTCATCCAATTCGGACCATTGTCGGTCAATACCGAGACCGTTGCCTCATGAATCGCTGGATGAAATAAATCTTCAACTATAATATCCAGAGATACATTAGTGCGGACCGTGGAGGCTAATTTACTGAGCGCATCAGCTTTAACATTCTGTGTATGTGGTACCTTCTGGATAACAACCGAATCAAAAGTTGACATAAGTTTGAGTGTTAAAACGAGATACCTGATCATCGTTTCATCCTTAGCGGTATAAGTACCCTGGATCTGATTGGAAACAACCTCGGAGTCCGTGAAGAGCTCAAGATGGCGGATAGCTAAGGACTGAGCGAGCCGAAGCCCAGCGAGAACTGCCTCGTATTCTGCTTCATTATTGGTCACCTTAAATTTGAATCGAATAACATACTTAACTTCAACTCCCTCGGGGTCAATAAGAAGCACCCCGGCACCACTTCCACGAGTTGTGGAAGCACCATCCACATATAATTGCCACTTGCGAGGTGTGGGTTCAAGAGCAACAGGGTGATGATTATCATTGTCTGCGGAAGATCCATGATTATCCCCTGTGATTTCGGCCAAAAAGTCTGCAAGTGCTTGACCCTTGATAGCTCGGCGGGGAAGAAATTGAATATCATACTCACCTAGTTCGACAGCCCACTTGGCGAGGCGCCCCGACACCTCGGGCTTAACAAGAATCTGACGGATGGGATGATTGGTTAGAACTCGTATCTCGCGCCCTTGGAAATATGGCCGCAAACGCCGAGCCGCCATGACGAGGGCGAGCACTGTTTTTTCCACCATGGAGTATCGAGTCTCCGCCCCGTGAAGTACTCGGCTTGCAAAATACACCGGATATTGAACACCATTGACTTCGCGCACAAGAGCGGCGCTAATGGCTTCTTCGGCGGAGGCCAAATATATGTAGAGCGGCTCTCCGGAGAGAGGAACCGATAGAGTGGGCAGTTGCTGTATATGACGCTTTAAAGCCTCGAAAGCCTCGGTGCACTGCGGAGTCCACTCAAATGACTTCGCATGTCTCAAAATCTTGAAGAATGGGAGTTGACACTCCGCAGCTTTAGACAAAAAACGGTTTAAGGCGGCCAAACCACCAGTGAGACGTTGTACGTCTCTGAACGTCCTCGGTGGTTGCAGATCTAACACATCCCGAAGCTTGGCCGGATTGGCCTGAAGGCCATGCTGCGAAACCATATACCCGATCCGGAACCAACACCGAAGGTGCATTTTGCCGGATTAAGACGCAGATTGTAACGCCGTAGAGTACGCAACGTTTCAACAATGTCCTGCACACATTTAGAATGAGAGGTACTTTTTATGACTAGATCATCAACGTAAACCTCAACATTGCGACCTATTTGATCGCGAAAAACGCGGTCCATAAGACGTTGATATGTGGCCCCCGCATTCTTGAGCCCGAAGGGCATTTTCTTGAAGGCGAAACATCCAAAATCAGTGATAAACGCCGTTTTGAGGGCATCTTGACGATCCATGTGGATCTGATGGTACCCCTTGTATAAGTCTAAGAAACAAAGCGCCACGTGCCCAGTAATGGCTTCGTCCTTTTGGTCGATGGAGGGTAAAGGATAACAATCCTTCGGACAGTGTTTGTTGAGATCGGAGAAGTCGACGCACATTCGCCATGCCCCGCTGGACTTTACTACCATCACAGGATTAGACAACCAAGAAGGGTAATAGACTTCAAACAAGATATCTGCATCTAAAAGTTGTTGTACCTCGATTCGAATGGCCGCGTTTCGCTCCGGAGCGAATTTCCTTTGTTTTTGCTGTATAGGTTTGACGCTGGGATCGATGTTCAATTTGTGGGTTATTACATCAAGAGAGACCCCGGGCATATCCAAAGGAGAC
This sequence comes from Ajuga chamaepitys, assembly GCA_958295605.1. NCBI lineage: Eukaryota > Viridiplantae > Streptophyta > Magnoliopsida > Lamiales > Lamiaceae > Ajuga > Ajuga chamaepitys. The sequence continues at coordinate 13,430,669 of OY282498.1, forward strand.
CAGGCGAAAACGTCGGAATACTCTCGCAAGGTCTGGATGATGGCATGATGTAACCACGGCACGTCCACGGCACCGACAGTTACTGTTTGTTCGGGCTTGGATGGATCAAGCGGCACCTGGACAGTGGTGTCCCCCAGTGATGTACATAGCTGAGGTTCGAAAGTCGATGATGCCACCTGAAGCTGCTGTTTAGGAGGAACCTTTGTTGCCTTTTTGAGTGCGACGTACATGCACTCCTTTGAAACCCGCTGATTACCGCGGATAGCCACTTCGCCATGCGATGTGGGAAATTTTAGCGCGAGGTGGTATGTAGAGCATATGGCTCTGGCGGGGGTAAGCCAATCCCGACCCAAAATCATATTATACGGGGACGGAGAGTTAACCACGTAAAAATCCACAAAAATGGTTTTTATCGCCGGATAAGTTCCCAGAGATGCCGGGAGATTAATAACGCCATCTGGCTGAACTTCGCCCTGGGTGAAAGTCTGTAACGGCCCGGGGGCCGGCCGAAGCTGCTCACGAGGAATTCCCATTTTCTGGAAACAGTCGGTGAATATAACACTCACTGCGGCTCCATTGTCTACAAAGACTCGCTTGACTGTAACATTAGCTACAGCCATGTCAATGACGATGGCGTCGGTATGGGGTGTAATCTCTGGAACTGGATCTCTATCAATGAAACTGACAGTTTCGGATTGATGGAGGCGCTTATGACGCGGCTCCTCGGGAGGAGGACGGCGAGCCTCTGCCTTCAAAGCATTTCGAGAAGCCGCAGTGGGAAGGGCCCCGTAAATCACGTTTATGACGTGAGTAGGTGCATTGTCTCCGGGTCCTCCCGGAGGAGGTGGTGGTGGCAAAAAACGAGGCTGTTGACGATTTCCATGGTCTTGTCGTGCATAATTGTTAGACACCGGCCTATTGTTCTGCCATTGCGGCCTGTTTTGACGCGAACCACGGTCATGATAACCTCCACGATTTTGGGATGAACCCCCATTCTGTCTGGACTGAGGCTTGTCATCGGTCCGAACAATGTATTGTCGCAAGAAGCCTTTCTTTAGACAATCTTCAATTTCCTTCCCGAGCTCTCGACACTCCTCCGTCTCATGTCCATGATCATGGTGGTACGCGCACCACTTCTCGCGGTTTCGTTTTTCAGGCGGAGCAGTCATCCGCGGACAGGGCCGTAAATCATTCTTGTGAACAGAAAGAATTTCAGCTCGCGATTTTGTAAGCGGGGTGAATTGTGAAATATCCCCTCGAGATTCTGAACGCCCCTGGTTCAGACGAGAAAAAGCACTAGGTCGTGCGCTGGGCCCAACCTGTGCCCTATCGGACTGCTGTTTACTAGCATGTTTCTCACGCTTCCGACGAGTCTGCTCCTCGGCCTTAGCATATCTGCACACAGTATTAAACAGAGCTCGGGTTGTGACCGGAGGATTACGAACCAACTCGGTGTAGAGCGGTCCGGGACGAAGACCATTCATGAAGGCATTGATGATAACATCATCCGAGCAGCCTCCTACCTTAAGACTCTCCGCTGTAAAGCGGTCAAGAAATTGGGTAACGGTTTCGCTGTCCCATTGTTCCATATTCATAAGGTCGGCCAAAGTGGCCATGGGCTTAGCACGTGCTTCGAAACGCGCCCAAAAGTGCTCGGCAAGTTCTCTAAAAGAGGATATGCTATTACGAGGGAGAGAATCAAACCAAACCCGAGCCTCGTCCTGAAGATACTCGGGGAAGATCTTACAATAGTGAAGGGATGTGGTATGATCGCGGCTGAGCATGTTGTGCCTAAAAGCTCCAAGAAAATTGGCTGGATCCCCCGTGCCGTCGTAAGGTGGTATGGCAGGCCTTTTGAACCCTTCGGGAAGGGACGTGGCCATAATTTCTTGAGAGAATGGTGTGATAATGTCCCCATTGGCGTCAAGGCCTAGGATTCTATCTAGTTCGACATTGCGTTGTACTCGCTCATACTCCTGGAGATGTAGAGTATGAGGATTGGCATAACGAACTCTTTTAGCCGCGTTAAGTGGACGGCGGCGATCGACGTCTGCAGGTTCGTCGTTGCGTTGTCTCGACCCATTAGAACTCCCATGGTCCTCGGGAGAACCGGGTCGCTCCCGTCGCCGATCCTGACGCCCACGGTGCACTGGATCTTGTCGGCCGTGCGAGTGCTGACGATGTGGATGCACTGCGGGATTGGTAGCGTGTCCGGCAGGTCCATCAGGATTCAGGCGATTGGCGCCCAGTCTTGGAGAACATGAGCATGTTCTTGTAGGAAAGCCTGGAGTAGTTCTGGAGTCATCTGAATATTAACCTGCGGCTGTGCGGCAGCGGGATTAAGGTTTTGCATGTCTTGTGGAGGTAGAGGTAAGAATTGGTTGTCCGGATTCACAGCCGGGCCTTGGTTGCCCTGATGATGAGATGTATCCCGCACCGGCGATTGCCTCGGCGGCAAAACTTGATCCACGGGTGGATCTTGGTTGATCTGATCACCTTGGCGAGATTGATTTAAGCGAATGGTCACCATAGTATACCAAATGCAATGTCAATATCACAATCACTGACGTTCCCACAGACGGCGCCAATTGATAAAGCGCAATCCGGTATCCAAGAAACTCAGCGAAAATCAATGCAAGAAATATGAAAAAACACAAGATGTACGTGGTTCGATCCGGAGATCTACGTCCACGGGCTGAAAAATGGCACCTGCCGAGGTGTTTCTTTCACTATACTCTTTGAGTTTACACGTAACAGTTTCAGAATACAAAACGCGAACCCTAATTTTGAGAACAATTCTCCTACTTATACTACTCAACTCAAAACCCTAACTAACTCCCTACAATTGCGCCTATTCCCGTTGCATGGAAGTTGGGAGTAGATTATGGGCCAAGAACGTGGGGAACGCTGCAATTGGGCCACGCTATTTTGATCGCACGCTTCTGGGCTGTTTGTTGTTGGGCTTATCCTCCTGGGCTTAGTTGCCTGGGTCGGGTTGATCTAGCCCGGGATGTCACTTCGACTCGAAGCTACTGGCCATACCTATCAGACAGAGTTGGAACAGGATAAATGTTGGATAAAGGATCATTTCTCGATATAAAGGGGCCGCTTTATATATATTATAGTGCAGTAAAAGAAAGAAAAAAAAAACGCAACTCGTGTGTGTAGAGGCGGGCCACATTGGATCCGAGTATACACTAATTTTATTAGACCTCATATGCACCTACATTTTTGCGTTAACTTAGTGAATTAGTTAAACACTATCTATAATCATTTTTAGTATATTGCAATGAATCTTTCTATTTATAAAGAATTTCATTTTGTTAGATAGTAATTGTCAATCCCCCATGCATGCTGATGATAATTCACACTATCCATGCATTTGATCCGATATCAAGAAACTAATAATCCAGAAAATGAAGCATCAACCAAAATTGATCACTACGATAAATGATTATTAGTTAGACGAATAAACATGCGAGTGAGTATTGAGATTTGTTCGTAGAAGATGCAGAAATAATGGAAACAAGTGATTGGATTGCTTTTGTTGCTATCTTCTTCTTTATCTGTCTTCTCCTCGCTGCTTCAATTGCTGATTCCGATAAGTGTGTGTATATATAGTTTTGAGGGTGGGTAGGAGTTGTTGTCCACAGTGGGGAGCATGCCAGCTTCGGAAGATTCTGTCCTGGTAGCAGCTTTCCAAATTATTGCTTTTTCATCGTTTCCACCAATCCTAACGACAGAGATGTTTCCTTCTTTCCTAAACCACCCAAAACAAGGCTGATGCTTAAAAAATGATTTAAATTCATTTTGGTACTTTAATCCAAATTTTATTGTGTTTGGAAAAAAAAAATGATGTTAAAGCTAAAAGTTTGTAAAAGTTGGGTGTTAATAATTTTTTAAAATCAACTTTTTAAATGTTTCTGAAAAGTAATTTTACATCTCTAATCTAATGTTATAAACATTTCCTTAATCTTGAAGTGCTTGTCAAAAGCAATTTGTGTCTCCAATTAAGATTGCAACACCCCATTAGTACAATCTACAATTGTCAAACCCTACTTCAGGGCTAGGTTCCAATAGATAACTCAATAATCCAAATTTGACCAGAATATACTGTATACTTACAAATCAATTGATACAAACATAATTTTAACAATTTATTAGGAAAAGTTGCAAAAGTTGTTCATCAAGTACAGGGGTGGCACAATTCTGCCCATTATCTTAAGTTATAAAAATTGTTGTCATTAAGTAACAAAATTGCACAATTGTTATCCAAATCTTACCGGAATTTATTAAAAGTCACGTGTCCGGCGAGATTAACAAGTCCGGCGATTGAATCCCACATGACAACCTAATTGGATTCAACGTAGCGTTTTGCACAACTTTTATCAAATCATCATAAATTAATGGGCAACTTTTGCCAAATCATAAAAAAATTAAAATAGTTTAAAATTTTAAAATATATTCTAAAATAATAATAATAATAATAAAATATATATTCTAAAATTCATTTAAAATTAAAAAAAAAAAATTCTGAAAAATATTTTTAAAATTCTAAAATTATTTTAAATCCATAAAATTAAAAAAATATTTTGAATATTCTAAATTTATTTAAAATACTGAAAATTAAAAAAGTTATTTATGAAAATTATTTAAAAATTCTAAAATTTGTTTCAAATTCTAGAAAATTAATTTTTTTTTTTTTTTTTGTAAAAACTAAAGGTGTTCTCATCGTCGTCAATCATTCAAGGCGACACTAGATTTATCGATGTCACATCCACCTTATTTACCGACTCCACCATCAACCTCAAATCTAAAAATTTATTTCTAAATATTTATTTATTTATGATCTTCAAAGGGTAGTGAACCCAACCATTCTGTTCTTCAATGGAAGATTTGAAAAATTCTCCAACGTGAAATAAAATTATCTCAAAAATATTTTTTTGGATTTTAAATTAATTTTAGAATTTTTAAATAATTTTCTATTATATAATTTTTTATATGTTAAATGTTATTTTATTATTATTTTTTCTTTTTTTCTGAAAATATATTTTTTATTTGTTATTTTCAAATTTTTATTATTTTTTGAATTAATTTTTATTTTTAAAAATCTAAAATTAAATTTTAAATAAATTTCTTATTTTTTATTTTAAATTTAATTTTCTGAATTTTAATAAATTTTAGAATTTTAAATAATTTTAGAAAATAATTTTTTAATTTTCTGAATATTAAATGATATTTAGAAATTTTAAATTAATTTTCTGAATATTTTTTTTAATTTTCCGGGTTTTGAAAAAGTTAGAAGTTTCAAAATAAATTTTAGAAATAAATTTTAAATGAATTTTAAAATATATTTTTATATATCATTTTCTTTTTATTATTATTATTATCATTTTTTAAATTTTAGAATATATTTTTATTATTATAATTTTTCAATTTTTTTTAAATTTGATCTGGCAAAAGTTGCCCATTAATTTATGATGATTTGACAAAAGTTACCAAAGCGCCACTTTGAATCCAACTAGGCTGTCATATGGGCTGCAATTGCCGAATTTTTTAAACTCGTAGAGCACGTGAGTTTTAATGAATTCCGGCAAGATATGAACAAAAAATCTCAATTCCATTCCTTAATAGGAAATACTTGCCAGAATTAAATATAATGGGCAGAAACGTGTAACCCTATACTTGACAAATAACTTTTATAATTTTCTCAATTTATTTTAAAATGACATAATTTGAATCCAAAATTGAGCAGGAAGGCAATTGGAATTGGCACCCTTACCCTCAGACAATAGAAACAATCAAATCTTACGACCCACACGTGTTCCTGGTTATTAAGGTTAGTGTATGATTATTCAAGTTTCGCAGGAAATTTCATGTTGTCAATGAGAATCACACACACCCTCCCTCCATTGTCAACATTTCTTCCTGCCAGCTCACCCTTCAACAAATAAAAATGTTTATAGTTATATATTCATTTATGTCCCTCCAATTATCTGTGGGATTTGCTATACACACCCGCATAATGTAATCCGGGACGCGTGTCTACATAATTTTTTTGAGTAAAAACAAAATTAAAATGAAAAATCTTTATAACACCGAAATATGTGCTTTCCATGAACCTTTAGCCAAAAATTTGGGTACCACTATAAATTATTGTACATCATCCTATTTTTAAAATAATATTCCACGCTCGTCTTTATATAAATAAGGGTCTGTTTATTTAACACTAAAAGCAAATGGTCTGGTACTATTTGATGTAACCTTAAACATCTCAATCTTGACATATTAACTAAAACAACGCATACTGTCAGACATCATAACATATACTATATCGAAATATTAAATATACTATGAGTATTGAAAACTAATTAATGTGTAAAATATGAATAATAGCTTAATAACTTAACTTATTCTTTAAGTAATGTTATGTACTCCCTCCGTCCCGGCTTATGTTTTCTACTTTGACTGGGCACGGAGGTTAAAAAAAAACAGACTTTGTGGAATATTTGATTGTTTTAGAGGTGGAGATTGAAAGAAGTTTGTCATTTATGGGCTGGAAAGTTAAGTTGGGACAAACAAAAAAGAAAGTAGGAAAGTTAGAGTGGGACGGAGGTAGTATTCCATAAGGGAACAATAATTTTATTGTAAATAAGAATTTGTTTTCATGACATAACAAAAAATTAATCAAAAACAAACATAAACTCATAGATTTTATAACATATACTATGTTCGGAATTTGAATATACTGTTTGTAAGTATTATGTCCTCAATAAAAATTTATAAATCAAAAGAAAAAAAAAACTAACAAAAAATATAATAATAATAATAGTACAAATACATACATATATCTATATGAATTAAAAAATAGGTGAAAAACAAAAATGTGATGTTAGGATTCGTACCCGTGCCCTAAAGGGTGAAATGTTGCACATTTACCAACTAAACTAGTGTCTATTTTGTTATTTCAAACACACCTTAATATATATAGATCGCGCGCGCGTGAATAAAAGTGGGTGTATAATAAGCCTAATGTGTATCTTATGCACATGAGTGTCACCCTTCAAAAATTGGGTGAGAGAGGGAGAGTAATCCTTCCTACAAGGAGAGTTAGTTAATTGTCAACCAATAAGATTTTTATTATTTTTTATTTTTTTATTTTTCCTTTAATATTTGGAAGTCTAATAACTTTTTCGTCTCATTTTCATTTTATATGAAAAATATACTGAATTAATCTTCTTTTCACGATCTTCGATTTGACATTCATTATGCATATATATGATTGATATATTAGTTTTTAAATATAAGTTACTTATTTTTATGATTATTATGACATATTTAGATATTTAGATTTTAATTTTTTTTATATATAAAAAAAACGTTAGATAATTTCATAATAATATTCTTGGAAGGATAAAAATTATCTACCCTTTTAAAAAATATTACATTTCTTTAATTTAGTTTTTCATTTCTATAATAATTTTGTTTTGTTTGAATCAATTTTTTTTTTTAAAATAATTTTTGATAGAAAAACTAAAATATTTATTAGGTTTATAATTTATGGTAGAAAGATTAGATATATAAGTTAAAGTTTTATTTTTATTTTTATTTTTTTTTTGGTTTGGGCAAAACCATCAAAATGATGGGGGGATTAAGGCAGATCCCCTACCTGTATATTATTATCAAAGAGTCTTAGAAACAATAAATAGGAAAACTAGGCACAACATTTTCAAGTCTATGAAGGGAATCTGAAATTTGGTAGACCTAAGCCATCAATACATACAAAGCCTTTAAGGCTCACACATTCATCTATGCTAAAAAATTCAGAACTTGATCTTCGTTTTACAGCCAAGTTAGCAAGATGATCTGCCGGCTTATTCCCTTCTCGGCGTATATGGGACAGTCTCACCTCCATCCCCTGTGAGAGTCTCATAAAGTCCGCTATCAAAGTCTGTAAAGACCAATGACCTGTAGAATTCTTGCTCAATAAATGAAATAAGATAAGCGAATCAATTTCCAACCACAGCGATTTTATTCCCATTCTAAGACAGAGCTTAAGAGCTTGGATAATAGCTCTAAATTCCGCAGTTAATGTATCAGTAATGCCAAAAAAAAAAGTAAAATCCAGCCACAAATTTTGCATTAGAGTCTCGTATTATTCCACCAGCCCCGGATAAACCGGATTTACCTTTCGAAGCCCCATCAGTGTTAATTCTAATAATTTCATTATTTAGGGGTTTCTAACGGACCAAAAATGGTTTTTTATTTTCTTTTCTTTTCGAAGCATCACATGAATCTTCCAAATATCCTCCAAATGCCAATAGCCTCTCCAAAATCCAAAATGGAGGAGATTGACATTAGACATGGATCTAAGCCTGTCTTTATCCGCTTTTGGATTTGAGAAGCAGGAAGCATTTACCCTTGGAATTTCGAAGAAATCCTGGCACACCAGATTTGCCAAAAAATTAAGAAAGGAAGGATGTTACAAATGTGTTCATGGCTCTGTTTTTTGGCAAACCAGAGGCTGATCATGTTTCGGACCGAGATGTTAGGCGGGATATGTGTGTGGAACATATTAGCAAAGAAGTTCTAGACCTGCCAAGAAATTGGACAATAAATGAAAGTATGATTCGTTTCTTCACAAGCATTATGACATAGGTGGCACCATGAAGTAGCCTCAAATCCCTTTTTATTGAGGTTGTCATCAAGGGCTAAGAAAATATTAACAAGCCTCCAAAGAAATATGGATAATGAACTTAGAAGGGAGTTAGGTCACATCATTGATTGCCAAGTACCAATTGGTTTGGACAGTCTCAGGGAATTCCAAGTGGATGAAAATGTGAAAAGACCACTAAAAGATAATTTTCAGACAAGAACAACATTCACAAACAAATAATCAAAAGAATCAATAACCTCAGCAAGCAACAACAAATTCCAAGTACTTCTACCCCAAGTTCCATTGCACCAATATGTATTTACTTTGTTAAAACAGTTAAAAATCCCCACATATTGACACAAAGGAGATGTAGAGCACCAATTATCAAACAAAAAAAAAATATCACCCCTTCCAAGCCTCCAAAAAATATTATTATCCACAAAAGCTTGGGTTTTTAAAATTCTTTTCCACAAATGAGACTGATTTGGCCCAATATCAGCTTTGAAAGGGTGTGTTTTCTTCAAGTATTTTTCTTTTAAAAAATGGCACCATAATGCATTAGAAGTCCTAAATTTTCACCATGCATACACAAAAAAAGTTTTATTCACATCAAACAGGTTTCTAACTCCCAATCCACCTTATTTTTTGAGGAAACACAGCGTTTCCCAAGACGTCAAGTGGATTTTCATGTTTATTGCTAGAGCCCCATAGAAAGCTATTAAAAGCCATGTGGAATCTATAAATAACCAATTTTGTGGCCCCAATCACACGCAATGTATACATAGGGATGGAGGTTAGGATACTTTTAATAAGCTCTAACCTAACCCCCATGCTTAGGAAACGCTTGTCTCACCCTAAAAATTTATTATTGATTTTTTCAAAAAGCTCTTGGAATGAGGAATTTTCACCCTGCCCTTAAAGAGAGGGACCCCCAAATATTTGAAGGGCAACTTCTCTTCAACAAAGTGAGAAATTTCCAAAATCCTCTTTTTTCTATAACTAGAGGTATTTTTACCAAAAATAACCGTACTCTTGAAATAATTAATTTTTTTGCCTAATTGCTTTTTCAAGCTAAGACAAGAAGCTAATTAATTTCTTAAATGCAGCTATTTTAGTGTTATTACATACAACTGTATCATCAGCAAAAAAGAGAGAGGGAATCGACATACCTTTCTTATTAAATCTCAAGTCTGGATAGATATCAAATAACTCTATCAAACCACAAGTAAGAATGTTCGAAAATATAGCAAATAGAGTAGGGGATAAAGGGTCAGCCTGCCTAATTCCCCTTGTAGATTTAAAAAATCCAGAAAGAGAACCATTGATAAGCAGGGAAAACAAAAAATTATTGATGGAATTAGCAATATAAGCAATAAACAACTCTGGAAAACCAAGCAATCTTAGAATTTTGAAAAGGACAGACCACTCAATCATATCATAAGCTTTCTGCAGATCAATTTTAAGGACCATTTTACCATTTTTGCAATTAGTGTTAAGATCATGAATCATTTCTTGAACAAGAATGATATTATCAACAATATCCCTTATGGGAACAAACCCACTTTGAGCAGGAGGGATTAATGTAGGAAGGAGAGAAGACAGCCTATTATAAACCATCTTAGTTAAGATTTTATTAACCACGTTACAAAGGCGAATAGGTCTAAAATATGTCCACCCAGTTGGTTTATTTTTCTTAGGAATAAGAGCTATAGATGTACATGTAAAACTGCGAGGCATTGTAATTCCCAAGAAAAACTCTCTAGCAGCTTCCATTAAATCAACTTTAACAATATCCCAACAATTTGATAAAAATAGGCTGAAAAGCTATCTGGTCCTGCCATACTATCCTTATCAATAGAATGGACAGCATCATACAGCTCTTCTTCAGAAGGCAGACTGCACAATCTAATAGCATCATCATGTTTAACCAAGGGCTTGATAGTACTAAAAAGAGAATGATCCAAATCCACACCCTCAGAAGTAAACATGCCTTTGAAAAAATCACATACAGTTTTGCAAATCATTCCGGTTCTTTAATTGTAGTTCCTTCAACCTCTATCTCATTTATTCAATTTTTGAAACGTTTCTTTTTAACTAATGCATGAAAATAAGTTGTGTTTTTCTCCCCTTCCTTCAACCATTTAGAGGTTGATTTCTGTCTCCAATAAGACTCCTCCATAGCCAAAGCAAGTGTTAGCTCAGCTTGCTTCTGCTTAAGAGATATCAATTAGGTATCAGTAGGGTCCAACAAATAGGCCTCCTATTGAGAAATCAGAGATTGCTCTGCTTGCTGGACTCTATCAAAGATGTTCCCAAAGATATTTTTATTCCAACTCTTTAGACAATTCTTAAGTCTAAAGAGCTTTTGTTGAACTCTAATCATACCTCTCTGATCAACAGGAGAACTCCAAGAGTCCTCAACTGTTTTCATAAAAGTGTGATGTTTGGTCCAAGCATGCAAAAATCTAAATGAAGGTTTAGAAGTAAACTGATCAGGATATAAGTTAATAAGCAAAGGACAGTGGTCGGATGGCCCCTTCACAAGATGCTCAACTTCCAGTTTATTAAAAAGATCCAACAAGCTAGAAGATACTAATGCCCTATCCAGTCTCTCAAAGACATGGTTGGCATTCCATGTATAGGGAAGACCAGAAAAACCAGCATCTTCTAATGCACAATCACTTATCATACTGTTAAAATCATCCATGTACTTTAATTTAAGAGCCCCCCCTCCTTTTTTTTCCTCAGCTGTATTTATTGTATTAAAGTCACCACAAACAATCCAAGGTTCACTAGCATGAGAGCATCTCCTAATATCATTCCACAAGTCCAATCTACCTTTCCTAGAGCACAATGCATACACAAAGGAACAAAAAATATTACACCCCGCACAATATTAGTCACTTCAGGATCAATAAATTGATCAGAAGAGAACAAAACATTAACCTCAATGGGATCATTCCACAAAATCCAAATTTTACCATTAGTATTGGCAAGCACATGTTGAAAACCCAAAATATGGACAAGAAATGGGTCAATAACAGCACTTTTCATTTCCAAAATATCACCCACATCAGGTTTCTTTTTCTTTATTAATTTTTTCAAATAGTTCCTAGTTTTGGTATTACCTAGCCCTCTAATATTCCAGCTTATAATAATCATTTAATGAAATCAGAGGTACCTTTTGTGAAGATAGTCCCTCTTCTTGTTTGCATCACAAGTGGGATAGAGCCTTTCTTCTTCTTCTTTTTATTCCTTTCTTACCATTCCTACTCTTTGTTCTTGTTGTCATATCTTCTCCCCATGAAGAATTGCCCCTTTCCACCTCTTCCTCATCATCCATCAACTCATGTAAAGAGGACATTTTCACAAAAGAGTTAGTTTCATCATCATCATTATTCAAGCTATCTTCAAATACAGCAAGATCATCATTAACAGTAACATCAAGCTTAAGAAAAAGAATTCTCATGAACATGGAAATCCTCTAACTGATCATACATAACAGCCTTCGATCCCTCAGCCCTTTCCCTAGTTTTTCCGTTATCATTCAACACAATGTCATTGTTTAAATTAGAGGGAGTAAATTTCAGAGAGGTCTCAGGGGTGGTGGCAACACCTTTCCCTTTATCCACCCTAGAAATCACTTCCTCATTAGCAACAGAGGCACCTACACCCACCCCAACCTCAGCATGAATCTACCCTTCCATATTCTGCTCAGTTGTCCTAGGGACATCATTGTGATGGGAATTTACAGTATTCACTTCTTTTGGAACCCAATGTTTCTCAGGCTGTTTTTCTTGAAAAGTTTTTTTAAAATTAGCTTTTTAAGTCAGCTTTTTTTTTTTTTTTTTTTTTTTTTTTTGGTAATCATCATTGAAACATTCACTAGCAACATGCCCAAGATGTTTACAAGAATAAAAGTAACTAGAGACTCTGTCAAAGACAAATTTCTGTGTTATCAGAGAATCACCACATCCTATAAAAATCTCTTCAGCATGCGGCTTGGTGAGATCCAGTTCAATACAAATCCTAGCCACACTGGGCCGAGTTTTATCAGCTTAGCCCCATCAATACGAAGAGGCTGGTCAATTAGTGATGCAATACGATACAAGACTTTTTTTATCAAATAAATGAATTGGCAATTCAGGCAAGGAAATCCAAACCTGCACTATAGCAGATTCAATTTTAGTATCAAATTCCTTTGTCCATTTAAACACTCTCATCGAAAAACCCCCAACATGCACAATCTATTTCGCCCAAAACCTTTGAAAATCATTTTCATTACTAAATTTCAGCATAATATGTTTAATATTTATAGAACCTATAAAGGCAGAATCAACAAACCCAAAGCCAGAGAGATTTGCTTGTATATTCTTAAAAGACGGGCTTCCGTGCGAAACATCATGTACTATCAAACCATCTTGATAATATTAAATCTGATCTTTTCATAACATGGCATCAACGAGCTGAAGGTTCGATTTTCTGTCTTCCTTGCGTTGATCCAACTGTGTTCTTCTTGTTCGCTGTTGAATTGTAGAGTTTCTTACTGTTGATTACATTGCATGTTTATGTTGTTGTTGCGTCTTTAAGTCGTTTTGAGATTGCTTCTTGTTGTTGAGTCTTGAAGTCGTTTCAAGATTGTTTAGTGTAAAATTATCTTCGTTACAATATCAAGATCGTTTTGGTGAAGTCTTGTTTCAATTGTTTGTTGAGTTGTTGATATATCAAGAAAATGTCACAAATTCTGTTGCCAAATCAATTTGTTCTTCCTACTTTCAATACTCTGACATTACGTTTTGATAGAAATAATTAGGCATACTGGAGAATTCAAGTAACTACAACTGTTAGGGATCATGGCTATGATGAGTTTTGATATAGCACGACTAGTCCTCCATCAAGATTTGTTTAAGTAATAGGGCCTACTCCTGAGAATCCTGATATACCTATTGTGAATCAACAAAATCCTGCATGTGAGTAGGGGGTTAGGGAGATCAATTTCTTATGGGGTGGCTTTTGAGTTCGATTACGGAGTCCATGTTTGGTCACGTAATCTTTGTACTTCGTCATCTGATGTCTGGAAGGTATTTGATGATTTTTTCCATTCACAATCTAAGGCTAATGTTCTGAATCTATGGTTTCCGCTAGCACCCCTTAAGAAAGGCAACTCTATAGTGTATGAATATATCTTCAAATTGAAAGGAATTGTGGATTCGATATAAGCAGCATGTCAACAAGTGTGTGATGATGATTTGTGTCTCTATATCCTAAATGGTCTAGGACCAAAATATGAGCCATTGTAGTAAATGTCACAACCAGATCTGAGTCTCTTTCTGCTACCAAATTACATTACTCCAGACACATGAGATGAGGTTGCAGCAGCAACACTCAACTGATTTTTAGGAAATCTTCCTTTTTGAAATTTATGGCCAAAATGGGAGGTCATAATGGAAACAATATAGTCAATTATAGAGGTGGTTATAATAACAATGGTGGCAATAAAGGCAATGGTGGCAATTATAACAAGATTGGACGCGGTCGCGTCAAAATGGGGCTAGATCGTGTAAAGCAGTGAAAGGTGACGCGACCGTGCCAAAAGGCAACGCGGTCATGCCAAAAGAAGCTGTATTAAGGCGTTTGACGCTGGAAAGCTCAATGCGACCGCGTCACTTCTCGCGCGGTCGCGCCAAAATATTGTCCAAATTGAATCCGGATTTTAACTAGGATTTTGATCCTAATCTCTTGAGGATTTTTTCCCCAACTTATAAATAGAGGCCCAACCTCGAGTTTAAACATATCATCTCACACTTTTACATACATTGAAGTAGAAGGCGTGAGAGCAAGATGAGACGAAGACCGAAGAGCCGACTACTCGGGTTTAATTATTTCTTGTCTAGTTTTTAATTTCATTACAATATTTCCTTTGAATTCTTGTACTGATTTGATACTAGGCATGAGTAGCTAAACTACTCGTGTCCTAGGGTTAAAGAGTAGGGCTTTACAATAATGTTTGATTTAATCTTTTAATTTATAAACTCCAATTTGTGATATCTATCTATAAGTTTGTCCTTATTATTGAGCATAATCTGATCAATTAGGCTTACTCCAATCGTTTAAAGGGTCTTCTAGCGCGCTACCACCAAATTGGTTCTTCTGCACAATATTTATCAGTGCTGGTTGTGGTGGTTGTTGCTGCTGCAGATTAGTTACTTTGTGATTCAGATGGGCTAAGGCCCCTAATATCCTATTCAGCATATCCTCTTGATTATGATTCTGTGGAGCGTTCTTCATATCGACTGTGAGATTTCTTCTTGTTCGATGTCTGCGGGCAATTGTCTCAATCTCAGGAGCGAATGGAACAAGATGTTCTTTCCCTTTTAACCTAGTTTGCATGCGAAACCTAAAAACAACAACAAAAGGAATATCATGTAACACAGAAATAAATAAAGTGAACTTTAACCTTAATTCCTGTTTATACCCTTGACCGGACTGGAATAGCAGCCAGTTCCTGGTTGAATCGGTTAAACTGGCCGATCCGATTTAGTTATGACAATATTGGCGTAAAGTATCGAGGTAAGAGTGTGAGTGGAGTAGTGTAGGTGTTAATATTTTGGGTTCAGGAAAAGGTATATAAAATTAAATAAGACTGGATTGATTTTGTCACGATAGAAACAAATCAAACTATATTATAATGGTAATGATATATTTGGGTTTCTTTATCTTAACGGGATAACTAATACGAAAAAATTGGAGAGATAATATCAAATAGCATTTTGTGTAACTTTTACTATAATTTTGACATTCTTATATTTATAATATAATTTTAATCTTTTTAAAAGGCAAATCACTACCCTTATTAATTAATTTAATTAAACCTAATTAATTCTTTTATTCCCAAAATCCCAAACTCAATTCCCAGAAAGTCCTACAACCTCCTCCTTAACCAACGTCCTCCCCAAACACTGCCCATCTCACTCCCTTCCCCCACCTTGGCCCCCACCCCCACACCCTGCCCTCCTCCACCACCCTGCTCCGCCCTCGCCCCCACCCCCAAGAAAAAAAAAAAAAAAAAAAGCAAAAGAAAATTTAGTTATTTCTAGTGGTTTTTTATTTTACTAACTACACCCCTCCAACTGCCCCCAAACTCCCCCACCCACCCAGCAAAAAAAATTATTTTTTAATGCTTCCACCATCAACCCCCATCCAGGTAGAAAAAGTTAGTTTTTCTTTTCTTTTTAATGCTTCCACCATTTACCTCCACTCACAATATATATTTGCCACAAATCGTATCACGACATGCACTTGCCACGAAACACATTTACCATGAAACGTACTTGTCACGAATTTGTATAAGTTTACCTTTCAGATTGTCGTGACACTATTGTTATAGATTGTGTCACATTTGCCACAATGCATACTAGACATTTGTATAATTTTAGCTTTCTTGACTGTCGCAACACTATTACCACAAATCATGTCATATTTATCACGACAAACATTTACCACAAATTCGTACAATTTTAACCTTTCAGATTGTCATGACGAGTCTGTATAGTGCCACATTTGTCACGACGATTTGAAAGACTAAAATTATACAAATTCTCGTGGCAAGTGTGTATCGAGGCATATTTACCACAACTCGTGTCACATTTGCCACGACATATACTTGCTACAAATCCATATAATTTTAACATTTCAACCTGTCGTAGCATTATTGCCACAAATTGTATCACATTTGTCACGACACACTCTTGTCACAAATCGTGAAAGAATTAATGTTTTTAGGTTTGGGGGTTGGGTGGGGGGAGAGGGGCCAAAGGGTGTAGTGTTAGAATATGAGAATTAATGAGAAGACGTACATTGACAGTTCATGTTTTGTTTCTTAGTTAATGTGTACCAGGTTTGCATTAAAAGAACTTGCATGTATTTATGTAGTATTATCCTTTATCTTAGTAGCCGTTGGATAGTTGCAGGAGCTCACTATCTAGAGCTAGCTATAGGATTCCTTCTAGGGTTAGCTTACTATATATGTAACACACGTATCATCTTGAAAAGGCAATGAAACAGTAGCACTTTGATATATCTCAAAACTAAAATAATTACTTGTTCTTTTCAGATTTATTTTTCTTGTCTCTTGAGCCTGTTTTCCAACATGGTATCAGAGCGGGATTGAATAATCCTGCTGCTAATATTGCCACCTTTTTCATACCCTTTCATTCACCTCGATTTCCTCCTTGTGAGGAAGACAAGCCATAAATATGGCAGATGATACTAGTGTGCATAAAGACATTGGAGCAGCTGATAGGGATTCAACTAGAGGAAATGATATCTATTGGTCATAACCAAGTCCAAGCCATCCAACTACCACAAAATCAAGTGGTCTCTGTCAAGCTTGGTGACAACAACTACCTCCTTTGGAGGCAGCAAATCCTAGCAGCAGTACGGGGTTATGGATTAGAAGAGTACCTGACAGGAGAGGTAGCCATCCCAAAGAAGTTCATCAGCAGTGAAGGAGGTCATTTGACCCAATTCGACTTCTCTGATTAACAAGTATCCATAACTTGATCCGTTTTCTTTATCCCAGACTACTAGTTGTATCAGAGGCAGGATAGCTTCTTGCCTCATGGTTATTATCTTCACTCAGTGGGAGTGTCCTCATAATGATGGTTGGGTTAGAAACTACACATGAGCTTTGGACAACTCTTGAAACAATTTCTCCAGCCAGACTAAGGCCAAGAAAATGCAATACAAGCTTGAGTTACAAAGTCTCAAGAAGGGGAGTTTGAGTATGAAAGATTACTTAAACAAGGTCAAGGCATGCGATTTAGCTTTGTCAGCAGCAGGTCAGAGGCTTAGTGAAGAGGACCAAATCATGCATGTACTCAGTGGACTTGGTGGAGTATACAATCTTGTGATGGTTTCTGTCACATCCAAGATTGATGCACTTTCTCTTAGGGATATATCAGCTTTGCTTTTGAGCTATGAAAATAGACTTGAGAATCTGTCTTGTGGTACAGAGGAAACTGCGATACCAACTGCGAATATTGCTTCTCAAAATGGAGATAAGAATGCCTATGGAAGAGGAACGGGAAGCAATAACAACTACAATGGTAGAGGTGGAAACAATGGAGGGAGATTTGGAGGAAGAAAATATGGTACAGGTGGCAGGTTTGCCAACAATGGAAAGATGTTTTGCCATATTTGTGGCTTCAACAACACACATACCATAGAGAAATATTTTTACAAGGATTAGGGTTATAAACCATCCTACAATAGTCAAGATTTCAGAAATGGCCTCTTGTTATGAAAGCTAAATTTAGTCACATACAATTATATATTATTTTTCTAAAGAATCATGAACTAGCATGATATATGATTTGTGACAAAGAAAAAGAACATGTATATTAATTCGACCATTAACATTACATATATGAGAAAGTCTGTCACAATATGTAAGTTTTAATATTCAAAGACGTTTTCAGAATAGAGCTTTTGGAGATCTTAACTAAATAGGAATAATAACCTTTTGGGTTGCTATGTGGTTGTAAGTTTATTTTCATTATTCCAACTACGTATTCATGTTTTTTCACTCATTCTGTTAATTATAATAATAAAAAATATAATATAGGTGCATTACATCTTAATAATTTTAAGGAAAAATTACATATTGTCATCCAATTTTTTTGTGTTTTTGCACTTTGTCATAAATATTTTTATTTTTTATTATTATATATTTTTTTATTTTTTTGCAGTTTACCATCTGAACTAATGATTTTGTTGCAAATTATCATATGAGAGAAATCTTAACTATTCATAATTGGACAATCAATGGTTGGAATTTGTTTTATATGACAACTTGTAACAAAAAAAATTAAATGATAAACTGTAAAAATACGTAAAATGAAATAGTATTTTAATAATCCGTAATTTTAAATTAAGAACTCGATCCCGTACATCGTAGAAGTGAACATCTAGTATAAGGATTGAAGGGCCGTCAACCCTTGAGAACATGTACATAATTTAGTTTATCTGAGCTTGCTGTCATATATTGACTTTTTTTCTTTCCAAAAACAACTGTCAACTTTTTAAGAAAACCATGATCTTTATGTTAGCAATTCTCGATTCCATCTAATGTACGCAGCGGAATAACTAATCGAGAATATTGATCGTGATTTATAACTGAACTAAACGTTGAGCATAAATTACGCTAAAGTTGGAACAACTTACTTGTGCGTAATTAGTCGGACAGAATTGAGCGATTGATTCACCACTTCAGGTATCCACGCGTATATTGTCCACCGCAGGAACTATCCTCGGTACAATTATTCGATAAGTGATCGCTAGGAAATCACTTATCAAATTCTATAGTGCCTCCAATTTTTATCTGATAAAAACCCTTAATTCTCTACTATAGAGAATATGTATATATAGTACCATATAACCCTAGGTTTATGGGCCTAATATCCATGTCCACGTAATTAATTAATTAGTCTGACTTATTAATTAATAAAGCCCACATATCCTAATCTAGTCCATATCTTTCAATCTCCCACTTGGACTAGCATTAGATATAATTGTAAGCACCAACCTTGTACCCTTGAGCGGAACAACAATACACATAAAGTGTGACCCTTCAGGCCCCCATTATCGACGATAATCTAATTAAAGTCTGCACAAAACTCCTAGACTGCGTTGCGCAGCGAACTCGATATATGAAGGACGTTTACGTGAATCTAGTAAACAAACTTTTATATGAAGTTTGTGTAATATCCCTTCATTCACGAACCACCTGATTGAGCCTAGGATCTGCCATGTGTCTATCCAAATAACTCAATCACTTTTCTCATCTTTATTATATGACACATTCGATCATATTCAATTACTTTAATTGAATACATCTTTTGCATTGGCCAATGACTTTATTGTCAAATAATATAGAGAAATATAAGTGTTCTCTCGAGTTTCAATCGAGGAATGAATCCCATTCTTGGCTCAACTACCATTTCCATTTGCCTCATGATGAACCCAACACAAGACGTGTCTTATCCTCCTTTGGGAGGCAAGCGTTGTACTTGGTCAAAGTTTATCACTTAACAAACAAAATGAGTATTGACCTCAGGCCAAAGGATCATTACATACTCCACACACTAATAAACCGTAGACACTGAAAACAAACGGTTTAATAGTAGGGTATACCAATACTCTCCAAAGTACCCATGTGTCCATCACAGATATCTAATATCTCGTAGTCGTGAGACCTACTACATTCTCTGACAATGTGATGCAGACCACATGTTAACCTATCGCGTGTCATCAATATCCCATTCTTGATGACCATCGGTTATGGCAATTTTAAAATCATACTATATCATTTATGTCTCACACCATAAGTGACAGTCATGATTCAAGGGAACAATTATAAGAATAATAACAAACCATGAAAATAATTATTCTAATAAATGCATAAACTCAAAAGACAATCAAAATGTCATAGAATGTGATCGAGAATGAATGTCTCAAACGTAAGGTTTCTAAGACATGCAAACTATAAACTCCCACCGAATCATAGCCAACTCCCAATGTGACAAGCTCTCAAAGTGCTTGTTGTGCCTTGCTATACACAATTGTTTGGTTGAAGGATTAACCAAGTTATCATCAGTGGATACTCTATCTAACTTCACATCTCTCTATCTATTATTCTCCAATCAGATTATATCTACTGGGAATATGCTTATTTATGTTCGTGGCTCTCGGTTCCTTTTGCTAGAGCAACCGCACTTACCGTTGTCACAATACAACGGTATTGCACTGCTGGCACTTGGAACGACACCTAGTTCTTTTACGAAGTTTAACAAAGCAACAACCCCTTTTTGGCAGCTTTAGATTTAACAATATACTCGGCTTTAGTGCTGGAATCGACAGTTCTACTCTGTTTGGAACTATTCCGATTCACTGCACCACCATTTAGAACGAAAGCATATCCAGACAAAGACTTGAAGTCGTCATGGTCCGTTGGAAGCCAACATCAGTATACCCAGTAACTGATGACTCTAGCTGCCCACCATAGACTTTAAGAAATATTCTTTAGTCCTTCTAAGGTACTTAAGAATAGCCTTGACAGTTCTCCCATATTCCTTACCGATATTTTGCTGAAATCTGCTCTTTCACGGATTGCAACATGGAATGATTGCTCTTCATTATCAGTATATCGTCGACATATATGATAAGGAAGACAACATTTCATTATTACGTTTACTATAAATGCATAGATCCTATTTGCTTCTGACAAAATCAAACAATTTGATAGCTTTGTCAAAACAAATATTCCAACTCCTAGATGCTTGCTTGAGTCCACAAATGAACTTCTTTAACTTGCATACTCCATTCGGTTTTTCTTTAGATACAAAACCTTCAGGCTGTGACATATACACAATGCCTTCGATTCTCCATTGAGAAACGCGGTTTTAACATCCATTCGCCAAATGTCAAAGTCATAGTATGCAGCTATTGCAAGTAATATCCTAATGGACTTGATGTTAGTGACTGGCAAAAAGGTTTCATCATAGTCAATGCTCTTGCGCTGACTATAACCCTTTGCCACCAGCCTAGCCTTGTAGGTTTGTACCTTGCCACCTGCATCTCTCTTCTTCTTGAAGATCCATTTGCAGTCTATGGGACGAGCCCCAACTGGCAAATCAACTAGTTCCCGCACTAGTTGAGGTACATCGAGTCCATTTTAGATGTTAAGTCAGCCAGCCACATCTTCGAAACGGTGCCCGACATCGCTTCGATATAGGTCTTAGATTCGTCGTCTTCTGAATCAACTTCATCATCTTGGTTCTCAACCAATAGATTTAGTCTTTCAGGTGCACGACGATTCCTTTGAGGCCTATTGAGTTGGTTTTGCGTTGGTTCATTCGATTTATTCTGATCGTGAGTTGGTTTTCAACATTTTAGAATATTCTCAAGAATTTCACTATGATTCTCTTGAGTTGGGACTGATACAATATCTTGTCTTGGATGCATCTTATTGTCTTGAAGTGACCCTTTAAGAGTTGTTTCCCCTCCCAATAGATCTTTCAAAACTCCCACTGAGTTCTTGTCCACTCCATTGGACAAGACCTCATCCTCTATGTTATCTTGCGGGTTTGATACAATATCTTGTTTTGATGCATCTCATTGTCTTGAGGTGACCCTCTAAGAGTCATTTCCCCTCCCAATAGATCATCGAAAACTTCCACTGAGTTCTTGTCCACTCCATTGGACAAGACCTCATCCTCTATGTTATTTTGTGGTTCTTGAATCTTTTCAAGATCTACCTTGTTGTGACCTTGTTCTTCGGAGATATAAATATCTTCAAGAAACGCCAAATTCTTGGAAACTATCACCTGGTGATCTCCAGGGCAGTAGAATTCATATCCTTAGTTTCCTTAGGATATCCACAAAATAGTATTTCTCACTTTTAGTCTCCAATTTATCAGTCGTCATAACAAAAGCAGGGCAACCCCAGGTCCGCATATGTTTAAGACTCGACTTCTTGCCACACCATAACTTATATGGTGTTTGCGTGACTGATTTAAGAGGAACTCTATTCAGAACATAACCAGCGGTTAGTAAGGCATAACCCCAAAGGAATAAGGGGAGACTGGTGAAACTTATCATGGATCGAACCATATCTAATGAAGTTCGATTTCTCCTTTTGGATACTCCATTCATCTGTGGTGTACCCGGAGGTGTCCAGTCTGACTGGATTCCATGTGATTTCAAGTAATCAAGAAAATCTCGGCTTAAGTATTCCCCTCCTCGATCTAATCGGAGAGTCTTAATACTTCTCCCAAGTTGTTTCTCAACTTCTAACTTAAATTCCTTAAATTTCTCGAAGGCCCCAAGATTTGTGTTTCATGAGATACACATATCCATACCTTGAAAAATCATCAGTGAAAGTTATGAAGTACGAATATTTCCTATTGCTTAAGTTGGAACGGTCCGCACACTGCTGTGCGGACCAACTCGAGCACAACCTTGGCACGTAACCCTTTTTCCCAGAAAGTGGTTAATTTGTCATCTTTCCTTTGAGACAAGATTCGCAAGCACCATATGATTCGAAATCAATGGATGTGAGATAGTCTAACTTTCTCAATCTTGCTATTCTTTTCTCATTGATATAACCAAGTCTACAGTGCCACAGGTAGGTTTTATTATTCGTATTACTTTGCTCAGGCTGTTTGTACTTGTACATTGAGAATATTTTGTTTACATTCAAGTATATATATTCCATTCAAAAGAAAGACACTTTCTTAAAACAATCCATTAAGCGAAACAAGCATCTACTGTTTGCAAAATAGAAGGAAAAAGTCATAAATGTCTAATATTGAAATGGAAATAATATTCTTTGAAATATAAAGAACAAAATAACAATTATATAAATCTAATTTATATCCCGAAGGAAGATCTAATCTAGTCTAATTTCAATGTACAAAAGAAACTACCTAAGCTCTCATCCAATGCACCATGTGCTTTGAACTTCGGGCAGTCTCTCTTCCAGTGCCCCTTCTCATTGCAGAACAGGCATTCATCCTTTGGTATTCTCGGCTTCTTTTGAACCCCTTCACTCTTAGGCATCAAGGCTGCATCCTTAGATGTTTTCTTCCCCTTCTTCTGCTTATTCTTCTGTTTGGAAGATCTCGCAGAAGAGCTCACCATGAGCACAGAGTTGCCTTTAGAAGTAGATGATTCGTAGGTCTTGAGCATGTTGTGAAGCTCTGGCAGTGTTGCCTTCGTGTTGCTCACGTTGAAATTCACTATGAAGTTTTCAAATGAACTTGGAAGAGACTGCAAAATCAGATTTATTGAGACACTTAAGGGTAGCTTCGTTCCAATCGATTCCAACCTCTCAATCAATCCGATCATCTTCAATATATGTTCAAAAACCTGGCTCCCATCATGAAGCTTACACTTGAAGAGATCTCTGAGTATCTCATACTCCATGGTCTGAGCGTACAGACTCTCCAAGTGTTTCAGCATCTCATAAGGGAACATGCTCCAATGTTGCCTATGCAGTTCAATACTCATAGAGGACAACATTAAGCATTGAGCCGATGTGGCATCCTCAACATGTTTCTTATGAGCTTCTTCGTCTAACGTAGCGTACTCAGGAGAATTCTTGTCAGGGATGACACTGATTGGTTTGTCCAAGACATACTCAATCTCGTCTTGCCTTAGCACCAATCGCAAACAACAGAGTCAATCCGTAAAATTTGACCCAGTCAACTTGTTTGTTTCCATGAAACATTTATAAGTCAAAACGACATTTTATCTGACGAGAAAATAATAAATGAGAAAATAAATTAGAATAAAGTAAACAAAGATCACTTTTGTATCACTAATCAAAACAAGAGTTTATTGTAATGATTAGCTCCCACTAATTTTAACATATTTTGCGCCCCCAAACACAAAATACGGATTTATAACAATTATAAATCTTAGTGGTCCAAGATCCAAGTCTATATTACTGCAGCCTCTGCTTTGGCTGATGACTACAATAATATCACTAGGTAGGCCTCTAAGCCAATTGCAACAACAATTTGCAATTCTTGGTTTATAAATCCAATTAATATTGCGTCCTCAAACTATTTTGGGCACTTTGGCGTCTCAAAATAATTTAAGCAAGTCAATTCCATCACACAATGTCAACCATACATCTATGAATGAGCCCGAGTCTTGTCGATTTAGAGTAAACACTTTGGTGTAAAACTCGTGGTCGAAAAGATTAGGAATCTCAAACAATTATGATGGACGACGCATTTTGTTTCTAAACAAGACTTGATATTATTTGGGGATTTTATATGTGATACTAATTGTTAAATTTAATATATAATATTAAATTAAACGCAATTACTGGGTGCCGTCTACCCAGGCATAAGAAATGCGGACCACACATATTGGGCGCTGCCTACCCATACATAATGTCGCGGACTACATGTATTGGCCGCCGCCTACCCAAACATAAAAGCGGTCTTAAATTACTATAATTTAAATTGAATAAGCATAAAATCAAATAATAGCTTATCACATAATATCAAATAAATACTCAACGAATAAAATTATTAATCCAATTAAAATTTTATCCTTTAAGTAAATGTGAATTAAAATTATTATTATTAATTCTAAATTAATATAAATATACATTTAATATTAATTCCAAATTAATATAAATATATAAGTCTAGTATTATTCTTTCAAGATTAATAATACTATCAAAATTTATTAATCTAATTAATAAATTAATATTAGTCTATTAAATTGATATAATAATTCCAAATTAATATAAGTATACTTTTAATGTTAACTCCTCTATTATTATTATTTCAAAAATAATAAAAATAAGATTCATTAATCTAATTAACAAATTAATATGTAATTGGAATTTTCAAATTTATCTAATTAATAAATCTAATTTGATTAATTAAATAAAATTATGTATTTATTTATATATATATATTTTTTATTTTAGGCCGATATTATAAAACTGGACCAACCCACTCGAATAAGTCCAGCCCAATTGAATAATTAACAGCAGCCCAGGCCCAGTTTCTCAGCTCCGTCGACCCTGACTGTCGCCTCGCGCCGCCACGGCAGCGACCAAGCGCGCGCCGCCGCCTCGCCGAGCTTGCGGCAGAGACGCCGGAATCGAGCAACAACAACGTAGCAATAACAGCAGTAGCACGCCGATGCTGTCGCTACTGTCGCCGTCGCGCCACAGCAGCAGAGCACCAGCGTCACCGCCGCCACAGCAGCGGAGCACCTGCGCCGCTGCCGCCATCCATTTTGCGCAGCAGTAGCAGCGGTGCACCACGCATCGATGTTACCATCGCCGAAACGCGCAGCGCAGTAGCCCGTCCCTCGTCGAATCCAGTCCGCCATTCATGGTGAACGCCGCCGTCGCTGCCGCTGGCGGCAACCGCAACGAATGTCCCAAGAACAGAAAGATGGGTCTTCATTTGTTTCGTAGTTGGGTTTTGAACAAAACCCAAGTTTCAATAATATTGAAAAGTAAACTAATAGTCCATGACCAAAACTAATCTTTCAAAACCACATATCTGATGTCAGAATCAATTTTGTCTTTAAAATTAATTCTAAATAAAATCTAGAATTTTAATTTTACAATTTCAATCCACAATTTATTTGAAGTTTCAAATCAATTATAAATCGAGCCCCGGGCTCTGATACCACTGTTAGCAATTCTCGATTCCATCTAATGTACGCAGCGGAATAACTAATCGAGAATATTGATCGTGATTTATAACTGAACTAAACGTTGAGCATAAATTACGCTAAAGTTGGAACAACTTACTTGTGCGTAATTAGTCGGACAGAATTGAGCGATTGATTCACCACTTCAGGTATCCATGCGTATATTATCCGCCGCAGGAACTATCCTCGATACAATTATTCGATAAGTGATCGCTAGGAAATCACTTATCAAATTCTATAGTGCCTCCAATTTTTATCTGATAAAAACCCTTAATTCTCTACTATATAGAATATGTATATATAGTACCATATAACCCTAGGTTTATGGGCCTAATATCCATGTCCACTTAATTAATTAATTAGTCTGACTTATTAATTAATAAAGCCCACATATCCTAATGGCAAAAACTTGTGTGCACCCAACACACAATCACTACAAGAAATATTATTAATAGTGACTGATTTTAGTGACGGACAATTTCCGTCACAATCTAATTACGGACTAGTGACGAAATAGTCACGGATAAAGACTACAAGAGTGTTTGAGTATTAGCAACGACTTAGTGACGGAATTATGACGGAATTTAGTGACGGAAAAAAATCCGTCATTAAACCGTAATGTTGTGACGGAAATATTCCGTCATTAATCTTGTATTGACGGAATAGTGACGGAATTGTAGTTGTTGCTATGTAATGACGGAAAATATTCCGTCATTAGTCATGTATCGACGGATTAATGACGGTATTTTAGCCGTTGCTATTTAGTGACGGAAAATATTCCGTCATTAATCTTGTATTGACGGATTAGTGACGGAATTTTAACCGTTGCTATGTAGTGACGGAAAACATTCCGTCATTAGTCTTGTATTGACGAATCAGTGACGGATTTTTTTCTGTTGCTATGTAGTGACGGAAAATATTCCGTCATTAGTCTTGTATTGACGGATTAGTGACGGAATTTTAACCGTTGCTATGTAGTGACGGAAAATATTCCGTCATTAATCTTGTATTGACGGATTAGTGACGGAATTTTAACCGTTGCTATGTAGTGACGGAAAATATTCCGTCATTACTTAATGCCCATATAAATGACGTTTATTTAATGACTCGAAACCATAAATTTAATTAGAAAAAATAAGTAACTGAAGAAAATTAACGTATTTAAACCCGATTGATGAGCAGAAAATTTTCCATTTTATTTCCCCAATAAAATTCGAATCACGAATTATTAGTGATACTACGAATCACGAATTATTAGTGATACTAAATAATACCCGTATCCATATTTTATTACTATGCCCGAAACGACATCATTCTGGTTGGTAATGACGGAAATATTCCGTCATTATACTCAAAAACTCTCGCTTAAAAAAAAAGTGTGTGAGCAGAGACTTGAACCTGGTCCTGGTGGAATTAGAACAAGTTACTTACCACCAGGCCAGTTCGTATTTTATTGATTATTTTCATTTAGCTTTTACTTATTTACTTATTTATATATAATTCATCCCTACTTTCTCTGCAGAAAAACACACACAACACACTATCTCCATTTCCTCTTTTGTTCCTTTTCATAGGTCCACTGCTACTCTCCATTAAATCTGTTGCTGTCTATTCCCAGATTCGAACACTATTCAATTTGATACCGACTCATAGTTCCAGAATTCAGCTGAATAGATTGAAGCTCGTTTCTGTTTGAATGGAAACAAGGTAATTTGAGCTGTTTAAGCTGTATTCTCCATTCTTTAAGCTTCAAATCTGGTGTTTGGTGCTGTTTTCTCAGTGTGTGATATTGGTTACGTTAATAGGAACTTCACATTTTCAGTTGAGATCGGGTAAAAATGATTTAAGCATTTATGTTTGTGATTTATGCTTTGAGAAGAAGATTCGCAGCTGAAATTAGTTTTTGAATTGCATTTCTCAGGATACTTTTGGTGAGGAAATTGTGGAACTTCATGTGAATTTAGGTTTTCCCCAATTTGTAGTATCCTATAGTGTCCATACAGCATTTGTCAGGTATTATAAAAGGGGAAGAAGAATTGTTTCCCCTTTGATACAATAAACGGATCTCCGAGATAATCGATCCCAAATAGGTATAGTTCGTAGATGGAGCTACAAGCTTCTTGAAAAGTCCCTCGCAGTCCATCTCAATTTGCAGATTCAGGATTCCCATGCTTTTTGCCAACGCCACTCTCTCCTTCATACTTATTGCTTATGCTGTTTCCACCTCCATGCAGTTTTGTATTAACCTTGAGCCTGCTTTCAAAACTCTTCCCTGCTCATCGCGTGTTACGAAACCCAAACCAGTACCCTGTCCCTCCATTACGCTGGCATCCGAGTTAGTTTCTTTCTTAATTGATCATTTCATTCAGTTTTGCAGATGAGTAATAGTTCCAGTTTAGATGAATACATGAGAGGAGTTCCTAGCTAGAACAGAGAAGTAGAGAAAGGGTGGAAATAGGAGAATGAAAGCATCAATTTTCTGGTGAATCAATAAAGGAGCTGTGCTTGGTTGTACTGTGACGTAGATTTCATCATTTGAAATCAAACCACGTATATTGGTGTCTTTGGTTGCAAGGTTTTTTGAGTTTTGGTGTGAGTGAGTTTTAAATCATCATATAACCTGTTGTGTGTGAATGAGTTGATCATCTTGATTGTCATAATACAAATAATGAAGGATTCTCAATATTTCAAATTAGATAAGTTTGAGTCATGAGATATTTATTATCCACGCTAAAAGCTTCGGAAAATATAATTTAATAATCATTTCAAGGATATTCGAAAGATTTGATATTTAGAGGATCAATCAAATTGCTTTAATTTCGATTCTAGGTCCATATGGATTCTCTTCCTATAACTAGAAATATGGCAATTTTCTTGTTACTAGACAATCATATATATATGTGATAACTTGCATTCTTGTAATATATAGGATTCAATGCGGGATCTGTAACATGCCAAATCATCAATTCCATGTAATTGATGAATGTGCTCAACTCTGATGAGAATTTCTTGGTTAAAAGTTTTTGTACAGAATTTGTTAGTTGTTAGTGAAGAAATTACAGATTTCTTCATATATAGCAGATGCCATCTTCATACCACTGTGGCTAGAATCGCTAGATCTTCTGACACGCAATGAGAGCCAACTCCTGTTGATTAGTTATTACTTATTCCGACCAATTTTACTGTTCTTAGTACTCACTAGTAGAGGTTTTGTGCCCTGTGGCTGTGTTAAAAATAATAGGGTACTTGATAACTCAGTGAAATTAGTCATTCTGTTTGTTATAAGTTGATAAATACCCACGATGCTTAGTTTTTAGTCCTTTTTGAACTAAGAGAAATATGTTCGTTTCCCCGGTCCTGCTTTTGTAATGAATTATACGTGAGGCTCGTCCATGTATTTTGTGGTAAAATGAAAGAAACCAACTAAGACATGCTTCAGTATGTTGCTTTGCTGCATACTGTCTGAGTGCAGACAAACTTGAGCAATTTTTTCTTCTTCTCCACAGATCTTCTATTGGAGGCAGCATATTGAAGACTAGGGTATTACCATCATAAGTGGCCAAAAGAGTAAGGTGAGGTGGCATTACCAACTTGATGGACAAGTTAGGGATATGGGGTGTTTGGTTATCTAACATTATCTAACATTAAAATATGCATCTCTTGGAAACTATACATGTACTCACTTATCAGTTAAATCCAACTTGGATCAACACTGATCATAAGTCTAGTTGAACTTGGAAACTATACATGTTATTTTACTCTTCACATTTGAATTATCTTGTTAGTTTCTCTTGCGGGTAAATTAAGAAGGGGGCTCTGACTAGAGATTCTGAAGTAAAAATCTTCACACATATTTTATTAGGACAATGAATGAGACATACTAAATAGGAAAGACACGAGTAAACTGATTCAAGAAGTTGCTATGTTTATTATGAGTCTTTCCAATTAACTTGTTACCGCCTGTTATGAGCATAGGACTGGATTGCGTGCCTGTATTGCTACAATAATTATAAGTAGAAAAAAGGTAGTATTAAATTCATCAAAACAAAGGGTTCTTGAAAATAATATATTAGTTTTAATGTAACTAGTGAGAGTTTGAGCTCTAGATTCTAATCTCAATATGTTTTGATGTACTTATGATTTAATGTTTTTGAAAGCTAAAACGTTGTTATAGGCATGGGGTAGACTGGACTGCTGCTTTTATTTTTATTTCCCCTCTTTTCTGTTTTAGGTTTACAAATTATTGTACTTTTGCGTGTGATTGTTTATCTGGAAAAAAAAGAAGTTGTAATCTTGGTTGTTTGTATACCTACAGATACAGTTTCCATACAGTATCTGGAAAAAATGATCAAAATCTCAACTATTTTGCAAGATTATAAAATGACAAAATCAAAAGAATTGAAACTTGAAAAATGTGGTTGTTTTTTTGGCTGTTAGGCTACTCTGTACTGATACTCATTTCTTCAT
This sequence comes from Ajuga chamaepitys, assembly GCA_958295605.1. Classification (NCBI taxonomy): domain Eukaryota; kingdom Viridiplantae; phylum Streptophyta; class Magnoliopsida; order Lamiales; family Lamiaceae; genus Ajuga; species Ajuga chamaepitys. The sequence goes on from OY282498.1 coordinate 13,461,042, forward strand.
TTTGTAACTAATCTGAAAAAAGAACATGTATAATCAGTACATGCACAATGTAGGGCTTTGTTTAAGCATTCCTGGGTCTTTGCAGTACTATTTGAGTAATTGCCACTGCAGGACGCAAATGTTGAAACTCCCTTTTTGTATATTGATAAATTCTAATACCAGATTAGTTATTTTGACCTTCACTGTACATTTTGCAGACACGAGTCTCTGTCTTGGAACCTACTGCGTTAGGAAATCCCAGCGAAAACCAGGAGCAGCCAAGCCCAATATCTGTCTTAGATCCACCCTTTGAAGAGTACGAACACACAGCTAAAATGTTCCCCCATTATGTCAAGCCTGACCAGCACGGTACATTTTCTAGCAAGTAGCGACGGATTTTTTTCCTTCATATATTGCATAATTGGGTTGTTAACTATTTGTCCAACCACCATTTTCAGGACTTGAGTTGCCACCTAAACCCATCTGTTCAAACTTGATTGACAAATCACCACCTATAGGGTCTATTGCTCGTACCCTATCATGGGACGACTCATGCATGGACACAGCCTCATCATATCCCGTAAAGGAATCCTGCAGATACAGTTTCCATACAGGATGATGCTTGTGGTGATGATGTTGAGGATGACGATGCTTGTGGTGATGATGTTGAGGATGACGCTTGTGGTGATGATTTTGAGGAGGATGATGCTTACTTAGATGATGATTAAACTATGGTTTATGCTTGAACTATATATTTTTTATTCTTATTAGACATTTGATAATAAAACTATATTTTATGTTCAACGTTTTGAAACTTTGATAGATTAACATGTCGTTTATCGTATTACATAAGGTTTGATACGAATTTTATATTTTATTAATGTGTAAATTAATTTTCATAATAGGTTCTACATTATAATATAAAGAGAATTATAGAAAGAAAATTGGATAGTATAGTGACGGAATAAAGACGGATTTTTTTTTTTTTGTAACGGAATAATTCCGTTACTAATATAGGCAAGATAGTGACGGAAATATTCCGTCATTAATTTGTGACGGAAATATTCCGTCATTAATCCTGTAGTGACGGACTAGTGACGGAATTTTAGTCGTTGCCATTTAGTAACGGAAATATTCCGTCATAATTTTATGACGGATTTTTTTAGAATTGTGACAGAATTTCCGTCACTAGTTTTCCGTCATTATCGATTTAGTGACAAAGGTTTTTGTAACAAAACATTTCCGTCACTAATCCGTCACTATTCATTCATTGTGACGGAATTTTTCAGTTTAGTGACGGAAATTTCCGTCGCAATCAATTATTTTTCTTGTAGTGAATTACACTATTGTGCACTCTCCTATTTAATTTGAAATTAAGAATATATATAAGGGCCTTGTTTGGATGAATTCCCAATAATAACATGTGGTGCAGCGGTGAGACATGCGCGCGTGGGGTCCAGGCGCGCTCCCGCGCGGGTTCGAACCCTGATTTTGCTCTGTTTTTACCTCTTTTTATGTTGTTCAATAGTATATGTTATATTGCGCAATAGTATATGTTATATCGCGTAATAGTATATGTTATAGTTACATGTACAATTTTTTAATAATATATTCTGTTGTTTAATAGTATATGTTATATTGCGTAATAGTATATGTTATATTGTGTAATTGTATATGCAACATTATATTGTGTAATAGTATATGTTATGTTACAGGTATACACATTTTTTTTTAATAATATATATATTGCGTAATAGTATATGTTATATTGCGTAATAGTATATGTTATATTGTGTAATAGTATATGTTATGTTACAGGTATACACATTTTTTTTAAATAATATATAATTTTTTTAAATAATATATTACATTGTCTAAAATAATATAAAAAGTGCACATATATAAAAATTTGGAGAAGATGGGATTCAAACCTATGCCCTAATATCTAACAATTTAAGATTTTACCACCTAAGCTAGTTTCTCTTATGTGATAACAAACATGACTTAATATATATATATATATATATATATATTATTCGTTTTACAGAAAAAAAAAAAAAAATTCAAAGTTGTGCGCTGCGCGAGGCTCGAACACAAGACCTCAGCGTGCGCACAACAGTGCTATACCACTGCGCCACTATGAGTTTGGTGATATCCAAACACAACCCTTTTTATATATATAATTCCAAGATTAATTTGAATAGAAAAAAATTAAAAAAAAATTGCATGCGTTGAGGCTCGAACACGAGACCTCACAGCACGCACATATAAGCTTTGACCGCTGCACCACAATTCCCATTGTGCATAATATATATCTAATTTCCAAATTAAATTGGGAAGTGCACAATAAGCTTATTGTGTGTTGGATACACCCAAGACCTACTCTATCCTAATCTAGTCCATATCTTTCACTTTATTCTTGAATGCGGCTATGGATAATTCACAATCTATTAATAAATGATCGGAAATGAGACAGGTTCAACCACAGCCATCTAATTTATGAGATCACTCAGACTAATTAATTATAATAAACAAATCATTTCACAAGTTGGGGAGCAAAGAATCTTTGTACAGCCTGGCATACCTGCTGCCTGCTAACATGCATATAATCCCTATATTCATCGTCTTAATTTTTTGTTTTATATATAAACAGACATCTATTTCTGTCCCTATATATACACCCCTTAATTCGGAAGGTGTTTCAACTTAATTTCGAACACAGACGCAGCTGTACGTAGTATTTATAGATGGAGCAAAAGAGCAGTGATATTTTGTCGGAAGCAGTAAAATCAAGACGAGGGATGGTAATGAGGAGGGGCCAAGTAAAATCAAGAATAGCAGCAGCTGTTTTGCATACCATTTTTTCCATGTTTATGTCCAGGAAATTATAGTCGGACTCAAATATGTAGTCCCTCCAATATTTTTAATTATTTTTTGTTATTGTAATCTAGCTCAACTCAAGTTATGTAGCTATCGATTCTTCTCTTTTTATCTGAATCAAATGATGTCAGCTTTTTCTTTTGGTTTCACGGGAATCAAACATGGTAACGCACAAGCTTGTGAACTTAGTTTGGTTAGAAGACTTTCTTAGTTCGATTCGTGACTTTGTAATTCAAGATGTTCCACATCTCAGTTGGAATGAAAGAACATATTTAGTTTCTCAAAAAAATAAAAAAAATACTCTTGATTTTTTTGGGCTAATTCTAATGATCTAATTTGAAATATATAGTTAGGTCGAGCTTCATTCGGTCGAGCTTAATGAACATAAAAGTTGCCGAAGTAATGAAGTCGTGATCCCTCATTTTCTTTCCACCAAGTACACCAACTATTTGTCCTAGGTTTTCACTCAAGGAGAGTTTACTCTGAGTGCAAAAGTCTGGCTTTTGTCCAAGATCTATTTTCACCGCCGTCCATTTCCTCCTGCATCCCCATCTCTCACCCCATCACCCCTTCGTCTTCACCCTCTCATCTGCTCCTACTACTCCCTCTTTTAGCCATGGATGAAAACCTCGAAAACCTCTATTCCAAACTCTCTCTCACAGAAGAACGAAAAGCAAAAAATTCGATTGACTCCATCCCCTAGAACTCCATAGACACAGCCCTGTGTCTGGCCGGAAAATCTTGCTCCCTGGGTCATAAGCTTCAAGTATATATCAGCCCACTACCAGAAAATTTGGCATTTCATAGGAGTCTTCTCCTGTAAGCCTCTGGAAGACAACACTATCCTTTTCATCTTCCGGAATCTCACAGACAAGAAAAAAATTCAACAGGAAGCCCCATGGCTTCTCGAGAATCTACTCCTTACCGAACTATCCCCAAAAAAAACGATCCCAGATTTGGCTTTTCCTACCTGCTCTTTTTGGATACAAATACACAATCTCCCCATTGTTTCATGAATAAGGATTTCACTGTGCTAGCGGGAAAGACCCTGGGCTCACTGATGGAAATCGACTGCAATATGTCGGACTCCCTAGTGGGCCGGTTCCTCCGGCTTCGTGTGGAAACAAACATCACCAAACCACTAAGCAGGGGGCATCTATGCAGAATATAAAGGTTTCAGACAGCTTCTACTCCATTAAATTCAAAAGATTACAATACTTCTATTTCTCTTGTGGAATTATTGGTCATTTAATAAAGGACTGTGATAACAGACTCTGTCCCCCTCCCCATTTCACCGCATCTATTGAATTTGGGAACTAGTTATGGGCCTCCACCAGCCACAATCCATTTTTCACCAACCGTAACATCCCCTCCCCCAACTCTAAAACCCCACAGCCACGTGCAAAGATTACCCCACCCTCATCCCAGCATCCCCAAGAACATTCGCCTGACCTCCAACTTGCCAACATAATTACCCCACTCCCACAGAACCCCCTATCAAACACACCCCCACCACCCACCCAATCCCAACCTCCCCCCCAAAGGGAATTGTTAAACGATTAGAGTAAGCCAAATTGATCAGGTTATTCTCAAACATAAAATAATAACAAACATGTAGATAGATACTAAACACCGGAGTTTATAACTTACAAGATAAAAAAAAACATAATTGTAAATTCCTACTTTATAACCCTAGGACACGAGTAATTTAGCTACTCATGCCAACTATCAAATCAAAAAAATAATCCAAGGAAAACATTGTAATGAATCAAAACTAGACAAGAAATAAATAAACCCGAATAGTCGGCTCTTCGATCTTCGTCACATCTTTCTCATCGACCCTCGCTCTCAGGCCTTATACTTGAAAGTATGTAAAAGTATGATATCCTCCCTAAAATCTCGAGTTTGGGCCTCTTTTTATAAGTTGGGGATGGGTCTTGGATCTTAGGATCAAAATCCTACTTGAAGTAGGAATTCGTTCAAAATCGGGTCTTCTTTCACGGCCGCGCGCAAGGTCCCTTGCGGTCGCGACACACTTCTTCCAAACAGGCTTCAAACATTGTCTTTTGTCACGACCGCGAGGCTCAGTTAGTGTGAAATCTTTATTCTAGCCACCTTTTATCGCGGCCGCTCACTAAAGTTACGCGGTCGCGACAGCTCTTCATTGGTTCACTCTTTCAGACTGTTTTGGACCGGTTTTTCCTCTTTTTAACTTTGTTTCTTCATCGAATAGTCATAAAACACGACTTTTCAACCTAAAACACTTCAAATCCTTCAAACGAGTCCTTCAAACGAGTCAAGATACGTTAACTGGTCCAAATATGACAAATATAAGCAACTCTCGATGAAATATGCATGTAAATGTTATAAAATATGTTCCTAAATCGACCTAAATACATGCATAATTAACGTGTATCAATATTGTGATCACCTACGACATTCTTAACGAGTAAGTGTTTCACTCATCTCTCAAGTGTTTAAATAAGGACGTGTTTTCGCTCAATATTGGAATATATGCACTATCTACCATATGCTTGCCATTCGTCTAAATTAGACCTCGTACTTGATATGTGTGACAAAGGATTAAAACGGTCTTTATTTTTGGTTGTAACATAGGCTTAAGGTAAGGTGGGATATATTGGAATAAAAGTAACTACTTTTGGACTAATCAAGTTACTCCTAACCTGACTACCCCTCAATACAATCACTCAATCTCACTCTTTAAATTTCAGCAAATCATCCCAAAGAATGACTTCTTCACCCCCAAAAAGTGCTTTACAACTTAAGTACTTTTTCATGCTATTATTCGAGTACCACATCTTTAGGACAACTCGATTTTCTATCCAAGTCAAACAATTAAGCACTTTTTTTTTATTTTCTAGCCTCTCATCTACACGAATAATCAAAACACGTATGTACAACAAACTATTTCTTTTCTTTTTCCATTTTTTGAATTTTTTTACCTTTTCTTTTTCTTTTTCTTTTTACAAACTAGGAGAGACTGTTCTTCTCGGCTTTTCACCTATCAATTTGTCCTTCCCTTCACCTTTTCGAATGTCCACTAGTTTTCCATTTTAATCCCACGATTTTTACCCAACTACCTTTTATTCCTCCTCCCTCTTACTCAATTAGTCCAATTAAGGCCAAAGGCTTAAATCGAAATATTTTTGCCTTGTAATGTAGGGCTATGAAATAATAGGCTATTGAGCTCAAATGGGCTAACTAGGGAGAAATTTTGAATTTTCGGTAAAAATGACAACTTTTCAAGGCTCAACATAGGCTATAAACAAGAATGCCTAAGATCATTTCCTAAGTCACAATATATACTTGGCACATTCATAATAAAGACTCAAGGGAAGTTCTTCTAGAGATAAATACACATACCCAATCAATTCACGCTAAAATAATATGCATATATTACTCCAAAAGTGGGATTATAATTTAGGCGCAAAATCCTCACAAGGCTCATTTTAACCGAACGTTCTATGAACAAGCTCAATTTCATTTCAAATTACCTATCATGTTCGACTATGTGCCAATTTTACAAATATGTTTCTCAAAATCTCCTCTTAATTAAATTTTCATCTTCCATCTTTCCCTATTTTTTTCTTTTCTTCTTTTAATCACTTATCAACAGCTAAAGACTCCTTTTTTTTTTTCTTTTTCCTATACTCCAACCAATAAACAAATTAAAACATAAAACATTAAACTAAGAACAACTAAGACCCAACATGACTATCTCTAAACAACAAACTCAATAAATGGGTTCACAGACCCAACAACTCCAATAAAAATAGATAAGTGGGCACACAGACCCAATACTCCAACCAAAGCAACCAAAACAGACACGTGGGCTAAATACGAAGCAAATAGTAACAAATCGAACAAGCAATGAGAAATAAAAATATAAAAATAGCAATTCAAATATAAATAGCGGCCAAGACATCCCATGGTACACCCTCCCCCAAACTTAGCTGAAGGCTGATGCTTAGAGGAAAAGAGTGGTACGTCTTGGTGCTAACTGACATTCATTGAGGCGGTGGTGGTGGTTGGAAGCCATGTTAGGTCCAAAATTGGCCAACGCATCCCAACGAGTGTCCTGCTGCTATCTCCAAGTACGTTCCTCATTACTTCGTTCGAGGAGGGTGTTCAAGATTGTTCATTGATCATTCAACTGATGGTTGATTGTTTGCACCGCCCCTCGAACCTCTGTTCGATGCCTCTCCATTTGGGTGTCAATTGATTGCACCTCTCGATGATAAAGATGGACATCATGCTGGAGAGACGTGATTAACCCTTCCACGTCCTCATTTAGTTCGAACGAGGATGTAACAACTGTTGCCGACCGCTTTCTCTTTGATGGTTGATGGGATCTGTTGCTTCCTTCAGCTGCTTGCCTAGACTGAAATACCTCTGAGTCTGGCATTTTAGAGTGAACAATATGGTCATCGAAATACAAGGCCAAATTCTATGTATGTTCAGTGCTCATTACGACAGTTTCGTCCATGTAGGGGAGCCGAAGATATAGCCCATATTTTGATAGACATAGGGAACCTTTCTGTCTTCCCCCACTACCACTACTTGCATGCTTTCCAACAGCTCCCAAGTGAATTGGACTTCACCCTTGACCGGTATCATATCTTCCAAATCAATATCATCGAAAAACTCGGCAATGGGTATGATCAACCCTCCAATATCATGTTGTCTCTCTACTTCCGGATGACATTTTTTAACTGCTCCATCAATAGTTTGGCATTATCCGCCTTATGCTCATGGAGCATATTCCAAATCATTTGAAGCTCGGCTTGTCTCATGGCACCCGTCTCTTTCTCGCGAATAGAGTATGAGCCAACATCTTCTGGAGGTAGTGTATCACTGGGTTTCAGATCCATGTGGCTTTGGAAGTATTTGCCACGTATCTTTGAGGTTGGACTAGTGAAGGAGTAGCTGTCAATAGACCCCAAAAATTATTGAATAGTGAAGACTTCAAGTGGGCCTTCTTTGCTAGCTTTAGGGGAAGCCAAATATCCGATCCAGCTGGATGTACGCTAGTGTATGTTGTTTATTCATCAGTTGAAATGTAATACCTTTTGGTCGACGAGAATGTGGTTCACTTGCCACTATGATGGAAAATGTGCTAAAAAAACTCTATGATTAACCTCTTGTATGTGACCTTGGCTTGCATGAACTTGTGCAAACCTCCCGCTATTGGCAAAGCCTTGATATTTCTCGTGTATCGCCATAGCTCGTGTGAGCTCATCATTGCTAAATCCGGTAGCCACAACTTGGCATTGACGGAGCTGATCAAACCGGTTTTTATGCTCTTCTCTCTCCAAGGTGAACCCAAATAAAATTCGGCTATCGTTTGAATTTTTTGATGCAGCATCTTCAACCATTAGCTGCTTGCCCTTGCTATGGCTAGAGCTTGCTTTTTTTGGTGTCATTTTAGTGAACCTACACACACTCAATCTAGCAAAACAACTTTCAACACCAATAGAGTTCAATAAGTTAAAATTACCTTCTAACAATCAATTACTTCTAGTTAAACAAAGATTTGCTCTTAGTCCTAATTGATTCTCGAAGTATAATATAATCCTATTTACGAACATAATCACTTTCTAGCAACAACTGAGCATAATTACTCAATTTTTAACCCCCTATCTTGTGCTTAACTTCTAATTTCTTCAAGTCAACTCAATTTATGGTGAAGTTCGAATCATATGAACATAAATCATGCAAAATAGACTCTATTCATCATCGTATCACACATAAAAACACAAAAGGGATAACAAAACCAAGCAAAAAGCTACTTTCTAATCTCGCCCATAACATGCTCGATAAAAGTCCTCAATGAACATAACATGTTATTTTCACTATTCTTGGTATTCAACCATTCCAATCAACATCAACAACACAATTTTAGATTCAATTATCACCAACAATGTCTACATTATGTGACCCAATCGCTTCTATCTCAAAAATGCACTAGAAGTGCCAAAGGCTATCAACACATGAACAAGCACTCTTCAAATTCAAAAATCAATAATCTCAATGATAAATAAGCATAAACAATCAATTACAACAAATAAAAGCTTGGGTTAGCCGTACTTACCAAAGAAATTTAGCCGAAAAGTAAAAAATTATAAGTGCCCGAAATTTGTCCGAATGGGCCTGTCCAATCCGAAAATTAGTGGTGAAGTTGATGAATCTTAATGTGTACTTTTTTTTTTTTGTGATTATATGGTGTTTTATGCTTAAAATCATATTTGTGAGTGTATAAGTGTATTGTTCGGCAAAAGAGAGGTGAAGAGGAAAGTGAGGCAAACCTGGTTATGTTGGCGATTTAAACCTGTTTTCCTCATTGCGGCCGTGAGACATCACATGTCGCAGTCGCGACAGCCTTAACCTAAAAGTGGGTTTTCTACGACATTTTTATCATGACCGCGAGACTTGCTTATCGCGGTCGTGAGACGACGCCAGTGCAAAATTAATTTTCCAGGTTGTTTTTTACGCAGTGGCGACACAACAATGTCGCGGTCGCGAGGCCAGTCTAGGCCAATTCCTCATTTTTTCCTTCTTTCGACCCATGTTTCTTACTATGCTCGTCAATATGGTATTATGTTGGTTCCTACAACATCAAAAATACTAAAACACATGTAAAATATAAAATAATATTATAAATAAATAAAATATTTAAAAAAAAATAGTAAACATGGGGTTGCCTCCCAACAAGCGCTTCGTTTTACGTCTCAAGTTGGACGACCTTTTTGGTTCAGTTGAGCTCTTTCAACTGCACTTCGTGCATGGTTTTAATTTGGTCCAGTTTGTAGTATTTCTTGATTCTTTGTCCATTAACGAGAAAAGTGCCCCCGTCTCCATTTATCAACTCTACTACTCCGGATGCTCGGAAAGTCTTGATAGTGAATGGGCCCGACCATTTTTTTTTCAACTTTCTCGAAAATAATCTCAGTCGAGAGTTGAACAGTAAAACTTGGTCACCGGCTTCAAATCTTTTATTCTTTATCATGGGGTCATGAAACCGTTTGACACGCTCTTTGTACAAAATGGAGTTCTCAAAAACTTGATTTCTAAATTCATCCAATTCGTTGAGCTTAACAAGTCGCGCTTTCCCGGCTGCCTCAAAGTCAAAATTTAACTTCTTGACTGCCTAATAGGTTCGATGCTCTAATTCCACCGACAGATGACATGTTTTCCCAAAAAATGAGCTGATGCGACGAAAGTCCCAATGGGGTCTTGTATGCCGTCCTATACGCCCATAGTGCGTCATCTAACTTCGTTGACTAATCATTTTTGTTCCCGTTCACTAACTTCTCAAAGAGTTGCTTGATTTCATGATTGGCCAATTCTACTTGACCATTGGCTTGAGGATGATACGGAGTGGTGACTCCATGTTTCACTCCATACTTAGCGAATAGTACATTTAGCCACTTGTTGCAACAATGTGACCCTTCATCGCTTAGTAAGGCTCTCGGAGTCTCGTACCTTCTGATAATGTTCTTTTGAAGAAATTTCAGTACTACCTTGGCATCATTTGTTTGGGTCGGAACAGCCTCCACCCATCGTGAAACATGTTCAACAACAACAAAGATATATTGGAACCCATTCGAAGATGGGAAGGGTCCCATGAAGTCTATGCCCCAAACATTAAATAGCTCTACTTCAATGATAGTGGTGAGGGGGAATCTCATGCTTTCGTGATATTCCTCCCGTCCTTTGGCAGCGGTCACACTGCAAGATAAATTCATGACAATCTGTATAGATCGTCGGCCAATAGAATCCACTTTGAAGCACCTTTGCGCCTATTCGTGCTGATGCAAAATGTCCCCCACTTGGGGATGAGTGACACTGTGTGATTATGTCCCTTACTTCAGTACAAGGGACATACCTTCGGATAATAGTGTCTGCACATCTTCTGTATAAGTAAGGATTGTGCCACATGTAGAACTTAACATCTTGATAAAAAAAAAAATTGTTCTTATGGGACAGTACCACTCACTATATGATTCACAATCTCTCTGTACCATGGAGCATCCTCCACAACCAAAACGTACTCATCCGAAAACGTGTCATTAATTGCCTCTTACTGTCCCTTTTCATCCTCTTCATTTTCAATTCTTGACAAGTGATCAACAGCCACGTTTTCGCATCCCCTTCTATCTCGGATTTCCTAGTCGAATTCTTGCAATAGAAGTACCCATCTCATTAACCTTGGCTTTGAATCTTGCTTTGCAAACAAATACCGAAGGGCTGCATGGTTAGTGTATACTGTTGTCTTTGCTTGTATTAGATAGGCTCTAAATTTGTCACACGCATAGAAAATAACTAGCAACTCCTTCTTTGTGGTAGTGTAGTTTGCTTGGGCTGAATCAAGTGTCTTGCTGGCATAGTGGATGACTCGAAAAAACTTTTCTCTTTTTTGGCCCAAAGCTGCCCCTATAGCCATATCGCTCGCATCACACATTATCTTGAGTGGGTTGAGACCAATCTAGTGTGATCAATATTGGGGCAGTCACTAATGCTTTCTTCAAGGTCTCGATGCCTGTACACAAGAATCATCAAACACAAAAGGAGTATCTTTTTCTAGTAAACGAGATAGAGGCTTAGAAATTTTTGAAAAATCTTTTATGAACCTTCTATGGAACCCCGCATGCCCTAGAAAACTTCTAACCCCTTTTTCATTCTTTTGGGGTGGCGATCTCTCTATAACAACTATCTTAGCTCTATCGACTTCTAAACCCACAGACAAAATCCTATGACCAAGAACTATGCCATCCCTAAATTTTTCCCAATTTAGGACGAGATTGGTGTCTTCACACCTCTACAAAACTAGAGCTAAGTTGTCTAAGCAATGATCAAAAGATGACCCCAAAGACAGAAAGTAATCCATAAAGACTTCCATGATATTCTCTATCAAACCCCCAAATATTGCCATCATGCAACACTGAAAGGTAGCAGGTGCATTACAAAGCCCAAATGGCATTCTACGAAACGCAAGGACACCATAAGGACACACAAATGTTGTCTTCTCTTGGTCCTCCGGGGCAATCATGGTCTGGTTGTAGCCTGAATACCATCAAGGAAATAGTAGTACTCATACCCCACTAACATATCAAGCATTTGATCTAAGAAGGGAAGGGGAAAATGGTCTTTACGGGTAGCTGTATTTAATTTTCTATAGTTTATACAAACTCACCATCTCGTAATTACCCTGGTAGCAATGACCTCATCAGAGTCACTCTTCACAATAGTCACCCCCCTTTCTTAGGGACCACTTGGGTCGGACTTACCCACTTACTATCTGAAATTGGAAAGACAATCCCCATATCTAACCAATTAAGCACTTCTTTCCTAACTACTTCTTGCATCATGGGGTTAAACATATGTTGATTTTGGACTGTGGATTTATACTCATCCTCCATTAGAATTTTGTGCATGCATATCGTGGGACTAATTCCCTTTATATCAACAATTGACCAACCTATCGCAGATTTATATTTTCTCAAGACCCTTAGCGATTTCAGTTTCAGACCCAGACAAAGAGGAAGAGATTATTATCGGATATCTTCTTTCATTATCAACGAACTAATAAAGTAGATGATCTAGTAACGACTTGAGGTCCGCGCAACCTTTACCCCCTTTTGGTACCTCCTCAACAACTTTCTTCCTTATATTCTCATTGGTTGGACTTTTTTTTTGGAGCTTCCTGCAAGGCATCTAGACCACTAACACTTTCCACAAGATCAAGGTTAGTAGAGTCATGGTGATCAATATTAAAAAAGGAATCAACAAGGAAAACTTCAAGGGCATCACAATCACTAGGTGAGATTAAGTGCTTATAAAATGTGGCATCGAAACACTGTATAGAGCTACATGTTTCAATTTGATTAACTTCCTCACTATCGTGTTGCTGTAGAGCTTTATATATAGAAAATTGACTTTCTCCTCATCTACCCTCAAAGTTAATTCTCCCTTTTGGACATCTATAAGAGCCTTACCCGTTGCTAAAAACGGGCGACCTAAATTCAAGGGAACTTCCTTGTCTTTTATCATGTCTAGGATTACAAAATCAGCAGGAACTATAAATACTCCAACTTTTAACAAAACATCCTCTACAATGCCCCGTGGCCAACTCATAGAGCGATCGGCCATTTGTAGGGCGATTATAGTGGGTTTTATCGTGCCCACTTCTAGATTTTCAAATATAGATAGAGGCATTAAGTTGATACTAGCTCCTAGATCGCATAGTGCGTTATTAAAAGTTTCATTACCTATATTGCACTTAAGAGTAAAACTATCTGGATCGTTGCACTTAAAGGGTAGTTTCCTTTGGATCACTACACTGCACTCTTCCGTCAAGAATTTCGCATTGTTTGGCATTTGTTGTAGTGCTTAAACAAACGAAAGAGAATTCCACCAACTTATGCCACGTGGCGGGAAAAAAATAATTTGGTCCCATAACTTCTGAACTTTTCTGATTTGGTCTCATATTTAATTACTTTTTCAATATTACAATTACACGATAGAAGAACCCTTAACTCTATACATATAGTAAATCATGAAAATATTATAGTATGTCCTTTGTGCCTTAAAAATAAGAACAAAAAATGAACAAGAGTACAGTACAAAATATTGTATAAATAAAATTATAGGTTATTGAGGTCATATCAACACTGGAAACGTGACTTTGCGCTTGGGGAACCTATGGGGGCACCTATGGTGTTTTACTCGACGTTCATAGTATTGGGGAAATTAGCTGCATTTAGGAAATTTATCGATCAAAGACCCGAAAAATAGGTCAACTATCAATTCAGGTCTTGAAAGAAAATTTCTATTAATAGAGAGTCTAAAGGATTTGAAACTATCAATGGAAGACCATAATTCTAAAACCATTACAGGACCTATTTGAAAAATTGTAAAACCGAAAAAAGAAAATAGCCTCGAAGTGATAAGCAAGAAAATATACGTCAAATGTCTTTCACTACATTATTCTTCTTTATAAATTTGTTATTTTTTTAAATTTTCGTAGTTTACTTTTTAAAATTTTTTACTTTCTAAAAGCATTATGTAATTTTTTTAGTCATATGCAGGGAAAATTATTTTTCTTTTTTAAAAAAAAAAAATCTATAATTTCTTTTTTGAGTTCATAATATTTAAATTCATGTATACATATTTAACTAAAATGTATTTTTTTGCTTATTTAAATATTTTTTATTTGTAAATTTTAAAAAACACAAGTTACAAATTAATTTATAATTTTAGATATATCATAATAATTTTAAAAATAAAAATGTAGAAAAATGGTTTGACGTATATTTCTCTACTTATCACTTCGAGATAAGTTTATTTTGTGTGTTTTTGTAATTTTCCAAACATGCCCTATAATAATTTTAGGTTTATGAGTCTTCCATTGATAGTTTTAAATTATTTAGGCCCCAGAGTGATAGAAATTTTCTTTTAGGACCTAAATTAATAGTTGACCTATCTTTCGGGTCCTTGATCGATATCACGCATTTTTTTAAGCATGACCGACATTTCAAAACAAAAGAAGCTTCAGTACAATTATTAAACCTCTTTGTATATGCATAGATGCACCCTTTAACTAGGCCTATGAATTCTTTTTTTCCAAGTTAATACTCTCTCCGTCTTTGTAACAAGAAAAATAAAGTATAATTGCAAAAGAAATCATAATTTCTTGTAATTTTTTAATTTCAAAAATGATTTTTCAGAATTTGTAAAATAAATCATGTGCTTAACATAATTTTATAATTCAAGCTAATTTTAAGTTTTGAAAAGAAAAAAAATATGCATACATGATCTTTAAAATGGACGGAAATTTTGATTTATTGGCGTAAACCGAGATTTAGTGGCTATAATATGGAGTCACTTATCCAAAATAGAAAAACATCAAAACTAGCGAGCGACAATAAATAGCTATAACGAGCAGTTGATCGAAAAAGTTATTTGAGACATAATGGACTTAATAAAATGATCGTTGCAATCGATAAAGATAAGATAAAGATGTTTCTTGCTTAAACAACCTTTTTCTTTCTTGTATATATGGTGTTTCTCACTCGATATTACACTAGCAATGCTTATGAATACATGAGGGGATATTTATAAAGGCTGAGGTGCCCTTGCATGAGTTACACATGGCGGCTAGGTGGCAGGCCTTATTGACACGTGCCCGCCACCTAGCCTGGTCTAGTCGAGGTGGACTTCATGTGTATCCTATGTGTTTGGCTCGTGGGAGCAATTATTTGGTGGGGTGCGGTCTTGGCTGTGTTGGCGATCGGGACCCCTAGCGGTTGTCATTTGTCTAAGCTCTTACTATGTAAATGGTAGTCTCAAGGTATGCGACCCTTCGTGACAGCGGTCTCCCAGTTTCGTGTAATGTGATCTTGTTCTTGCTTCTTGCCCGACGGTCTTGGATTGTGGGGCCTTTGGATCGTAGGCTTAAATCGAGGGTATGAGTAATCTCAGTCTTAATTCCGAGGTTTTGGTGGTGTGCATCCGCAATTGCCCCCCTGAGTTTGGAGGTTGCAATTTCTAATGTGATCTTTGAACTCATGTTTCTGCCTCTGAAGAACAAAATGGTTTCGGATTTTCAAATGTTTATTGAGGGGAATATGTTGATGTGTCTGACACATATCGTGGCTTTTTGTCAATGTGTCAATGGCGTGGCAGCCAAATCGGTGCAGCATATGACGCGATGGTTCGAGGTTGCGCGTACATTTCATGCGCCGCCATGTGTCAGTTTTTTATGGGCCTGCTTTGCGGTTTCATCTCAACCGTTTGGAGCTTTAAATCGCGGCGATTCATTTTGGTTTTCCCCATACCTTATAAACTCCTATTTTCTTCTTCTTTTTTCACTTTCACTTGTGCAACTTAACCAGAGCCTTTGTTTTAGCGTTTTAAGAGTGAATCATGATTGTCTTTGTTTATTAGCGTAGGTAATCAGTCAACTTCGTTCTTTCTTTTTTTCTTTTATAATATCTTCCTCTTCGGCGTCAATGCCTTCTCGTACATTCGAGAACACCACTCAGGTTCGTGACCAAAGGCAGCAAGAGAGGGAAGTAAGGTGGATTATGGAGCAAACTCTTCGTGAAGTAGATTATATTGATGGGGACATCACGACCGTCTTTACCGATGATGATGCCGACGTGATCCATCGTACAAATCAAATTCTGGAGGACTCATCGAAAGTCCCCATAAATGAAGAGGAAGTTGATGAATTTGCGACCCAGTTGGAGGAGGATCTAGGTATTAGAGAAACTAGGATTTTTTGGGAAGGCGTTCGTGAACTATATACAGGGTAGAAATCAACGAGGGTATCGGCTTGAGCAACGCAGTGATAGGATACCCGTTTTGGAAGTATCATGCGAGCTATTGGTTGAAGGGGAAGCTTCCCCATCACTTAGATATTTTGAATTGGATTTGACTTGTCAATGGCATACAAGGGTCGAGACATCGACCTATGGTGCAAATCCATTCCTGAGCACCATGACTACAGATGAGCTCTTCAGTTAGTCTTCACAGTTCCACATTTCCTGGAACGTGCGGTCCAGGTCCCAGCAGAAGGTGAGAGGGCAGGCATCCCTCCAGTGGGTTGTGTGGCGGTCACATGGTGGTCAATGAAGGGTGGTATACGGTTCTCGTTGCCACCGATCTTCAGCGCATAATTGTGGTATTGGGGTATAGCCCTTTTACAACTAGCGATCAATAGTCGGAACGTCATTTGTGCGACCATCATTCTCTTCTAGAAGAAGAGCTATCCTCCTCCAACACCTGAAGAGTTTTCATATATGTACACCTTAACCCAGCGTGATCGACATCTCAAAACATGGTACTATACCTCCGCTCTCAAGGATTCCAACTCCAAATTGATCAGGAAGTTGAAGGACTCAGTTGCTGGGTAGAAGAATCAGTGGATCTTTGTTGGAGTGGATGTCACACGTTCCTGAAAATCCAGGCGATCACCACGATTGCATATCAGCTCCTATCAATTATGCTAATATACATGGTACGATCTTTATTTTTTGCGGATTAGAATTTTGTTGATATTAATCCTTTCTTTTTTTTGCAGATCCCAACAGGAAAATTTTCGAAGTGTCCCAGACCTTTAAGAGGAATCTTGCGAAGCTTCTTTCTGACAATGGTGGTCAATCGTACGATTAAAGGTAACTGCTCACTCTAGCGAACATTGAGGATTACAGTCTGTTGATCGCTCCTCACAACTCCTTCCCTCCAGATCTAAATAAGATGTCGATTATTGATAATATCTTTCTTTGTTCGTTCATTTTTTTTACTGATCGGTATCTTGTTCAGATTACGTTCATCCATTTTAAATGGCACAAGAGCAACGGACCCCAGGTACTGGGAATTCAGACATTGGGGGATCATCATCATCCCTAAATGTCGCTCCATTAACAACTGTGGCCCCTGGCGAACAATCGATGGGTCTAGGGGGCGAACTAGTGCCTCTGAGGCCATTGGCTAAGATGAACGTTAAGGACCGCTGTGCCTCGACCAAAAAATTGGAAGCATGGAGAAGACAAAGGTTGTTGGGACCAATGTCCAGCAAACAGGGGGGGAGGAGGGGGGGCCTTCAGCGGTCGCCAATCCACTTGCCCCCCCAACCAAAGAAATGGTCGTCACTGGCGATGACTAAGACTCCGCCCGCAAAGCGCTCAAACACCGGCGTGGGTCCAATAATGACCGGCACCAAGATCGCGCAACCCTTCAATAAGGGAGAAACTCTGGTAAAGAGGGACATTTCATTTCTGGGATGGGATCCCAAGAAGACCGCCTTCCTAGACAAGGTGGACAAAGGCGATGAGGCTCTTCCCACTTTCTTGGCGAACTATGCCAGATGTAAGTCTCCCGAGCGGACCTACTCCAAGAACCTTTTGATCCATTTGCATTCTGCCATGAAGGTTGATGCTAAGTCTTGAACTGTCGGTCTAGAAAATGTGGAGCGGAAGTTGGGGCTTAATGTAAAGATCGAATCCGCTGCTATTCATTTCGGGCAAGGCTTAAATTTTCATATGTCGGCGAATACCGAGACCGTTCCTAAGATTTTTGTCAACCGACCCTAAAGAGTGCCCAAGATATGGCTAAGGCAGAGAAGAAAAGCGAAAGGAGGTGTAGGCTGAGGTCATTCGCCTCAAAGAGCAGCTGGCCCATGAGGTGGGTGAGATGGAAAGGGCACTCGTTTGCGCCAATTCAATCAAGGCCCAGATGAAGGAGGCCTTTAAAAGAAGGATGAAGAGTTTAAAGTTAAATTGGAGGAGATGAAGTCCTCCATCGCTGCAGAGATTGATGCGGCCGTCAAAACTTATGCGGAAAGTGAGGGTCAAGAGTGATCGAACACTAGGTATATTCAAGAATACCTCAATGTTATGGAATAGGTTGTGGCCACGAGCTTCAACATCTCCTTCTTAAGGCGGACCCTAGGACATTATAATTGGTAGAACCCTCACCGGGAGACCCTTGCGACGATCAGTGGACCTCGTTTGGAGGTCCACCAACCGCTGAAGATCTCGAAGGCCTCCCATCACTGGAGGTAGTTAAGGAGATTGTTACTGGTGGCCTAAATCTGTTCTTTTTGTTTGCAATCATCGCTTTTCTTGTTGTAAGGGCTTTGGCCCCTTTGATGGTATTAATAGAAGATTGTTTTATTTATTTATTGTTACTTTTATTTTTTTAGTTTCATTCATCCTGCTCTTTCATTGTATGGAGTTAGACGGATTTCATATTTTTATTAATAATTTTCTTACTTTGCTTATCATAGTAAGTTATGCATGTTAACATGTTTCAATTTTGTTTGAAGCTTATTAATTATAATGGAACATATAACAATTTTTTTCTTTTTAAGTCATGTAAATTATCTAAAAATTTTATGTTCACGTAATGTATTTAAAAGTCATTGAATATTAAAAGGAAGTCAATATCTATAGTTCACATGCAAATATTAAAAGGAATGCGTAAACTTTGCATTGTACTTGAGCATAACCACAACATTGTTCTAAAGATGAAGTCAACTAAAACCTCAACATATTATCTTAAATTGTAAAAGTTAGTCATAAAACATGAATCATAAGCATCTTGATTTAATAATTTAACAAGGTAAGATTCAATTAACGTGGTAATTATAGTATTGTAAATACATATATCATTCCTTAATAAAATTTTATTAATATCGGCATCATGTTGGATCAAATTTGCTTCAGTTTGGCCTCATCTTCTTCGATCATAGAACTATGTTTCTCATTTGATCCCATTATATTACCTATAAAGAGAAGATGCTCATTAAGTTACATCATTGTTGTATATAAATGATTATAAAATATATAAACAATGACATGGGAAAAAACATAAAAATTGTTAACAATAAATTCTTAATTATTCTTCCTTTTCTTTATTAAGGATAAATCGTCCAACATCTATTCTAGTGGAGTTAGTTAAAGTTTTGAATTTTGATTTCTTGTAAATCTTATCTTGTATCTTTATATATTGTTGTAGGTATAAGTTGTAAATTCGAGAATTAATAGATAGAAATTATATCCCCTATATGGTATCAAGAAAGGTGCCGAGCTAGGACCTATTGCCAACCCTAACCCTATTACCCCATGACGATGCCCGAATCCTCCGACACTACTGCCACCACCATGCCTCATGTCGCCGCACTTGCTGCTGCTACAGTAGTTCCTCAAATTGTGCCCATTACACCACACCATCATCTCCCCATCAAGCTTTCACACAATAATTCCCTTCTTGGTGTGCGCATCTCCTTGCTCTTCTTCGTGGCCATGATCTCGTCGGCTATGTTGATGGCAAACTGCCATGTCCACCTTTGGCCGCTGACGGCTCTAATGCATCGGAAGTCACCACCTGGATCTGTCAGGACCAATTACTCTTGGCTGCGATCTTTGGATCGCTCACACCCGAGGTTCTCCCACTTGTTTCCTCGTCCAGTTCATTGGTTGTTGCATGCGCCGTCCTCAATCGTCTTTTCGCTAGCAAGTCCCCATTTCGTGTTAACCAGTTGAGAAGTGACCTCTATCGCATCACTATTACCGACCGCTCCATCACGTGAAGTACATGCATTATGTTAAATCCAAGGCGGATGAACTCGTCTTGATCGACCAACCAATTTATGACAATGTCCTTACGCTATTTTTTATCAATGGTTTAGGCCTTGAATATGTCAACATTGTCGGCCCGTTCTGTACTCACGAGACTCCTCTCCGCTTTGAGGAACTCTATGACCTCTTATTTGACCACGAACTCTCGCTCCAAGCTCAAGAGAAATCCCAAAAAAATCTTCTTATCACTGCGAACATTGCTCAATTTGATGAAAATCCCAGTTATTCCAATCGCAAATCTCATTTTGGTGGTCAACATTGTGCTAACCACCACTCTGATTCCCAACCAAATTTTTCTAGTTCCCACAGTGGCGGTCCAAAGCATACCCCAAACACATACTGTGGCTCTCATTCCTCTTCCGTGGCGGTCAACAACCTGCCCATGGCTCATCGTTCAGCAGTCGCCCTCCTATCGTCTACCAATTATGTGGTGGTCTTGGCCATATAGGCCTCCATTGTGGACGTCCTCCCTATGTGGCTAATTATGCAGCGTCCCTTTCGCGCTCTAACCCGGACCAGTGGATTGTTGATACGGATGCTTCCCACAACCTCACCAATGACTTGAACAATCTCCCCATCCATTCCGAGCATGATGGCACAGATTTGGTTCAAATTGCAGATGACACTGGCCTTCCCATCACACACACTAGTAACTCGGTTTTACAATTTCCTTCTCGATCGTTTACTTTATCAGATGTTCTTTGCATTTCGTCTGCTACACAAAATTTATTGTCTGATAGCAAATTTACGGCTGAAAAAAAAAGGTGTCCTTCTTTCCTGATTATTTTATTATCAAGGATCAAGTTAGGGAGCACTTCTTGCTAGATGTCCTTGCCGCGATGGACTCCATCACATTACCACTCCTCTCAGTTTGCCAAACTCGGCGTCCAAGATGTTTCTGTTGGTGTTCGAACGTCATCCCTTCACTGACATGCTCATCTGGGCCATCCGTCTTTGGATACGAGCACTTTCATTATTCGTAAAAATAATTTACCATTGTTGGATAAGTCCCAGGTTTTGGGCGCGGATCGTATTTCTTGTCGCTTGAACAAGTCACATAGATTGCCATTTTTCGGATTCATCATTTACTGCTCTTCTTCGTTACATATATTTGTTTGCTGATGTCTGGGGCCCAACATCTGTTGCATCAACTAATGGCTCTAAATATTTTGTATTATTTGTGGATATGTTTACACGCTACTGCTGGTTATTTCCTTTGAATGTTAAGTCACAGGTTACCTCCATCTTTATTCAGTTTCTTCTGTTAATTGAAATGCAATGTGGCCACTGCATACGTAATTTTTACACTGACAATGGGGATGAGTTAACTGCATTGCGCTCCTATCTAGTTCAGAATGGCATTTCCTAGCTTGCCACGACTCCTCACACGCCTCAGCGAAATGGTATTTCTGAACGTTGTAACCGCCATATTCTTAAAGCGAGCTGAGCTCTACTCCATCATGCAGCTCTTCCGCTATCCTTCTAGTCATTTACTTTGTAAACTGCAGTTTACTTAATCAATTGAATGCCCATGCCCGTCCTTAGCAATCAAACCCCATTTCAACAATTTTTTGGTAAACAGCTGAATTATACCAAACTCCGTGTCTTTAGGTGCTTATGTTTCCCTTGGATGCGTCCTTATATTCCGGGTAAACTTACACCAACGTCCAAGCAATGTATTTTTGTTGGCTATTTTACATCTCAGAGCGCGTATAAGTGTTTTGATCCGGAGTCCAGTTGCGTCTATATATCTTACCATGTTCACTTTGCCGAATCACAGCTTCTAAATTTCATTCCATCACATTCGGCATCTCCTTCTCAATCTGCTCATGACACCATCACCATTCATGTATTGCCTCCGTCACCGATCGAATCTGCCCATTCCTTGCCATCCCCTCAGGCACCATCGATTCACCACTCCAGTTTGGCTACACCAGCTAAACCAGTCCCCCCAGCTGCACCAGTCACACCAGCCGAACCAGCTCTACCAGCACTTCCTACCGGTTCACCCTCCTCCTCCAGTTGAGCGCCATCTTCATCCTATGCGCATACGGAGTCTGAATAATATTCATAAACCCAAGCGGTTGCTCACAGCCACCAAACATCTTTTCCCTGATGATGTCGAGCCTTCTACGGTGCAACAAGCCCTTCCTCATCCTCTTTAGCAGGCTGCCATGGCGAAAGAATTTACGGCCCTTCAATGCCATGGTACATGGGACTTGGTTCCACCACCCTCACGCACAAATGTTATCGGTTGCAAATGGGTTATTCGCATAAAGCGTAAACCTGACGGTTCCATTGATAAATACAAGGCCCGTCTCATTGCAAAGGGTTTCCACCAGCGTCTTGGTGTTGATTTTCGTGAGACATTCAGTCCTATTATCAAACCGGCCACCATTCGCACGGTACTCTCCTTGGCTGTTATGTTTAATTGGTATCTTCGTCAACGTGACGTTTCCAATGCATTTCTTCACGGTAAATTGGATGTTCATGTATACATGTCTCCGCTGCCCGGGTTTAAAGACTCAACCTCCCCTTCTCATGTTTGTTAGCTTCGCGTTATATGGCCTTCGTCAGGCTCCCCGTGCTTGGTACAATATTTTGCCCTCCGTCTTGCTCACCTTTGATTTTGTGCGCTCACAATCTGATACGTCTCTCTTTATTTTGCATAGAGGGTATCTTCGTCTATATGCTCTGGTCTATGTAGATGATATTATTATCACTGGCTCCTCGGACGAACAGCCCATGGCTCTCACTCATCATCTTAAAGCCATTTTTGCTGTCAAAGATCTTGGTTGTTTATCATATTTTCTAGGAATTGAGGTTGCTCACTATCAAAGGGTCTTTTTCTCTTCAACAAAAATACACCGTTTATCTCCTCCGCTGGCACAAAATGGACGGCACATCCTCGAAACTTCCTTCTATTACTAGCTCAGTGGACCCTACGAAATATCTTCAGTGATATCGGCGGCCTTCAATACCTGACGATTACCCATCCTGATATTGCGTTCATGGTCAATAAGCTTGCTCAACACATGTCAGGTCCAACTGTGTCTCGTTAGCAAGCTGTAAAGCACTTATTTCATTATCTTAAGGCTAAACTACATCATGGCCTTCTTCTCCGCCGTGCCTCCTCGTTTTCCATCATCACTTAATCTAATTCGGATTTTGGTGGGGATACGACTAATGGTAAATCCACCTTAGCATATATTATCTTCCTTGTCACAATCCTATTTCTTGGTGCTCAAGGAAGCCAACGGGCATTGCACGTTCTTCTATTGAAGCGCAGTACCGCGCTCTCGCCTCTTCCACTGCCAAAGTCTGTTGGTTGATTCACCTATTTAGTGAACTTCACATTCCATTTCCTTTGGTTCCCAGGCTACTTTGTCATAACATGGGTACAACTCATCTCGCGTTGAATCCTGTTCAACATTCGCGTATGAAACACATTGCCCTCGATTTCCATTTTGTTCGCGATTTTGCATCTAAAGGCTGCCTTACAGTTTCCCACGTCATCACTGCCGAACAATTGGCTGATCTTCTTACTAAGCCTCTTGCTCAAGCATGCTTTCAAGTTTTACAGTCCAAAATTTCAGTTGTTGATGGAACATCGATTTTGCGGGGGTGTTTTAAGGATAACTCATCCAACACCTATTCTAATGTTAAAGTTTTGAATTTTGAATTCTTAAAAATCTTATCTTGTATCTTTATATATTGTTGTATGTATGAGTTGTAAATTCGAGAATTAATATACATAAATTATATCTCATATATTCTTCAAACAATAAATAATAAATACTCCCTCCGTCCCGGCCTACCTTGCCTACTTTGATCGGGCACGGAGGTTAAGACAAAAACAGATTATGTGGAATCTTTGACTTTTCTAAAGGTGGAGATTTTGAGGGTAGAGATTGTCATTTATGGGCTGGCAAGTTAAGTTGCGACAAACCGAAAAAGAAAGCAGGCAAGTTAGCCTTCTTTAATCGGGCACGGAGGTTAAGAAAAAACAGATTTTGTGGAATCTTTGACTTTTTTAAAGGTGGAGATTGTGAGAAAAAATTGTCATTTATGGGCTGGCAAGTTATGTTAGGACAAACCGAAAAGAAAAGTAGGCAAGTTAGATCGGGACGGACGTAGTAATAAATAAATCTCAAATTTAGCTTGGCTAACTGGATCCAACGTTCTTCTACTTCTTCTTCATTTGTTCTCTCTCCTCTTTCCCTTTTTTGCTTTGTTTCATTTTTTACTCTGGTTTTTGTTTTCCTTTTTCTTGGTCTTGTAGAAAGTTTACTACAGAAATTACAAACTATTATAAAGTTAGGGTTAAATACTTTTATAAATTAATGTTAAGACTTACCACGTCAAGTAAAGAAGAAGATAAATGTATCTACTGGTCTTCCGTGATTTAATTCATATTCTAGAGTTGGGCAAGGAATTGCCGGGTCACTCCAAATTTGATGGATGACGAAAATCTTTTTCATCGTCAAGCCCAAAAACTTCTTCGGATGACAATTCTTCTACATTCTGTCAAATTATACCACACTGGTACCATGTGGATTTCGTCTTCCAAGCAATTCGGTCGCTGAAGTAGGAGAGGAAGAGAGAGGGAGAGAGATCCATTGCAATCTGATTCCATCATAACACATTATTTTGACTGCACTGGCGGGGTGTGTGATTGTTGCAAGAAATAGAGAGTGGAGAGGGATGCGACCAAAAGGAGCACCAAACAAAAAATTGCAGAAAATTAAACTTCATAATTGTTAATTATTTTATTTGGAAAGAAACTTTAGAATGTAGGGTGGTTTTATGCTTCAAAAATCGCATATTGAGAATAAGATTCAGATTTCTGATTTCAAAAGAAATCAACTTCACTCTATTTGTACCCATGTTTACCCATTACATTAATTTGTTTAATATATTATTTTTACAAGAAAATAACCTAAAATCACTCTATTGAAGACACATCAACAGATTACTTCAATATATTATTTTTTAAGAAAATATCACTGTAATGAAGACACATCAGCAGATTATCCCTACTTTTATATCAAGGTAGCTTCGTCAATCGTTCTTTTTATGAGCCTTAGACTAGTTTATTTTTGGTGTGATAGATATCTCTTTGTGATCACTTGTTGAAATGATTTGTTCATCGTGTGATCGTCTAGTGAATGTTTATTTTGGACATTTTTTTCTTCGCTCAACAAAGTATGTTGAACGTTGATTCGATGTTTAGTCAATGTATCAATGCTCAGCAATTCAAATATTTTTTATTCGATTCGTGATTCGAATTCGATTAAGGTGATTCGAATTCGAAAAAATCAAATTCGAATTCGAATACGAATTAATTATAAGATTCGAATAATATTCGAATTCAAATTCGAATATAGTTGTATTCGATTCGAATAATTCGAATATTCGATTCGTTTATAATATAATATATTTTAAAAATTAAATAATACATATAATACTAAATATATGTATATAATATATTTTTATAGCTATATATTTAAATAAATTTTATATATAATATATATTATTTAAATTTATAATTGAAAAAAAAAACAAAAATAATAATATTTAAATATTTAAAAAATAAATAATATATATAATATAAAAATAGAAAAGAATTTTTCGAATCTCGAATCGAATAGTTCGAATATTTCTCACGAATCGAATTCGAATCAGCTATTTAAATTCGATTAATATTCGATTCGAATTCGAATTCGAGTTTTTATTTACGAATTCGAATCGAATTTCTTAATATTCGGTTCGATTCGATTCGTTTACATCCCTAGTTCGGATCCATATGTGGATGAGCTTTCTTGTATTCGCCTTTGAACGAGACTTTTGTGCTCGTTCATGAACGAGTATTTTTGTGCTAGTTTGTGAGCGTGTCTTTTCCATGCTCGTTTGTGAACGAGTCTTTTCGTGCTTGTTCATGAACGAGTTTTTTGTGCTCGTTCGTGAGCAAGAATTTTCACGCTTGTTCGTGAATGAGACTTCTAAAACAAGATTTACAACTCAAACACTTAAATTTATTCACAAGGTGTTTTTACATCGTATTACAATAGACACTTTACAATTGTGGGTAGAATTTGTTTAGGTGTTAGTGTGTTCCAAGGGTGAGTGTGCTTCTTCCCATATGGATCTTCTAGTTCATAAGATTTATTCGCCAGGCACTTCATCACATAGTATGATCCATCCCAGTTTGGATCAAAAACACCTGTTGTTATAGGCAGAAGGACCTTTTCATGAAAAGGTCGTTCGCCTGAAATCTTTGGGTCTTCACTTGTTGGTTGTTAAATCTTTCCAGACAATGTATATATGTAACATTTTTATTTTCTGCATCCAGCTTTCGTTCTTCGAGAAGATCAAGCTGGCTTCATATCGCATCGTCATTTCCTTGTTCGTCGAACCGTACAACTAATAAGGTCGGTGAACCAATTTCAATATGGATCATCACCTCTGTCTTACTTACCAAATGGAAAGGGGTTTCACCGGTCGAAGTTCTGTAGGTCATTTGGTATAACCATATGACGCCTAGGAGCTCCTCACCCAATAGCCTTTTTTCTCGGTCAACCGTGTTTTGAGTGTTTGCATTAAGACCTTGTTGACCGCCTCCACTTGTTCATTGGCCTGGGGATGGTTTGGAGTTGTAAAGTGAGCCTTGATTTTGAATCCGTCACAGAGCTCCCTGAACTTTCGAATATCGAATTATTGTTGTCGGTGGCGAGCGACCTTGGCACCCCAAAACGATCAATTAAATTTTTCCACATGAAATCCATAATTTTCTTCTGAGAGATATTGGTTAGGGGTTCAGCTTCTGCCCACTTCATGAAGTAGTCTGCGGCGAAGACCGCTTGAACGTATCCACCTTTTGCCTTGGGGAACAGTCCAATTATATCGATTCCCAACTTTGCGAAGGGCCAGGGACTGCGAACGGAGAAAACATTTTTCAGGCACAGACGAATGAATGGTGCATGTCTCTGACATTCTTGGCACGATCTTGCATGCTAGATCACGTCTTTCTTTAGCGTTGGCCAAAACTATCCTTGTCTTAAGATCTTTTGTGCTAGGGCTTGCCCCCTGGTGTGATTCCCACAAATTCCTTCCTGTACCTCCGCCATAATGTATTTATGTTCGCTCTCTTTTATGCATTTTAAGAGTGGAGTTGAATATCTTCTTTTATATAGGACACCATCGATCATGGTGTAGTGAGTGGATCGCATCCTCAGTTGATAGTGCATTCAATGGGAGTTCATTGTTGGTTAGATAGTGCATGATCGATGTTATCCAGCTTTCTTCTTCTTTTGGATCCATCTGCATGGACTCTTCTTGCTGAATCGTGGAAGCGGTTACCCATATGAAGGTCACAAACATGAAATTTTCTGATCCTTCCGATGTAGCGAGCCCTGTTAGGACGTTCACTTGTGAGTTCTTTAACCTTGGAATCTATATGAACTATGTCAAACCCTTTAACCGCTTCCGGCACCACTATTAGGTATTTTATAATATTCTCTTCCTTAGCTTCGTAGCGTCTATTTATTTGGTGTACGACCAACTGTGAATCGTTACGAATGATAAGATTTTTTATTCACAACAATCGCATCGTTGTCATCCCTAAGACTATTTTTCCACCTCATTGTTCGTAGGCATGAAATAAAAACGTATTATCGAGCTTAGATAATTTTTATCTAGACTCAGTAGAACGATTCCTTCCCCTGCTCGAAGGGGCATTAATTTTCATTCTTAGGGCGTAAGTGATATCGAACTGCCCCAACTCCACCACCCATTTTAGCAATCGTCCGGCTGTATCTGGTCATTGCAATACTTGACGTAGGGGGTGGTTTGTCAAAATCTCAATGGGATGTTGGTAAAAATACGATCGCAGCTTTCGTGCTGCCATTACTAGCAAATATGCCAGTTTTTCCATCGATGTATAACGAACTTTCGTGTCATGTAATGTCTGGCTTACATAATACACTAGATTTTGAGCTCCTCCTTCGTCTCGAACGAGGACCATGCACAATGCTTCGACGGAGACCACTAAGTATAAGTATAACTTTTCTCCTTGGACCAGGTTGGATAACATTGGTAGAGATACGAGGAAATCTTTCAACTTTTTGAATGCCCAACAGCAGTGGTCATTCCATTCAAACTTCTCGCCTTTTTTTTATTGCTTTGAAGAATTACGCCTGTAGGATGACAGTGATACGAATCGGCCCAAGGCTGCCATCTTTCTTGCCAATGACTGCACATCCTTGATCTTTTTGGGTGGTTGAGGATCAAGGATCGCCTGACTCTTTGGGGGTTAGCTTCAATCCGCTGTTTATTCACAATCAAGGCCACGAAATTTTTGGAATTTACTTTGAACACACACTTTTTTAGGTTTAACTTCATTCGAAATTCCCGTAGAATGTTGAAGGCATCTTCAAAGTGGCAATGTGGTCTTCCCGATGTTCGTTCTTAATGAGCATGTGATCAACATTGACTTCCATCATTTTGCTTATGTGTTTGGAGAACATTTCCTTCACTAATCGTTGATATGTTGCCTCCCATTCTTCAGTCTAAAAGGCATCTTCTTCCTAATAAACCACGATGAGTAACAAAGGCGGTATGTTCTTCATCATCAGGATGCATTTTAATTTGTTGGTATCCTGAATATGCATTCATAAAGCTCATGAATGCATGCCATGCGGTCACGTCTACTAATTGATCGATGTGTGGTAGCAGGAAGTTGTCTTTAGGGCAAGCTTTGCTCAAGTCCGTGAAATCTATACTCATTCTCCATGTGTTATTTGGTTTTATCACTAAGACCGGATTAACAATCCAATCTGGGTAGAAGACCTCCCGGATTATACTGTTCGCAAGTAGCATTTGCACCTCGCATCCTAACGCGTCATACTTCTTTGGGCTAAACCGCCGCCTCTTCTTGAGAATAAGCCTTTGACATTTAAACAGTGGGATATGACATTAGGATCGATTCTCGCCACGTCCGCATGAGACTAGGCAAACATTTCAAGACTCTTCTTTAAGAACTCTATTAATAGAATTCAATTAGGCTTAGACAGCTCGTCCTCGATCATAAGCTCGATCTTTGATTGATCGAGATCAAGATGAACCCCAACAAGTTCTTTAGCCAATTCGGCCCTCTTTCTTTTCAGATCTTTATGGGTATCTATATGATCTCACTCAAAATCACCAACACCTGGGAAGTTAGGTGCAGTCGGAGTTTCCTTCGCTTTTTCCTTGTTCTGTTGGTTGATCATGTTTAACTTGAATGATCGAATGATGTTTGAACATTCCCAGGTGTTCAACTGATCGCCTATAACAGTGATTGTTCCTTCCGCAGATGGATACATAAGGCAGCAGTGATACATCGACACTACTACTTTAAATGCCATAAGGCAAGGTCGCCCAATCTCAATCGTATATAGAAGTTTGGCTAACGACCTTAAAAACTAGATTGTGGGTCATGCCACGTCTATTCTCTTCCTAGTAGGCTGGTAAGGTGATTTGCCCGATGGGTCAGACCTCGCCGGAATTGAAACCTAATATTACTTTCGTGCATAGTTCTAAGTAATATTGGAGTCGCCCCAATCTCTTGAAAGTGTCAAAAAATAAAATGTTCCCATAACTGCCGGTGCCCACCATCATCCGGTGGACGAGCGTTGACGTCAATCACCAACGCATTATTGTGAGGTTGTACCAGACCGGCAGCATCCTCATTGGTAAACTTAATCTTTTGACTAGCTGGGGGAAGGAAACTATGGAGGGTCCATATCGAATCACTACGGTCTCTTGGGGACGGCCCTCTATATTGTTTGTACTCAGGATCTTCCCATGGATGAGATGGACCGCCATTTTTCCACTGGGTGTGGGATAATCCTGCTTGCTCTTCCTGGGAGTGAGATAGTCTTCCTTGATCCCACTGGGCATTTGAAAATGGGAAGTCCCTCTACATATCATATGTCAGTGGCCCGTTCTAGTACTCGATCCGAACTGCTCTTAGTTATAATTTTCGAGCCCTCTTTCTCTCTCGACTGCCACTATCACAACCTTATCCCATCATGAGAATCTTGCGTAGATGCTCGAGAAGATCGTGTGGTTGCAGTGGTCTATTTACAATAAGTCAGTGAGGCATCTCATTATTGACCCTTTATCGTTGATTCCACTAAACTGGCTTGGGGTAATAAACCTATCAAGTTTTCCATCCTCATTAATGTGTACAACTGGGATATGAGGTCACGACACTCATTCGGATTGTGACTGGTCAACTTATGATATTTACAGTACTTTTTTCAATTGATCTTGGAGTGGTCCGCTTGTATCTTGCGCGGTTCCTTCAAGTGTCCTAGTCCCTTAATCTGGATAAAGACTTCATCAGGAGATATGGACAACACCTCTTTTATCTCGTTAATCTTTTATTGGTTCTCAAACGATCGAAAACCTTTTGTATCCCGCGGTCCTGTACCGCCACCTCTCTTCTTTCCTTGGCCGTCGATGTTCTTCGAGGGTGTGGCCAAGCTTTCTTCTGCTCCACTACACTGGTCAACTTTCGTCATGAAATCGGCGAATGACCTCGGCACTTCAATCTGAACAGTCTACCAGAATCTTGTTTTCGTGCATTGCCGCTATTAATGTGGCATCAGCGGACATTCTTTCCATTTCCAAAAAAAGTTCATTGAAACGCTCTAAATACTTGCTTAATAGCTCGTCCTTTCCTTGGACAACCGTTCTCAGCCTTTCCTTGGGAGCCGTCCATGCTTCATGAAATATGAACTTAAAGAGTTTGGCGAGATGGTTCTATTCCGTGATGGAATTTAGGGGATGTGCTCTAAACCACCGTTGGGCATGATCATTGAGCGTGGCTTGGAAGACCCTACAGAGCATCGCATCTGTTGGTGCCAACAAATCCATGCAGGATTGATAGGTATTTAAAATGGGTAGACAGATCCGAACTGCCACTGTAGGGTGCAATATTAGGTGCCCAAAGATCTGCTGGTAGTCAAGCTAGCAAAATTGAGTCCACAAATGGAGAATTGAATCATATGCTCGTGGGTGGCTCGACCGCTTGCAGTGACTGTGCTACGGACTGTCTCCCCAGTTAGGTCAGGCGATCCCTCAAGCACACGATTTGCTAGCGATCCTGGCTGCGTATATCCTGTTGATATCTGGGTCGCTCTTCGATAACATTTTCTTGATCCCTGTGACAATGATCCTTATCATAAGGATTGTTAACTGTGGGTTATTGTCATGGGGGGAGTCGGTCCTCCTGGATGTTGGCTGCGACTCTTTCTCGATTTTGGCGTTCCCCGAGACGAACAAAGATATTTTTGTAAGGCGACCTCGATTCTACCACCGTCATCGCTCTTTTTGCCCAGAACGAGACCTTATTTCGTTTTTTCTTTCCCAAGGTAACTATTCTTTTGCAACTCCAGGAGGACCACGATGATTACTCTATAGTTGTTGGCGATCACAATTGTTGGGCGGTGTTGGTGAGCGGCAAACTCCTTTCATTTTGCAGGCTCGATCACCGCTGGGATCCTCAGGGAAGTTCTCATATTGCTCTTGAGAACCTCGTCCGAGGGTACGATCCCTGTTGATTCACAAGGGTACGCCTCGTTCGTTCGCTTTTCATGCTACTTTTGCAGGAATTGCGCTAACTATTGCATTTGTTTATCAGCTCTCGAATCAGATCCGCTTCAGTAAGATCTGCTTGGTGCGGCCCTTTATTAGGATCGCAACCCGGGGATTGTTGCCTGGCAGATGTAACCTCGGGGGATACCCGACGATTACGCCTGGATATGGAATGCTTGTGAAGTGTGTGAGGATGTTGATTCGTTCGCCATGGCCCTCATTCTAGTGCCAAACTTTGAACACGTGATCTTTAAATGGGACGAAAAATCCGATTTATTAGCGTAAACCGGGATTTAGTGGCTATATTATGGGGATTTCCTATCCACAATAAAAATAATCGAAATCGACGACCAATGGTATAAATCTATAACAAGTGTTCGATTGGAAACGTTGTTTGAGATATATTGGACTTAATACAATGATCAATTTGATCCATAAAGATAAGATAAGGTAAAGATGTTTCTTGCTTTAACAACCCTTTTCTTTCTTGTATATATGCTCTTAAGATTATAATAGGAATGCTTATGAATAGAGAGGTATTTATAGAGACTGAGGTGCCCTTGCATGAACAATACGTGGCCACCAGGTGGCAGGCCTGATTGAAACGTGTCCGCCACCTGTCTTGGTCTAGCGTATCCCCCGTGTTTGGCTCGTGGGAGCAATCATTTGGCGAGGTACAGTCTTGACTGTGTTGGTGATCGGGACCCCCAGCGGCCGTCATTTGTCTGCGCACTTACTATGTAAATGACGGTCTCAAGGTGTGCGATCCTTCCTGACAGCGGTCTATCGATTTCGTTTAATGGGGTCTTGTTTTTGTTTCTTGCCCGCCGGTCTTGGATTGTGGGACCTTTGGATCTTAGGCTTAAAGCAAAGGGTTATGAGTAATCTCAGTTTTAATTCCGCAGTTTTGGCCGTGTGCATCCACAATAACCTTAGTCAACCAACTTTTACACTTGAATCCAGTGTTGTCCTAAAAATATTCAGAAATAGTTAAATAATAGTTTTCCCTACAAAATGATGTCGTTCAATATGTTCTCGTTAAAGAATGGCAAATTACACATAGCTGGCATATTTTATAGCGATCATTATAAATGGTTTAAAAGATTTAGCATTTCGAAAAATATATTTTTGACATTGTATTCAAAATGTTTCAGATTAATAATTGAAAACGGATAAGATAATGTCATTTTTGTTGTATAAATTCCATTAATTATTTTTATATATAATTTTAAAAGAACTTCGAATATAACATGTATAAATTGGTTGTAGGCTATTCGGCCGAAGATTAACTATGATTCAAAATATAAAATAATGGTAAGTTTGTGACTTATTTCACTAATTTTAAAATATAATGTTAAAATTACAATTTGTAAAAGTTCATAATTTTGCAATAAGCAAAAAAAAAAAAAAAAAAAGTACAAGAAAAAGAGTAGAAAAGGAAAACATGTTTCTATAACAATTTAAAAATATGTTTTTCAAGTGAAGAAGTGTTATTGCAAGTTCATAGAGCCATACACGATACAAGTTCATACATTTTTTGTAGACTAACACTTTTATTAAAAAAAAAAAAAAATCACGTAGTTGGTACCGAATATTGTATTAGTGCTTGATTAAATTTATTCAAAACATCTTGTAAGCTCTAACATCTTATAAGATGTTAAATTTTATTTCAAAAATAATTTATTGAAGTGTTGATTAGAATAAGATGATAAAGCATATAATTTGTCTATAATTATATTTTTGTAATTAAAGTAATTTACAACCCCCTACATGTTTGTCGCAATAAGTAATCCATGACCTAATCCTACCACTTTACAACCCTCCCTTGTGTCAGACTTCAAAGACTATGAATCCTCGATTTCTATTGCCAAATCCACCAAGGTCCTTCAATTTCACCTTGTTGTCATCCATGTCTTTTTTTATTTTCTTCTTTTTTTTTTCACTATTGAGAACTTGAATATAACTCTAAAAAATGCTCTCACCTTGTTGTCATCCGTGTCTTTTTTTATTTTCTTCTTGCACTATTGAGAACGTGAAGAATAACTCTAAAAAACGTTCTCCCCTCTCTCTTACTTTTTCTCTCTAAAAGGGGATCTCAGATCTACATTCTCTCCCCTCCTTCTTTGCCGGTCTGTTTCTTCTCCCTTCCCCTGCTCCGGTTTGTCCTTTTCTAGCGACCCTTGAGTTGTCGATGAGTCCTCCATCTCCCTACCCTTTGGATTTTATGTCCCCCCCCCCCCCAGGCTTTCCCTTTTTCCAATGGAGTACTCAACAGCTTATTTTCTCAAAATGACAGATGATGCTGGAGATTGCTTGGAAGGTCTTGTTGTTCAAAAAGATTGTGGTGGACGGAGCCTTTGTGACATGGATGTTAAAGCGATTCAGGATCGACTGGAAGAAGAGTGTGGCTATGGTGAAGAGGGAGAGGACCCTTTGGCTACTTGCGTTTGTTTTGGTGTTTTTATTGTCTGTGGTTTCATTTTCTTTTTGTTTGATTCATGTTTAGTTTTAGGGTGCTTTGCACCAGTGTAGACTAGATTTGGCATTGATGTTAGAATCGTATTTAGATGTAGGATGCTTTGCACCAGTGCAGTCTAGATCTGGTTTTGATGTTAACTTTTTTTCATATTCAGTTTTCCTTTTGGGAACGTTCGAGTCTCCACGGGTGGGAGTGGATTTTCTCCTTTTTTGGTGACGGGCCCGTTAGAGCCCATACATTTGGAATGGTACTCCAGGATTTCCTTTTGGAATGTCCATAGTCATTTGACTACGGCAAGTATCTTTGTGTACTCCTCTTTGAAGGCTTTTTATTTATAAAACTATCGTTCAAAGTTAAAAAAAAAAAACAAAAAAAAAAAAAGAAAGAGAACTTGAATAATGATTTTCATATAGCAATCGTCAACCTACATCCCTACTACTTTCAAGCATTGTGAATCCTTCTTAATCTATTATTTGGTTGTTGTAGGTTTGTTAATACCCCCATTTGTTTCAAAATAAATGGTTTTAGAAAGAAAAAAAAGGAAGAATTAAAAAAAAAATATTGCAATATATATACCTTAGAGTTTGTGATGATGAGATTTGATAAAATCAAATATGAGTGGGAGGTTGAAAAGTAAAAGATATTTTAGGATTGACATATGGGCAAAATTAAGAGAAAACATAGCTAAAACATCAATTACTTTGAAAAAAAATTAAGAAGCTAAAACATCATTTATTTTGAAATGGAGTGAGCATCAATTGTTGGGTGATGGATTTGACAGAGAGCCGAAGGCCGGCCAATCGCCATAGAACAGAATGACTCAGATTTTATTGGAGAAGACGAGATTCATATTTATAAAAAAACGAAAAATGAAAATAATAATAATAATAATAATAATAATAATAATAATAATAATAATAATAATAATAATAATAATAATAATAATAATAATAATAATAATAATAATAATAATAATAATAATAATAATAATAATAATAATAATAATAATAATAATTAACTACTTAAATCAATTTGTACTTTGCGAACTTTTACACTTGAGTACCTAAACTTTGTTTTTGACTAATTGCAACTTGAAGTCCACGAATTGTGCAAGTTGCAACCTCCGTCAAATTTTTCTAATCAAATATCAAACACGTGACAATCACATGCCAAACTGGGGGAGGGGAGGGGGGGAGCAGGGGTTTACTATTTCCATGATTTATTGAGGCAAGTTCACAATTCGACGGAGGTTGCAACTTGACAATAGAAAAATGATTGTCACATATTTGACATGTGAATTTGTCTCAACAAATTATGTAAAAAGAAAAAATCCCCCTCAATTTGGTATGTGATTCTCACGTGTGTGAGGTTTGGCCGGAGAATTTGACAAAGATAGCAACTTGTACAGTTCGTGGCTTCACGTTGCAATCGGTGAAAAAATAAAGTTTATGTACTAGAATGTAAAAACTCGCAAAGTACAGGTTGATTTAAGTATTTAACCCTAATAATAAATACTACCTCCGTTATTTTTAGTTGTTATTTTAACTTATTTGCTTTGTTTATAAATAGTTGTTATTTTAACTTATTTGCTTTGTTTATAAATAGTTGTCATTTTAGCTTCTTTTTCATTTTTTTTTTCCAATACTAACCCTATAGTTCCCTATAAAATCTATAATTATCACCTACCATATCTAATTTATTCTTCATTCATAATACAACAAAAATAATAAGGAAATGAGGAGAAAATAAAGGGATTTGGGGGAAGAGAAATATAGTTGAGGACTTATTCCAATTCTTACGTACATTAATCTTCTTATCCAAACTTAGTATATACTCTCTCCATTTCAAAATATATGATAGTTTTAAAAATAAGCGGAAGAATTTAGAAATAAATATATTGTCAAATATACCCCCTAGATTTTATGGTGATAAGATGAAATCAAATATGAGTGCGAGGTTGAAAAGTAAAAGATATTTTAGGATTTATATATGGACAAAATTGAGAAAAATAATAAAGAATAGCTAAAACATCAATTATTTAGGATGCTTATTAGGAACCTAAAACATCATCTATATCTATATCTATATCTATATCTATATAATAAAAAAATCCACCTAAAATAGTAACCTAAGAATTTTCCCGCCCAAATCCCCTTTCCATTTCTGGAAAATATTATTTTTTTTGTATAAAGCATTTTGATTTGGTAATAAATCTACATATATTTTCCTAAAATATATTTAGGCATTATTATCTCCAATTAATAGTAAGTCCCCTACAATCAACTTAATTTGTCCAAGTCTATAAAATGAGACACTCATGCAACCTTCTTAAAAATGTTCGAACTCATATCTCACAGAATTTGTTTCGCGCAATCAATTTATTTTTTAATTGAAATCGGCATTAATCAAGCGTCGTTGATTCAACCAAATTTTGCGTCTACTTCTAAATTTTATTTTTCTTTAAATAATTTTATTTGTTGTGAAGATTAAGAAATCCAAAGTAGCTGAGGGAGAAGTGAGGTGACATCACCACCCACCAGAGTAACAAAGAAAGACCGACATTGTGTGAGAGAGAGAGAGCGTGACCAAAATTGTGTTATAGAAATCAACAGAAGTATCTAGAATGTAAAATAGGAGGGGGCTAAAACGTGGGGAAGGGAGTTAGATGGAAGTAAGTTTGTCGACAAAAATAATTTTTTTTTTTTTTTGTTTCTAAAATCATATATATTATGTTTATTGTACTCATTCTTTTTCTATTTAATTTTATTTTCACTTAATGTGTCCTTTAATTTGTGTAGTATCAATTATGTGTATAAAAAATTTATGGTCAAGTATACTCATACATAGAAAGGGAAAACAAATATATAAAGAAAAAACTAAACCAAAAAAATAGATTTAGTACGATTTTAAATTTAATGTTAATTTGAATTTTGTTTATTTTTTCTTAATTATTTTTTTAATTTTTTAATCATATAAAAATATAAAATTGAATTATTTAGTAAATATTTTATAATTTCATTATTTTTTTTTTCAAAAAATAATCTAATTTTTTTATTTCATTTCTAATGTGATTTTTCTGTAATAAATTAAATTAGTCATCTATTATCGATCTATATTTTGATGTCATATTGTATGAATAAATTAAATTGAATTAAAGATAAATAATTGTTTGTTGGTTGATTATGTGGGTTAATTATTAGTGTGTTTGTGCTGCAAATAAAAATTAATAAAATTAGAATGTAGTGTTATTGGTACTCACTAAAAGCTTTTGAAAATTTCTTGAACATTATATTAGAAAAAAAAAAATCAGATACTTTGAATAAATATAAATATTTATCATAAAATTATAAATATATGTATACACTCATCATTTGTACAAAATGATCAACATGACCTTCATACATGAATGTCAGAGATATCTCTATCTTAACAAAAATAAATATGAATATTCTATAACTTACTCAAATTTATATATCTTTTTATTGACTCTTCTTTTATTAACATGTAATTTTTCATCTTATTATATACTAATTGTAATATTTTATTATATTAAAATTATTTAAACATATAATTTTTTTTATTATTTATTCATTTATATTTATAAATCGTGCATCGCACGGGGATATTGCTAATTTATTTTGAAATGGAGGGAGTAACATTTAACATTTCCTAGAAATGAATGAAAAATAGATTTTAAAATATGTCAAAATTCATCTGTTAATTTGATATTTAAAATCACATATTTATTTACAATTTTTAGGCTCTAATTTGTAAGTTATAAATATTTACTTTGTTACTCCATATTGCATTAAACAAATTCAGAATAGGGGTGTCAATAAATAGGATTGAATCTCGAACCTGCACTAAACCCGCTTCTTATGGGGCGGGTAAAAAGTCAGTAAAATGGGTTACAGACAAATTCAAACCCGGTCAAATGGGTATTGTCAGGTTTGAATCCAGTAGTGCATTTTGCTAAACTCCCATGTATATATTATTTATATTAATATTTTATATATATATATATATATATTTAATTTATTATAGTAATATATTCCACTACTACTAATTTTGACTACCAATATATTCAATTTTTTTGCTTTTTTTTTTATTGTATTTGATTTTGCTTGAGAAATTATTTTGTTATTATGGTAAATAGATTTTTATTCAATAATTTAGATTTTATATTATATTTCGATTCTGGAATCATTATATTAAAAAATAGTGACAAGAATATTGTATGTATTGAGAAAAGAAAATTTTCTGAGAAGCGAAGCGGGGCCGGGTCGGGTTTTTGAGAAGGCGGAGCGAAGTTGTTTACGAATTTAATATTTCAAGCCGGCGGGGGGAGGGGGGGAGGGGTAGAAGGGTCTTGGGAAAAAGCAAACCGACCCTATTGCCATCCCTAGTTCAAAATTTATTTTGCAGTTTTAGTTCTAACTAGTAATATATACCCGTGCTATGCACAGTTTGTAAATATAGTAATGGGTGTATAATAAGAATTATAAACTAAATATATATATATATATATATATATTTCTTTTAAAATATAATAATAATTAAAAAAAGTATGTAATTATTTATATAAACAATATATTATAAGAAAAAAAAATTCAATATATATAAATATTTTGAAAATATTTCTTATTATAAATATTTTTTTAAAAATAATATTAAAAAAATAATACTATTACATATTTAAGATAAAAATAATATCATGAAGTGATAAAATTAATTATTATAAATAATAATAATTAAAAAAATTAGAAATAATAGAAATAAATATAAATTTGGATATTCAAAAATTGAATTTATCCACTAAGTTTCAAACTGACGTCCATAAACTTTAGTGCACAAATTCAGTTTCTGTACACCACTGAATAGCTATAAATACCACCAAGCAAACACATAAAAAAACCTATCTATTACAGCCTTCCAGCTAAAACAATCTCAACCAACAGAAAATGGCTCATGTTTTCAGTTCCGTCAAGAATCTCAACCCTACCACCACACTATGGGCCATGAAAGTCCGTTTGGCTCGTTTCTATGAAGTGCCTACATTTGGAAGCAAAGACGAAGTTGCAAGTTTTGAGTTTATATTTGAAGACAAAGAGGTATAGGCATAATTCAATATTTTATGCATGATTTTAATTTCAAAGTACCAAGTTTTATACTTACATTTTTATCTACTGCAATTTGTCAAAGGGGGATCGCATTCACGCCACTATAAGGGGACAAGCTATAAGGATATTTAAAGGACAAGCCATTGGAGATCATCCATACGCGTTGAAGGATTTTATCGTCACAGAAAATCGGATGAAGTTTAAGACGACAACGCACCCAATGAGAATCATATTTTTAAGGAGAACAAAAATGGAGGAAATATTCGATGCAAATTTCCCATCAACAGTCTACAAGTTGAAAACTTTTGGGGAACTCGAGGTCAACAAGGAGAACTTGCAGTTCGTGCTATTTGGTAAGTTTTTATTTTAAAACAAAAGTTCATATTTCTTTTTCATATTAAAACAGAAGTTATGTTAATGATATTGAGATTTTATTATTTTTTTGGTAGAAGTGATAGGCAGGCTAACATCATGCCAAATTCCACCCGTGATAACACCAAAAGGAAAAAGGACGGAATTTACTCTACAAAACTCTGAAGAGAAAACTGCTACGTGTACATTATGGGATGAATATGTAGACAGCCTTCTACAATTCGTTGAAACATAACAAACAGAACGTGAAGATATGTTAGTGGTGATGATTGAGTTTGGACGTCTCTCATTATTCGGAGGTAAAATTATAAATATCGAATTTGTTAATAGTTTCTGCCAAAAATATTACTTCTTGATAAAGTACAAACATGCAGATCAAACAACGTTCTGCAACACATTTAATGTGACAAAAATTACAGTCAATGGAAGCAATGATGCATCTCTGAATTTTAAGAAGTGGTATACTCATGCAATTTTTAGCATATTTTGTTCATTCCAGTATGATATATAACAATATAACAAATAGATTGGTTTGTAAAAAACAGTATGGCTGAGACCGGAATGTTAAATTCTGAGGAGACAACCATTGCAAGTTGTTCTGCCCCAACAATTGCAGATGCTTTTAGAAAAGGAGAAGTTGAAGTAAGAAACTTGGCTGAAATTACACGCTGTGATACTGACGATTCTTTCTGGGTTGCTGCTACTATCCAATACCTAGAGACCTTAAAGGATTGGTACTATCTAGCTTGCAGCAAGTGTGGCAAAA
The DNA here is from genome assembly GCA_958295605.1 of Ajuga chamaepitys. NCBI lineage: Eukaryota > Viridiplantae > Streptophyta > Magnoliopsida > Lamiales > Lamiaceae > Ajuga > Ajuga chamaepitys. Next base: position 13,501,443 of record OY282498.1, read on the forward strand.
AGTTGACTAAAGAAATGGGTGGGTATCTATGTGTGAAATGTGGAGCAAAGGAGACTCGTGGTCAATACAAGTAAGATTATCATTTTTATATTTGCCTATGATTTTTACAAATATTTTGTCATAATATATTAATATTGCATTATATAATTTTGGCAAAAAAAGGTATAAAATTGAAGTGATGATGCATGACGAATCTGACATTGCAAGATTTTTGTTGTGGGACACTGAGTGCACCCAACTAATAGGGAAAACATCAGCATACGTATTGAAATCTAATGTGAGTTTACCATGTTTTTAAATTTTAAATATTAATTTTTACAGTTATTAACTAAATGGCCTATTTTAATTATAGCATGAGGCATTTGACTTCGTCCCCTTTGTGATCGAAGAAGCCCTCAATGACCGCGTAGGCCTATTTAAATTACAGGTGAAGGGGGCAGAAAATATACGCCATACAGTTGTTTACAATGTCACTAAAGTCACGACAGATGCAAAAATTTTAGACATTTACTACCAAAAATATGTTGACAAGAAGGTAAAAACAATCTGGAAAATCTGATCCAAAAACAAAAAAATGTTTTCAGTATTATATATTCTTGTCTATATAATATTATCATTTTATATACTTATGTCCTAACAGCCACCAAAGCCTACACTACTCATTGAGGATGCAGAATGCAGCAAGATTATCAACGTGGATGAGATAGAGAAGGGATATGAAGCAGATGACGAAGATAAAGATACCAGGATGACATTCCCCTTAATAAGTTAGTGAAAGAAGATGATGGAGATTGTGGAGATGCAAGAAACAAGAAGATTATTGCAGTGAAGTGAAATATGATTGGTTAAAATAGTTTATTATGCTAGGTTGTCAGTATTGTTTAGGTTTAGGTTCTAAGTATTTTTAATTATCTATGTTTCGTTAGTCAAGGTTTAGGGTATGCAGTATAGGGTATGCAATATAGTCTAAGTCATTATCGTTTTTCTAAGTATTTACAGGTCAAGATTATCTAGGCCAGGTATCATGCAATGTTTTTACTTTATATGCAATATGAAATTTCAATTTCCTTACCTCCTGCAGTAGGTGGAGAATTATTCCCCATCAATCATAACTTTTAGTTGTAACTTTGAACTTCTGCAATTTAACCTACAAAATATGTAATAATTTATTATAATCAAACACTACTTTGTGAAGTAATAATTTATAACAAAAAATTGTCAATCTTTTACATACAAATTGAAAATATATATTGACACTTTAAAAGTAAAAACATATATATTAAACAGTACAAATACAAAACATATTAACAATTTGAAACAAAAAATAATTTACAATTAAAAGGTTCGTAATCGTAAAAGATAGACTGAAAGAATAAAAAAAAAAACAATACATTACTCTCAAGGCAGATGACAATAGAAAAAGTTAGTAACAGAATTTAACATGTGCCCCAACTACTCCCACAGTTTTAGTAACAGAATTTCTATTAACAATTAATATATAAATACAATTATTCTTCAACAAAACAAATATTCACATATGCATTTTTTGAAAAATACGATTTTTGTAAAAATATTTGTATATGGATAATGATAAGAACATTTTATTTCAATTAAAAATTCAAAAAGTAAATTACCAAGTCAAAGAGTAACCCACTATCCTAAAAATGCTCAAACTGATTTCATGCAATATTTATTTTTCTATAAATATATAGCTACTATTACACAGAACATATCAAGAAATCAAAACTTTTCCAGAGATATCATTCTTCATATCAAAATCCAAAGAAAATAAGGTAGCCTTACCCATATTATTTCACATCACTCATCTTCCGAAATGGATTTTCCCTTGCCACTCATAGCAGAAATGACGCCAAACAGAATTCCAATTATCTTATTCGCTCGATTGGTGAAATGCTTCCATGCACCTGCACATGGAGATGCACGCTTAATCAAAAGTATCGAATGAGTTTTTGAAGATCATGAGGTATATTTAAATTATATTTTGATTATTACATCTTACTACAATCTTCTGAACATGTGATTTTACTACTGGTTTCATATTTTTATTACCAAAATATTAAAAAAATAAGGTAGCAGAATTTGTGCATCGAAGGAGGCCCACCGCATAATCTTACAGTATAGCCTACAACTGGATTCGTTTATGGTATGAGGGACTTCAGTCTTGCTACAGATAACAGGAATTTTAAGACGACTAACACATGAATACCAAATTTTATTCATAGAAGAAACAAAAATTGTCAAAATATTTGATACTCACTACGATGCTGAGAATTTACAGGTTATTTTAACTTTGTTTACAAAAAATAAATTTTATATTGATAATTTATCATTTATAATCTTTAAACTATATACTTTTTTATTGCTTAGAAAGAAAGGATAATAAAACCCGCTGATGTTAGTCAAGTTAACAAACTGTCAACCTGGCTTGAGTTTGCATGCCTAAAGTGCATGGATTGGTTACGCAGCAATTTCAAGTTCAATGTGTGCACAAACTGTGCACCAAGACACCCACGTCGTGCATTCAGGTTTGACTTTCTTAAGTCTCTTTATTAACCAAAAATCACGAATAAAATATTTATTAATTTTTTTTTTCAGGGCAAAAGTTGAAATGATCATAACTGATGAAGAAGGCAATCAGCGACAAAGCTTTTGGGTGAAGGAGACTTCTTACCTTATTAATCTTTGAACTTCATGAAGTCTGCGAAAGCTAGCAGCATGTCCACTTTTTAATTTTCCTAAAAAGAAAATGTCAAGTCAATGAACAGTATGTTTTTTCTTGTTGTACCTAGAATTATTTAGTAATTTTATTTTGTTTCATTTAGTTAGTAACTTTATTTTGATTCATGGACATGCTTTTGAATATGAATGAATTTTTACAATTTTGCAGTCTTTACAATTGATATTCAATATAAAAGTTCTATAATATATATCAACTGTACATTACATTTCATTCCAAATAATAGCCTAAAAATAATGGTTATGCAATAGTATCTAGAAATTAGTTGCAACAGAATAAAATAAAAATTGAATACTAGATAAGGTTTTTCTTATTTATTGGAATGAAATATTGATCAGATACAATCCAATATATCTAGCAAAATTGTAAAAATGTATAAACAAATAAATTATCATAGTTCCAAAAATGACATATGTAACATGTGTGATGTATAATATTATCATTAGGGTCGAATTAAATTACTGTACCAACACTTTTCATTTTCATCGAAGCACGATATAATCTAACACATATCACGGTTTTTAAGAATGGTGCACTACAAAAAGATTAGTTGAGTAGGTATTCTTATTTTTGCAAAAAGATCTTAAGAAATTTAAGTGATTTAGTAATTTTTTTCACAAATTACCGTAATATTATTGTATGGAAAAATGGAAAAATAACTTAGTTTAAGATACAAACCCGCAGCTTAATAACAATGCATAATTATTTAAATTTCATCCAATATATAGTATGAAAATAAGATGAATATACACAACTAATTCAATAAAATTAACTACTTCAAATAATGTTTTGTTGTAAACCGACATTAGTTTACAGAATTTAATGAACCAATCTACTAACTTAATAATAATACATTTGAATGTACAAAATAAAATCAATTATTTGTTGAGAATTTGTAGAAATTAATATTTTAAAAAGACTCATTGAAATGCTACACAAGAATATTTCCAATTTAACTGACTATAATAATAAATAATTAAAGTTTATTGTTAAATAAGATGCTCACAGGAAATAAAGAGGCTAAAACAGAATTAAGATCCCTAAGGTTCAAAGAACATCTGCTTTAATCAATGATATACCCGAATCCAGGAGCCCAAGAAATTGAATATTACCACTTTATACAATAAGCTACTTAATGTAAGTTTTTATTTTGGATTCAGAGTATAAAAAAACGGTGCATAAACTACATGTAAGATACATAAATTGCTCTGAACAAAATTTATTTAATTTTAAGGGATTTTAGATAAAATGACTATACACGTTCACCGAAACAGATTAATAAATTAAGAAATATTATTCACCAAATAATTACACAAAGAAAAAAAAAATACCTTTTAAAAATATTGGCCTTTCATGTCTAGCCAGCATAATCAGAATAGAAATTTATTAAAAGATATGAAAAAAAAGAAAAAAAAACTAAATTTTAATAACTAGTGAAATTTTAACATAATTAGAATAGAAATTTATATCAATTTAAACGTATATTCAATAACAGAAAAAATAGAAATAGTATTTTACCTAAAATTATGGACCTGATTCCCACTAACCCCATTCACCCCACTATCACCTGTAATCCATTACTTCACCATTTAATTACCACAAAAAATTACACTATATATATGTGATACACTTCTACTTTCTATATCTAACAACTAGCAACAACAAACGAGTGCTCTATTATGGATCACTCTGTTTCACATATTTAAAACCTAACACCACTAAAGAGTGATTGGATGATATATGTTAGGGTGGTGCATTGCTATCACATGCCAGTTAGAAGGAATCCTCATCTCATACTATCGGTTGAGTGTCGTTTTTAGGACACTGAGGTATATTCGTTACCACAAAGTTAGCTAATTCAGCAGATTTTCAATTTTGATGTTATAAACATATTTTTGTTTGTTCACAGGGGGACAGAATTCACTGTACTATTGAAGGAGCAGCTCTACTAAAATTGAGATGCTCACCAATAGAGTGATATACATATGCTATTAAAGAATTTTCACTGGTTGAAGACACAAGTCCATACAAAACAAGCACTAATCGAAACTAAATTCTTTTGACTGAAAACACAAGGATGGTCGAAGTCATTGCATCACAGCCTGTATCCTACCACCGTCGGGTTTTATTCTTAAAAAATATTTTACTGTCAATTTAATTTTTTTATAAATCATCATTTACTCAGTTTATGTCATAATTTTTTTTGTAGATGGGGAGATACACAAGGCCAGCAATAGTTAAAACAACTGAAACCTTGAAGATGTGGTTGGATGATGCATGTATTGAAGGCATGCAGTGGTATAACTCATGTGCTGCATTCATATCATGTAACAAATGTGGATGCAAAAACCCTCATTTTCTGTCAAGGTGTCCTTATTTTCAGTATAAACAATAAGGCTCACATTTTTAATTAAAATAAGTTATAATTTTTCATTTTTGTTGTTTCAGGCCAAAACTAGGGGTGATCATAACTGATGACTTGGGCATAAAACGTTTGATTTTCTGCGAAAAGGAAGTTATGCTACTGATTGGATACTAAAGACTACCAGCTAGACATCTTTTAGATTTTAGAACCATCTTTATTTTTTATTTTAAAGTTAGACTTTCTAAGTTTGTTACTGCTTTCCGTTTCTATTCCTATGTCAAGGTCACATTGTAATTACTTTTGAATATTACTTATTAGTTATGGTCCATTTTAAATTTCTAATCTCAGCTTACTCCCAACATACGATATTATACGATTTTCTAATTTACAACATAATGGACAGAGTAACATGTATCAATATTAAAAAAGTACAAATACCCAACAAATAATATAATTAAAGGACATACTTTTATATTTTTGAACACAAGTAACAATACAATAACTTAAATGTGCACTGTACCATGTTTAAATTTGATCTTCTATTGAGTCCATCACATTGGAAATTTATTTCTGAACTCCACCACCTTATATTGTGACGAACCCTTCAATATTAGAGACAATAATTTATAAATTTTTAGACTACTTAGATTATATTTAATAATAAATTAAATGCATATGCATTAAAAGAACAAGATTTCTGGGAGTAAATTATTTTGTTAAGTAAATATAATAATTATTGAAAAACTGTTAATTTGTATTATTTATTTGATACAAGTAAATACATTTAAATATGTACATAATAAAAATATTATTAACAACATCATATAACCGCTAATCCTAGAATTGAAAACCATCTTTCATCCAGGTACAAATCCACGATTTCTTAAAAAAATTCAAAAATTTCTCTAAACTGTTACACGTTTTATTTTTATAGCTATGAAATTTTTTAAGAACATCGGAAAACACCATCCTGATAGTTAAATTTTTTCGATTTCATAATATTACAGCCAACAAAGGTGAAATAAGATTTGAAACAATTTTACGAAATTAAACTGGGAGTTTGGGAGATTTTAGATACTCTGTCAGACAAAAAGAAAACATCAGAAGAGGAGAGGTACATTCTACAACTTTTTAAATCGGTGATTGTCTGAATTTTATTTTGTGCTTTACATTGTTTTTAAATCTAGAAAATTCTAAACTCATTATTCTTTGAAGATTGTGCTTATATGAGAAATCAAAGTTTGTTGATCAATTACAGTTTAATCTGTAATTACTAAAGTATAGATGATATTGGTAGTTTAGAATAGTTAGGGCAATGGGTATATTACTGTGACACACATCATCGTAGATACATCAACATATGTTAGAACAACAGAGGTAATTGAAGTTTCGTAAAACATAGATTTTTTGGAATTCCTGTTATCCATACTTCAAAACCATAAATCGGCAGAGAAGTAAGGATTTATTCCGAATATTAGTCGATTTACGTTGCCAGGTTATTACTCATAAACTTAATGGCAAAAAAAAAACATAACTTATGTTTAGCAATGTATTAAAATAAAAACCCTACAACACATCAAGTAACAGACATAATATTATTCGGATGTAATGTTTTTAGATCTACATATCTAAAGCTATACATGTTCAAAACGAACATAATAAATTTTAGGAATGTGTTATAATCTATACTTACAAGCCATCACTCAGCTGGAAAGTGCAGATCTAATCCATTTAATATTAATCTGTGATAATTTCTTTAGATCTGCAGATCTAAAGCTATACATGTTCAAAACGAACATAATGAAATTTAGGAATATGTTATGATCTATACCTAGAAGCCATCATTTAGCTAGAAAGTATAGATTCATTCCATTTAAAAATTCCAAAGAAACAGAGATATAAAATTTTAAAATTAAAAAAAAAAAAAAAAAAAAAGCAGAAAGATCAGCTGGATTATTTTTACCAGCTGACCATGAAAAAAACTTATCATGTGTGCTAAGTCAAATTTGACATAAAAAAAAACCCTCCAGATCTAGCCCTTATAAAACAGAAGCACATAACATATTTAAAGATGAATCCAGGCACATAGGGAGATGTAGAAACATATGCCTACCACACAAATCCCTAGATCTAGCCCGTACACAACACATGCACAAAACTGATTTACAGATCAATCGACTACATAGGGAGAAAATGAATCATCCGTTCAAGAAATTCCAAAAAAATGGAACATACAGATGAAAACACTCCCATGGCGTCGAAATCATATCCGTTTGCTAAATAACTACAAAGCTGATAAAAAATATTGGCGCAGAAAAACTTAGTACATTTGATTTCCTTACCTAAAAACTATATATATGATGAAAATTGTATCTAAAAATTGTAGAGACAGAGATTGACATATGTTAATAGCAGAAGTAAAGGGAGAAAAACATAAATCCAGAGATAGAGAGAGAAAGAGGGAGGCGATGTGGTGTATTGCTGGACAGAGGAAGGCAGCTGCTATCAGCTTATTTATAGTGGCTGCACCGCTTAAGTAAGGTTTTGCCCTAAGCAGCCGCCTTCGAATTCTAGAATGCCCCAGACCCATTTTAATAAGATGGGCCTTTAGTTATGGGTTACTTATTAAATAGGATGTGCAAAAAACATGACGACATCACTTGACAACCTTTACCAAGGCAAGAGCCCAGACATTAATAATTAAGAATAGAATGAAGATGGGCTGCTGTCGGATCATTTTATTGTAAAGTGTGTAAGTATAATAGTGCCCACATATTTTAGTAGTTTTAGTGTGAACAGCACATACTAACAACAAAAATATTACGTAAAGTCTCAATTAAAAAAAAAAAAAAAAACCTTCTTAATATATAATAATATAATAATATTTACGTAATATAATCTTTTGTATACATGTATATATTTTATATTTTGAACTATATTTTATTTATTATGTCGCGGAATGATGAATGAGGAATTAAAATATAACAACTAGATGTCCATCCGTGCGATGCACGGGATGAATACTTTTTAATAATAATAATAATAACAATAATAATAATAATAATAATAATAATAATAATAATAATAATAATAATAATAATAATAATAATAATAATAATAATAATAATAATAATAATAATAATAATAATAATAATAATAATAATAATAATAATAATAATAATAATAATAATAATAATAATAATAATAATAATAATAATAATAATAATAATAATAATAATAAAAGTTAAAGCCTGTATATTATTTGAGACTATAAAATTGCAAGTTGATTTTTTTTGTCCACTTATCTTTCTACCTTATTACATATCTTTTTTAACATGTGATTTTTTTAATATCTAATACCTTCCATTGTCATAAATTGAAAGTACTGGTTAAATTTTTATTAATCTTGACTATTCAATTCTTTATATTTTTTTTTAATACATTACATTATCAAAAATTAAAAATAACAATTATTTTTTCATAAGTTGTGTGGATTCAATTATTTAAATGCATGATCTAATAATACTAAGTATGTTAAGTAAAATTTTAAATACAAACTTCAAATTTGATTCATTTCTCTCCCTATTATTTCAATAGTTGAATAGTGGATTGCATAGGTTTGTAATAATTACGTATCCATATAAGTCCTAAATAATGTTAATTATTTTGAATAATTATCATTTGAAAGCAACATATATTAAATAACATAATATTAGTATAAGAAGCCACAAACATATTAGTTACTTAAATATATGAGTAGTAAACCATTTTATAATGTCATATTAAAAAAAAATATATTGACTTATTATTTTCGTACATAACATGTTTTTTTTCCACAAAATAAAAAAATAATAATAATAATAAGCAAACTAAATGGTACACGTGTCCCGTGCACGCACTTTACGGCACTTTTAGTGTCATTTTAGTGTCAATAATGTGCACAATCACGTGTACTTAGTGCTTTTGTATTCTCATGGGCAAAATAATGCGTTTGTGGTGTTTTTATGTTAAGACAGGTGCAAAAGGATCGAAAAAGAACATCAAACGATCGCGGAGTCGATGGATCGGTCGAAGAAACAAGGGACAGGACTGAGGGGTCGATCTCGGCCGAGACAGGTCACAAATCTCGGCCGAGATACCGCTCCAGGAAAATCCTGGAGTTTTGAGAGATTGAAGATCTCGGCCGAGGCGGGTATGGCATCTCGGCCGAGATACCTCTCCATGGAAAATCAGAGATTCAAAGAGATGAAGATCTCGGCCGAGATGAAACTCAATCTCGGCCGAGATAACCCAAACCCTAAAAATCCCTTTTCACGTCTCATCCGAGATTATCCCTCGGTTAACAAATGGAAAAGCCCTTTTTCACGTCCCGGCCGAGACACACTTGCATCTCGGCCGAGATTCCTTGCCCTGTTTTAAATTCCTGAACGCGATTTTGCCTTAAATTGAAGTAACAACTCTTCCCCTATATATGTATCCTCCCTTTCGAAATTAACCTATCTTGGGACATTGAATAACACACTTTCCAGCCATTTTTGAGTCACCAAAGCCACCAAGGAAGGAAGATTGGGCAAGAGATTGAAGGATCATCTTCTCCAATTAACATCTTTGGTTTCATCCATCTCAGTATCATGTTTCTTTACTTTTTTACTTATTTTCTATTTGTTTTAGCTTCCATGGGTGAATAGCACCCTTATTTCTACCCTTGATCAAATGTAAAACTTTGAGTGACAATGTTTACATGATTATTGCTAGTTGATGTTACCATTTGATTACAATTTCAAGTGTTCTACACTATTTACTGTTATTGACTCATATTTGTATGCTTTTTCTTGGCTTGATCAACCTCTAGGAAGTGTATAAATGTGTTGCTACAATTGGAAATTACTATCCGCAATTGTAGGATTTTCGATTCCCTAGTAGCAAACAACGAGTGGTTTCGTTGGTGATAGTGTAGAGTTCGACCTCTAAACCCGAGCTTTCGAGGTTTATGTCAAATCTATTTCATTATCTTGGAGCTTTAATCATTCGATTGCCAAATTGAAGAGAGCTTATTCGACATTTTGGTTTAATTGGATAGGGTTAGTCGAAGAGCTTATTTCGATTAGCCATAATTAAGAGATAATACGGTTGCTAGAACTTGTTAGTGGTCGTGAAATAGGGACTTGAAATATTTTCAATTGGGTATCAACAATAGTTGTGTAATTCGTCGGAACCAAAGGGATACCCGATCAAGGGTAGATATTTTAATCATATTTTAAAAATCCAAAAATTGATTTATCTATCTTGCTATCTTTTGTTAATTGAATCTTAGCTTAGTTGATCATAGCTAAATAGTGGTTCCTAGCTTGACAAACAAAACCCCCCCACATTTATTGTTTTCATTGTTCGCATTTGTTCTTGTTTGAATTATACAATAGCTTGACATATTAAGACAATAGTGTTCAACCGTACCTCGTGGGATCGACCCTTACTTATCGCTCTACTAGTTAGAGTTTTAGGTTAAGACTTAGTATATATATATACATATATTCATCTATATATCTATATATATATATAATTAATTAATTTGGTAGCGACACGCGACTAATTCGCCCACCATTAAATCAATTAACAAATTTATTTTAAAAAATATATTTAAGTTTTTTTTTTCTATTGTAAACTGTAAAGTTAATAAATTTGGATTTTCTTATGAATTTTTTTAATCAAATACTTTAAACTATCCAATAATTATTAAAAAAAAGTGTCAATAAAAAAAGTGACATTTGACAGTCAAAACAACTAATAAAGTTGTGTATAGGGAAGTCTTTATAAATTTGTAGTTTCTCATTTTGTCATTCGTAACAATACTTTAATTCAATACATTGAATTCACATTGTTCACCTACCCATTCATATTTCATATTATTTTTGTATGCGTGTGTCGTACATGTGCTTTAATTTTTTGGTTTTTGTATTATGCAAATTATTTTAAGTAACAATGGACGAATCTCATTCAAGAGAAGCACGTGATTTACGTAAGGTTCAAATGAAGAGAAAAAGACAAGGAAATCCAATTAGTAAGATTTTTTCTTGCAAATTTTATTTGTTCATTTTTTTAAACTAATAACTTATAATACAAATGTTATTACTTCGTCATGTTTTAGGTTTTAGGTGAATTAGAAGGAACGTCATGTAAAAATTCAAGCTCGAAAAAGTGGACCATCAACTACATCATTCATGTCTAATAAAATTGACACAAGTAACCCTCTTACAAGTCATATAATATGTTTTTCAAACATAAATTACAGTTGACAAAGATTAAACTTTTTTTTTTTTTTTAGGTATGTTCCATGCTGCAAGAATAAAAAAGGCTCGATCACAAAATATTAATATTTCTACTCAGAATCTACATTCGCCACATAATATTCCAGGAAATTACTTTTAGAATCTTTATTTATGTAGCATTAATTTCGTCGTAAAACTAATTTAATGTGTTATGTAAAACTCATTCATCAGTCAATTTCAATGGAGCAATTAACCAAGAAAGTATATTATTACGCCCTCCAATTCCAAGATGTATGTCATTCTTTTTAATTGAAATAAATAAATACATTTCATTTTAGTTATTTTTTTATTAATGAAATAAATTTTTAATTTTCAAACAGTCAATGTTAGCCATGTAATCGAAAGTGTGCCATCAGAATTGTCAACTACAACAGTTGGCACAAGTTCTACTTCTAACGGTACAAGTTCTTCTTTAACTTGTTTTACAACTTATTACAAATTAACTCCAAATTGATTAGTAATGTAAAAAAACAAACACGCAACCTTTTATTACATCTTTACGTTAATGTTAATTACTTCTCGATCTGTAATAATTTTCTCAGCTTTTTCAACGGCCAAAGGTCCTACAGAAGAAAACAATAGGTAATTTTTAAAAATTAATTTATTTTACTAACTTATGTTCATTTTTTTTTTTTTTTTTGTGGCATAGAAATTGCAGCTACACTTCGACAGCCATCTAACTTTTCCATGGATGATGAAAATGATAATATAATTTTTAAATGTATTAACTCTACAGGTGTTCATTTTTTATATCACTGTTGTTTTCATTTTTATATTATATTCATAATGTAACTCTGAAAACTATTACATAACCATACTAATTGTGTTGTAACTCTTTTAACTTAAATTATTTCAGAGTACTGGGATCTAGGTGATGCAGACCATAGTTGTTAATACTGTGGTGCTTTTTTTTTTGGTTTGAAGAACGACTTAAGTTGAACTACGGAGCAAATAAAAGACCAAAATACTCAACCTGTTGGTTGCAAGGTAAAGTAGAACTTCCAAAGTTGAAAAAGCCGCCACAGTTGTTGATAGATCTTCTAAGGGATGACAATCCAAAGAGCAACCACTTCATAATAAATATTCGATCATACAATAGTATGTTTTTCTTTCACTTCTATGGGAGGAAAGATTGACAATACCCATAACGTCGGGACTTCGCCACCTATATTCGAACTGCATGGTCAAAACTACCATCTTATTGGAAGCTTGATGCCTTCTGAAGCTCAACTTCCAAAGTTTGCTCAACTTTATATAAATACTGACAATGAGATTGTGAACAGAATAAACTCTGTCAGGTATGATTTTATTTTTATAATTTATCTGCGCAATAAGTTTTTAAATTTTAAAAAACATTACACGACACTGAACTTATGAGCTATTTTTTATTTTTATAGGTCACGTGGTAATTCAGATGGACATTGTGTTGATATTGTTGAAGAACTTAAGGAGATGCTTGATGATAACAACATCTTAGTCCAAAGCTTCAGGATGGCAAGACACAAAATTCAACAAACCAGTGATGCCAATGTGAAGTTAAAGCTACTTGGAAAAAGAGATATGGATGGTAGGATGTATAATCTCCCCACAGTTTCTGAAGTAGCTACACTAATCGTTGGAGACTTTGATGAAGCACTAGGTAATAGAGACATCATCGTGGAATCACAATCTGGAGTTCTGAAACGAATCAATGAGCTACATGCTTCTTACCTAGGATTGCAGTATCCTCTAATCTTCCCACATGGTGAAGATGGCTATAGAGAAGACATCTCTCTCTCAAACACAACACGTACAACAAAAAATAGGAGAAAACGTGTGAATACTAGACAATTCTTCGCTTATAGATTTCATGATAGAAATGGAGAAGAGTGTATCATCTTATCTTCGAGAAGGCTTACTCAACAATTAGTTGTAGATTCGTACACGATAATAGAATCTGGTAGATTGACATGGGTTAAGCTTAATCAAAAACCTTTGCATTGTGAATTGTACAAAGGCCTTGCTGATGCTTTGTTGCAGGGGCAGACAAATCTAGCAACCCAAGGGTTACCTGTTGTTTTGCCAGCGTCATACACTGGAGGTCCTAGATATGTGATTCAAAATTTTCAAGATGCTATGACAATATGTGGGTGGGCTGGATATCCCGATTTATTTATAATGTTAACTTGCAATGCTAAATGGCTGGAAATAACTCGATACCTCGATAGAAAGGGGTTGAATGCTGAAGATCGTCCAGATATAGTTCGCAGAGTCTTCAAGATGAAGCTAGATGGACTAATTAAAGATTTGAGGAAAAATAAAGTTTTCGGCTATGTCAAAGCAGACACTTTTACCTTTTATTTTACTGAAATATGAATATCATTCATTTGTTACATTTTTTATTCATATCAATCATTATCTAAGTCATTCTAGAAGTTTAAAAAATAAATTCATTAAATTTTAATTTTACTTTTTTTTAAATATCTATGTAGTTGTGTACACAGTAGAATTTCAGAAGAGGGGTTTACCGCATGCACATATATTGTTATTCTTAGCTGCGTAAGACAGATACCCTAAGGGAGTTGATATAGACAAGATCATATCAGCCGAAATTCCGGATGTAAATATTTACCCGACTTATTACACTATTGTTGAAACCTTTATGATTCATGGTCCTTGCGGAGAGGCTAACAAAAATTCTTCATGCATGTCTGACAAGGGTTGTACGAAATATTTTCCAAATGATTTTGTAGACAACACTACTTTCAGCGATGATGGCTATCCTATTTACAGGAGAAAGGATAATGGTAGAAATATCATGAAAAATGGAGTTCTTGTTGATAACCGATTTGTAGTGCCACACAATCCTTATTTATTTCTAAGATATGGAGGCCACACGAATATGGAATGGTGTAACCAATCGCGATCTATTAAGTATTTATTTGAATACATAAACAAAGGATGTGATCGGGCAACGACACAGTTCCTAAAGAGCAAGAAGGATGCAGAGTCTGGTAAAGTGATTGACGAAGTACAAATGTACTATGATTGTAGATACATTTCACCCTGTGAGTCTATGTGGAGAATATTTGGATTTGATATAGCAAACCGAGATCCACCTGTAGAACGCTTAAGTTTTCACCTTCCTGGCGAACAAACTGTTGTCTTTTCAGAAACCCAAGACATTGAATCGGTCATTGATGATCAATCGTTCAACACAAGCAAGTTTGAAGCTTGGTTCAAAGAAAATATTGAGTACCCCCAAGGAAATAACTTGACATATGCAGAATTTCCTCAGCACTTTGTTTGGAAGCAAGATCAGAAAAAATGGATTCCTAGGAGTCAAGGAATTGCTTTAGGAAGACCATACTATGTGGCCCCATGAGCAAGGGACTCTTATTATCTTAGATGCCTGATAAATGTTGTTTGTGGAGCTAAATGTCACAATGACACATCACATACAATATGATTCATACAGAGATGCGTGGTATACCTATGGTCTTCTAGAGGATGATAGTGAGTACATTGATAGGTTGACTGAGGCAAGCTTTTGGGCATCTGCACACTCTCTATGCACTATGTTCTCGACTTTGTTGACAGAGAATTGTATGGGGAGGCCAGAAATTGTTTGGAAAAAATGTTGGGAATATTTATCAGATGATATCCTGTATAAGCAGCGACAATTTTATCACAATCAAGGTATGTTTATTAATGTCTAAATTTTGCTATCATATTTGTTGTATATATTTAAAAAGCTTTATTATTGTAACAGTTAAGCAACTGAATTTCATTTGTTATTTATGTAGATCTGAAACTGACAGAGGCTCAGATTAAGAACCTTGCTCTTATTGAAATTGAGAACATACTACGTAGGTGTGGAAGTAGTCTAAGGAAGTTTAAGACAATGCCATGCTAGATTTTACTGATGTTGCAACATGTCGCAACAGATTGTTGCATGAAGAGTTGCAATATGATAAATTGATATTATCAACTTGAAACGCTACTTCCGAAGTTGACGAGTGAGCAACGAATTATTTTTGTTAAAATAACGGATTCAGTTCAAGGAAACATGGGTAAGACTTTCTTTTTATATGGTTATGGAGGTACTGGAAAAACCTTTGTCTGGAAAACGTTGTTGCAACAATCAAATGTAGGGGAGATGTGGTTCTGAATTTTGCCTCATGTGGAATAGCATCTTTACTTCTTCCCGGAGGACGAACTGCGCATTCTCGCTTTAAGATACCTTTGAAACCCCATGAAAAGTCAATGTGCAATATCAAGCTAGGAAAAGAGTTGGATGAACTTATTGTCAAAGAAACACTCATTATATGGGACGAGGCACCCATGATGCATAAATTTTGCTTTCAAGCCTTGGATAAAAGTCTTAAGGACGTTATGAAGTGTGTTTGACATAGATAATGCAACAAAGCCTTTCGGCGGTAAGATCGTAGTATTCAGAGGAGCTTTTTGTCAAATACTACCAGTTATACCAAAAGGTCGAAGACAACAAATTGTGAATGCAACGATAAATGCATCTTACATATGGGACTCTTGCGAAGTCCTACGTTTGACGAAGAATATGAGGTTGCAAAGTGTTGGATCAGAAATTGAGTCTTCGGCTTTATCTGAGTGTTCAGAGTGGTAACAAGATATTGGAAATGGGACTATTGGAGAAGAAAAAGATGGTCCATTAGTAATACAAATTCCTGATGATATATTACTACAGAATGGTTCTGATCCAATTGCAACAATTGATGAAAGTACGTATCCTAACCTATCCGAGAGAATTCAAGACCATGAATATCTACAAGAGAGAGCTATACTTGCACCAACTTTAGATGTTGTTGACTCTATAAACCAGTATATGATTGAGAAAAATACTGGTGAGAGTCGCCCATACTTTAGCTCTGACAGTGCCAGCAAGTCGGATATGACTGTAGATGTCGGATCGAATGTTCATACTCCTGAATTCCTAAACAGAATCAAGTATTTTGGAGCTCCTAATCATGAATTACTTTTAAAGGTGGGTACTCATGTGATGTTGCTAAAGAACATTGACTTAAGTCGTGGTCTGTGTAACGGTACGAGATTGCTCCTTACGAGACTAGGAGATCATGTGCTTGAAGCGAAGATAATGACTAGATCAAGTGTAAGTCAATTGGTGTTGATTCCTAGGTTATCGATGACTCCTTCGGATTCAAAAGTACCTTTCAAATTTCAGAGACGTTAGTTTCCGATTAGAGTTTCATATGTCATGACAATAAACAAAAGTTAAGGTCAATCATTAAGCAATGTTGGTCTTTACTTGAGGAAGCCTGTTTTTAGTCATGACCAGCTCTATGTTGATTTTTCACGAGTCACTAATAGGAAATGATTGAAAGTCTTAATTTGTGATGACGAAAAAAAACATGTCAACACAACTGTCAACGTTGTCTATAGGGAAGTATTTAGAAATTTGTAGTTTCTTGATATTTTAAGTGTATAAACATTTTATATGCATATATATTATTTTTACGTTCTTTGTCCATCCCTTTACATTTCATTATATTTTATGTTACTTAGCTATAATACATAAACATATATGCACATTATTATACATATTATATATAGTGGATACTTCAGATTTATTTTTTTAAATATATTTGTAAAAAGTCGTCTGACTCGTGCAACGCACGGGTGGACATCTAGTACTATTTAAATTAAGGGTTAACAGAAATTTTCAGCCTAAAGTATGGCTCAATTATCAACTTGTTTCCTAAACTCTTTTTTACTATCACTTCAGTGCTTGAACAACATGAAATTGTCATTTGCAATCTGTCAGTGACTTTTCCGGCCAAAAGTATATCACATGCCCAACATGTGATACAAAAGATATTTTTCAACATACTTCAGTGCCTGAACTACACTAAAATTTCACTTTGCAACCTACCAGTTTACATGGTTTACAAATATTATATAACTGTAGAACCTTATGAAATCTTTTTTGATAAGTGAGGGACCTTAAAAATTATTCGTGGATAATTGAAGGATTAAAAGATGCATTTTCCCTCGAAATAGGTATTGGGTGGAAAACTAAAAAAAAAAAAGACAAAGAAAAAAGAACAAATTGATTTAACAAAGCACTTGTTTAAATTTCATTGTAATTTTCAATCAATATTGACGTAAACTGGATTCGTGATACTTCTGCTAATTTATATTAACACAATATTTCAAACAATCCAAAAATAGTTAGATACTAGAAAATAAACTGAACGACTAACCTTATATTCTCTAGAATATATATTTTTTTCTTGAATAATATCACTTTATGTACTGATATTTTAAATATCAAAACATGTAACGGTTAAGCTAATAAAAGTTGTTTATGTCAAAATTAAGCACCACTTGATATATATTTGATTATCAATGTCTACTAATTTATTTACCAAACACAATACAAATTGTCAGTCACAATAAATACTTACGTCTAACATACAAATAAGGAAAAATTACAAAAGTTGCCCAACAAGTATAGGGGGTGGCACATTTATGACCGTTATCTTTGGGGTGGCAATTGTTTCCGATTAAGTAACCAAATCGCGCAATTGTTGCCAAAAACTCGCTGGAATTCACTAAAAGTCATGTACCAACTCACGTGCCCTACGAGTTTAAGAATTCTGGTGATTGACGCCTATATGGCATCCCATCTGGTTCCAACATGGTTGTCAAACAAGATTTTTTGTCCAAATAATCTGTTTTTAGTGGGAAATTAACCAAAAACACACCAGCAAAAAATTTTGGGCTTCAAATGTCATTCTCTCCCCCAAATTAAAAAACCCTAAATTGCAAGAATCCTAGTTAGTGAAACCCTTGCAGAAACTTCAAAATCTCGCATCCTTTCCTTTGCAAAAGCTTCGTAACAATGTCGCACGTGGAGGGCAATGTAAACTGCTATTGCGAGATTAGGGCTGTAATTTGTACCTTATGGACCAATTCTAACCTTGGGGGCATTTTTAATCTTGCCTAGCATATAATGTGAGTATATTCATCTGAATTTTTTCCAAAGTATCTTTATTTTGTTAGTGAGGAGAAACTTGAAGCATTTTATCGTTGACTTTTTTTTTTACAAAACTTGCACGTCAACTTTGCCCTGTTTCAATCACCAATGGTCTGTTTTTTCACAAAAAATAGTAAGGTGGGTGTACCTTTTTCCAGTGGAAAGATCCTCCCCTATGCCAAAGAGCTAGGGCCATTATTCCAGGCTTAATAAGAAGGATTAACACTGTCGAAGAAATTAATCGACAGCTGAGAAGGATGAACGCCCAATTTACGAACCAGATTAATTTACTGAAGAAGATGTTGGTGGCAGTGGTGTTGCTCTATTTTCTGTGATAATTTGGATGAAATTGGAGGATGTTAGTGTGGTTGGAAACAAAAGGCAGCTTCTGTAGGGATATGAGAGGAGTTATGAACTATGTAGGCGGCTTGTTGAGATGACAATCACTCTACAAATTTTGGCTATTTGAGATGTAATAGGCCCAAAAATTTTTTAGGGTTCTTGGATGAGTGAGAACGAAACTGAATTGGGGAATTGAGAAGTGGCTAATGTTTTGATTTTCTATTTGTTATATTTTTTCACCTTTTCCTCCCAATTGACCGCCACGTTGGAGCTAGTTAGGATGCAATGTAGGCGGTAATCGCCGAAATTCTTAAACTCGCAAGGTACGTGACCGACATGTGACTTTTAGTGAATTCCGACAAATTTTGGGCAACAATTGCGCGATTTGGTTACTTAATGGGCAATAATTGCCACCGTTAAACATAATGGTCATATATAAATGTGTCACCCCCTATACTTGATGGACAACTTTTGCAATTTTCACTACAAACAATCACATATTAAAAAGTTATGTTTTTATGACATAATATTTAATTTTAATATATGCAACATGAGTTCTGATCAAAGATCGTGAGAAGAAGACTAATATTAGAAATTTTGAGATGAACTAGAAATTGAAATTTTTTTTCTAAATAAATAAACAAACCAATTTAAACTGTCAAATTTAATCGTCTTCGGAACAACTGTCGAGAGCTACTTCGTTGCATATGGGATGATGTGTTAGACACACCGATCTCTTTTATTTTGTCCATAATTTTTATTTTTCTTGATTAATCTTACATTTTTGTTTTATATAAAAATATATCACAATTAACCTAACAAAAAAATATTTGATATCGTAAATTTTAAAGAAACGTAAATAAAGAAATAAATTATATCTATTTGAATATTAATTTTATTTGCAGTCTGTCAAAATATAAAATGTGCAATTCTGTCCACAATATATACTAAAGTCTAACTCAAGTAATATCCAATGTAAATTGTATTTTTCTAATATGATTTATCTTTTAATTATATTCACTTGAGTGTCAAATTAAAAATCATGAAAACAATGATTAATATGAGAAACTATAAGTAAATTATGAAAAAAGAAATTGAAAAAAGAAATTTTTCTAGTAACAGATAATAATTAAAAGCTGCGACATTTTTATCATCTATGCAAAACTCGCCAAGAATCCGTCTACTACATTAGGGGAGTATTACACACGAACCATTATTTGTCTAGCAATTTTTCAAAAAAAAAGAAAGAAAAGAAAAAGAATAAATGAAAAAAGTTCCAATATAGGACAACATATAGAAAAAAATGAATATATGATTTTGTTATATATTGATAGCTTCAATTAATTATATGTCATTAAAATTTATGATATTCAAAAAAGAAATTAATATCTCGAATCCAACCCAAAAACTTAACCAACAAAAATTTACATTTTTTATCACAAGTTTTATTAATATAAATAATTGTTATGTTTTCAGTAATAGAGTCATCAATTATATAAGGAACATATCCATTATATCTCTTTATTATGTTGATTGGTAGTATTAATTTATATATATGATGTAAATCAAGGAGTTGTTTATTACTATTAATATATAAGTCAAAATTTATCTTAAGTATATATTTTACTCTAATTTAACTCATATCTATTTTTAGATGATTTTTTTTTGGGCGGAAGAATTTTAATATTTCTATTTATAGATGGATATACTTTTATATATTTTTTTCCTTTTCCAAATTATGAATTTTCACTCATTTGCAAAGTTTAGTTGTTCTTTTTCTTTCTTTGAAACCATTGCAAAATTTAGTTTTAAATGCTTATTTTTCACATTTTACTTTGCAATCATTGGTTTATTAATAGATTTTTCAAACATAATTCCAGATTTATCAAAATAATTTCGAGCTTGTAATTAGTTAACGTTTGTTTGCAGGTAACTCCCTATTTACATATATATAGTATTGCAGTAGCTGTGGTAAGCTTGATATTTTTATTTTGTTCTTTACTTAATTAATATTTTCTCTGTTTAATTTCATTAATATATATTTTGTCGTTGGCAAATTAGTTTGTTTGATTCAATAAAAGTAAAAAGGGGACCACAATTCTACTTAATGCAGATAACAAATAGTAGCAAGGAGCTCCTTATTAGAAACCTAGTATAACAGGTAACATTATAAATGTAATGATAAATTTGATTTATCAATTCTTTTAAGTTCTTAAACATCTAATAACATGTTACGAAGAGCTATAAAACTCAGAAGACCACCTCTCCTAGTATAAATTAATATTCACCAGAAATATGAGCATATTTTCTTTGCTACCTAAAAGTAATTGACAAAAACTTATATGTGACGGTCACACGGATTTCATTTTGTGTGACGAATCCGATCCATGATCCAAATTTATGTTCCAAGTAAGGTCTAACCCACATCTTGAAAAACAATTCGCATACCCGTTTGTGAATAACAATTTGAAAGCGGATTGAAGCCCGTTTCAATAGCGTGCCTGAATGCAAGAGAGCTCGCACGATTATGGCTACCTTTCACAAGAAATTATAGATACTTTCTTATAAAGTTGATATATTTTCAAATTTTAAATTGAAAAATAAATATGAAATTCAACAATTGAAAATTTGGCGTACTTTTACAAGAATTGTTGATACTTTTGTAGAAAAGGTGATATATTTTCACATTTCAAAACTAAAATATAAGTATAAAGTTTAATCTACTGAAAACTTGTACTACGCCCGTCCCGGCTTATTTTGCACACTTTCCCTTTTCGGTCGTTCCACATAATTTTGCACACTCCTAAAAAGAAAATTTCTCCAACAATCTTCATCCTCAAAATCTCAACTCTTAATCTCCACCTTTAAAAAAGTCAAAGAAAAAACAGAATATATTTTTTCTTAACATCTGTGTTCAATCAACTGTGCAAAATAAGTCGGGACGAAGGGAGTAATACTTTTACAAGAACTATTGATACTTTCTTGGAAAAAATTGATATATTATGACATTTCAGAATTAAAATATAAATGTAAACTTTAAACTACTGAAAACTTGTAATACTTTTACAAGAATTATTAATACTTTTGTAGAAAAAGTTGATAATTTTCACGTTTCAAAATTAAAATATAAATATAAAGTTTAACCTACTGAAAACTTGTAATACGTTTACAAAAATTATTGATATTTTCTTAGAAAAAGTTTATACCTTTCCAAATTTTGAAATAAAAAAATAAATATAAAAATTAACCGACTAAAAGCTTGTAATACTTTTACAAGAATTGTTGATACTTCTGTAGAAAAAATTGTTACCTTTTCACATTTCAAAATTAAAATATAAATATAAAGTTTAACCTACTGAAAACTTGTAATACTTTCACAAGAACCATTGATACTTTCTTAAAAAAGTTGATACCTTTTCACATTTCTAAATTAAAAAATAAATATAAAAATCAACCTACTAAAAGCTTGTAATACTTTTATAAGAATTATTGATACTTTTGTAGAAAAAGTTTATACGTTTTCGCATTTTGAAATTAAAAAATAAATATAAAAATTAACCTACTAAAAGATTGTAATACTTTTACAAAAATGATTAATACTTTTGTATAAATAGTTGATACCTTTTCACATTTCGAAATTAAAATATAAATATAAATTTTATCCTAGGGAAAACATGTAATACTTTTACAAGAATTATTAATACTTTCTTAGAAAACGTTTATACCTTTACGAATTTCGAAATTAAAACATAATTGTAAACTTTAACCTTCTAAAAATTTGTAATACTTTTACAAGAATTGTTGATACTTTCTTATAAAAAGTTGGTACTTCTTCGCTTTTCGAAACTAAAATATAAATATAAAGTTTAATCTACTAAAATTTTTGTAGTAGTAATACTTTTACAAAGTTATTGATACATTGTTAAAAAAGTTGATACCTGTTAAATATTTGAAGTTCCTTGTTTATATTTTGATAGTTTCATTTTATTTTTTTATTTTTCATTTAGTTTCTTCAGGCTTTGTGCCATTTTTTCATTTTTGTTTTAGAGAGCAAAAATAAGAACTAAAAGCTTAATTAAAGTAGAGTGGTTGTTTGTACACCGATTCAGCGGAGGTTCGAACTTGGGCCCTGTAATTTTATAGGGCTTTTTTTTCTTTTCCCTTTTCCTTTTATTTAGATTGACTCGTCACACGAAAAAAAATCCATGTGACTGCCACACGCAAGATTCACTCAAAGTAATTTGAGTTTATGCGATAGTCACCCAAAATCCATATTTTAATCAGTTTGTCACCTCCGTCGTCTTCAAATTTTTAAGGATACTTTAGTTAATTCCTTGAAAAGTATTTTAAAATATTAAAATTACACTAAAAATCTGAACATTACTTTCAAGACTCTTAACATAAATTTCAAAATCTGAAATTATTTGAAAGCTATTGAAATGTATTTTTGAAATTTTAGGTTTATCTTAAAAAAGATTAAAATGATTCTAAAAAAAATAAAATCTAAAAGTTGGAAAATAAAATATATATTTTTTTTCGTTGTTGTTGTTGTTAAATCCTTAAATTATCTTTCAAACTTTAAAGTCACATCATATAATCAGATATTATGAATATAAAACTATTCGAAAAAATTGTGTAATCATTTGTAAAGTAATATAATTAGTTTTAGACGAAAAATATAATTTTATATAAAAAATCTGATTAATAATTTAAGGACATTCATAACTATTTTTTTTTTAAATAATTTTCCTACTTATAAATAATCCTTAAAATTTTCTAGATCATTTAATATATTTCTAATAAAATCTATTTCTGAAAAAAATAATTTTAGTATTTTAGAGTGAAGTTTTAGAGATTTAAAAATAATTCTCATATCTTTATAATAGTAA
The DNA here is from genome assembly GCA_958295605.1 of Ajuga chamaepitys. Taxonomy (NCBI): domain Eukaryota; kingdom Viridiplantae; phylum Streptophyta; class Magnoliopsida; order Lamiales; family Lamiaceae; genus Ajuga; species Ajuga chamaepitys. Next base: position 13,525,138 of record OY282498.1, read on the forward strand.
TCTAAATATGTTTTAATTGATCTTGTGATTTTCATCCAAAAAAAGTTGCAAGATGGCAAAGTGATAAAAATATAACCTCTGAGTTGCCATCTAAGAAAGAAGTTTTAAGTATCAAAGTAAAGAAATAATAAATACTCCTTTAATTGTTGCGGAATTAGCCCCAATCAAAGCTGGTGCCCAAGCAAAGCAGGTTACCTAAGCCAAGCTACTTCCGCTGCTCGCTTCTAATGGGTGGCCGTAGATCTTCCCCTTCCCCTTCCCCCCAACCCCACCTATACGTACGCAATCGTCTGTATCTATCTACATTTACACAAGCTTTATACCTAAACGTGTTGCGAATTTATAACTCTAGTTAATCTGCACCTGCCACCTGTGCATGTTTTCCGTCAGATTCCACTTTTCCCTTTATTTTCTTCGATAAATCCAAAACCCTTTTCCTCTAGATCTATAATCTTCAGCAAAATCGTCAAAAACCCATTATTCCCATGAAATCATGGCTAGATGTTGCACTTTATAGAGTGTATATATTCATCTTTTATTGGAGATATTTTTAATTTATTTTATTTTTTTCGTTCTTGGTTCTGGGATTTCTTTAACTTTGGTAAAGTAGCGAAGAGTAATGAAAGCCGCTCAAAATAATTCGGAAAAAATAATCTGGGATTCCACGAGATGCCAATCTGGAACAGCTATGGCGAGTTCACAGGGTAAATCATTTCCGAAGCTGATGGTATGGCTGTTTCTGTTTGTTTCAGCTTCTTATTTCGTCTACACGATGAAGCTGCTTTCGTCTTCTCACAGCGCTTGCGATGTAGATATCTTCTCTAATCGACATTTCGTCGAACACATAAACGGCACAATTCTTCCCACTAAGTCACTCCAATCCCGCACTTCGCAGCATGATTCAAAGGACAAAACAGGGCTAGAGCACGTAGTTTTCGGCATTGCCGCTTCGGCGAGGCTATGGAGCAAGAGAAAAGAGTACATAAAAGTATGGTGGAAGCCCCAATTACGAATGCGAGGAATCGTGTGGCTCGATAGCCCCGTAAAGATCAACGAAAACGAAAATAGCAGCCTCCCGGAGCTCAGAATTTCAGGGGATACGTCTTCTTTCGCGTATAAGAACAAAAAGGGGCACCGTTCTGCTATTCGGATTTCGCGGATTGTTTCGGAGACTTTGAGGTTGGGAGGGATGGAGAAGGTGAGGTGGTTCGTGATGGGGGACGATGATACGGTGTTTGTGACGGATAATTTGGTGAGGATTTTGAATAAGTATGATCATAATCAGTATTATTACATCGGGAGCTCGAGTGAGAGCCATTTGCAGAACATACATTTCTCTTATGTGATGGCTTATGGAGGCGGGGGTTTCGCCATAAGCTATCCGTTGGCGAAGGCCCTCGAAAGGATGCAGGATAGGTGTATACAGAGGTATCCTGGATTGTATGGCTCTGATGATCGGATGCAGGCGTGTATGGCTGAACTCGGGGTTCCACTCACTAAAGAACTCGGCTTTCACCAGGTGAGTTGGTGACTTTTCTTTGTGTTTTTTGGTGGGATTTTGTATGTAGTTGGTTTTCGATTTGTGCCTGGTTTGTGTTGGATTTGAAGGTTGGTTCTTTCTATTTCCAACATATAGTTGGTTCACATTGCAAAGGTGGTTTGCAAGTTATTGGCCTAAAAAGATGAACTTGATGATGTTTTTTGGCAATTACTTTGTGTGTGTGTGAGAGTTATTGACCTAATAACATAAACTTGATGGCGTTCTTGTACATTTAAGGTTGGAGGACTGATTGTAGCTTTTCAAGTTTTATTTGGCAGTAGAGTAATTTTGGGAATCTAGGTCCATGAGTTAAAGGGGAGCCAACTCTATATTAACGGATCAAATCATTTGTTCTACTTTCCATGTTCCACTCTATATTCAACACTAAAATTAAACGCTTACACTATGAACCATGAGCCTTGAACCCCATGAATCATTAAATCCTGACCCCTTGAAACATAAAACGGATACATGAACCGTGAATTCTTGAATCATGAACCCATGAACCTGAAATAAAAACATAGACTAATAATAAAGCTTAAACCCTAGATTGTAAATTTTAAACCGAATTATGAACTTATAAACCCGTGAACCATGAGTTATGGACCACGTCACTGAACCATGAATCTTGAAGCAAATTGTTCCCAAAAAAATAATTATTAGTTTGGAGTGGAATGAAGAAAGTGGAACAGGTGACCTCATACCACTTTGTTACAGCCTCATACCACTTTGTTACAGCTTCGGATTTGGTTTGGTTTGTGTGAGATCAAGTGTTGGTCAAGTTGTGTGGTTTTCTTTTTTTTTTTTTTTTTGCACAACACACTAGTCAACTATATATGATTAGCTGATTAGTGTGTTATATAGCATTAGGTGGAAGTCGATGTAGTTGGTATGCGTGTCTTCCTAGAGTGCAATCCCTTACTTAAGATGTGATTATCGAATTCTAACAGTGTGTTCTTGGCGGATGACAATTTAGTATGACGTGTATGGCGACTTGTTCGGACTTTTAGCTGCGCACCCAGTAACTCCATTGATTTCTCTGCACCACTTAGATGTGGTCGAGCCGATTTTCCCAAACGTGACTCGGGTAAGAGCCCTGCAACGGCTGAAAATCCCGATGCAACTAGACTCAGCTGGTCTGATGCAGCAGTCCATTTGCTATCACAAAGCCAACGAGTGGACTATATCAGTGTCTTGGGGATTCGCTATTCAAATATTTCGTGGGATTTTGTCAGCTCGGGAAATGGAGATGCCGTCGAGGACTTTCTTGAACTGGTATAAAAGAGCTGATTACAAAGCATATGCATTCAACACGAGGCCGGTTATGAGGAATCCGTGTCAAAAGCCCTTTGTTTTCTATCTGTCAAGAGCGAGAATGGATCTTTTCACAAACCAAACAGTGAGTACGTACATGCAGTATCGTGTTCCTCAACCCGAATGCAAATGGGAAATGGCTGACCCCACGGATATTGATCAAGTGGTGGTTTACAAGAAGTGTGACCCAAATCTTTGGGACAGGGTAAGCAAATTCTCACTCATTACTTCATACTCCAAAAACTCTTCTTGCTGAAATTTCTAGAGTAAAAGGTGCTTAATTCTTATCACATAATTACTTTCTAAATCGTTTTGTTACATTTATGTAGTATGCAATGAAAACAATATATTCTTTTACTTGACAATTTTCATTGCATTCGGTACACGATGCAACAAAATGATTTAGGTACACTATAGTAGTAGCACATTAAAACTTGGCAGGAAGCGCTACTACAGTGTCCAGCCGCGACCAATTGATATGCAATACGATCTATCACACGGATATTATCGTGTTAATGGTGTCTTCAGTTTTAACGTCACCTCTAGCGAGATTTAACATTGTTATTTTACTGGCAGTCCCCGAGGAGAAATTGTTGTCGGGTCCTAAGCTCAAAAAAGAAAAGCTTGGTTATCAATGTGGGTGTATGCGAAGAAGGTGAGATTAACGAAGTTCAAAACACGGCGGCACGTTATCTGAAGTAGGTAGACCTTCACTGGTTATTTCTTTGTTCCTTGATTTGCTACTTGTGGTAAATCGATGTAAAGTAGTTTTCTAGGTCAGTATTCCTAATTTATATTATTGAGGCTCTCTGTAATTCAAGAATCAATACTTGGAAATTTTGATTTCATTTATGTGAGCTTGAATATGGTTAGAAGGGAGTATTACGTTGTCTATATTTTGGTTAGGTACGAACGCTTTTGTTCTAATTAGCTTCTGAGCTAATGCCGGGCTCAAATTAGATCCGATTTTTTTTTCCGAAATCGGTTGTTGAATTTTTAAAATGGGCCAAATAAATCACTGAATTTTGAAAAAAAAAAAAAAAAGATAATATGATCCTCTTAAATATTAAAATAGGTAATGATGTGCTAAATCGGTTTTAGTTCGAGCAACGTAATACATGTAAAATTATACTAAAGGAAGGCAGGAGATGTGAGCTCCTTTGGATTAGCAACTCACTCCATGGATGTTCCTGCAAAATCAACACCGGAGTGAAAGTTATGGACTAGATTAGGAAATGGGATTTAATTATTATTAGGTTATACTAATTAATTAATTAAAGCAAGCCAGAATATTAGGCCCATATACCTACGGTATATGCGCTATATATATGTCTATTCTCTATTGTAGGGAAAATTAATCTTGTCAGAAAGAAACACCATATAGTTCAATAATTGATTTCCTAGCGATCAATTATTGAACAATTGTACCGAGGATAGTTCTTGCGGCGGACGATATATACGCGTGGATACCTGAAGTGGTGAATCAATCGCGCAATTCAGTCCGATCAATTACGCAACAAGTATTCGATCTTTTGCGTAGTTATTGCTCAACGTTCAATTCAGTTATAAATCTAGATCGTTCTTCTCGATTTATTATTCCGCTGTGTACGTTAGATGGAATCGAGAAATACTAACAGTGGTATCAGAGCCTAGGGCTGAATTTATAATTGAAATTAATTTAACTTCATGTGGATTAAAATTATAAAACTGAAAATCTGAAAATTCTTGATTTAATTATCGTAAACTGTACAAATTATAAAACTTGTTGAAAACCTGTTTTTGGAACCTGTTTATTATATTTTGGATTTGGAAACGTGATTTTGTTATACCCATATTCCAAAAGCAACACTTACATTATTAAACATTAAACATGACCCTGAAAACAATGCGTTGCTACTGTCGTAACTTGTAAGCGAGCGTCTGCTGCGTCGATCGGCGGCGGCGGCGGCAATCACTGCGTGGTGCGCCGCTGCTGCTGCGCGTATTGTCGGCGGAACGTCGCGTGCTGCTGCGCTGTTCCTGCTGTGTAGTCTGAGGCGTCGTTCGGCTGCGCTAGTGCTGGACCACGGCGGCGACTGATTCGACGCAGCTGCTGTGCGCGAGACGTACGGCGATCAGACGGGCAGGGGGTAACAACGGCAGCAGGTGGTGGCGGCACTCAAGGTCAGTGGTTTGCAGTCCAAACCCTACTGGGTTGTGGACTGTTGAGCAACTGGGCCGGGGTGCTGGGCTTTCCAGCTGCTGGGTTGGGTTGGACTATGATTTTATTAAATGGGCCAAAATAAATTGGGTTATTTTTAATTAATTCTGCTGGGTTGAAATAATTGAACTAGATCAATATTAATTGGGCTGATTTTATAAAATATGTCAGGATGTTTATTGGCTGGGCTGGGCCGGGCCATTTCATATTAGCTGGGTTGTCTGATAAAAAGGAAAAAAAAAAATTTAGATTTCAGAAATTAAAGATTATTAATTAGATTAATATATTAATAAGTTATTGTTATTAATTTAGAATAATAATAATATACTATATATTTATATATTAATTTAGAATCAATATTAGATATATATTCATATTAATTTGGAATTAATATATTTAATTTTAATCCACATGTAATTTAAGAATAAATTTTAATTAGATTAATAATTTTATTCGTTGAGCTTTATTTGATATTATGTGATAAGCTATTATTTGATTTTATGCTTATTCAATTTAAATTATAGTAATTTAAAACCGTTTTATGTTTGGGTAGGCGGCGCCCAATACATGCAGTCCGCAACATTATATATGGGTAGGCGGCGCCCAAATTTGTGTGGTCCTTTTTTTATGCCTGGGTAGGCTGCACCTAGTAATTGCGTTTAATTTAATATTAGATATTAAATTTAACAATTAGTATCACATATAAAATCCCCAAATAAAACCAAGTCTTATTTAGAAATAAAAGCGTCGTCCATCATAATTGTATGAAATTCTTGATCTCTTCGTCCACGAGTTTTACACCAAAGTGTTTACTCTAAAACAACGAGGTCGGGGCTCATACATAGATGCATGGTTGGCATCGTGTGATGGAATTGACTTGCTTAAATTATTTTGTGACGCCAAAGCGACCAAAATAGTTTAAGGACGCGAAATTAATTGGATTAATTAACCAAGAATTGCAAAATTGTTGTTGCAATTGGCTTGGAGGCCTACCTAGTGATATTGTTGTGGTCATCAGCCAAAGCAGAGACTACAGTAATATAAACTTGGATCTTGGACCACTAAGATTTATAATTATTATAAATCCGTATTTTGTGTTTGGGGACGCAAAATATGTCAAAATTAGTGGGAGCTAATCATTACAATAAACCCTTGTTTTGATTAGTGATATGAGTGTGATCTTTATTTACTTTATTCTAATTTACGTTTTCCGTTTGATTATTTTCTGATCAGATAAAAATGTCGAATTTGGCTTATAAATGTTTGATGGAATCAAACAAGTTGACTGGGTCCAAATTTACGGATTGGCTCCGTTGCTTGCGCTTGGTGCTAAGGCAAGAAAAGGTTGAGTACGTCTTGGACGAACCAATCGGTGTCATCCCCGACAAAATTTCTCCTGAGTATGCTATGTTTGACGCAGATGCTCATAAGAAGCATGTTGAGGATGCCACGTCGGCTCAGTGTGTCATGTTGTCTTCGATGAGTATCGAACTGCATAGGCAACATGAACACATGCTCCCTTATGAGGTGATAAAACACTTGGAGAGTCTGTACGCCTCACAAGCTCAGACAATGGAGTATGAGATACTCAGTGACCTCTTTAAGTGTAAACTTCATAATGGGGCCCAGGTTTCTGAGCATGTACTGAAGATGATTGGATTAATTGAGAGGTTGACATCGATTGGAACGGTGTTACCCTCAAGTGTCTCAACTAATCTGATCTTGCAGTGACTTCCTAGTTCTTTTGAAAATTTCATAGTGAACTTCAATATGAACAACACGAAGGTGACTTTGTCTGAGCTTCACAACATGCTTAAGACCTATGAGTCTTCCACTTCTAAAGGCAAATCTGTGCTCATGGTGAGCTCTTCTGCGAACTATTCCAAAAGGAAGAATAAGCAGCAGAAGAAGAAGAAAACATCTAGCGATGTGGCCTTGAAGCCTAAGAGTGGAGGGATTCAAAAGAAGCCGAAACTGCCAAAGGATGAGTGTCTATTCTGTCACGAGAAGGGACACTGGAAGAGAGACTGCCCAAAGTTCAAAGCACAAGGTGCATTGAATGGGAGCTCAGGTATGTTTGTCATTGAGATAAATATGTCTATAAACAATTCACAATCCTGGGTATTAGATACAGCTTGTGGCTCACACATTTGTAATAATGTGCAGGGTCTAAGTGAAAGCAGGAAAGTGAGGCCTGGGGAGGTCGACTTACGCGTGAAAAATGGAGCAAGAGTTGCTGCTGAACGTGTAGGGACTTATAGATTAGATCTTCCTTCAGGATATAGACTAGATTTACATGATTGTTATTTTGTTCCTATAATTTCTAAGAATATTATTTCCATTCCAATGTTAGACATTCAAGGTTTTTCCTTCCATTTGCAAACAGTAGATGCTCGTTTTCGCTTAATGGATTGTTTTATGGAAGTGCCTCTCTTTCGAATGGTTTATATATGCTTGAATGTGAACAAAATATTCTCAATGTACAAAACAAACGACCTAAGCTAAGTAATACGAATAATAAAACCTATCTTTGGCATTGTAGACTTGGTCATATCAATGAGAAAAGAATAGCAAGATTGAGAAAGTTATACTATCTCACATCATTTGATTTCGAATCATATGGTGCTTGCGAATCTTGTCTCAAAGGAAAGATGACAAGTAAACCACTTTCTGGGAAAGGGCTACGTGCCCAAGTTGTGCTCGAGTTGATCCACACAGATGTGTGTGGACCGTTCTCAACTCAAGCAAGAGGTGGATATTCGTACTTCATAACTTTTACTGATGATTTCTCAAGGTATGGATATGTGTATCTGATGAAACACAAATCTGAGGCCTTCGAGAAATTTAAGGAGTTGAAGTTAGAAGTTGAGAAACAACTTGGGAAAAGTATTAAGACCCTTCGATCAGATCGATGAGGGGAATACTTGAGCCGAGATTTTCTTGATTACTTGAAATCACATGGAATCCGGTCAGACTGGACACCTCCAGGTACACCACAGATGAATGGAGTATCTGAAAGAAGAAATCGAACTTTGTTGGATATGGTTCGATCCATGATGAGTTTCACCAGTCTCCCTTTATTTCTTTGGGGTTATGCCTTACTTACCGCAGTTTATATTCTGAATAGAGTTCCTTCTAAATCGGTCGAGAAAACACCACATGAATTATGGTGTGGCAGAAAGCCGAGTCTTAACCATATACGGACCTGAGATTGTCCTGCTTTTGTTAAGAAAATGATGACTGATAAGTTGGAAACTAAAAGTGAAAAATGTTATTTTGTGGGATATCCTAAAGAAACCAAAGGATATGAATTCTATTGTCCTGGAGATCACAAGGTGATAGTATCCAGAAATGTGACGTTTCTTGAAGATAATTATGTCTCAAAGGAACAAGGTTACAACACAGTAGATCTTGAAGAAATTCAAGAACCACAAGATAACATGGAGGATGAGGTATTGTCCAATGGAGTGGACAAGAACTCAGTGGGAGTTTTTGATGATCTATTGGTAGGGGAAATGACTCTTAGAGGGTCACCTCAAGACAATGAGATGCATCAAAGACAAGATATTGTATCAACCCCACCTCAAGAAAATCATAGTGAAATTCTTGAGAATATCCCAAATGTTGAAAACCTCAACACACAGGAACCTCATCACGATCAGAATAAACCGCTTGAACCAACGCAAAACCAACTCAATAGGCCTCAAAGGAATCGTCGTGCACCTGAAAGACTAAATCTATTGGTTGAGAACCAAGATGATGAGGTTGATTCAGAAGACGACGAACCTAAGACCTATATCGAAGCGGTGTCAGGCACCGATTCGAAGATGTGGCTGGCTGCCTTAACATCTGAAATGGACTCAATGTACCTCAATCTAGTCTGGGAACTAGTTGATTTGCCAGATGGGGCTCGCCCCGTAGGCTGCAAATGGATCTTCAAGAAGAAGAGAGATGCAGATGGCAAGGTACAAACCTACAAGGCTAGGTTGGTGGCAAAGGGTTATAGTCAACGCGAGGGCATTGATTATGATGAAACCTTTTTGCCAGTCGCTAAGATCAAGTCCATTAGGATATTACTTGCAATAGCTGCATACTATGACTTTGACATTTGGCAAATGGATGTCAAAACCGCGTTTCTCAATGGAGAACTCGAAGGCACTGTGTATATGTCACAGCCTGAAGGTTTTATATCCAAAGAAAAGCCGAATGGAGTATGCAAGTTAAAGAAGTCCATTTATGGACTCAAGCAAGCATCTAGGAGTTGGAATATTTGCTTTGACAGAGCTATCAAATTGTTTGATTTTGTCAGAAGCAAAGAGGATCCATGCGTTTATAATAAACGCAAGAATGGAAATGTTGTCTTCCTTATCATATATGTTGACGATATACTGATAATGGGAAGCGATCGTTCCATGTTGCAATCCGTGAAAGATTGGTTGTCTAGCTCCTTCATGATGAAGGATCTGGGTGAGGCTTCCTACATCCTTGGAATTAAGATCTATTGAGATAGACCTAATAGGATTTGGGATTGTCTCAGTTTACTTACATAGACAAATTGCTGAGACGTTTCTCAATGGAAAATTCTAAGAAAGGATTTCTTCCTATGGGACATGGCATTATATTGTCTAAGAAAGGTTGCCCTTCTAATGACAAAGAAATGAGTTACATGAAGAAGATCCCGTACGCTTCGGCTATAGGATCTATTATGTATGCCATGATATGTACTAGGCCAGATGTGGCTTATGCACTCAGCATGACAGGTAGATTTCAGCAAAATCCCGGTGAGATACACTGGAGAACTGTCAAGACTATTCTTAAGTACCTTAGAAGGACTAAAGAATATTTCTTAGTCTATGGTGGGCAGCCAGAGTTATCAGTTACTGGGTATACTGATGCTAGCTTCCAAACAGACCATGATGACTTCAAGTCTCAGTCAGGATATGTTTTCATCCTCAAAGGTGGTGCAGTGAGTTGGAATAGTTCCAAACAGAGCACAACTGCCAATTCTACCACTGAAGCTGAATATATTGCTGCATCTGAAGCTGCCAAGGAGGCTGTTGCTTTGTTAGAGTTCGTAAAAGAACTAGGTATCGTTTCAAGTGCCAGCAGTGCAATACCGCTGTATTGTGACAACACTGGTACGGTTGCGCAAGCAAAGGAACCCAGAGCCACGAACAGAAACAAACACGTTCCCCGGAGATATCATTTGATTAGAGAAATAATAGATAGGAGAGAAGTAAAATTAGATAGAGTACCCACTGATGACAACTTGGCTGATTCTTTCACCAAGCCGTTGTGTATAGCAAAACATAACAAGCACTTTGAGAGCTTAGGTGTTAGACATGTTAGTAGTTGGCTTTGATTCAGTGGGAGTTTATAGTTTGTATGTCTTAGAAACCTTTTTGTGAAGACGTTCAAAACTTGATCACATTCTATGATAATATGTTTATCTTATGGGTTTATGCATTTATTAGAATAATTATTTTGATGGTTTGTTATTATTCTTGTGATTGTTCCCTTGAATTATGACTGACATTTATGGTGTGAGACATAAATGATATAGTATGATTCTAAAATTGCCTTAACCAATGGTCATAAAAAATGGGATATTGATGACATACAATAGGTTAGCATGTGGTATGCATCATATTCTTAGAGAATATAGTGGGTCTCACGACTATTAGATATTAGATATCTATGATGGACACATGAATACTTTGGAGAGTATTGGTACACCCTACTATTAAACCGTTTGTTTAGTGTCTACGGTTTATTAGTGTGTGGAGTATGTAATGATCCTTAGACCTGAGGTCAATACTCATTTTGTTTGTTAAGTGATGAACTTTGACCAAGTACAATGCTTGCCTTCCAAAGGAGGATAAGACACTTCTTGTGTTGGGTTCATCATGAGGCAAATGGAAATGGTAGTTGAGCCAAGAATGGGATTCATTCCTCGATTGAAACTCGAGAGAACACTCATATTTCTCTATATTATTTGACAATAAAGTCATTGACCAATGCAAAAGATATATTCAATTAAAGTAATTGAATATGATCGAATGTGTCATATAATAAAGATGAGAAAAATGATTGAGCTATTTGGATAGACACATGGTAGATCCTAGGCTCAATCGGGTGGTTCGTGAATGAAGGGATATTACATAAACTTCATATAAAGGTTGTTTTACGAATTCACGTAAACGTCCTTCATATATCGAGTTAGCTACACAACGCAGTCTAGGAGTTTTGTGCAGACTTTAATTAGATTATCGTCGATAATGGGGGCCTGAAGGGTCACACTTTATGCGTATTGTTGTTCTGCTTAAGGGTACAATATTGGTGTTACGAATTATATCTAAAGCTAGTCCAAGTGGGAGATTGAAAGTTATGGACTAGATTAGGATATGGGCTTTAATTATTATTAGGTTATACTAATTAATTAATTAAAGCAGGCCAGAATATTAGGCCCATATACCTAGGGTATATGCGCTATATATATGTCTATTCCCTATTGTAGGGAAAATTAATCTTGTCAGAAAGAAACACCATATAGTTCAATAATTGATTTCCTAGTGATCAATTATTGAACAATTGTACCGAGGATAGTTCTTGCGGCGGACGATATATACGCGTGGATACCTGAAGTGGTGAATCAATCGCGCAATTCAGTCCGATCAATTACGCAACAAGTAAGTATTCGATCTTTTGCGTAGTTATTGCTCAACGTTCAATTCAGTTATAAATCTAGATCGTTCTTCTCGATTTATTATTCCGCTGCGTACGTTAGATGGAATCGAGAAATACTAACACGGAGCCTCCTCCGGTAAAACGAAGCAGTGGTAGTGTTTTCAGTTGCAGGGAGAAATAGCAACGAAAATAGTAGTGAACATTTACATCAATGTTTGAAATAGATGTGGTATTTATACTTACTGATAAGACAAAAGGGTAGGAAGGTCTTTTCAGCGTATCTCCGGCAAACCCTAGTCCAGACCAGCAACATTATCCAGGATTTTTAGGAGATGTGTCAGGGGGGAGATATGTCAGTGGTCCCCTGTACCTTTTGGGTTACAGAGAAAACAATTGTCAGTGTACTTGAAATAACAATCATACTTCATGTCAGGGAGCAGCACCGAACTTGACACGTGCTCTAGCGTCTTCTTATTCCTAACTCCTCGTAGCGTGCGAGAGTAATCATTAGCTTGGGATTACATAGTTCGCAAGACAATTAAATGACTCGTTGTGGTTTAAACATGAGTGACTTACCATACCAATCGACGTCCCAATTGGATGTGATCCTATGAATGGAATTGAGGTGTTCCTATTCCCGCTAGAGATAGAAGAATAAACGAGGTCCTATGATGACTACTAACACAAAATGAGGATTAAGAGGCGACCTCGGGTCTGGAGAGTCTACGTTGCGTAAGGCTAGAAAAGCATATACCGACTTCTCCCACATTATAGACCCATGTGAGGGTGTAATCACTACGCACTAGCACAAGATGATTTTGCCCATCCCAACAAGCGTTCCTCAGACTCTACTCCCCTTCCCAATGTAGTTCCTCCTAATGGGTCTCCACTTCCATCATTAATGGTTCAATTAATATAATTTTCAATTACTAATCCCTCACCCACACGTTTCAAAGCAACTTTTAGTATCTACACGCATTTGAGAATCCAACTTGAAGTCTTGAACAAGCCTCGAACAGTAAGAAACTCCGAGCCTAGGGTTCAAAATGTCCAGGATCCCTAATGCACTTCTAAGGATTACTTTGCTAGGTCATCGAAAGATAAGCTATAGTCAAGCCTATGAGTTAACACGATAAACCTTAGAAATCATTACACATTATTGAGTTCTAACCCTAGATTCTCACAAACCACAACAAATCAAATAATAAATCAATGATTCATCAACCCTGAAGCTTGGGCTAATCCCTTGCTTGGAGGAACAATGAGACTACACACAAATCATCAAAGCATGAACAAGAGATAACATCATCAAGCAAGATAAAACAAAAAAATCGAAAAAGAAAGAGAATAGGGAAAGAGTATGCTCAATAATAGTAGAACTCTTGAAAGACTTTTTACAGTCCTGAAGGATGTCGCAAGCTCTTGACCAATCTTCGAACTTCTATATCAAAAGATGGTTTGCTCATTTGAAGAAGGAGGAAATCGTAGTCTGAAATCTAAAAACTCTAAAGAAAGCTAGTACTAGTGAAATTGCTAAATTTAAAGTAAATATAAGTTATTTAAAAATGAGAGGGAATGGGTATTTATAAAGCCCTACGTGGATGAAAAGACATAAAACCAGGTGAAATACACTTTGAACAGAGGGTAAAAATATAAACGGCTAAAGAGGAATGCTTGATTGAATTTAAGTGAAGTCAAACATCCCCAACGCACTTGATTTGGATCTCTTAGCAATTTTGGCAATTATCCATCTAGAATCAATCCTCGACTTCTTTTATAAAGTTGTATATATTTATCTTAGCTATATGTAGCAACTTGAATCACTGGAACCTACATTGAATGAAAAAGTTACGGCCAAAATACAAAAATTGCGACAGGTCGAACGAAAAACATATGGGGTGTGCGGGATAAGGTACCTCACCCAATACCGGTGAGGTACTCGGGGCGGTATCCAAGTACGGGGCAATACCTACGCTGGTATCTGCACCAGTATCAGACGTGGTACCGACGGCAATACCTATCATCTCACCCGATGTTCAAACGTTGGGTCTTTCCATACTTCGTCATGTGCGTCATCTCTATTTTCCTTTGAACACCGAGTCTTTCCATCCTTCTTTATGTGCATCGTCTCCATTTTCCTTCGTTTTAACTCTTTTTCTCTCGTTTTCTCCTCCAAACCTTTTCACAATTTTTATTTGGAACTCGAAGATCTTCAAGTCGGTCAAGGCTTGGGCCCGTGTAGGGCCTGTTTGAGCCTCAAAATGTGGGCCGAAATGGACGGATGTGTGCAAATGGCTTCTTTGAACCTTAGATTTGCCTAACCTTCAAAATACAACTTATTACCTAAAAATATATCAAATCATATCAAAAAGGAAAATCGACCCGAAAACACACTTTTACATGTAAATGTACTCAGTCATAATAAACGAATGGAGTTCTCAACAAAATATGAACGTAAAACACCTAAGAAAATGATCATGTTTACGTTCATCATTGGTACCAATTCATTTCGGAGTATGTATCTTCTTACTTCTTAATTATCTTGTTTGGTAGAGTATAGGTCTAATGAATGAACAGGTGCTCGAGTGGCCTCGATTCTCGCCCCATTTTTTATTTTGAATTACAGTCCTTCACCCATCCATACACATGGAGAAACAGTTTCAATTCATGTCCCAGATCTTGCCAGATTTTGCAATGTCCATCACGAGGCTTTTCCTTTTTCGTCCACAACTCCTCTATATATAGCTCTTATTTCCAACTCTAAGTGACTTTCTGCAACTCTAACTCTTCCACTTTTTTTCTGGCAAGTTCTCCAACAAGCTTTCCGACGATCTTCATCTTTTCCGATCACCGCTCCTTCAAATTCGGTTCCTGTTTCCTTAATCGGCCATTTTTATTTCTAGAAAAATTTCTAGGTATTCAGTTCTTTACTTTTCTCCTTTTTCTTTTTAATTTTGTTCTTAAATGTCTAAATCATGTTTGCGCTCTTTGTCAAAGGGTTGTTCTTCTAAAGATGACAGCGAAGCTATGTTTTCATCTAGTCATCATGAATCTTCTGTGTTGGCATCGGTATCGGGAGATAGCAAAATGACTATTTCGGGATCCAGGATTGTGCCCAAAGGAGATTCCCTTGCGCTAGTTTGCACGAGTGAAGTTAATTTGATTCTCACTCATCCCTCTGTCGGAGCCATAGTGGCCACATAGAGTTCTTCTTCTCTTCTGACTTCTTCGATTCGGGGCCAAACTCTCGTTATCCGCCTGAAACAGGAATCTCCCTTGAATATCCCTTCCCTCTCTGGAAGAGTTAAAAAATTGGTACCCGAAGGTCAGTGGTGGAGATGGGATGAGATAGATGGCCCTTATGCCTTCCACAACATGTCTTACTTGGACCAGAAGATATTGTCTTCTTCCGATTTCATCGTAGAGCTTCCTGATGAGGATGAGCGCCCTAATCACCAGAATCTTCCCACATTAGCTTTCTGGAAATCCCATGTAGACATTGGGGTTTGGGTTCCAATCATGGATTATCTATCATCCCTAGCCCGTGCTTATAATATCCATTTGAACCAGATCAACCCCTCTTCTATGAAATTATGGTCTTTTTTTATATTCTATTAAAAGTGAACTGGGGATCCCACAACAGAGATATTCCTGATTTGCTACGAACTCAAAACTAAAGATGACATTTTTTATTTGTGTTTGTGAAAACAGGGCCCTTCTCACTTTGTAGCAAGCCCCGCACTGTTGATAAGGAGTGGAAGAGTACGTACTTCCTTGTTACCCCGAAGTTGAGTACATAGCATTCAAGTATTTCTAGCTATTGTATTCCACACTTACTCTCACTCACAAATAAAGTTTGTTACCAGTTCCAGCGTATCTTCAGTTAACCTAAGCATCTAGATTTGGAAGTGCTACTATCTCGAAGATGTTGTTGTATCTTGGGAGATATCACATCGGCACCATGAGCACTAATACCGGATGTGTTTATCTTATGGAAAGAGTTCTACTTGCCTCGACTATCCATATTCCAGTCTAGTTCGAGTCAAATTCTACTAGCGTAGTTCGGTTCAAGTCTATTTATATCTAGATCGTTGTTGGAACCTATCATTGTACTAACAATCACAAGATAAGCATCCGCCTCCTTGTCCAATGGCATCCACTTCTAATGCCACCATTCTTGTTGTACCCGTCAAGTCAAGAAACCGAAAAATTTCACCTGAGCCGACTTCAAACGTTAGGAACAAACGATGCTCTTTAAGCTTACCACTTCGAGCCTGGCTAAATATTTGAAAGATAACCCGCCAGTATGACGAGAACGAGACTGACGCTAAAAAACATGGTGCGTTTGAGGCATGGGGTCAGGGTGGCTTTCCATGCCGAAACTATGTCCATAACGGGCTTAGTGACTCACTATACAATGTGTATAGTGGTGTGAATTCCTCCAAGCATTTTTGGGAGTTTTTGGAGAAGAAGTACAAAAATCGAGGATGCTAGAACTAAAAAGTTCGTGATGCAAAAATTATTAGAGTTCCAAATGGTTGATTAGTGTAACTGTGATGAAGCAAGTCTAAGAATTTCAGTTGATTCTGCTTGAATTTAATGTGGAGGTAAAAAAAATTCGGAAGCCTTCCAAGTGGCTGCTCTGGTTGAGAAGTTGCCTTCGGGTTGGAAGGACTTCATGAATTATCTTAAGCATAAGAGAGGAATTGAGCCTCGAAGACTTGGTGTTCTAGTTGCGAATCGAAGAAGACAACCATAAGTTTGATTCGAAGTCCAAGAGGATTTCGATGGAAGCCCAAATGCCAAGTTTTTAGAACAAGGCTCTTCTAGAAAGAAACAGAAACAACACCATGACAAAAAAAGGTAAATAGGCTGTGAAGGGTCAAAAGTTTATTAGGATTTATTATAATTATGGCAAGACGAACCACATGGCTAAGGATTGCCGAACGTCGAGGAACAAAGGCAGGAGAAAACAGCGAATGCTTATGTGGAGGAACATGACAACGAGCATCGAGAGCTAAAATACACGGGCATGTCGGTGGTGGTGTTTAAAGCTAATTTAGTTGATAACCAACACGAATTGTATATTGATACTAGGGCTACTAGTCATGTTTGTTCCGATAAGGGTGCGACTCAACTTATGCCCAACCACAGGAAGGAAACTTCACATGGAAAATTCTACTTCTTCTGTGATTATAGGTGTTGGGAACGTAGTGCCGAAGCTGACTTCAGGAAAGGAGTTGCCACTGAAGGATGTGCTGCATGTTCCGGACATTCGAAAAAAATTAGTTCCAGGCTTATTGCTAGTCTCTCATGATTTTAGGATAGTATTTAAGTCTAAGAACTTTATTTCAGCAAGTATGGACAATTTCTTGGTAGGGAATATACAGATAAAGGGTTGTTCAAAATAAATGTAATGTTTGTACGTCGTACCAACAAAGTTGATAGTAAAAATGAATCTTCTTCTACTTATATGCTTGAGGGCTATGATTTATGGCATGTTAGATTATGACATATTAGTAGTCTAACTACTATAAATTGATTGGTTAACTTTGAGTTGTTACCAACAACGAAAATTGAAACACAAATAAATGTGAAATTGTGTTGAAGCTAAAATGACTAAGTTGCATTTCCATTTAATGGAAAGAAATACAACATCTCATCTAGAATTGATACACACGATGTGTGTGATTTGAAACTTGTGCAAACTAGAGAAGGTAAAAAATATTTTATGACATTCATTGAAGGTTGCACAAGTTTTTTCTTATGTTCATCTTTTGAGTAGCAACGATGATGCAATAGAAGCTTTCAAGATGTACAAAAGTGAAGTTGAAAATCAACTGAATAGCTGGGTTAAAATAATTCGGAATGGTAGAAGGAGTGAGTATTGATGTATGTTGAAATGGTCATTTTTCTTGCATATTCCACATTCAGATTTGCTTAGGAATTATAATTGTTTTGCGATGGAGCGAAATATAGTGTTAAAGTGTATTTCAGGTTAATTTTCCTTTTTTGATATGATTTGATGCACTTTAAGTTGTATTTCGAAGGTTAGGAAGACCTGGAAGCTCAAGGAGATTGTTTGCACTCAATTCTCCTCTTTGGCCTACAAACTAAGGCCTAAACGAGCCTCAATCAGGCTTGAGTCAGGCCCGGCTTGAATTTCGTCAATTCATGAGTAAAATTCGTGTAGAATTTGTGCCAAGAAAACAGGTGGAAAGGCACCAAAAGAGCGATGCACGAAGACGACGCACGCAACGAGAGTCCGTTGCCAGGCACAAATCACCAACACTGGCGGTGGTATTGGAATGTAGGGTATTAGTACTGGTACTCAGCTCCGAGACCCAATACCTATTGCGGTATTGATTGTGGTCCTCGCAATCAGTCATGCCCTACTTTCGGTCGAGACAGTGTGTGTTCGTATATTGGTCATAATTTCTTCATACAGTGTCAGATTAAAGCAATTCGAAGTGTTATGCATAGTCGAGACGAACTTGTAGTTGGAGTCAAAGGTTAGTTCCATACAAGAAAGGACCAAATTATCGAGAAGTTTGAGTCAAGCGCGTTTGAGTGGTTCGACCCAATTTAAAAGGAAGTCAAACATGCTATTTAGTTGTTTTACATATTTACCCTTACTAAAAGGGTATTTCCTAAAGATTTTTAAGTCATTTCACTTGTGTATGCTTTGGGTATTATAAATACCCCTTCCACTGTAAGAACTTTTGAACCTTTCACTTAGCAATTTCAATTTCTAGTCTTAGGATTTTTCATATTTTTCTAGGGTTCCTCCTTCTTTAAAGAGGAACTTGTCTTTTGGTGAAGATCTTGTAGAACACTCCAACGAGTGTGACAACCTGAAGAGTATCAAGGTTTCTTCCATTATTGAGCATTTATCCCTATCTTCTTTATTTTTTCTTTACATAATTTCTCGCTTGATAATATGGATTCTTAACTATAGTTCGAGGATTTGTAAGTAGTTTACATTGTTTCCCGAAGCAAGGGAGCAACCCAAGCTTAGGGGTTGATGAATTTTTTATTGATTGCTAGATTTAATGTGGGTTGTGATAACCTAGGATTAGAGTTTAATTAGCATGCAATGATTTCTAAGGGTTTACACATTAAGTTCACAGGCTTGACGGCAGCTTGTATTTCGGTAGCTTGAAAATAGAATTCTTCGTTGGGCATTTGGGTAGGCATAATTCGACCCATAAGCTCGAAATTCGCTAGCCGTTCGAGGCTTGTTCGGATTAGATCCTAAAATGTGGTTAGATGTTATGATTCATGACTTAGAACATGTGGGTAGAGGATAAACATCGGAACCTTATGCTAATTAAAATCTAACCGACGTAGGGTAGATCTAAAGGAAAAGCTACATTGGGGAAAGGAGTAGAGTATAGGGATTTCTAGTTGGAATGGACGAAATTGAGTTGTGTTCATGTGTAGATAGTTACACCCTCACACTGGTCTTTAGTGTGAGAGAAGCCGGCGCAATGTCTTCAGTCTTACGTAACAAAGATCCCCCCGACCTAGGATCAAACCTTAGTTCTTATACGTGTAGGTATTCTACATAGGAACCAGTTTGCTTGTCTTTGTCTAGGGGATTAGGAGAACCTCAACCTCTTTTCTAAGGTTACGCTTAATTGGGACGCCTTTTATGTGAGAATCCAATCACACAACACCTACAATTATTTCTTGCAATCATCTTCGAAATATCAACACTATTAGCTTGGGCAGAACTGACACTATGGAGAATGATTTTCATCTTCGACTTAATCTTAAGTTTACTTGTTATCTTAGTTTTTAGGGTTAATATCAATTTACACCTTAAACTATACATGTCTTTTCGTTTTATACCTAAACTATTTATTTTATCAAATAAGAACCTATACTCTACGGGTTTATCAATTTATAACTTCCGGCAAAGAATTCCGGCGAGAAAAATAAAAAAAACATAAAAAAAAAAACTTAAAAATCATAAAATTGACAAACCCGTGGAGTATAGGTTTCTATTTGATTGAAAAAATAGTTTAGGTATAAATTGGAGAACTCACATAGCTTAGGGTGCAATTAATACCAACCCTGCTTTTTAATAAAAATCCAAATTCAAATTGTTAACCTTACAACTAGCAAATGGCTTAGTTAATTCACACAGAAATTCTCTTTGTGGTTCCACAATCTTTTATACTACCACAGTCACAAGTTGTACGTTTGTGGTTTGCGATAGTCATTCTAATCATATCGATTTAGAATGATTTTTGGGACAACTTCAAGTATCTAGCATCATTTGAACCTTTGTGCTCTGATAGGGCATTATTCATCAAATTACAACACCTTACTCACCTTGATAAGTTTGGGATTACCAAAAAATATATGGGGGGAAGTTTTTTAATAGCTAACCATGTATTGAGCAAGGTAACACACAAAGGTAAAGACGCAATACTCTGTGAGTCGTGGAAATGGCGCAAGCCGTCCTACAAATACCTTAAAGTGTGGGGGTGTTTGACTAAGGTAGAAGTACTTGAATCCAGACAAACTAGAATCGGACCAAAGACAGTTAATTAAGTCTTTATTGTATATGCATATAATAGCAGTGCATATCGATTCTTAGAGCACAACTCGGAAAATATCGAGATCACCGAAGGAATCGTAATTGAGTCAAGGAATATTATATTCTTTGAGAATGTCTACCCTTGCAAAGAAAGAGTAGAAGTGAGTTCCAATTAAAGAACTCAAGAAGTTGCAAGTAGTTCTTACCTACTTGTGAAGAATCGAGACTCTAAGTCGTTTGGGCCTGATTTCGTAACACACGCTCTTGAGGGTAAGCCTAAGATGTTACAAGAAGCTATTTCCAGTCCTGATGCCCCTTTCTAGAAAGAAGCAATAAACAGTTAAATTAACTCCATCATGCAAAATTACAAATGGGAGTTCGTTGATCTCCTGCATGTTGCAAGCCGTTAGGATGAAAATGAATCCTAAAAGAGCAAATATTAAACTCATGGGTCAATAGATAAGTATAAAGTCAAACTTTTCGCCAAAGGATTTAAACAAAAATAAGGTTATGATTTCTTTGACGTGTATTATCCAAGAAAGAGGATCACGTCTATTCAGGTACTTCTGGCGATTGTTGTTATGCACAATCTTGAGATTCATCAAATGGATGTGAAGACTGTGTATCTTAATGATGAATTGGAATACAAAATTTATATGGAGCACTTGAAGGTTTCGTTGCACCCAGTAAAGAGAAGATGGTGCGCAAACTTGTAATATCGCTATATGGGCTCATGCAAGCTTAAAAACAATGACACGTGAAGTTTGACACAACAATATTGTCAAACATGTTCAAAATCAAGGAATGTGATAAGTGTGCTAACAATAAAGGCACACCTGAAGCGTTTGTCATTGTCTGCCTATATGTTGATGATATGTTAATTATGGGCAGTAGTCACGACATAATCATGACTACAAAAAGGATGTTGAGTCAAAATTTTGACATGAAAGACAGGGGTCTTACGAATGTGATTCTTAGAATCAAAATTAGTAGAACAACAGAGGGAAGTGTCTTGTCACAATCTCATTATGTTGTGAAAGAGCTCAAGAAATTCAACGCCTTTGATAATCCTCCTGCTAAGACACTCATTGATCTTAGTGTTCACTTGAATAAAAATAGAAGTGCACCAGTAGCTCAGTTGGATTATTCACAAATAATTGGTAGTTTAATGTATATCACAAACTGCACTCGGCTTGATTGGCTTATGTTATGAATAAGTTAGTAGATTCACAAGTAACCCAAGTAAATTACATTGGAACACGCTAACTAGGGTGTTGAGGTAGTTAAAGTACACCCTTAGTTATTGGCTATGTTTCTCCAAATATCCCGCGGTGTTGAAAGGATATTGTGATGTGAATTTATAAAACACTCTTGCTCCACAAGTGATTATGTGTTCACCATTAGAGGTGGAGTGGTGTTATAGAAGTCCACCAAAAAAAACCTACACATCCAATCCACCATGGAATCGGAGTTCATAGCCTTAGACAAAGCTGGAGAAGAAATTGAGTGGTTATAAAATTTCCTCGAGGACATTCCATGTTGGAACAAGCAAGTGCCAACTGTGATTATTCACTGTGATAGCCAAGAAAATATCAGTAGGACAATGAGAAAATGTACAATGGTAAGTCTCAACACATACGTCAGAGACATAATACTATGAGACAATGTATCTCGAGTGGGATTATCTCGATTGACTATGTGAAGTCAAAGGATAACTAGCGGATCCGCTTACAAAAATGTTAAACATAGATTAGTTATGTAAGCTTCTAGAGGGAATGGTGCTAAAAATCATAAATTAAAGAATGAGCATAGCGTTAACCTATCCTTGTTGACTGGGGATCAAAAGATCTTGGTTCAATGGGAAAATGAAGTTACGGGATTCAGTTCTCAGAAAAGGAAAAAGTTATGGGAGTTCAATTAAGCACGTGAAACGATCCCTTAAACGTAGTAGCTCAGGTGTTATAACTTGGGAGTGTGGTGAGGTTAAGTCCTCATGACTTTTAATGGTTCATAACCTAAAATGTGGGGGGAGTATCACGGGTTACACTTGATACGAGACCACCTATGTAAGTGTGAGGAAGGCCACCTCAATGAAGCACTTATGAATCCAAGATTGGTCTGTGGCCGTAATGAACACAACTACGAGAACATAAGACGTTGCGGCATTATTGTGTAAATGTTGTTGATTCGATATACACCATGAAAAAGTAGTTTAAGGCATTGCATCCACTAAACCGCCAGTATATCTGCCGGTATCTTACTGAGAAATGTTCAAGCTACCTTTCCCGATGCAATATTGCCTCGTGAATTAGGTACGTGAGTCTGCATTCATCCATGCATCAAACTTCACTCATGTGGGAGATTTATAAAACTTTGGTTAATTTAAATGAGTGTTGTCCCAGTTTGAGCCGATTTATATGTGGCATAAATTTAATTCAAATATAATTAAATAGTGAATTGAAAAACTACGTTTCATGAGGATAATCGTAGCATTTGAAATTTTTCAAAATCGACTTTCGGTGAGTGAGAAATTGATGGCTAAAGATAGCCATGTTGGAATTTGTGAAGTCACATATGTGTGGGTAGTTGTTAGGAGGGAAGAGATAGTTATTCTCCCATATTGTCTAATCAATTTTGTTTAAACCACTTTAAATATAATTTAAGTTGTGCAGTGGTTACAAATATCTTATACAAGTGGACGACCGTTGTGAGATTCACACGAGCGTATGCCCTCGGCCTGAATGTGGGCTTGGGCTAGGGCTAGTGCCGGGCTCGTAATGGCCCGTCTTTTTGTCCAACTCGGCTCAGCAAAGTCTAATTTTGTGGAATCGAATTGGTTTCGACCCCGATTCAACTTGTGTCTATTGGTTTCAAGGACAAATCTGCAACCATGTGTCCAGATTCACTAGTTGCATTAACTCATGGAAGTGGAACATTTAAAGGTGTCTTAACAACCTAGAAAGTGACCATTGAAGTGGATGACCATTATCTAAGATACTGGGGTGGTGGTTGGAGGGACACACCTCATAAGTGGTCATTTAAGTGGAGGACAACTACCTACGGTAGTGGGTTCTTGAAGATTACACACCTCATAAATGGTCCACTACTCATACTCATAGTAACTAAGGTTTAATAATTCCCTAAAGGAGTGCAACGATATAAATAGGTGGACAATGTCTTGCATTTGGACATTGCATTCAAGCATTTCTAGCTATTGCATTCTGCATGTACAGTTCAAGTCTATTTGTATCCACTTCTTTGTTGGACCTTATTATTGTACTAACAAAACAACGAAGCAAAACACTAGACAAGCCATAAAATTATCAAATGCACCCTTGTTTTGTTAGTCTATAGCAAAAATTTATATGAGACCATCACATAAAAGACTTAATGATCCAAGAAGTCGAATCGTGTCAAATAGTTGGTGCTTGTGGATCCGAGAAGTCGAATTGGGTCACATTGTGCGTACTTAGTGACTTGATAAACCGAACGGTACAACTAATGGGTAGTTGTTGATCTGAGAAGTCGAATTGGGTCAAATGGAAGACTTGTTGATACGATAAGTGAATTCGCATCAACTACTTTGATAACCATACCCTTATGTCTGATAATACCTTTTTATTGTTTCCAATAAGCAGAATATCATCTACGTATAGCACTAAGAATACCAAGGCGTTTCCAACACACTTTCTATACAAAAAACTCTCAAACTCATTATGATCAAACCCATAGGATTAGATCACTTGATCAAAACATTGGTTCCAAGCTTGCGATGCTTGCTTAAGGCCATAGATTACCTTCTTAAGCTTGCATACAAGGTTTTCTCGGCCTTTTAAATGAAGCACTCAGGTCGACACATATAGATGTCGCCTTCAAGACTTCCGTTTAGGGATATTGTCTTGACATCCATTCGCCAAACCTCATAGTCTAAGTGTGCAGCTATGGGCAAGAGAATGCAGATTGGCTTAAGCATAGCTACAGGCGAAAAGGTTTCCTCATAATCGATTCCCTCTTTCTGAGTGTACCCTTTTGCCACAAGCCTTGCTTTGAAGGTTCCAACCTTCACGTCAGTTCCCCTCTTTCTCTTGTAAACCCACTTGCATCCAACAGGCTTTACACTTTTTGGTGGTTCAACAAGCTCCCAGACTTTATTGTGATCCATAGAACCCATTTCTGCTTCCATTGTAGTTTTCCAAGAACTTGCATCCTTGTCTTGGATTGTCTCGTTGTATGTCCAGAGGTTATATTCATCTTCACCGGGGACCAAGTCAGAAGACTCTCCCACGAACATGAATCACTCAAGCTGACGTCACACGATGTGACGGGAAAAAAATATTACCTCCGTCCCGACTTATTTTGCACACTTTTCCTTTTCGGCCGTCTCACCTTATTTTGCACACTGCTAAAAAGGAAACTTCTCCCACAATCTCAACACTTAATCTTCACCTTTAAAAAAGTCAAAGAAAAAGCAAAATCTGATTTTTCTTAACATCCGTGCCCGGTCACCTGTGCAAAATAAGTCGGGACGGAGGGAGTATTATTTTTTGTAGTAAAAGTATCACGTTTATCTGTAAAAGTATCACTTTTTTTTAACAAAAAAATGTATTATTTTTTGTAGCAAAAGTATCACTTTTATCTGTAAAAGTATCACTGTAGCAAAAGTATCACTTTTATCTGCAAAATTATATTCCGTCACACGTAAAACCGTTACATATAATACTTACTCTTAGTCTTATAGTCTTATTAACTTTTCCATAATTTGCGGTACTTTGTTATTTTTCATTTTCAGAAATTAACGGTAGGTTGCTAGTTCCCTAAATTGGAAAGCACAAATATCGATAAAAAAACGTAATGAAAAATGAAACGTGATGAAATAAAGGTATATTGCTAAAATTCCCTTGGCATAAGCACAAAATCCCAGGGACGAAAAATCGTGAGTCCAATGCAAACTGGCCCTTGTGCAATATAAACCACACGTTGGGTCCTAACATCACTGCTGAATACAACGGTGTAAAATAGAGTTAGTGTTGATGGAGTCGTTATACATAGTTAGATAGTCGAGTTAAATTGAATGAACAATTGGAACTTAGGCGGAGCTGGAGGAGATAATAGGTGTCCTTGAGTGGGAAGGAATCGAAAAAGAAAATATAACCAATGAAAATATAATATCTAAATAAAAATTAGTCGAAGCTAGTTGAAATTTTTTACAACAAAATATGAAATGTATGGTCCAACATTTTGAATAATACCGCCAATATCCATTTATTACGCTTGAAAAATTCTGTTTTACTTTTATTTGATTTGTTAATTAACGAATATTAAATATAATGAACATTGAATATGTAATATTAGGTAAGGAAAATATTATTTAATGCACTCTATGAGTGTATTTACTTAATGTCGGGGAGTGCTGGGTCAAACTTGATTAAAGGAGTTAATGAATATGTTTTATTAGGATTTGAGCCTCTAAATCTACCGAGTTAAACCTTAAGTAAACATATCCTATATATGAAATGGGAACTTAACACATCAAGAGGAAAAAAATAATAATTATTTTGTGAGGAAGAAAAACTTGCCTAGTTTAGGACTTTTACATTGTTCCAAAAACTCGAAGCAGATATAGACATTATGCTGTCAATTTTTACATCACATATACTAATAATAAGCTAAAAGAAATCCAAAATGGGGAATTTATCCTGTTCCTAAGCTACATTACATAGTAGCAAAGTTTCCAGTGTTGAACATCATCAAAAATGGCTGGTCTAATTTCGACAGTCCCACAAGGTGCATCTTCTTGTGGCATCAAATGCTGCCACGAACCTGCTAAACTCAATCACCACAACTTGCCTATGGACAACGCTTTAGCCAGTTTTCCAGAGAAGGGCATAAGCCCATTAAACCAAAAGCCGCCTCGGCCGCGCAGAATAATTCTGGTGAGGCACGGGCAGAGCCAGGGCAACGTCGACGAGTGTGTGTACACACGCGTCGCCGACCCCAAAGTGATGCTCACGGAGCAAGGGATTTTTGAGGCGGAGGAGTGTGGGAAGGAGATTAAGAAGTTGATTGAGAGAGATGAAGTTGATGATTGGAAAGTGTATTTCTATGTGTCGCCTTATAAAAGATCCCTTGAGACTTTGAGGAATTTGGCTAAGCCATTTCAAAAATCAAGAATTGCTGGTCTTAGAGAAGAGCCCAGGTTGAGAGAACAAGATTTTGGTATATGTACTACATACGGTCCCACTGTAATATTTTTGTTACTTTAGATTTTTTTTTCTAATTCATTTTTATGGTGTGAAGGAAATTTCCAGGACCAAGAGCAGATGAAGTTACAAAAAGCAGCCAGAAAGCTGTATGGGAGATTCTTTTACAGGTTTCCCAATGGTGAATCAGCTGCTGATGTTTATGATAGAATAACAGGTACGTCTTCCTCCATTCTAAAAAATTGTTTTATAAAATTCGACACATCAATCCACCCTTATTTAAGTTTAACTATTACATTATCTTTTTCATCTTTTTTCTCTACTTTAGTAATGAACATTTTTTCATTTCCAAAACTCACAATATAGGCAATTTTTGGAAGAATAGTGGATATTATATCTTGAACTCAGAATATTTTGAAACAGAGGGAGTAACAGTTATGAAAGCTATATTGGTTTTGAGGTGTGTATGCAATGATAAGATATGAGTGAGCACTGCAGGATTTAGAGAAACACTAAGAAGTGACATTGACATTGGAAGATTTCAGCCGCCGGGTGAGCAAAGCCCGAACATGAACCTGGTTATAGTGTCACACGGGCTTACGCTGCGCGTTTTCTTGATGAGATGGTATAAATGGACTGTGGAGCAGTTTGAAGGGCTGCACAATCTTGGCAATGGCAATATTATTGTTATGGAGAGAGGCTATGGTGGAAGGTGTTTTATCCTTTGAAATTGGCATGGGCTATTAATTGCCTATTTGTAATATTTTGATGGTGTGTTGTGAAGGTACTGCTTGTTGATGCACCATACCAGAGAGGAGCTAAAGGAGTTCGGCTTAACAGACAGTATGCTGATTGATCAAGAATGGTATACTCCTTCCGTCCCATATTGAGATAATAATTTCAACGCAAATTAGGAGTATTTCACATTATCCGATTTGTTGTTAGAAACTATACATATTCTGTTGTTGGTGATGAAGGCAAAAATACGCGAAGCCAGGACAATTGAACTATGATTGCGAGATAACAGGGCCATCCTACTTCACCCATTTTGGGGATTATCAAGACAGGCATCTTGCTTAGGGACATAAAAGATTGTACGATAGCAACACAACGGGGAATGTAAGTGAGTTGCCAGTTGCAATATCAACAGCAAACAGGCTGTGAAAACTCCGTATCAAATCACCCGTTTCACTGTCTATCTGTGCCACTCATACTCCACTCTAATTATTTTCAATATTCTTAAACAACTTAATTCAAAATTCATTGTTCAGTATTTTCACTGTCATCAATTCATGATTTAATAATTTTATTTTACTAACAACGGCCATATGTGTTGCATGCATTGACGGACCTATACTTGGGTCAAAAGGGGCACTGGCCCCCTAACCCATTAAAATGTGTTATTGTATATATGTATTTTTTAGTCGATTTTCATACAATTTAAATTAAATAGATTTATTATGTATAAAAATTAGAGATAAAGATTTCTGAAAATATAATGCATATAGAAATATAATATCTTGATTATATATATATATTTATAATTAAATCAATTTATTGATCTTATCTAAATTGTTAATACTTTCTAATTTTATTTATAAAGTTGACTTTTGTTGAGGTTCGTGAACTATTTAGGAGGCATACAACGATAGTCTCCAATTTAGATTTTCTAAAATATTATTTGTTAATATATTTTTTCTAATATTTTATGTTTAGATCCTAATATAAAATAATTTGATTTCTAGTCTACTCAGAATTTGCCCCCTATTTGGTAAAAGATTGCCACATAATCTTAAAGCATAGTTGAATAAAATTACCCCGTAAACTAACTCTTAGATTCGTCTATAAAGGGCTCCTCTTGACTAAATTCTTGGGTCTGTCACTGATTGCATGTGATTGTTTTATTTTTAAATTTGTTTTGGGTCAGTTCTTTTAAGAAAAATTATATTATTCTAATAAATACTCGTTTGTAAATTGGTTCTTTAAATAAATATTCTAGCTAGTAATATGATTTAAAAATTGGTGTTTTCTATGAAGAACTATATTTTCTCTTGTTAATTGCACTCCTAAATTAAGATTCTAATATAATTTCAAAAATAATAAACTCTAAATAAAAGAATAAAATTAAGTATGATTTTAAGGATTTGTTAAATGCAAGACATAAGAAAAATAACTTAAAATAAAATTTAAAAATCACGACAAGAGAATATAAAAACAAAACTAAATTAAAATAGTAAACTCAAAAGTCATGTTGGGTGGCTATAAAAATTTCTCAGCATTTTGGTGGAGACTTTAGATCTTCTCGTGCTTGAACTTCTTGAGGATGTCTTAGAATCCGTTCTCGTTCTGGTAATATTTTGGATAAGTGTCACTTCATTATTATTTTCATCTAAATTACAGTCTTTGTAAATCTTCTTTTTGTTTCTCTTTTTTCTTCCTTGTTCTCTTGTCGGTTCTTTTTTCGATAGTGAACTGACTAGCTTTTCTTTCTCTATTCTTTTTGTTTATCCGATTTCTTTTGCGGCGTTTTGTTGTTTGAACGTGCTTGTTGTCTTTCATTCAATTTGTTTTTTTAAAAGCCTAATTTTTTTTAAATATTTTAAAGACACCTTTCATATCTAATAAGAAAGAATAATACTTTTTTTTTTCTCGAGATCATTAAAAAAATATAAGTTATTAAAAGGACATTAATACTTCGAAAATAAAATCATCCAACACCAATTAATATGAAGTAAACCTTCATAAAATCAATTTGCCAAAATTTCATCTAAATGTGCAGAAATAAATAAGTAAAAAATATGTCTATTAAAATAACCAAATCATGTAACTCAACCCATACATAAAGTTAATTAATTTATTAAAGAGATTTTTTTGTAAGAATTTTGCCACCATCAACTATCTCGTCTCCACGTGCAGCTCCATCAGCCTAAAAATGGGTAAATAATAGGGCTGAACTACATCCAACTCGTGGGGTCCAGTTTGTCAAGACTAAATATCATAAAAAATCAATACAATAGGAAATCAAATAATATCATAAGTTGAACCAACAAATTAATAAAATCCTTCTTTAGGACTGACCAATTTCATATGCTTAAATGGACCAGCTCGTTAAAAGTAAATTTTATCATAAGATTGGTCATTTACATATCATATGTTGTACAACATAATTTGTGCACGACAAACGACTCGAGGATCCTTATTTCGATCCCGGACATTTTGTGTCCCTGACCAATTCATAACACATATTTGCAATCAATCATAATAAATTAAACACATCATTTTATAATGATAAACACTTTAAGCATGAACTTAAAAAAGAATCCTCACTTTAACCTTGAACGCGTGAAAGAGATGCAAATGCAAAAAGTCCGAAGTCTCGTAGCCTTGATTGTCTGCTTCTACATATATAAATATTTCGGTTCAAAGTTAAAATGACAACTAATCTAAAATCTTAAAATTATTAAAAATAAATATTAAATAAATCTGAAATTCTATTATCCCCTAACACACCATAATTATATATATTTATATTGTACACACTCACACATCAAGTGCATCACATCGCACCATAACATGCCACACACACTAATAACCTAATATATAAAATATATATAACACCTACGTACACACTATTTATATAACCACACACACCTATACATATTATATAGATATAAGCGACACACTCACACATACACACCTACGGTCTATATATATATTGACCTTATTGGGTATATATATATACATATTTACTTTACCTACTCAATTAATATATATCAACGCAATAGATATACAAATGTATACATGCATAAACACCACAATCAAAATCTCTTCCGGCACACACACATATATATATACACAATTACACACACCAGTGTGAGCACACATACATGTTCCCAAAATTAAATTTATCTGGATAGAGTTTTTCTCAGAATTGCGACAGAGTACAACGAGGCACTCATACCCCATTCTTCGACTTATATCTATATATAGAGATAGACTCTTAATTAAGGTATTAATTAATAATGGGCCTATATTCCTTGGGCTTATAAGAAAATTAAATCCCATCTATGCTTGAGTTTCTTTAGAAAATTAATCAATTGGGCCTAGCATCCTATTAAATGAATTATGAATTGAACTTTGTCAACTACGAGACATAGTCTATCATAAATCGGACATATCTAAATACATGAAAATTAAACAAATAAAAGTATTTTATAAATGCAGGGTGTTACATCCTACCCTCGTTGAATATAAATTTTGTCCTCGAAATTTCAAATCGTACCTGATTCCTATTCGATTTCCTTCCGATACACTCTTAAATACTTCAAGCCTTTCCTCTTCGTATCGCATTTGAGTGTGGTCCTCTCTTTTCTGGTCCATTTACATTCTTTGCGCACTCAAACCTTCTGTGCCCTAGTTCATGGTATCGAAGACACTTGCCTTGCTTTAGCAGACATTCTCCCTAATGTTTCTTCCCACAACTATCACAAATAGATCTCTCTTGTTGAGCTTTGGATCCAAATGATTCTTCAGTTCTTTCTCTCTTGTTTTGATTCTCATGCGTATCTTCAATGTCATCATCTCATTTTCTCTTGTTGGAGTTATAAAGTGTTGTGAATCTTACTTTCTCCATATCCATACAGCCGTTATATCCTCTGCCCTCACTACTGCCTCAGTGTAGGTCATGGCTCTGAGTCCCCCTAAGTCATGGAGGATCTTGGCCCGAAGACCATTGTGGAACCTTTGGGCCTCCTTTTGTGGAGTATCCACCAAGTGAAGAGCGAACGACACATGTGATTGAATTTGCGCTCGTAGTCCATCACCATCATGCTTCCTTGAGTGAGGCTCAAGAACTCGGCCTTCATCTTTTCCCTGTACACACGAGGATAGTACTTTTCCTTGAAGATCTCAGTGAACCCTTCCTAAGTTAACCCAGCACGTTCCTCAGTTGGTCTAAGTCTCCAGTGATTGTTCCACCATGTCCTGGCATCTCCCTTCAGTAGAAAAGCAGTGCATGACACTTTTTGGCCATTGGAACACGCCATGTAGTCGAAAATACTCTATAATGTGAGAAGTCATTCCTCAATAGTTGCGAGCCCCTCAGTCCTAAATAATGCAGACAGAGTAAACTTGTTGAACTAGGCAATGATTTGTGCTTGTGTGGGCTCCTGAGATGGAGCATTATGATTCGTCCCGTGCAAAAGGGCTGCCAGGCCAGCCAACATCTGTTGTGGATTGTAAGCACCCGTTGGTGCTCCTGCACCTTGGTTGGCCGGAGGTGCATTGGCAGGATATGGGTTGGCAGGAGGTGGGTTGTTTCCATTGTTTCGTCTGGTTGCCATGATCCTTATTTTCAAAATAAGTCTAATCAGTTAGTCCTAGATCAGATTGTATACATGAGAGAGAGAGAGAGAGAGACCTCCTAGTTCGAGAAATATAAAAGAAAGAGGTAATTCGAAATAATAAAAATATTCAAAGTACTAGCCATAGTTATCAATCACATACTCGGTTAGTCAGAATGGCACTCGGGTTCAACCCCCATGACTGCACTACTGTCAATCTTCGTAGGTCCCTAAGTTTTAGGAGTATTCTAAAGCATTTTTAATGCAACCTCTACTGGCTCATTCACATCTAATAACTAACTTAATCATACTACACATAATCTAATGTCATGAAATCAAAATGCATGTCCAATACTGCATAAAATATCTCGCTTATACATATTGCTAATTATAGGAGTCAAGTATCAAGATCATACGGGTCATGCTTAATTATGCGTATACACTTTAAATGTACATAAAGATGATCGTACCTTAGAGCTGACATGGTGAAACTAAGATGGACAGTGGGACATTCATTCATAAATCATCCTTTTTACTTTGAATTAGAGAATACTCAAAACTATATATGCTTTTATTTTTTATTTTACAAGCGAGTATATACAGAAACATAGACCTGCTCTGATACCAACTGTAACAGCCCGAAGTTTCTTAAATATTTTCAAGACACCTTTCACATTTAATAAGAGAGAGTAATACTACATTTTCTTTTTCGAGACCATTAGAAAAATATAAGTTATTAAAAGGACATTAATACTTCAAGAATAAAATCATCCAACACCAATTAATATAAAGTAAACTTTCATAAAATAAATTCACCAAAACTCCATCTAAATGTGCGGAAATAAATAAGTAAAACAATATTTCTATTAAAATAACCAAATCATGTAACTCACCCCATCCATAAAGT
Source organism: Ajuga chamaepitys (assembly GCA_958295605.1). Lineage (NCBI taxonomy): Eukaryota > Viridiplantae > Streptophyta > Magnoliopsida > Lamiales > Lamiaceae > Ajuga > Ajuga chamaepitys. Next base: position 13,557,876 of record OY282498.1, read on the forward strand.
TAATTAATTTATTAAAGAGAAATTTCCGCAAAATTTTCCACCATCAACCAACTCGTTTCCACGTGAAGCTCCATCAGCATGAAATGGGATAAATAATAAGGGTGAGCTACATCCAGCTTGTGGGGTTCAGTTTGTCAAGACTAAATATCATGAAAAATCAATACAACAGGAAAACAAATAATATCATAGGCTGAACCAACAAGTTAATTAAAACCTTCTTATGATTAGTCAGTTTATTAAGCTCAAGTGGACCGGCAAGTTAAAAGTAAACTTATTATAAGACTGGTCATTTGCATATCATGTGTTGTACAACATAACTTATGCATGACGACGATCCGAGGACCCTTATTTTGATCCCGGACCCTTTGGGTCCTTGGCCAATTCATAAAATTATAACATATATTTGCAATCAATCATAATAATTAAGCACAATATTAAATAACGACAACACTTTAAGCATGAACTTAAAAGGAATCCCCACCTTAACTACACGTGAAAGGGATGCAAATTCAAATTGTCCGAAGTCTCGTAGCCTTGATCGTCCGCTTCTACATATATAAATATTTCGGTTCAAAGTTAAAAGGGTAACTAAAAATCTTGAGACTATTAGGAATAAATATTAATTAAATTATATTATCCCTTAACAAACCATAATTATATATATTTATATTACATACACTCTTACATCATGTACATCACATCACACACATAACATGCCACACACACTCATAACCTGATATATAAAAATATATATAATACCCATGTACAATATATATATATAGAGAGAGAGTAATGATATGGAATCCACGTTGGATTTTCTTATAGAGCCCACATGTTCATATATTCCGCCACCTCACACTCTCACTACTAACAAAAACACGCTATATATATTATTCCTTCCTCGCCTCTTACTCCGGAAAATAAAAAATTACTTTTCACACCACTAACAAAAACTGGCTATATATTTTATTCCTTTCTCGCCTCTTACTCCAAAAAATTAAAAAAATCACTTGTTTCCACTATGTAAGATTTTTTTCTTATCCGTTTTATTTTCAATACATTAGATTCTTTTCCTTCCAAAATAATTTTTCGTAATTTTTTTGCTTCTATCATCTCTGTCCCAAAAAGATTTATCATAGAGACGAGAGAAGCCAAAATAATAATAATAATAATAATAATAATAATAATAATAATAATAATAATAATAATAATAATAATAATAATAATAATAATAATAATAATAGTGAATAATTATTTTGGGAAGAAAAGAATCTGGTATAGTGAAATTTTTTTATTTTCTAGAGAGAAGATATAGAATGGATAAAAAAATCTTGCATATTGGAAAAAAAAGTGATTTTTTTATTTTTCGGAATAAGAGACAAGAAATGAATAAAAAATATAGCGAGTTTTTGTTAGTGATGTGAAAAGTGATTTTTTTTTTATTTTTTATTTTGAGAGAAGATATAAAACGGATAAAAAAATCTTGCATATTAAAAAAAAGTGATTTTTTATTTTTCGGAATAAGAGATAAGAAAGGAATAAAAAATATAGTGAGTTTTTGCTAGTGGTGTGAAAAGTAATTTTTTTATTTTCCGGAGTAAAAGGCGATGCAAAGTGATTTTTTTATTTTCCGGAGTAAGAGGCGAGGAAGGAATAAGGTGGCGGAATATATGAACATGTGGGCTCTATAAGAAAACCCACCGTGGTGTTCCATATCATTACTCTATATATATATATATATATATATATATATATATAAATACACCCATACATATTATATAGATATAGGTGACACATACACACACTCACACCCTCACACACACATGCACACCTAGTATTTGTTGGGATTTTGGGAAAAAATATAATTAATAGAAAATCAATTATTTTGAGGAGTGTCACAATGACACTGTCTTAAGGATTTACTTGAGTAATCCTCCAAGATACAACAGATCTTCTAGCTAATGCTAGGAGTAGGAATCAACGAATATATAATATATTAACCTAGAAATATAAAAATATAAGTGAAGAATAATATTAAGTGGAAAATAAAGTAAACTCTCGAACATGATCTCTCTATGTCACACCATCCTCCATATACATGTTGTTTGTGTATATATATTAGCTCAAAACAACATAACTCTTATAAATAATTACTCCAACATTAAAATAAATTAGTGCATATAAATGTGCAACATAAAAATCATTGAAAAACAATCAAAGCACTAATGTTATATATGCTACCAATTAAGGAGAATTAAAAGACAAATATATTTTATATTAATACAAACATTTAATCATGTTAAATGTGTGGGGAGGTTGTTGTCTCTACTTGGTCAACAAGAATTAGTATAAATTAACAATTATTTAAATATTATAATAATATATTCATGAACACTATAACAAATATAACATAAATATGTTTATAAAATATATAATAAATATATATTTATAAGTAATAATTTCTTTTGAAATATATTTTTCCAATAATCCCCACCTATTTCAAAAGAAAGTATTTTATAGAAATTAATGAGAATTTATATTGTTAGGCTAAAATGTAGAATGCATCGAATCTGGTGTCTTTTGGACTATGAACCAGACCTAAAAAGTTAAGATATAACTCATAGAGCTTTAGTGAGGTTTTTAACTTCTATAAACTAAAGTCTCTTTAGCGTAAGTTAAATTTTTTATCAATCACATCCCACACGACTTTTGTTGTTCAACGCATTGTTGCGCTTTATCAGTCATGGACGTGACTGTTAGTTCATAAGTGCTCTAGAAACTTAGCCATGGTCTCATGCGATCGGCCCCACTCTACACTCATATAGGTGAGTCAATCAAGTATATTCTGCTAATATTATGCTACTCATAAGGATATGAAACTCATTAAAAGGTTTTAGTTTATCATCACAATTTGCAGTCTAGCACCACACACACCATAGGAAGGGAGAAGATTATAAAGTGCTAGCAGGACTAACAAGTGGCTTGTTATTACCCATATGAACTTGATTCAAGGGGATCTCCAATCACAGAGGTTGGGTTACTATCACTGTCAATCTCTAGTGGCTTTAGAGTTTAGTCTCATTCCCCTCGATGTTTTAAATTTAACTCTCTACCCGGGTTTCGTATTAAAAATTAGCCAGATTCAATCTTAACTCACATAATCCATGGATATAACTCTAATAATTATTTCACCAATCATCTCTTACATGAATATGTTTATTTTCATCATTGCAAGGTTTGTCCTTTGCAATGTCTATTTCCATAAGATATTATAACATCGACATCAATAGTGTCGATTTTACATCAAGAGAAATACTAACTAAGAAGTTTCTTAGCCCTTGAATCTCATTGCCAACTAATTTCTCATCAAAATATTATAATCACTCAATACTAATTATGTTGGCTTCCGAACAATTTTACCCCACCAAATGTGAAAATACATCACCGTGTCTTTATGCACGGTGGAAGACTCATTTCAATCACAATATAATTAATGTCATCTCTGTGCTATTCACATCGAGCTTTAAATTCATCAAATGTTAGTATAAAATATCACAAAACATTCAATTAAAAGTTTACCACCGATAAGATATTCACAAATAAATTTGTTACGTCATAAGAGTAAATGACCAAGAAAAGTGATATTAAAATATTTATGTTACTATTTACTTTCGAACCAGAAATCATGTTATAAACCTTATTCTCGGCATAAGATGAGAGCGAAAATCCTCAAATACCAAATAAAATATTCTCATAAGTAGATCACCTTCAATCCTATAATTCACCATGAAAAATATAAAAACTTGACCAAACTTATAACAAACTCGGACCAAGTCCATAAAATTCAATATTATCAATTTTAGAAGTATATTAGCACTTAACGCATAAGTTTCTAACACGTGAATATTTTTCTATGCAACACTAAGATCAATTTAAGAAATCTATAAGCTAATTCTTCAATTATCAAAGTTTTGCAAAACATAAATAGAAAATCCACATACTTTTAAATATTGTCAAAATACTTCATGTGTCTCACCAATATTTTCATAGACAAGATGTGCACAAAGTTCATGTCTCTAATAGTCTTTAACACAAAATCTACTTTTTTTCCTTCTAGTTATATAAAATGGGTGGTATGGTTAACAAAAAAAAAAAAAAAAAAAAAAAAAAAAAAAAAAAAATTAATAATAATAATGATAAATAACAGATTGACGTGCAACAAATTAAATGGTCAAGAAATATTTTTAGCATGCATGAGATAGATATAACACATCTCAGAAAATCAGAATGTTCTTCTTACAAAAAATATTCAAGTATTGGTCAATAGGCCAACACAAAAATCTATAATACAAAACCAAAATTAATTACCAAGCTCAGATAAAACAAACTATTATATATTGTGTATTTATTTCAGAAACAAGGCAAGTAGATAAAGACTAGCTAAAGGAAAATTTCAACTCCTCTAGAAGTTAAAATTACTATTAATCAACGGAAGACAAATAATCTCATATATCAAGGGCAAAGAAATCAATATTCTTAATTTTTATTAATACTTACATATTATTTTCACCAAAGAAAATTTTATGCAACTAGATCCATAGTTGACAAAGGATGCAACACATTTATAATTACAAGTCATATAATCACAAATATAAAAGTTCGACAAAATATTAATTGTAGACATGAGTAAAAAACTAAGTTAAATTATCATATGCAATGTAAATAATTTGAAGTTTGTATTCACCCTACCACTTATTCTTAATCAAATTTTAAATCATCAGCAAACTGAGATTTTAAGTTAAGAATATCATTGAACTACTTTAAAACTTTACTGAGCATCTCCAACACCTCGAGTTCACGTGAATTAGACAATTTCAATGCAACTATTGGATTGCGTTTCAAATGTACACATGTATAAACTAACAACAATGATAATATTTCACTTAAATATTTGTATCAAACTTTGTACTATTGAGCAAAGGACAAGAAAACATACTTGTCATAGAATTAAATTCGGAATAATAAAATTATCAGATCTCAATTCGATTGTAGCTACTTAATTGATAGCAATAACGAATTTTCTTACTCGACCCAATTCCATCAGTCAAGTAGAGACACAACACTCTCCAACACTGGAAAAGCGTTCATGGTAGCTTGGAATGTGTTTGTATTTTGGGATTAATAAATCCTTTAGATTGTTGGGATTTAGGGAAAATATATAATATAATAGAAAACCAATTATTTTGTGGCGTGTCGCAATGACACTGTCCTAAAGAATTAACTTGAGCAATCCTCAAGGATACAACAAATCTTCTAGCTAGTGCTAGGAGCAGGAATCAGCGAATATATAATATATAAACCTAGCAATATAAAAATATAAGTGAAGAATAATATTAAGTGGAAAATAAAGTAAACTCTGTCATGATCTCTCTATGTCACTAAATCATCCATACACATGTTGTGTGTGTACATATATTAGCTCAAAACAACATAACTCTTAGGTATAATTACTCAACATTAAAATTAATTAGATCATATAAATGTGCGACATAAAAATCATTGAAAAACAATCAAAGCATTAATGCTATATATGCTACCAATTAAGGAGAACTAAAAGACAAACATATCATATATTAATAATAAACATTTAATCATGTTAAATGTGTGGGGTGATTGTTATCTCCACTTGGTCAATAACAATTAGTATGAATTAACAATCATTTAAATATCATAATAATATATGCATGAATACTAGAATAAATATAACATTAATATGTTTATAAATGATATAATAAATATATGTTTACAAGTAATAATTTCTTTTGAAATATATTTTTCCAACACTATTTATATAATACATATGCACTCATACCCCATTCTTCGACTTATATCTATATAGAGAGAGACTCTAAATTAGGGTATTAATTAATAATGAGCCTATATTCATTGGGCTTATAAGAAAATTAAATCCCCTCTATGCTTGAGTTTCTTTAGAAAATTAATCAATTAGGCCTAGTATCCTATTAAATAAATTATGAGTTGGGCTTTGTCGACTACGAGTATCATAAATTGGACCTATCTAAACGAAAAAAATTAAACAAATAAAAATATTTTATAAATGCGGGGTGTTGTAGTTTTGTTACGCTTGTTGTTATTCTCTTGTCGATTCTTTTTCTAATGGTGAATTATCTTTTACTTTTATTTTTCTTTCGTTTATTTACTTAGAATCTTTCCCGCTTTTTTATTGTTTGAAGCTTTGCGGTAAGCTTTTATCTTGATTGACATTGACTTTGACTTTTGAAAGACAGAAAAATAATATATATATGTCTTTTCTTGGACAAACAGAGTAATTCTTTAAATGAAATATGGCTACCAGATCTTTCAAAATTTAATATTCAACATTTTTTTCCCTAATATAAAAAGAAAAAAACACATCATATGTTTATCCATATGCATGAACTTTAGACTAGAAGCAAAAATTAGCTCATGAATCTTGCACAAAATAAGATTTAAAAAATACATAAAAGGTATCATGATTTTTTCTTTCGCTGATAATAATTTCTTTTAACATTTAACTATGTTTTATGGACGGTTAAATCTGATCCATAAATTCTGAAATTCAGTGGTTTCACATTTCCTTCACCTCTTGCTTAATGTTCTTCTCTTTACTTGTACTTGAAGCTCATCCTCACTGTCAAAAGTTGAAAGTTCATACAACGCTATTACATATTTAAAAGAGTACAATCTTATAATTATAATTGCAATTGGGTACGAAAATCATCTGTGAACTGTTCTTTTATTCTCGGTAGCAGCAAAGATTCCAAAGATTATTAAATAGTGGTTATTTTGGAATTTTCAAATTCAATATACCCGCACTAAAAATTTCTTTCTAGGCTACATTTTTAGTTCTTGCCAACCCCATCAGTTCAAGTGTTTGGTTTAATAAAAAATTTTGTAGTAGACATTTATGTTCCACGAGACAGAGCATCATATAATTGTCCATGAGAAAAAAAATTGGATGTGGCAAGTATACTCCAACATTTTTATTGTTTGTCCTTTTGCCGTGTTAATTGTCATAGCAAAACAAAGTATAATAAGGAATTGTTTCCTTCTAAATTGGAGCTGGCACTTCATTCTCAACTGGCGATGGTAGTATCCTTTGTGTTAACACATGTTTCCTAGTATCTTGTCCCAAGATAATCTATGCATCTATATATTATCTTTGAATGACTTGCACACCATTTTTTTGTCATTACACAACCCACTTGATGGATCAAGATTCCTTAAAGGAATTATTAGACAATCTTTTTTCATCGCCAACTTATGAGGGGGTAAACCTTTCGAGTTATGGAGTTCAGAATATTCCTCTGAGTAATTGTCTGTGTCATCAATAGCTTCATAGAAACTACAATATTTTTTCTTCTCCAGAGAAAGCGGATAGGAACTTATTATTCAAATGATCAACATTTTCATTTGTGATAGTCAATATGACTCAATTTGTTATCTATTGAGCTGCAGTTGCATTCTCCTTCAAGTCTAGGAGAGTTGCTTCAATAAGACCCTGAAAACACTTCCTCTTTGTCATATTCAATGACCATATCTTCAGAGATTTTGATATAGCATTTTGCGTCGATGATTCCTCTTCATTCCCCACTCCAAGTAAGAATGCACTAAATTTAGGATATTTTAATGATACCATATTTCTTCACAAAGTAATTTTTTTCCTCAAGGGTCATAAATACAAGTCTACTAAACTTCCAAAATAGTTTGCTAAATGGTTGCCTTGGGGACAATTAGCAGGACTTCTCGAAAATTTTCTCCAAAGACTATCACGTTTCCTCCAAATGTCTGGTCACTCCGCATGATATCTTCGAGTAGTTTATCTACATCTTCGATTGTCCATCTCTTTGTCATCGGTGTTTCATCAAATATAATTAATTTTACTTTGCATAACAGTTCTACAGCTCCACTTTTTTTAGAAATGGAACATTCTATAAATTCTTTTGCATTTATTGAGATTTTGAAGCGCAAATGTATTATTCTTCCTCCAGACACTATCCCCGTAGCTTCTCTAGATGTTGCAGTTGCAAGTGCAATTAGGTTTTTGAGATCTTATATGAACTAATAAAGCTTATATAAAAATGTTTTTCTGTTCCACCAAGTTTGTTAGTAAAGGAAATCCCACAATTTCCTTTTTTCACATTCTAAAATCATTGAGAACGTTTTTCGTTGATCATCACTCAAGTTTTGCTTTGCCTCATAACTTCTGGAGGATTTCAATGCACATTTCTTCTCTCATTTTCCTAGGGATTTCATCATTAAAGGTATCAGTATCAACCGGAATCTTTGGGAGGTTGTATAAATATATACTTGTCCCCTTGCTTTCCAGAAGAAAAATTGAGAGAGTTCGACGTATTTGCCATTCTTAAGTTATCTGAGTTTACTTGTTTTCTTTTGGAATCATCAGATAATGATGTATAATATGTGTCCCATAAAACTCATGCATCTGTTGGCGCACAGTTGATACACGTTAATTATGCATATATTTACGTCGATTTATATCATTTAGGTGCATATTCGACTGGCGTTCATTTATATTTATCATATTGAGTCATTTGATATGTTTCGACTTGTTTTGAAGTTAATTAGGTAATTTTATTTCAGTTGGATGAAGTTCAAAGAAGAAACAAGTCAAATAGGGTCAAAAAGGACAAAAAGAGAGTTAAAGGAGCAAAATGGTCTACCCCGGCCGCGTCTATGGTCGCGGCTGCATCAAAAGTGGCCTAGAACATGGAAAATACACTACCTAACCAATGCGGTCGTGTCAAATATGGAAAGCGATCACGTCAAAAAGTATCCGAAAAGTGAAGTTTTCTGTTAGCTTGACACACCTCTAGTATTTTTGTGATACCCCGAATCTTTGAAACGCAATAAAATACATTGATTGCATTTTAAAATATTGTTACCAATTTTATTTTAAATTGCAAAGTTATTTGATTTTATGATTTTATTTTGGCAAATAAGTGTGACCGCGGTGTACCAGGTCAACTGCACTCCTAGCACCGAAGGGATGAAAATTAAAAATATATAATAGAAACCTAAAATTAACATCGGGTATAAGAAATAAGAAACATATTTAATTAATAACATATTATATATTAACCTAACTAAACTATATAATAAAATACGTAATATACTATATATATATATATACACACACAACTAAGTAAAGAATATAATAAAATAATAATATAACTATTCTTAGTAAAGATGTTAAGTATACTAAATTTAGAAAAGAATGATAACCAACAAGTATGATAGAATTGTAAGCTTAACTTGCGTATAAGATCACAATCCCACATCGAAAACAATTTGGAAAACTTAAGAAAATTTCCTATATAAATAGACTGTAGGTAATGTATTAATAAGTAAACATTTCAACATTTCAGTGAATATATTGGATTTCCTTTAACTAGGAGGTCCTTATCAGTTTATTTTCGACAACGCTCGGGCCGGTATTTTGGGAAGTTGTCGAATAATATTAAAATCTTTTGAGGTACGTACTTTATAGCAAGCAAAACAAGGTGGGTGACTGGGCTATTTGTAAGTATATTATGATACTGAACTTGTACTTTGATAAATATGTTTGCCTCCGGGCTTATGATATGATACCTCTTAAGTCGTAAGATTGGCTTTTTGAGTAGGGCTTGGGAGTCGTAAGATTGGCCCCCTAGTCTAGCAATATGGCTTTTGAGTCGTAAGATGGGCTCCTAAGTCAAGGATGTGTTTATTATTGTGCACCTTCGTTAGTATAACTGCTTACAAAGTTCCCACTGAGTTTATACTCATGCCCATAATTTATTACAAATCTTCAGGTTAGTTGAGCGAGGTGGCGGGGCTGTTGCGGCAAAGGTCACCGGGTTCCTTTTCCTACCCGCAACTTTATAATGTTTTTGCCTCTTCAATGTATATAAATAAGTTTACATGTCACTAAATCCGGGTGTTTTCATTTTCTGAGAAACTTTGGAACCTCTAGTGTAAATATGTTTTGGCAATATATTATTGTCAATAAAATTTCTACTTTTATCCGATAAACATTTCATGTCACGCTTTCGCACATTTTCTGATTTATTACTTAATCAAAAGAAAAGAAAATTTAGTAGCACTTTAATCCCGAGCTAATGGGATTGGGGCGTTACAGAGTGGTATCAGAGCGAGGTCTACTTTTCTGTATACTTGATTTATAAAATAAAACCGAGGGGAACCGTGACTTTGCCAACAGACCGACACTCGCTCCAAGGTATGTATATTTTATTATGAGTTTTATATAGTTCAAAAATGTTTTGTCCTCGAAACTTTTACTACCAATTAAGAAGCCAGATTAGAAACTGACCCATATTTCTTCTTTATGATAGGATGGTTCGAACAAAACAAACTGCTAGAAAAACAGTAGTATATAGACGAAGAACACTCGCTAACAGAGATCTACCACCCGCAATGTCAGTCTACCGGAGGACCAGACAGGGTGAGTATCAGAATATAGGCGAGTATATAAATATATTACTGAGACGTTGGAACAACGCCATACAAGAAGGACATCACATTACTGAGTACGAGGCTTCTATGCGCTTAGCAGACACTGTCCTCCCAAATTATAGAGATGTTGCCCATCGGTTATTGGACGAAATGCTTACGATAGACTCTACGGCTGGACTGACAATTAATTATGAACATTTTAGTGTCCGCCTCGCTATGGTTATTAGAGAACGTCAAAGGTGCCTCGCAATTGCAGACCAGATGGAAATGGAGGCAGAGGAACAGAGGCAAAGGGCAAATCATTATGACGAGGTTGCCGCCAACAAACGCTCAGAAGCTATTGCCGACGAACGTCTTGCCGAACGCGCTAGGGATCGGGCGGAATTCTGTCTCGAGTTCGCAAGATCGCAAAGGGAGGAAGCAGGAGTAGCAGAAGAGGACGAGGACGAAGAGGAAGAGGACCCCTCAGAAGATACCGAGCCTAACGAGTCTATAGGATCAGTCCATGATGAGAGCGTACCATCTAGGGGTCGACGTATGCGTACCCCACCAGCAGAGAACCAGGCGGGTCCCAGTAATTGGTTCTGATATAGTTGGAAACCTAGAGGATGTACATATAGTAATAGTAGATAGTTTTTGTATAATGATGTCTAGGTACATAACTAGACCGTAAATATCCTTTTGCTAATAGGAATGTATATAAGTCATCCTTTGATCATGCTATCTTTTTGCTCGTATAAGCATGATAAACTAATAGACTTTTTGTACGGGTTAAGGTATTAAAAACCAATGTACTTTTGTATATATATATGGATTTGTAAACCCAATATCTTTTATGTATATGATTTGTTTACAAATTATTCAGTATGTTAAACAAAGGTATATATGCATATAATTAAGTGATATTTCTCTTTCTCCCAAAAGTATGGCAGCGCGAGGAAGGCCACGTAAACGTATGCAAAATGAAAATGAGCCATTTGTCGGGCCAGCTGCTGAGAGGCAACCTCCACCTGCGGTTGGGCCAGCTGCTGAGAGGCAACCTCCACCTGCGGTTGGAGTACAGGGAGCGGATTTTGCACGAGAGTTCTTGAACTCTCTGCAGGGACTCATACAACAAATACCAGCTAACCAGAATATACCAAATCCACAGAACCAGGGTATCAATACTAATGTCATTATAGAGCAATTTCGTCGTTTTTCACCACCAAGATTCAGAGGTAGCGAAGGACCTATGGTCGCTGAGGAATGGATTCTTGAGCTTGAAAGAATCTTTGACCATATGGAATCAACTGAAAATCAGAAAGTTTCGTGCGCAATATTCCAACTTGTGGAAGATGCTGGACACTGGTGGAAATCACACGAGCGAACAATGACGAATGAACAAAAGCAAAATATGACCTGGAATGATTTTAAGAACATGATGATGGACCGTTACTTTCCACAGTCCATCCGTGACCAAAAGGAAATTGAGTTTGTCAATCTGAAGCAGGGAACTCTTCCAGTGATGGAGTATGAAAGACGTTTTAATCAATTATCTAAATATGCCCCACACTTGGTTGATACAGATGAAAGAAAAGCAAGACGTTTTGAAAGAGGTTTGCGTCCAGAGATCGGAGGTATCGTGTCGGGTTTGAAACTACCTACGTACCATGAAACGTTTGAACGAGCACATATTGTATCCCTTAGCCAGAATTTAGAATACAACCAGAAACCTCAAGAGCAACCCGGGAAAAGGAAATGGGATTTTAGAGATAAGAATAAGACTAACCACTTTGTGAAGAAGACAACCCCAAGGGGGGGACCAGGACCAAATGCAGTTCCGATATGTCCTAATTGCAATAAGCACCACTATGGGGAGTGTTTGATGGGAAAGAATGTTTGTTATAAGTGTCGTCAACCAGGACATAGGTATTGGGAATGCACTGCCACACAGACCAAGGTACCACAAAATGTTAATACACCAGACAAGAAGACAAGGAAGGCACGCGTTTTTGCACTAGGACAAGACAAAGTGACCGAGGAGAATGAAACCATGGCAGGTATACTATTTGTCTACGATCTTCCAGCATATATTTTGTTTGATACTGGTGCATCACATTCTTTTATGTCAGAAGATTTTAAAAGAAAACTGGGTTTGAAAAGTAACACAAATGGAGAGGAGTTGACGGTAAGTATTCCCTCAGGAGAAACTATTAGGACTAAGGATATTGTGACTGGTGTGAAACTTTTGATAGGTAACCAAGAACTGGAAGCCGATCTATATGTGTTAGAGATGAAATGTTTCGATGTTATTTTGGGTATAGATTGGTTGACCAAGAATAAAGCAACAATCCGATGCTTTGAGCGTGAAATAGATTTTGAAAGACCAATAGGATCCAAATTCACCTTTTACGGAGCCAAAACTAATACCAGACCGCATATTGTGTCAGCAATGAAGGCTGTAAGAATGTTACGGAAAAAAGGAAGTGAAGGCTACCTTGTGAATATCATGGAAAATAATACTGGTAAGGTTACACCTGCTGATATACCAACAGTGAGAGATTATGTGGACATATTTCCAGACGAGTTGCCTGGGATACCTCCTGATCGACAGGTTGAATTCACAATAGACTTGGTGCCTGGAGCTGCACCTATATCTAAAGCACCTTATCGAATGGCGCCTAAGGAATTACAAGAATTAAAATTACAGCTTCAAGAGTTGCTGGACAAGAAGTTCATCAGGCCAAGTGTTTCTCCATGGGGAGCCCCTGTATTGTTTGTCAAGAAGAAAGACGGATCTCTTAGAATGTGCATTGATTATCGGGAACTCAACCGCCTAACAATCAAGAATAAGTATCCCTTGCCTAGAATAGAAGATCTTTTTGACCAACTGAAGGGAGCTAGCGTGTTCTCAAAGATCGATCTCAGATCGGGCTACCACCAACTCAAGGTCAAAGAATGTGATATTTCTAAGACAGCCTTTAGATCACGATATGGTCATTATGAGTTCATAGTAATGCCTTTTGGATTAACAAATGCACCCGCAGTATTCATGGATTTGATGAATAGGGTATTCCATCCTTATCTGGACCAGTTTGTCATAGTTTTTATTGATGATATCCTAGTATACTCAAGAGATAAAGAACAACACGAGGAACATCTTAGAACTATACTAGGTACCTTACGACAGGAGAAGCTTTATGCTAAATTTAGCAAATGTGAATTTTGGCTAGATCGAGTTGTTTTTCTAGGCCATATTATCACGGCTAATGGAATCGAAGTGGATCCCGCGAAGGTTGAAGCAGTAATGAATTGGAAAGCTCCGAAGAATGTGAATGAGGTCCGAAGTTTTCTGGGTCTAGCTGGTTACTACAGAAGATTCATTCAAGATTTCTCGAAGATCGCTAGGCCTTTGACTCAATTAACAAAGAAGAGCAACCAGTTCCACTGGACTGACGAATGCGAAAACAGCTTTCAAGAGCTTAAGCAGAGACTCGTAACCGCGCCAGTTCTAACTATCCCTGACGGATCAGAAGGGTTTGTCATTTACACCGATGCCTCAAAGTTAGGACTAGGATGTGTTTTGATGCAGCATGGAAAAGTCGTCGCTTATGCCTCAAGACAATTGAAACCCCATGAGTTAAACTACCCTACACATGACCTAGAACTAGCTGTTGTTGTTCACGCACTAAAGATATGGCGTCATTACCTCTATGGTGGGAAATGTGAAATCTACACAGACCATAAGAGTTTAAAGTACTTTTTCACACAAAAAGAACTCAACATGCGCCAAAGAAGATGGCTGGAGCTAGTAAAGGATTATGATTGTACCATCCTCTATCACCCGGGCAAGGCAAATGTCGTAGCTGATGCACTTAGTAGGAAAAATGAAAGTCATATGGCTAGTCTCCCAACACAACAAGAGCTATTATTAATAGAATTTGCTAAGTTGAATCTAGGTTTTGTGAAGTCAGGCCATACTACTGCTATGATCGCAGCATTAACCATACAACCTACTTTAAGAGATCGAATAAAGGTAGCACAAAGGACTGACCAATTCCTCCTCAAGATGAAAGACCGGGCAATTGCAGGAACCATCAAGGGATTCATTGTAACACCAGATGGGACTTTAACATACGAAGGAAGATTGTGTGTACCCAAGGATGAAGATATCAGGAGGGGGATTCTTGAAGAAGCTCACAATACACCGTACACTGCTCATCCGGGAGGGACGAAAATGTTCAAGGATCTAAAGGAGATCTACTGGTGGAGAAATATGAAACGATCGATAGGGCAATTTGTTGAAAAATGTCTAACGTGCCAACAAGTTAAAGCAGAACACCAACGACCTTCAGGACTTTTACACCCTTTGGAGATTCCCGAATGGAAATGGGAACACATAGCAATGGATTTTGTTGCTGGACTACCACGAACAGCAAAAAGGAATGATGCTATTTGGGTGATTATTGATAGACTTACGAAGACAGCGCACTTTATTCCAGTAAGAATGACACTTAGCATGGATCAACTTGCTCAAAGGTACATAGATGAGATTATTAGACTGCATGGAGTACCCGTTACCATAGTTTCGGATAGAGACACACGTTTCACGTCAAGATTCTGGAGAAGTCTACAAACGGCCCTTGGGACAAAGCTCAACTTCAGCACATCATATCATCCACAAACTGATGGACAGTCAGAAAGAACAATACAGACACTCGAGGATATGCTTAGAGCCTGTGTACTAGACTTTGGAGGAAACTGGGAAACATATTTACCGCTAGTAGAGTTTTCTTATAATAACAGTTACCAAGCTACCATAAAGATGGCACCGTATGAAGCACTCTATGGAAGGAGATGTAGATCGCCGATTTACTGGGATGAAGTTGGAGAACGAAAGATTTTAGGGCCTGAAATCATCGAAAGAACCATTGGAGTGGTAACTAAAATTCGAGAAAGAATCAAGGCTGCCCAGGATCGACAAAAATCATATGCTGACACGCGAAGGAAGGATCTACAATTCAATACAGGCGATAAGGTTTTTCTCAAAATGGCACCAATGAAGGGAGTAATACGTTTCGGGAAGAGAGGGAAGTTAAAACCAAGATATATTGGCCCATTTGAGATTCTAGATAGAATCGGAGATGTCGCCTATAAGTTAGCTCTACCGCTAGAACTTACCAATATCCATAACGTCTTTCATGTATCAGTACTAAGGAAGTATGTCCCAGATTCAAATCACGTTATTCATCATGAGAATCTGGAAGTCAATAAAAACCTCACTTATGAAGAGAACCCCATTGCCATCCTAGGAAGAAAAGTTCACACTTTGAGGAATAGAGAGATTCCCTTAGTACTAGTGCAGTGGAGTAGACATGGGAAAGAAGAAGCTACTTGGGAACGAGAAGATGAGATTTTAGCAAAATATCCGAATATCCTGAACCAAGTAAGTACAATTTCGAGGACGAAATTTCTAAAAGTAGGGGAGACTGTGATACCCCGAATCTTTGAAACGCAATAAAATACATTGATTGCATTTTAAAATATTGTTACCAATTTTATTTTAAATTGCAAAGTTATTTGATTTTATGATTTTATTTTGGCAAATAAGTGTGACCGCGGTGTACCAGGTCAACTGCACTCCTAGCACCGAAGGGATGAAAATTAAAAATATATAATAGAAACCTAAAATTAACATCGGGTATAAGAAATAAGAAACATATTTAATTAATAACATATTATATATTAACCTAACTAAACTATATAATAAAATACGTAATATACTATATATATATATATACACACACAACTAAGTAAAGAATATAATAAAATAATAATATAACTATTCTTAGTAAAGATGTTAAGTATACTAAATTTAGAAAAGAATGATAATCAACAAGTATGATAGAATTGTAAGCTTAACTTGCGTATAAGATCACAATCCCACATCGAAAACAATTTGGAAAACTTAAGAAAATTTCCTATATAAATAGACTGTAGGTAATGTATTAATAAGTAAACATTTCAACATTTCAGTGAATATATTGGATTTCCTTTAACTAGGAGGTCCTTATCAGTTTATTTTCGACAACGCTCGGGCCGGTATTTTGGGAAGTTGTCGAATAGTATTAAAATCTTTTGAGGTACGTACTTTATAGCAAGCAAAACAAGGTGGGTGACTGGGCTATTTGTAAGTATATTATGCTACTGAACTTGTACTTTGATAAATATGTTTGCCTCCGGGCTTATGATATGATACCTCTTAAGTCGTAAGATTGGCTTTTGAGTAGGGCTTGGGAGTCGTAAGATCGGCCCCCTAGTCTAGCAATATGGCTTTTGAGTCGTAAGATGGGCTCCTAAGTCAAGGATGTGTTTATTATTGTGCACCTTCGTTAGTATAACTGCTTACAAAGTTCCCACTGAGTTTATACTCATGCCCATAATTTATTACAAATCTTCAGGTTAGTTGAGCGAGGTGGCGGGGCTGTTGCGGCAAAGGTCACCGGGTTCCTTTTCCTACCCGCAACTTTATAATGTTTTTGCCTCTTCAATGTATATAAATAAGTTTACATGTCACTAAATCCGGGTGTTTTCATTTTCTGAGAAACTTTGGAACCTCTAGTGTAAATATGTTTTGGCAATATATTATTGTCAATAAAATTTCTACTTTTATCCGATAAACATTTCATGTCACGCTTTCGCACATTTTCTGATTTATTACTTAATCAAAAGAAAAGAAAATTTAGTAGCACTTTAATCCCGAGCTAATGGGATTGGGGCGTTACAATTTTGGCCATATCTTGAGATCTACAACTTTGATTGAGGTGAAATTAGTGGCGTTGGATAGATGATTCAAAGAGCTATAACTTTGCCTCAAAGGAGCCTAACCTAAAAAATAACCGAAAGACCCTAAAATTGGCTTAGAAGTCTGACCAGAAAACTCGCTTACACAAACGGCACGCGGGCTCGTCAAAAGGCCAAAGTAGCCGTTCGAAAATCGCCCCTTTTAAGGCATTTTGTGTACAACTTGAGCGGCCGCATCATAGCTTGTGTGCGGCTGCATTAGAAGTCCAGTTTTACGAAGATTTTCTAATTTTAGTAGGATTTTGATCCTATCTTCCTAAAGATTCGTCCTCAACTCTATGAAAAAGGACCCCAAGCTCGAGTTTTAGAGGGAGAACACCCGTACACATAGAGAATTACATTATGGTGCACGTGGTAGTGCACACACTTTTAGGTCAATTTAAGTGTCTTTTTACGGACTTTTGTGTGCATTTTCACGTGTGTTATGTGCGTTTATTTCTCATTGGGCAATTTGACGTGTTTGTTTCATTTTCATGTCAAGACAGGTGAATTAAGGCCGAAAAACAGGTTCGAAGATCTCAAATTGACAAATCGAGCTAAAAGGAAGAAGAAAACAAGGAAAAACAGGGGATCATGCCCGAGGTGGCGAGGCCACGCCCGTGGCCCAAGCCACGGCCGAGGTAGTACAACGCCACGGCCGTGGCCATTCCTCCAGAAGTAAAGGCAAATTCAGTCCAAGAAAGACCACGGCCGAGGCAGGATATATACCACGGCCGCGGCCACAAATTGGGCCCAAAACCCTTGTTTCACCACGCCCGCGGCCATCTTTATGCCACGGACGCGGCGGGGTTCCCTGTTTTAAAAACCCAAACACGTTTTTGCCTAAATTGGAGCTAGCACTTTCTCTCCTTATATATATATCATCCCATTCGAATTTAACCTAACTTAGAACAACCTAGAACCCATCCCCCACACATAATCAGCCACTTTTCTCCATTGGAAGCAAGGAAATGGAAGGGGGTTGAAGATCTTGATCTTCAACCCCTAACCTTTGGTTCTTTCTATCCTATTTTCATGTTTTCTTTAATTTTCTGTTATTTTATCTTTGTATTAGGTAAAATGGGTGGCTAGCACCCTTAGTTCACTCTTGATTATTGTGGAACCTTGAGTCCAAGACATTTATGTGATTATTACGGTTAATGTTACCGAAAATATTGTGTATTCAAGTGTTTTGTGTTATTTGCTGTTATTGACTCACATTTATGAATTTATTATTGGATTGATCACCCTTTAAGGGATTTGTGAATGTGTTGCTAGAATAGGAGGTCACTATCCGTAATTGTAGGATTTTCAATTCCCGAGTAGCAAACAATAATTATTTATTGGTGATAACACAAAGTTTAACCTCTAAAATCGAGCTTGCGAGTTTTATGTTGAATTTATCTCGTTGTCCTAGTGTTTAATGCATTTGGTGATTGAATCTAAGAGAGCTTGTTCGAGGATTCGGTTAAACTAAATAGGGTTAGTCGAAGAGCTTGTTTTGATTAACTAAGATTAAGGGATAACAAGGCTATTAGAGCTTGTTAATAGCCTTGAGATAAGGGCTAGAATCACAATTGAATAGGGCATTGACAATAGTTACATAAATTGTCCAAGACCTCGGTGAAACATGATCAAGGGTGAATCGTTTTGTTATTTAAAAACCAAAAACCTATAAAAATCTCTTTATTTGTCTTTGTTTATTTAGGTGTAGTTGTTATTTCATTGACCCCCCCACTTCTTTATTGTTTTCTAGCTTATATACATTATATTTCTCGATAATAATAGCTTAATACATAAAAGCAAAATTTGTTCGACCGTTCCTCGTGGGATCGACCCTTGCTTGCCACTCTACTAGTTAGAGTAGTCGGTAAGGTTTAAGTGTATCTTCATACACGATTTAATTTGGTAGTCGGAAACGTAAATGAGTTAGCTAATCTCATCTACCCCTCAAAAAAATGGTCACTCAACCTCACTCTTTACTTCCTTAGTAAACCAATCCCAAGAATCGATTTCTTCTCCTTACCACAAAGTCCACAACCTAAATGCTTTCTCAATTCTCCCTTGGAGTGTATTTTCTTTTGAATTTCTACAACCTTGAGAACATCTATCGAAAGGCATTTATAATACTAGCCTCTCCAAATCAAAAGCAACAATTGAGTATATACAACTAACTTGGTAGCGTCGTTTCCGACTACCAAATTAAATCGTGTATGAAGATGCACTTAAACCTTACCGACTACTCTAACTAGTAGAGTGGCAAGCAAGGGTCGATCCCACGAGGAACGGTCGAACAAATTTTGCTTTTATGTATTAAGCTATTATTATCGAGAAATATAATGTATATAAGCTAGAAAACAATAAAGAAGTGGGGGGGTCAATGAAATAACAACTACACCTAAATAAACAAAGACAAATAAAGAGATTTTTATAGGTTTTTGGTTTTTAAATAACAAAACGATTCACCCTTGATCATGTTTCACCGAGGTCTTGGACGATTTATGTAACTATTGTCAATGCCCTATTCAATTGTGATTCTAGCCCTTATCTCAAGGCTATTAACAAGCTCTAATAGCCTTGTTATCCCTTAATCTTAGTTAATCAAAACAAGCTCTTCGACTAACCCTATTCAGTTTAACCGAATCCTCGAACAAGCTCTCTTAGATTCAATCACCAAATGCATTAAACACTAGGACAACGAGATAAATTCAACATAAAACTCGCAAGCTCGGTTTTAGAGGTTAAACTTTGTGTTATCACCAATAAATAATTATTGTTTGCTACTGGGGAATCGGAAATCCTACAATTACGGATAGTGACCTCCTATTCTAGCAACACATTCACAAATCCCTTAAAGGGTGATCAATCCAATAATAAATTCATAAATGTGAGTCAATAACAGCAAATAACACAAAACACTTGAATACACAATATTTTCGGTAACATTAACCGTAATAATCACATAAATGTCTTGGACTCAAGGTTCCACAATAATCAAGAGTGAACTAAGGGTGCTAGCCACCCATTTTACCTAATACAAAGATAAAATAACAGAAAATTAAAGAAAACATGAAAATAGGATAGAAAGAACCAAAGGTTAGGGGTTGAAGATCAAGATCTTCAACCCCCTTCCATTTCCTTGCTTCCAATGGAGAAAAGTGGCTGATTATGTGTGGGGGATGGGTTCTAGGTTGTTCTAAGTTAGGTTAAATTCGAATGGGATGATATATATATAAGGAGAGAAAGTGCTAGCTCCAATTTAGGCAAAAACGTGTTTGGGTTTTTAAAACAGGGAACCCCGCCGCGGCCGTGGCATAAAGATGGCCGCGGGCGTGGTGAAACAAGGGTTTTGGGCCCAATTTGTGGCCGCGGCCGTGGTATATATCCTGCCTCGGCCGTGGTCTTTCTTGGACTGAATTTGCCTTTACTTCTGGAGGAATGGCCACGGCCGTGGCGTTGTACTACCTCGGCCGTGGCTTGGGCCACGGGCGTGGCCTCGCCACCTCGGGCATGATCCCCTGTTTTTCCTTGTTTTCTTCTTCCTTTTAGCCCGATTTGTCAATTTGAGATCTTCGAACCTGTTTTTCGGCCTTAATTCACCTGTCTTGACATGAAAATGAAACAAACACGTCAAATTGCCCAATGAGAAATAAACGCACAAAACACACGTGAAAATGCACACAAAAGTCCGTAAAAAGACACTTAAATTGACCTAAAAGTGTGTGCACTACCACGTGCACCAAATCTCCCCAAACTTAAACCTTTGTTCGTCCCGAACAAATAAAGAAAAAGAAGAAAGGACACTTTTTAGGGCAGATTTAAGTGGCAAAATCAATTTCAGAAGAAATTTTCAAAAGTTAGGCAATCATGATAACATTGAGCATAAGAGATAGAGCATATCAACTACTTTCAAGACTTGACACTCTCAACTTGAAATCCTTACCGGATGAGTGTATCTCTCGACTCTCAAGTGTATTGGATAGGTAGTATATACGCTCACATTAAAATGCAAATAGTATCTACCATAGGCTTGCCAATCATCTAAATTTCGATGTGTACCCGACATGTGTGACAAAGAATCAAAAAGGTCTTTAACAGGTTGTAATGTTGGCTTGGGGTAAGGTGAGATAATTTTGGGTATAAGTGACTATAAAACGGACTAAATGAGTCGTGCACTACCCATCTACCCCTCAAACAATGGTCACTCAACCTCACTCTTTACTTCCTTAGTAAACCAATCCCAAAAATTGATTTCTTCTGCTTACCACAAAGTCCACAACCTAAATGCTTTCTCAATTCTCCTTTGGAGTGTATTTTCTTTTGAATTCTTACAACTTTGAGAACATCTATTAAAAGGCATTTATATTACTAGCCTCTCCAAATCAAAAGCAACAATGAGTATATACAACTAACTTTTTCTTTTGTTTTTTTGATTTTTCGATATTTTTCGATTTTCGACTTTTTTTTTTTTTTTTAACACAAACAAAAATTGGAGAGGACTAGTATTCTCGATTCTTTTCCTATTGTTTCAATTTCTTTCACCTTCAATACTCCCAATAGTTCACCCTTTTCAATCCCAAATTATCCGACTACCTTCCAACCACCTCCCTCATACTCAAATAGTCCAATTAGGTTCAAAGGCTAATCGAAAGGGTTTCGGCTTGTAGAATTGGGCTGTCAAACAAAAGGCTAAAAGCTCAAGGGGCTCAACTAGAGACAATATCAAATTAGGTAAAAAGGATGTGTTTTCAAGCTTGAAAGTAGGCTCAAATCAAGGATTGCCTAAAATCATTTTCAATGTCCCACAATGTACCGACTCATGCAAAATAGAGAATCAAGGCAAGTTCTAGAGACAACTAAATGTACTCAATGAATTTCACACCGAAAGAAAGTTTACGTTACTCCAAAGGCGGGAGTATCTTCTGAAGCTCAAAAACTCACTCGGTTGCAATTTTTGATCAAAAGTTTTGAGTGTAAGCTCAATTTCGTCTCATAGCCTATCATGCTCTATCATTAGCCAAGTTTTCAATTTTTATGGAAAATTTATTCATCATTAACCGTTTGCCACATTTTCACTCAAATTTGGTCCAATCAACTTTTCCAAGCGGCCAAAATCCGTACACCTACCACCCGCTCCCCAAACTTGATTGAAAATCAAAGTTTGTGGAAAGAAAGGATACGGATTGGTGCTTAACTAACTCAACCATTTATTCAAAACACCCATCCCAATCGACTAAAAAAAATACCAACTTATTACGACTATGCATGTAAGTGCCCAAAACTTCATCATATAAATAACAAAACTCAATTTATCTTAACCAAACAAAGATGATAGTAGAAAATGGCACACAGGCCAATCAAGACAAAACATCCTACAAGAAAATCCGATACATCATTCAATGAAATAGTGCAAGCAAGTTTACAAAGGCAAAAATAACAATCAAACGGCCCACACGCCGTGAATCCCAAGTATAGGCAAAACAGAAGGGGCACACAGGCCTAAATAGTCAACAAGCAGTAAGATATGGAAATGAAATATGAGAGATTGTAACACCGGGGTGGCCAAGAACATCCTACTTCTTACTTTTCTCCCCCAAACTTAGTTGAAAACTAAGTTTTTGAAAAAGAAGAAGGATATTCTTGGTACTCCTACTCACAAAGATTTGGACGGTCGTGAAGATCGGGAGCTTTGGCCACCAAAACATGCTCGAAGGCTGTTGAGTGCCTCGAGGATCTTGCTCTGGTTTCCTTTGATCTCCCTAATGTCCGACTTCATCTCTCGGATGTCCCCCTCCATCGTGCTTAATCTTTCATCCACTTGTTGTTGAAACTCGGTCTGGGACTGAACAGCGGATACGGGTCTCTTTCGTGAATGACGGCTGCTCACACCCTCGCCTGTGAGGTCTATCCCTTCTGCAGCAGGTTCCGATACTTGGCCTCTCTGATATTTCCGGAACTCGAGGTCACTGGGTTCCCTCGAGGCTGCCCGGTGTGCAGCTGAGCTCAAGGCCAAGTTGGCTGTGGATTTGAGGTCTCGGATGCGGGTGAGGTCTGGGTTAGGAAGGCGTAGCATTGGCCCTACATTTTGGATCACGTAGGGAACGGAGACTCCATCTTCTAGTCCCAAAGCAGCAATCCTCATGTTGGCTAAATCTTCCCAACCCAGAAGGAACGAATCTGAAACAGCCTTGAAGTCAATCAACGGAACTCCACAATGCTCTAGAATTGGTGTGATAAGAGCTCCGCTGAATATTGAGTCATATTGCTTAGGCTCTTTCTTTCTTGTCGCCGTTAGTTCCTTCACTGTCCTCTCAAAAGACTCAATCAGCACCTCTTCATATCTCCTATCGGTCCGTTTGAGAATGGACCATAGGATACTGAGCTCGGCCATCCTTGTTGCCCCCGTCTCCTTCCTCCCAAAAAGTGTCAATGCCAGGAGCCTTTGTAAAACCTTTACGACTGGATTTCTGATCCAGCTAGTTTTGGAGCTCTTAGAATCGAAGGCTTGCGGTTCAACCAAGCCGGGAGCAACAGTTATTTGCCCCCAGAACTGCCCGACATTGAACTCATCGATGCTTTCCAAGTCTGTGGTGGAGGGATTTTCTTTGAAACCGTAAATCTTCCTCAACTCCGCTGCTGTGAGTGTCATCTTTTTGTTCAGCAGGTGGAATGAAATGCTGTGGATTTTGTTTCCACATTTTTCAGAGTTAGATCGGACAGTCAGTGTGCTGAAGAATTCAAGGACGAATCGTTGGTAGGTGGGCCTTGGAGTGAACAATCCAATGAGGCCCGATGCTCTCAAAAACTCATCGATATTATCCTTGATTCCCATATCAGTCAAACACTCGGTTTTGAAATAACGGGTGGCAACAATCTGACGCTTCATTAATCGGGCAAATCTTTGTTGGTGAACCGGGTCGTCCAAAATGATGTCGAAAAGCCGACTGTCTGGCCCTGTGGACGTTGGGACCTCCGGGGTTTCGATCTCCGGTTCCTCTGGGAGGGGCTCCCGGATCACCAACTTGCCCTTCCCCTTTCCTATACTTGGTGTGCCTTTACTTGTGCCAACACTTTTCTTTGATGTCTTTTTTGATGGTCCCATTTGTCCTACAAGACAAACACACACTTAAATTCCGAGTTTTAACACTTATCACCAATTGAAACATTAACTCTAATCAAATAGAATGCCAATCACCCATGTTTCAATCACTCATGTTCAACTAATCACAGAAAATCACAAGTGAATTCGCAATCTAGATGACTTAGTTGACTTGATTAAATGTGCATAAATGGCAAACATGTCTAATTATTATCCTATTGCAATAAAATTCTATTAATGCTCAACAAAAATAGGTTGATTTTTGTTTCATTATTATCAAGAGTCTAAAAGTGTCTACTATTCACACAAATTCACTAATCAACCTAACAATCGAACATAATAATAGAATCAAATAGCAAAAAGGGTAACAAAAGGGAATGCATGTCAAGTGGCTGGTGATATAGCAAAAATCAACTTCAATCCTCAATTTTCAATGATTCCCAAACTAATCCTCATCCATCATCAACAAATCATGCAAAAACAAAGGCTATCACTACAAATTTAGTGTTAGATTACTTAAAAACATTCAACATTGGCAAAAATTCACAAAATACGTGTGCACAACCAATATCAATATATCAACTAATCCAACAACAAATTTGCCCCAAATCTTAACAACAAAGTTCATAATAACAAATAAAGATTGAGGGGAAAGGATAGCCATACTTACCGGTCGAGTTTAATCGAAAAATTTGAAGTTTGATTTTTCGCGCCCTTTTCGACCCGACTCCGACTTTGCTCCAAATCCGAATTTTTTTGGATAGAAATGTTTATGATGATGTGGGTGAGGTGTGGTGTGAATTTGAGGGGAAGAAATTGAGTAACAATGGCGGATTTCGTGTGTGTGTGAGTGTGTTTTCGCCAATTTTCGCGAGGAGGAGGGTGAAATGCCCTACCTCGCCCGCGTCTGTCTTTTTATACCTGGGAGTATGCCGCGGCCGAGGCGTCAAAACTGCCGCGGGCGTGGCGGAAGAGAAGTCTCACCGCGGGCGTGGCAATAAACTGACGCGGTCGTGGCAATCCTTCCAGTGCAATTCAGGATTTTTGGGCATAAGTGACCTCGGGCGTGGTCAAGAAATAACACGGCCGAGGCGTTGCTTCACCGCGGGCGTGGCCTATAGCAACCGCGGCCGTGGCCTTTTGTCCAGAATGATTCAAATTCTTCACGAGCTTGACCTCGGGCGCGGCAACACTTGACCTCGGTCGCGGCCTTATTTGGCCACGGTCGTGGCTATTGAAAGGCCATGGCCGAGGTGAGTTGTCCAGAATGGCTTGAATTTTTCTTTGTTGGAGGCCACGGCCGAGGTGGATTGTGTGACACGGCCGTGGTGATTTTTTCTGGGTAATTCCTCCATTTTGGGCTCCTTCACCCCCATTTCACACTATCTCTTTGAGTGGATTGTTGGGCACCTACACACATTTAAACAAAACAATTTAAAACACTAAAATATTAGTAAAGCAACTAAACTATGAATTTAAAATACGAAAAGCAATAAACGTCGGGTTGCCTCCCGACAAGCGCCTTTGTTTAACGTCGTTGGCTCGACGGATGCTCTTTAAATAAACAAAACAAACAACTAGCTATGTAACTAAAACAAACACTTAACACATAAAACAAAATCGTTCTAAACCATTCCCCGGCAACGGCGCCAAAATTTGGTAGCGTCGTTTCCGACTACCAAATTAAATCGTGTATGAAGATACACTTAAACCTTACCGACTACTCTAACTAGTAGAGTGGCAAGCAAGGGTCGATCCCACGAGGAACGGTCGAACAAATTTTGCTTTTATGTGTTAAGCTATTATTATGAAGAAACATAAAGAAAATAAGCTAGAAAACAATAAAGAAGTGGGGGGTTAATGAAATAACAACTACACCTAAATAAACAAAGACAAATAAAGAGATTTTTATAGGTTTTTGGTTTTTAAATAACAAAACGATTCACCCTTGATCATGTTTCACCGAGGTTTTGGACGATTTATGTAACTATTGTCAATGCCCTATTCAATTGTGATTCTAGCCCTTATCTCAAGACTATTAACAAGCTCTAATAGCCTTGTTATCCCTTAATCTTAGTTAATCAAAACAAGCTCTTCGACTAACCCTATTCAGTTTAACCGAATCCTCGAAAAAGCTCTCTTAGATTCAATCACCAAATGCATTAAACACTAGGACAACGAGATAAATTCAACATAAAACTCGCAAGCTCGATTTTAGAGGTTAAACTTTGTGTTATCACCAATAAATAATTATTGTTTGCTACTCGGGAATCGGAAATCCTACAATTACGGATAGTAATCTCCTATTCTAGCAACACATTCACAAATCCCTTAAAGGGTGATCAATCCAATAATAAATTCATAAATGTGAGTCAATAACAGCAAATAACACAAAACACTTGAATACACAATATTTTCGGTAACATTAACCGTAATAATCACATAAATGTCTCGAACTCAAGGTTCCACAATAATCAAGAGTGAACTAAGGGTGCTAGCCACCCATTTTACCTAATACAAAGATAAACTAACAGAAAATTAAAGAAAAACATGAACATAGGATAGAAAGAACCAAAGGTTAGGGGTTGAAGATCAAGATCTTCAACCCCCTTCCATTTCCTTGCTTCCAATGGAGAAAAGTGGCTGATTATGTGTGGGGGATGGGTTTTAGGTTGTTCTAAGTTCCTCTCGGTTAGGTTAAATTCGAATGGGATGATATATATATAAGGAGAGAAAGTGCTAGTCAAAAATAGGCAAAAACGTATTCAGGATTTTAAAACAGGGTAGTGAATCTCGGCCGAGACGGGAGTGTGTCTCGGCCGAGACGTGAAAGAGGGTTTTCAGGAATTTTGGGTCGAAGGTCAATCTCGGCCGAGACGTGAAACAGGGAAAATTAGGGCTTTTTGGGATTTGACTCATCTCGGCCGAGATTGGATTGTATCTCGGCCGAGATCTTCATCTTTGATACTCTTCAAGAATTCCCTGGAGACTTATCTCGGCCGAGATTGGATTGAATCTCGGCCGAGATCTTCAATCTTGCAAAACTCTAGAAATTCCCTGGAGGCCCATCTCGGCCGAGATTGACATCCTGTCTCGGCCGAGATCTTCATGTGGCTCTTCCTTTCTCGCCTCGATCGATCCCTTGACTCCTCGGTCGTTTAATGTTCGATTTCGACCCTTTTTCACCTGTCTTAACACAAAAACAGCACAAACGCATTATTTTGCCCATGAGAATATAAAAGCACTAAATACACGTGATTATGCACATTATTGACACTAAAATGACACTAAAAGTGCCCTAAAGTGCGTGCACGAAACACGTGTACCACATTACAACATATTTTCTCATACTTTTACATCGAAGTAGAAGCTGTGAGAGCGAGAAGACGAAGATCGACGAGCCGACAATCGGGTTTAATTATTATTTGTTTATTTTCAAGTTCTTAACAATGTTTTCCTTGAATTCTTGTTCTAATTTGTTAGTAGACATGAGTAGCTAAACTACTCGTATCCTAGGATTAGAAAGTAAGGTTTTACAACAATATTGGTTTAATTGTTTAGTTTATAGACTCCAATTTACATTATCAATCTATGTGTTTGGTTTAATCCCTATAATTGAAGTTAATCTGGCCAATTAAGTTTAATTTACTTGTTTAACGATTCCGCTTCGAGAGAAGGGAATTGTTAATAGACGACAACACATAGCGCGATTGTCTATGACCGTGTAGGCAAAAGGTTAAGGGATTGTTAGGAGTTGTTAGGATTAATTGACTCGAGAGAGAGTAATTATCTTATTCAATATATGACTTAGTTGCTTCGATAGAAGGGTTTAAGTGTCGCCTAATAGATAATAAACTGGTTTAAAAGTTTATAAGTTAGAAATTAATCATCCTTAGCGTAATTCCTGAAATCGAAATTCTAGGATACATTCTCGTTGATTGGAACTTCCCGTTTGATTATTAGTTAGTTTATTGGTATATGCAATTTAGTTCAATCGAATAATTCACCAGTTTGAGTATCTAGTTAGGATAATTCAAGATAATTAGGGTATCGAACTACGTTAACCCATTCTCTGTGGATCTACCTTGAATTTCCCTGTACACATCTACACCCGTACACTTGCGGTATTTTAGGGTTAGAAATTAGGTCTGTTAAGTTTTTGGCGCCGTTGCCGTGGAATAGGTATAGCGTCTTAGTTTAATTTTTGTTTTTAATTATTTATTTATTTTTAGTATTACATGGTATTTCTTTTTGGTGGTGTTTCAGGTTTTCGTATGCAAACTAGGTCAAAAGGGAAAAAACATCTTGTCCCTTTCGACCTTGAGACTAAAGCAACTGTCCATAGACACCGAACAAAAATAAATCACACAGCTGAGATGGAGAATACTTTACAAAATCTGAACCAAGAGGAAGCGTTGAATCGGACACTGGGGGCCTTAGCCAGTTTAGATGACAGAGTCACTAATTTGCAGCAGCAATAGCCACCACAACAGTCGAGATGCGTTCAGATCAGACAGGATGAGTTAGATGAAGACAACACACCCATAAGTGATTGTCTTCGCCCTACGCCAAACCAGCAGTTCGGAGGAGTGCAACCAACACCACTGAATGCTAATAGCTTCAAGTTGAATCCTGCTCTGATAAACATTGTTCAGCAAAATTAGTTTGGTGGGAGCATACTAGAAGACCCGAATGTGCATCTGAACAAGTTTCGCAGATTGGCAGAGACTATAAAGGTGAATCATGTGCCACACGAGCAAGTAAAGATGAGATTTTCCCGTTCTCATTGAAGGACAAAGCACTTCCATGGTTTAACTCACTAGATGATGTAACAGAATGAGAGGACTTAAGTACGAGATTTCTATTGAAGTACTTTCCGCCGAGCAAGATGTTAGGTTTAAAAAATAAGATCAATCAATTTAGGCAGGTGGATCCGGAACCATTCGGTGAGGCTTGGGAGGGATTCCAGGATCTTATCCGGAGTTGTCCTCAGCACGGGTATTCAAATAAGCAACAAGTGTGTAAGTTCTACAATGGATTGCTTGCTCCAGCACGGAACCATGTAAATGCAGCAACAGGGGGTAGCATGATGGAAAAGAACGTCAGAGATGCATTCTCAGTCTTGGATGCAATGGCAAGAACCAGCTATTAGTGGCCAAACGAGAGGAATCAGCCAAGAAAAGTGGCTAGTGTTGTAGAAGCAGAGCCAAACGATGTTATTACCTCACAGTTGTCTGCCTTGACTAATCAAGTAAGTCTACTAACTAGTCTGACGTTAGCACATCATAATGACACTACATCGCAGCAGTTAGTAGGCCAGAAGGAGGTTGAAGACATAAATTTTGTAAATCAAAGAAACTTCAACAATTTCCAGAATACCCAGCCGAGACATAATCGGTATCCACCAACCGGAATAGCCAAAGCCTCTCTTATGGCAACACAAAGAATTTGCTTAATTCGCCACCCGAATTTGCCGTCACAAATGGCATGATCCACGAGGGCCAAACGCCGACAGAAGAGGAGATTGTACAGTCATAGATTGCAAAGTACAATGAGAAATTAGCTCAACTGGAGAGGAAAATGGATGGAAGATTTATTGAGCTAAACAAGCAAGTGACTAGTCAAGGAGTGGAGATCAAATAGTTAGGAGAGAACATGAAAGAAATATCCAGCAATTTAAGTTAGTTGATAAAGATTATTGGGGCTCAACACAAGCAGGGACAATTTCCCAGCGATACCGTTATCAATCCGAGGGAGCAGCGTAATGCTATCCACTCAAAGAGCGAGACTGAACAAGAGAGTCAAGAGCCAAAGGAAGCTGAAAAGGTGATTGAACAAAACCAAGAGAAGGTGGTCGAATCTGAGTTTGCACTAAGGAAAATAAAAGAAGTCCCCGCATATATACCTCCCATTCCATTTCCTCTAGCATCTGTTAAAAAGAGGCATGAGCAACTCCGCATCGAACATGCTAAGCATTTGGAAGAACGTGAAGCTAAGAAGAAGTTGGCAAAAGAGGAATGGACAGAAAGGAAGAGATTAGCAAGAGAGAAAGCGGAACATCAAAAGAAAGTAACCAGCGACGACAAAGATAAAAACATACTACTTTGTTCTTTTAATGATTCATCTGTTGGTTTACATGATAATATATCTGCTAACCCGATTCCTTTAGAATGTTCTAGTACGTATTCTGTGGTGCAGGAAAAATCTGAGAAGGAAGCTGATCGTGAGCTAAAGGACTCAAAGACGATGCACACTGAGAAGAGGCCACAAAAAAAGAATACATGAGTCTCCTAAAGAACACAAATACTTACATACAAAGGGCTACTAAAAGGAAAGATCCAGGGAGTTTTTCCATTTCATGCTCTATTGGTAGTCAAGTGTTTAAGTATGTGTTGTGTGACTTAGGGTCAAGTGTTAACTTAATGCCTCTTAAAATGTATGCACAATTAGGAATAGGGGAAGTAAAGCAATCCTTTAGTGCTATCCAATTGGCGGATGGATCAATACTAATGCCATTGGGAGTAGTAAAGGACGTGCTTATCCGAGTTGAAAATTTTGAATTCCCTAGTGACTTTCTAATTGTTGATTTGCAAGGAAGTATAGATGTTCCTTTCATTTTAGGTCGACCATTCTAGGCCACAAGCCAAGCTGTCATAGATATTCCTAAAGGGAAATTGACATTTCGTATACAAAACGAAGTAATCACACTTCCCATTTATAATAAGACGAACCTAAAAGAAACGAAAAATGCCGTGTCGTTTATACTGCTGAAAAAAGTCCAAACTTGCTAAATAGAATCTTAACTAATCCAAGAGCAAGTGAAGATAGTTGGTTGGGCTTTGGTTAATAAAGAAACGAGGGTCATCGGGAGGAGGACGTAAAATTTAGCGCTTGTCAGGAGGCACGTTTACTGTATTTCGTAATTATTATTATTATTTTTATTTATTTTGTGTTTTTAGTGTTTTTGATATTTTAGGAACCAACATGGACGAGTGAACCAAGAAACAGGGGTTAAAAGACGAAGAACACCGAGTTGAGGAAAAGCAGAGGCAATGCGACCGCGAGGAACACCCATCGGGGCCACGTCAAAACATGCAGAAAAAAGAAACAAGCCTGAGCAACCAACGCGGCTGCTTCACACATTCAACGCGGCCGCGTCAAAATCATTCGGGATAAGGGTTCGATACTGTGAGGCCAATGCAACCACGCCATACCCTTCTCGCGGTCGCGTCAGAATCTGTCCCAAAAGTCCAGAATTGAGCTCAAACGAACGCGGCTGCTTCATACATCTCGCGCGGCCGAGTTGAAGCTCAACTCGTTTAAAAAATGGGATATTCCAGGTTTTCTCATTATTTTCCCTCTTTTCACTCTTGCACACGCGAAACACACACCTTCACACATAACTAACAAAAGCATAAACACTAATCAAATCACACATAACTAACAAATTTTTGCATAAACACTAATCAAATCACACATAATCACTCAAAAACACAAGCACACAAACAAATTCATCAATTGCACCATAAATTTCGAAGTGTTCGTCCCACATTGGACGGAACTAGGGCACGTCCAAATTTGCGATTTTCCACTAAACTTCTCCGATAAGTGAAGCTAAACCGAGCTTTTATGTATTTTAATCCATTGTTTATGCTTGCATATCGTTGAAGTATGTTAATTTTTTAGTTTGGGAACATGGTAGTGCATATTTGTGTAACATTGGCACTTGTCATGCGAAATTATTAGATATTCGATTAGGTCTTGCCTTGTGGATATAAGTAGTGCTAATTGTAGTTGAATTTGAGATGAAAATTGTAGTTGGAGTGGAAGAATAGCAACAATATTGAATTTAACATGTCTTATTCATTGAGGACTTTTATCGAGCATATTTTGTGCATGACTTGGAATTAGTTTTTCGCTTAGTTTATGCCGCCCGTTATGCTTTCATGTGTGATACATTAATGAATCGAGTTTAGGTTGCATGCCTTAAGTTTTTATGATTAAAAAATTCACCATATAATGAGTTCAATTGATGAATTTAGGAGTTGAGCACATAATAGGGGGTATAAAGTGAAAATTTAATTCGGTTGTTGCTAGCATGGGATCAAAACTACTTAAGAATCAATTAGGACTAGGGAAATCTTTTTTATTATCTAGGAATTATTGATTTCTAGAAGATAGTTGTGACTTATTGAAGTAGTGTGATTGTTGATTGTATTTTGTTGGGTTGTGTGTGTATAGGTTCACTAAAATGGCAGTTCCAGCCATAGCAAGGGCAACTAGCCTATGGTTGAAGAACCAGCAGCACAGAATGTCGAGGAGCGCATTTGGAGACAGCAACAAGATATTCAGTGGGATGCATTGGCCCACTTTTGGAGCTAACATTGTTTCCAACCACATCCATCACCACAATGACTGTGAGTTAACACCAAGGCGTACCACTCTTTTCCTCCAAACATTGGCTTTCGGTCAAGTTTGGGGGAGGGGGAGAACTGTGGGGCGTTTTGGCCGCTATTTATCCTTTGTTGTTTCTAAATTTTTGTTTCTTATTGCTTGTTCAATTTGTTGCTGTTTGATTCGTATTTGGTTTGATCATTGGGCTTGTGTGCCTACTTGCTTATTTTGCTGCTTGAATTGGAGAACTGGGTATGTGGGTCTGTTTATTTGTCTTTTTGGTATTGTTGGGTCTGTGAGCCTAGTTGTTATCATTTAGTTGACATGTTGGGTTGTAGGAGTCTTTAGAGTTTTATCTTTGTTTTTAGAGTCAGTAAGAATGAGAGAAACCTGAGAAGTTAACACTACAAGAAAAAAGGGTATTTGTCACTAGTCTTTTGCAACTACAAGAGTGGTCACTAAAAGTAACCCCTTTTGTAACTATTAGTAGTTACATAAAATATTTCATATAAATTTAACTAAATTTGCTACAACATGCCAAGCTCTTTTACAACTACTTGTAGTTACAAATACATTAGTAACTACAAAGTAGTTGCAAAAAATAGTTACAAATGCATTAGTAACTACAAAGTAGTTACAGAAAAACTTTTTGCATCTTATTATAAGTGACTACCCTATAGTAACTACTTTTAGATTTGTAGTTACTAAAAATATTTTTGTGACTACTCTCCCTTTTTTGTAACTTCATTTTGTAGTGGCAAAAAACCTTATTTCTAGTAGTGTAAATAGGTAACAAGTGAAAAGAAAAAGAAAAATAGGGAAAGATGGATGATGAATGGTTAATGATGAGATGATTTTGAGAAGTAGATGAAAAAATGGCACATAATAGATCATGAGAGGTGATTTGAGACGAAATTGAGTTTGAACCTAGAATATTCAATCAAAATTAACCTTGTGAGAATTTGAGCCCAATTGTACTCCTATTTTCGAAGTAATATACCTTCTTTCGGTATTAATGTGATTGAATATGTGTACTAGTCTCTAGAACTTGCCTTGAGTCTTTATTAAGAATGTGTCAAGTGTGTAGTGTGATTTAGGAAATGATCATAGACATTTTTGTTTAAGCCTATTTTGAGCCGTGAAAAGTTGCTTTTGTACCACAAGTTTAGTATTTATCCCTAGTTAGCCCACTTGAGCTTTAAAGCCTTAATCTTTCATGGCCTAACAATGTCAGCCGAAAACCTTTCGATTTAACTCTTTGGCCTTAATTGGAGTTATCAAGTAAAAAATGGAGGAGGATTGGAAGGTAGTTGGGTGAAGAATTTTGGGAAGAAATATGAAAACTAGTGTATATTCCAAAGATGAAGGGAACACTAAAAAGAATAGGTGAAAAAAAAGGAAAAATAGCCTCTTCTAGTAAAAAAAAAATGGAGAAAGAAAAAAAAAAGAAAAAATATGGAAAAAGAAAAGAAAAAGTTTGTATATTCTTTGTTTAGTACTTTTGAGAAGAGACTATAAAATAAAGTGCTTAAATTGTTTGAGCTGATTAGAACAGTCGAGTAGTCCAAAAAATGTGGTACCCATATAGTTGAAAAACACTTAAGTTGTAAGGTTTATTGAAGGTGAAGAAATCATTTCTTTTGGGATGATTTGCTGAGATTTGAAGAGTGAGGTTGAGTGATTATATTGCAGGGTAGTCGGGTTATACGTAACTTGATTAGTAAAAAAAATAGTCACTTTTATCCAAATGTATCCCACCTTACTTTAAGCCAATAATACAATCAAAAGAAAGACCTTTTTTATCCTTTTTTCAGACACATCAAGTACGAGGTCTAGTTTAGACGATTGGCAAGCATATGGTAGGCTTTGCATGTAATTCAATATGAGTGGAAATTATATTAGCCTAAACACTTGGGAGATGAGTGAAACACTTACCTGGTGAGGGTTGAATAATTCGAAAGTTCAAAGTCTCGAGATTAGTTTATTTTCGCGTTATCACATATACTCAAGCGAATTGTGTTGCCTAGTTGTTTTAAGAAAAATCAGTCTGAAACTGAAATCATCATCTAATCGCCCTAAACAAATGCATAATCACTCGTATTCTTTGTGCCTTTTGTTATGTTGTTTGGGACGAACAACAGTTTAAGTTTGGGGGATTTTGATACACGTTAATTATGCATGTATTTAGGTCGATTTAAGATCATATTTTATATCATTTACGTGCATATTCAACCGGCATTTATTTATATTTATCATATTGGGTCATTTGAAGTGTTTCGACTTGTTTTGAAGTTAATTAGGTAATTTTATTCCATTTGGACGAAGTTCGAAGAAGAAACAAGTCAGATAGGGTCAAAACGGACGAAAAGGGACTTAAAGGAGCAAAAGGGTCAACCACGGCTGCGTCTATGGTCGCGGCCACATCGAAAATATCCTAGAACATGGAAAATACACAGCCTAACCAACGCGGTCGCGTCGAAAAGTGTCTCGGAAGTCGGAAGTGAAGTTTTCTGTCAGCTTGATACACCTCTAGTATTTTGGCCATATCTTGAGATCTACAACTCCGATTGAGGTGCAATTGATGTCATTGGAAAGCTGATTCAAAGAGCTACAATTTGTCCTCAAAGGGGCCAAACCGAAAAATGACTGGAAGACCCTAAAAAATGACTTAGAAGTCCTACCTGACAACTCGCTTGCACAAACGGGGCGCGAACGCGTCAAAAGGCCAAAGCGGTTGCGCCAAAATCGCCCGTTTTAAGGTATTTTGGGTACAACTTGACGCAATCGTATCATAGCTTGTGCGTGGCCACGTTAGAAGTCCAGTTTTACGAAGATTTTCTAATTTTAGTTGGATTTGATCCTATCTTCCCAAAGATTCGTCCCCAACTCTATAAAAGGACCCCAAGCTCGAGTTTTAGAGGGAGAACAAGAAAATCACATTACAACATATTTTCTCATACTTTTACATCGAAGTAGAAGTCGTGAGAGCGAGAAGACGAAGATCGACGAGCCGACAATCGTGTTTAACTATTCTTTGTTTATTTTCAAGTTCTTAACAATGTTTTCCTTGAATTCTTATTTTGATTTGTTAGTAGACATGAGTAGCTAAACTACTCGTGTCCTAGGATTAGAAAATAAGGTTTTACAACAATATTGGTTTAATTGTTTAGTTTATAGACTCCAATTTACATTATCTATCTATGTGTTTGGTTTAATCCCTATAATTGAATTTAATCTGGCCAATTAAGTTTAATTTACTTGTTTAACGATTTCGTTTTGAGAGAAGAGAATTGTTAATAGACGACAACACATAGTGCGATTGTCTATGATCGTGTAGGCAAAAGATTAAGGGACTGTTAGGAGTTGTTAGAAATAATTGGCTCGAGAGAGTAATTATCTTATTCAATCTACGATTTAGTCGCTTCGAGAGAAGGGTTAGGTTAATTAAGTGTCGCCTAATAGATAATTAACTGGTTTAAAAGTTTATAAGTTAGAAATTAATCAACATTAGCGTAATTCCTGAAATCGAAATCCTAAGATACATTCTCATTAATTGGAACTTCCCGTTTGATTATTAATTAGTTTATTGGTATAAGCGGTTTAGTTTAATCGAATCATTCACCACTTTGAGTATCTAGTTAGGATAATCCTAGACAATTAGAGTATTGCACTACGTTACTACATTCCCTGTGGATCGACCTTGACTTTCCCTATACACATCTACACCCGTACACTTGCGGTATTTTAGGGTTAGAAATTAAGCTTGTCAACAGTATATCAAAATTATTGCAAATAATTCTCCGCAATTCTTATGGTATTTGAAAAGTTGTAGGTTCATTAAACTTTCAACCAATGGAGATTCTACTTCACTCTTGTCAAGACTCAAACCCATGGTATCTTAAGTAATTTCTTCCAAATTTACTTTTAATATTTCTGCATTGAGATTCTACTTCCAAATTTCTTCAACAGATTCACTACATATGATCTTTAAAATTTAACTTTTCATTTATTTTGAGTTCCTTATGTAATTGTACCTTAAAAATAAATTAAAATAAAGTAATTTCTTGTTAAATTTATAAATAGGTTAAACGGTAAAGAGATGTTGATCTACGTTCAACCCATTTTTTAGTGTGTTTGGCGGGCTCGACCCATTCAACCCATGAACTCATTATGTCTCTATCCAAACCCGCTTAAAGCAAGTTGAATTTGTGTTGGATTGGCGTGTTGAGACCCGTATTGTCACCCCTAGCTATTCGATAGTATAAAGAGAAAGATTTACTTTCATGGAAGCCATACTTTGATCTCCAAATGCATCAAGAACTGTTCAAGATTGATGATTAGCCAGAGAATTATCTCTGACATTGTTTTAATAAAAAAAATAAAATTAAAAGTTTTCGACCATCTTGTTTGAAGTTGTTACAATGTATAATAACTATAGTTCTAGATATCGATCGCCTAATCTAGAATTAGGGATCAATCTAACCTTGTGTGTCTTATTGTAAGTTTGTTATTGCAGGACCTTAGCCATAGGGAGTCGAAGGACGACCGTTAAATGACCAAGTTACCTCAAGACCACAACAAGTCAGACCGCCTCAATGGCCACACCCATCCGCCATATATGGATTGCCTAAACATTGAAGACTGTCATCATAAGACCGCGACCCCAAAGAAGTCCCCATCGCCAAGGCCGCATCAGGAACGACCGCGGATCACGTAATGATTTCTTCACATGACAAACACATGGGAAGCTCGAGATTCCACCTCAGCTGGGTCGTGCCAAGTGGCAGACGTGTGGCAGTTGGCATGCTACCTGCCGTCCACGTGTCAAACATGCGGGAGGTGCTTGAAACCTCTATAAATACCCCCACATGTATTTTTAGATGAAATATGAAACTTGAGAGGAAAATGCCATAAGAAGCAAGATTGAGCAAGAGTAAGAATACTAAATACGAGTGGATAGTCTTGTGTAAACACTTATTACTGAAAGAAATACATAACGATCACTTTAGCCGATAGCTTGCCAAACATTTTATTATCTTAAATGATCGATCGCACACCGTCTATTCTCTAGACCGTCGATCGCACATTTATCACATCTGGTTGTGGATTAGTGGTTACACTAACATAATCATTATCTTAACATTCCAACTAACCTCGATTCTTAAACGCCGATCTAAATCGTACGGCTACAATAGTCTTTAATTTTTTTTTTTTCATTTAGGAATATTGATTTAATTATAGAAAACAGAAATTATTAACAAAATATGTAAGATAGAAGAAATGCAGCAGCAATTCTATATTTTCTTTAATTTTCTTCGAACTTAAATATCTATTAATTAATAAATAAAAAGGAAATAAACGTACGGTCAGCATGCGCAGTACCCTTATTGTAACATATCCAAAAGTTTAATTAAGTTAATTACGAGAAATATTAGCTTAATAAATGGGTCAACAAACTGAAATGTGTATCTAAAACGTATTAATATATATATATATAATATATAATACTAATATAATTGTATAATTTAGGGAACTTGTTTTCGTAGAATACATTAGGTGATTAGGATAATCAACTTAATATTATAAATAGTACTTCCTCCGTCCCAAATGAATTTGCGCACTTTTGGTTTTCGTCTGTTCCAAGCGAACTTGCACACTTCTTAATAAGGAAAGTTATAACAAAATCTCCACCCTCAATCCACCTTTGAAAAGTCAACAAAATTTCAAAAAACAACTTTTTTTTTATATATGTGCCCATTTACCTGTGCAAGTTCATTCGGGACGGAGCAAGTAATAATAATTCCTTGTGATATGTAATATAAAACATCTAATATGATTATAATGTAAGAGTTAAATATTTAAATCAACCTGAACTTAGTATCTAAGCCATTGCTGCAGAAGGCGGAAGGCGAAGGCGGAGCGGTTTGGGGCTGCCTAGCGCCTAGGCCGTTCAGGCGCCGCCTAAAGAATTCCTCTTTCTTTTATCCAAATCTATTTTTTACTTGTCTAATTTAAAGGTTTATACTTATAGTGGACCATATTTCACTACAAATATTTGTATAGTTAATTAATTATGCAAGATGGAATGAAAAGAGAGGGCGACGGAGGAAATTGAATTGGGGGGGAGAGGGTTTTAATTTTCATTCCATTTTTTCATTGGAACGAGGAGAGTGAGCGTATTAACTTTTAAGTTTTATCAACTGTTTCAAGTTTGAAAAACGATGGCGTTTTCAATAAAAAATAATATAAAAAATAATAAAAAATAGGACAACCTATGTCCGACTTTCCCCCCCTAGCTCCACCTAGTCCCCCCAGCCTCGCCTAGACCAAAAAATGCCTAAGGAGAGCAGTTTGGACAAAAGCGAAACGGATTAGAGGCGCCGCCTAGACTGCCTTTCGCATCCATGATCTAAACTTTATTTTTACACTTCAGTATTTATACTTTATTTTTTGACCGACTGTAACCTGAAGTTCACAAATGCAAATTGGGGATTTTTTTTGCTATTTTTATGATTTGTTAAGGCAGATTCACAATTTGATAGATGCTGCAGTTTGGCTATAGCAAAGTGATTCACAATCAGATATCAGTATTCTTGTTCCATACTTTTGCACTAAGCAAGCACCAGTGCATGAGGAAAACAAGCCAAATTATGGTATGCTAACAACAGACCACAAAAATAAAAATTAAGATATGATACGAAGCATTTACAGAAGAGTAACTGATATATAATTGCAAAGTTGCATAATTGGATTATGGAAAATGATATTCCTGTATCAGTCAATCGTGTATATCCACCAAATGTAATCCACGCACTAACTATATAACCACATCCGTGGTTCTTTGAAGGTAAGCCCACCTTTTTCTGTAATGGAGGTGACCAATCAAGAATGTAAGCACCCCCTGTCAAATTCACGATTTCTCCATCGTGTCCGATACAACACGCATTAGACGAGGCCTCTCGACCTCACCATTTCGTCTCCGGAAAGCCCTCCTCCACCAAACTTCGAATCCCCTCTGGATATTAGGACAATCTTCGCCCCTGTTTAGAAATCTGTTGAACCAAGAAACAAAAATTTCCTGCTGTGAGGCCATTGGCAAAGTCGATATAGTGCTGCTAAGACCCTCCTCAATCAAATGCCGGTCAAGGCCTCTTGAAGCCCTCCTCATCCACCCAAAATCATCATAAAACGGCACCAACCATGTCTTCAACAGCAGGCACCGGGCTTCCTTCGAGGCCAATACCTGTTTCTTCCCGATTCCCACAAACAACCGTGCCGTAACTCCACTGACTTCGTATCTGTGTATGGGGGCCACTTTAGAATGAGCCTCGGATAATTCAAACTGTGAGGCCCATATCCTCAAAAAGTCCTCAGCAATCAGTCTATCCATCAGTATATCCAGTAGCCAATGCAAATTATCTGCCTGTCTTGCTATCTGACCAACATCCGTTACATCTCCTCGTGCTGCATTTAGAAAATGGGAAGAAAGTAATTTCAGGCACCCGTCACAAGCAAAGTACAACGACTCTTTCCTTAGATCATTCTGTGATGAA
Source organism: Ajuga chamaepitys (assembly GCA_958295605.1). Classification (NCBI taxonomy): domain Eukaryota; kingdom Viridiplantae; phylum Streptophyta; class Magnoliopsida; order Lamiales; family Lamiaceae; genus Ajuga; species Ajuga chamaepitys. The sequence continues at coordinate 13,598,280 of OY282498.1, forward strand.
TTTTCGCGCAACATTTTGGTCACCAAACCTTTCATCTCTCTCCTAGCCTTCTCATCTTTCCCTTCAAGAACTACCTGCAATAGCTTGAGGAGGACTTGTTCATTATCATTGGCAGCCTCATGCCCCGCTGTAGAATCAAGAGAAACCCTCTTCAAGACTTCCCCAGCTCCAGCCCCTTCAAGACGAAGCTCTGATAAAAGGGAAGCTACCTGTTCTTCCTCATCTTCAGCCCATGGAGCAGCTTCTAAGTACTCCAGGCACGACGCCACACCCGCATCAAATCCAATGGCTGCTGACACCTACATTACAAGAAATCAACAAGATTTTCATCCATACATTCGTGAATTAATTCTTGATGTACTAAAAAAATCATCCCTTTGTTACTAAATATTAAAATATAAAATCCTGGTTATAAAACTCCTTCGGCAATCCCAGAATGGAATGAAGAATTCAGCAGATTATACTTCTACTCGTAAATAAACTGAGGAAACTTAAGCTCCATAATGCATACATTCATCAACATCCATATAGTAATCATGATGCCACAGAGGGGAGCAAGGGTGAAATTATCACAAGCCCAATCATTCTAAGTTAGTTATAATTTCACAAGCATGATGGACTACTTCAAATGATCTAACTTAATTCAGAATAGAACAATTTCACATTTTCGAAGAATAAGAAATGACTAGCTCATTTTTCAATTCTCAAGCATGACTGAGCATTTCTTCCAAGTGCCTGAATGAACTGTCTATATAGATTAAATATTGCATAGGTAAATGGATATGGTTTCGTTTGATTAGCTTACTGAGTGGCTGACTGCAAAAAAAAGACAAGCTATATCACTACAAACAAATGATTCTTCCCTGAAGTTAATAGTAGCAATTGATATACATATGTTGATACTTATGATCATAATCACGTCTCAACAATAACTACTGTACTACTTCAAAAGGGCCAAATAAGCACAAATTCAGAAATGATCGTGTTAATAAGTGTAAATAATTCCCACATACCTAACAAGACAATATTATATTATTTAAATTTCTCTAAATGTTAACATTTAAGTCAGAATTTCTTTAGAGAATTTTTAAGCTTTTGATAGGACATGTTAGTCTATGACAAAAGTGTCATTACCAAGTAGGATGTGAAGCAAGTTAAACACGATTAAACAGCGCATCAGGACTCAATACACTATGATAGGTGAATGGAATAATTATAAAATAACTAGCAATACTGAAACACCGTCAGATAGCTTGCACTAACCAGACACGGCTAATTCAGTAATAAATAATGCATGCATGGTCTACGCAGAGTTCAGAATATTTTTTCTTGTAGCTCGTACACTTTCCATGCAGAATATCTCATTCCACTTATGCAATTTCTTGAACAAGTATTAAAATCAATAGAATTTGAAATAAAATATTACATTATAGATTCATAGTATTCTTTGTGTTTGCCTTCCATTTTGATGTTTTGACACCTCTGTGTTCGCTGTGAGGAAACATGTGCGAAAAGACTTGGAAGAACAGTCTTCAAAGAAAACAGAGGGGGTTGAGAAGAAGACCTATGAACGAAGATGAAACTAAGTGTTGTTACGATATCCCACATCGATTCCAAGTGAAAGTGTGGAAGGGTATATAAGTGGGAGCTAACCCTTTACCTACATCAATTCCACGTGAAAGTGTGAAAGGATATATAAGTGGAAGTCAACCCTTTACCTTTGACCATGATTTTGTGTTAAGTTAGGGCTCCCTAACTTATATGCCTAACAAGTGTCTTGATGCGTAACATACTAAAATGAGTGGAAAGTCACAACTAGGATACCGGTATATGATACAAGGAGAAATCAGATGAAAGAAGTCAAGAATCATGACATTTTGAAGATAGGAATTAGGTGACCAATCAACACAAGCTGAGAACCATTCTATGAATGTCATTATGGCAAGAAAAACCAAGTCCTCCACGAATAAACAGAAATAAAAAGATGGAACCAGTAGGCCTTAATAAACGAACAAAAATCGACACAGTCTAACTAAATCAAATTATGGGAAGTTAACTAGGTTGGCAAGAATCAAACATATTCAGTTAAAGCCTCATTTTATTGGACAATGCATATCCCCAGAAGAAATTGATCTTGAGATTATTAAATCACAGGCCGGGCCGTGGATATCTTAACTAAGCACTCCAACTTTAAATGTAGCACAAATCTCTTAAGAATCATTAAAACAAGTTTGAGGGCGCTACGTGAATCTTATAATTTAATGTTTATAATCGGTTATTCCTGCTCATGTACAAGGGCTGTGTAAAACAAGGATCTAAGTGATGGTAAAAGTACTGGGTTGGTTTCATATTTAAATTTAAAAGAAAAATATATTACCTTGCCTATAACTAATATATCTGCAATTAAGGTTCACATAAATTGAAGGCATGTCCAAGACATGCCAGTAGCTTTATGAACATAAGAGAATTGCAGGGAGTAGTTCACTGCTGACACAGAGTTTTCCATACATTTAAACGGAAAAGAAATATGCAATAAGAAAGTAGATAGAAATCGAAATTAGTTATATGCTTATATGCAATGTACGATTACCTTGAGTATACCTAGCACTCGTGGAACGTCCTCCTTCATCAGCTTCTTCCTCAAGTCTTTACAATACATCAACATGAGGGTTTCAACATAAACCTCAATATCATCACAATCAGCAATCTCCACATTGTACGGCCCCGAACTCTGCTGCTGCTGCTGCTTAACCCACTTCTCATTCATATTCAAAGCGAAGAATCTGCTATGAACCACAAGGATCTGTCTGTGAACGCTAATAGAAACACAAACACCCTCTTTCGAACTCAAAGTCAGTTTCACATCGCTCGAACCCCCATCATTGAACTGGTTCCCGGGGCTCCTCGAAGCCAGAAGTTCCATCAGACGCTGATGCTGTAGCGCCTGCTTGTCTTGTAGTGGTGGCGGATTGGTGGAATGGTTCGAATTTTGTTGGTTTTGAGCTACAGCGACACCATTTCCGGCGAAGGTTGTGGCTCTGGGGAGAATTTCGGAATCATTGGTCATCATTTCGAAGAGAGTTGGACTAGAGCGCGTTTTGTCTACCGGAGGCGGCGGCGACATTGGATTCAGGAGGCCGGCGGTGAGTGCAGAATTGAATTTGCTTAGGGATGAGGGAAAACTATCTTGACTGGTGGTGCCGTAAGATCCCATGGCAGAAGGCGAATAATAGATCTCGAGATCTGAGGAGGAGGGCGGCAGATGTGAGGCCCGCCGCGACGTCTCTGTCGCGTCGACCGGCGGCTGAGGCGGTGCTTGGGAGGCGGGGCTGAGCCGGAAGTTGTCGGGAGATAATACAATGTGAGCGTCAGGTTCGCGACTTTGACAGTGGTTCGTGATTGTAGATGCAGCGGCGGAGGAAGAATCAAGGATCGCAGGTGTGGTGGTGATGGTGGTCTCACGGCAACGACGGCGTTTAATCTTGATTGGTTGGGTGTGGAAGTTGAGATTTGAAGTGGTAGCTGCCATAACGAGGGTGTTTAGTACAAGTGGCAGTGTGTGTAGTGTGTGAGAATTTGGGGGATTTTTTTGTCCGCTAGCTTTAGGGCTCCATTGACATCATCATCATCAGATTTTGTTTACCCCTCAAACACAGAAACAGAATTTGGAGTGGCGATGGCTACAACACCACATAAATGACGGATACAGATCCCCTGCTGGGCGAAATACGGCACCGTTTCTGCAAAAATTTTAATTCCACTTTTTATTTCTTTTTCTTTTTTCCTTTTCCTTTGATCATTTTCCCCATCTTGTCCTCACCATTTCTTTATTACGATTTTTTTAGAGTTTAGTTTGTTTAGTTTAGTTTAGTTTAGTTTCAGTTAATTTAGTTTAGTTTAATTCTTCCTATTTCACAAAAAAATATATTTAAAAATAACTTTTTGTCCCAAAGTAAAAGTCATATTTAAAAAATTAATGTCTTGTTTAATTAGTTCAAGTAAAAATTAATGATTTTTTTATAATTTACAAATTAGTTCAATATAATTGAATAAGTCAAATAAAAGATTAAAATAAGTCGTGTGAGTACGTATTGATAAATGGATAAATGAATCGGATTCGGATCTTAGATTTTTATTAGGATTTTATCCAAACCCGAATAAGAATATTTATATAATATTATTGTTATTTCATTAGGATTATTTAGTATAAAATATTTACACTCATTTTCAGCTTATGCCTAAAAACACAACTCATAAATTAAACCCTTATAATTTTAAAAGCAATCGGGCCCAAAAGACTTGGATTGGTAGATTACCTCAAATTAAAGTAGCCTAAATGCCCAATTACTCAAACAATCTTGGTGTATTTGGAAATGTAAATATATTTTGTTAATTGTTATTGTAGGCTTGGGTATTTCGGATAATTTGGTATCCGATCCTATTAACCCGAATATCCGAAACCCGAATATTCGAAACCCGAATATCCGAAGTCTTTCGGATCGGATTACGGATAAGTTTTTTAAATCTTCAAACCCGACTAACCCGAAACTCGATTATCCATCCGAATGAACACCCCCTACTCGTAGTAGGCATTGAAGAATTATGAAAAATTCAGTTCATCTAATAAATAATCACATGAAAATAGAAATGAGAAATAATGCTCAAAAGAAGAAAATAAAAAATAAATAAATAAATAAATAAATGAATAAATAAAAAGTGAAAAAGCTAGGCAGAAACGGTGCCGTATTTTGCCCAGCAGTAATTGCTGGTTTATTTCCCCAGCTGGGGATCCGTTGACAAAGATGAGAGCATGTCAAATTGACGAGGGTAAAACATATTAAAATAATTTATTTTTAAAAGTGACTAATAATGTAGTCATGTAGATATTTATGTATCTTTATTTTTTGACATCTATCCTTTTACTTCTGTGATTGTCATCAAAGAATTGACCTTCATGATGGGTCCTTAAATTTAATACTCCCTCGTCCCGCTTAAATTTGCTTACTTGTCTTATTAATCCGTCTCATTTAAAATTATCAGCCCCAAAATGAAAATAAAAGTCAAACAATTAGGAATAAAATTTCATAATATTTACACAATTGCCACTAATTAACAACCTTAATAAACTAACCCTAATTTACCAGCCCACTTAACACCTTAATTAATTTACCCCTCACCCCCACTTACTACACCCTAATCCTTTTTTAAATCATTTGACCCATCATTCTCCTGATCTTTCGTCTCTCTAACTGGAACCCTAAATTTCTCTCATCCATCTTCTTTATCTCTTTGCGCCGCACCCCTGGATCTTCTTCAAATCTGGAAAACAGCCATAAATCTAGGCCACATCTTCAGTTTCGTAACATTATCTGTTCTTGTGAGCCCAAGTTTTCATGTCTCAATCTTCTTCTAAGCTCGATGAGAGGGTTGTTTGGGATTCTGAGGAATCATTTGTGACGGAATCGGTTCTTCACAGTAGTGAATCCGAAGGATCCGAGTTGTCAAGGCTCTCTCATTTGGGATCGAAGCTTCCGCCTCCGACGACGGATGGTTCAGTACGTCGGAGTTGCGACGACACAATTTGGCTTGTCTTATGCTCTGGTTCCCGTCGATTGGAAGGTTAAAGTACTCTAATTCTTTTTTTTTTTTTTTTTTATTGTCGGCGAACGAACCCTTTGTTAGATCTGTAACCTGATGAATTTGTTGTTGTTTTTTTATTTCTGCAAACTGTTGATGAACAGTTTCTGTATGTTTGCGTAATGAATCTGTTTGAACTGATTCTTGTGATCTTGTTGGTGCTGCCTGTTTACAGTATCGTGATGATTGTGGGGACTCTTTATTACGAACACTATTCAGATTGAGATTTTTGGTTGTGACTTATGTTGGTATTTTTTTTAGTGGAAAACAATAAAGCATGATGAATAGTTTGTGTCCTGATTTTTGTGGTGTACAGAATTGGGTGTGCTGCCTGTATATTCGTTGATGTGTGGCAAATTTAAAGTGATGATTTTTTTACCTGATTGAATTTATGCTGCCCAACATATCTTGTTGGTGTTAATATTATGCAAACTGAAATGGTAGCTGATAGAAGAATAATTTAGTTTCCCATTGGTGAATGTTTTCTGAGGGAAAACTAAAAAAAAATAAAAAATGTTGGGTGGATTGCAAACTGGTTTTGGTTGATGTGTAGCAAATTCAAAGTGATGTGTTTGGTCCTAATTGGAATTTTGCTACCCAACCAACACTGTTGGTGTAAAAATAAAACGAACTGAAATGTAAGTAAGCAAAACATGATTTAGTTTCCCAGTGATGAATATTTTCAGAGGGAACATTAAAAATAAAAAATTAAGGGTGATTGCAAGCTGATTTTTGTGTTGAGTTTCTTTCTATGACCTTTGATTATGTTGCCTGATTATATGTTGAGTTGTAGCAAATTCAAAGTGATGTGTTTTGCCTGATTGACTTTTACTGCCCAATATATAGTGTTTGTACAAATTATGCAAACTGTAATGTGAGTAAACAAAAATTAATGCTTGGTCCCAATGATGAATGTTTTCTGAGAGATAACTTTAAAAAAATTCATGATTTTACGAGGGACAACTTATAAAAACTTAATAGAGACTTGCTTGTTGATTTAGGTGTTGCTCTTTGTCCTTATATCCGTTTTTGGTGTGCTGCCTGTTTATATTTTGATGTGTGGCAATTCAAAGTGTTGTATCTTGCCCTATGATATGTTTTCTGAGGATAATAGTAAAAAAACTTGTTCAATGTGTTTACAATGTAAGCAAAATGAACACATCACAAGTGTTTAAACTGTAAACAGCAGAACCTAAACTTAATCCATTCTTGCCTAATTTATAAATATCCAAGTTATGTTATCAGCCCTTGAATGTCATAAGTACCTGCTGCTTGGTCATGTGCTTATAGGTATTCAATGGTGTCCCTTACTAGTTGTTCTTCAACATCAAGTGCATTTGGTAATGAACCTATCCTTGATTGTGCTCCTTTGGCTATGTGTGGTTGTTTATAATTGTTGCCTCCTTTAACGTTCATGGCCTCAATCAAGCATGCTTGTAGACTTAGGAAAACGTTGTTCAACTTGATTTTTTCAAGCTCTTCAAAAGTTTTAAGAACATTACACACCAAATCTTCCACATTGTAGCTCCTAGACTCTGTTTGTAGACTTTGAATGGCCCTGAAGTAGCCCAAGTCCAAGACATTAGTGTCCGGTGAGTTAGGTGGTTGACATATCAATTGATATCAAACCTATCACTTGAGACAGCCATTCTGAAATCTGGATCAAAATTGCTAATATGTGCTCTAGCATTATCTTGTTAAATGATAATCTGCTTGCTTGCATGTGCCGGCCACTTGGTCTTTATAGCTGGAAAAATCTGCCTCACCCGAATGCTGAAATAGTGTGCATGTTAAGAATGATTTTGTGAGTTAGTAATGTCACCATTTTTTCCTAATACCAATTCTAAGTGTTAGGAAGAAAATTAGGAGACTTTCTAACAACAAAAAACTAAATGGTGATAAATTTCTGATAGTTTTAGTGTTACCTTTTCCAATAAGCAGTCTTTTATCACCTCTTTGGTAATGGACTCAATTGGTTTGGTAACCAACATCCCTTGAGTTCTGTTAGCACTGTTTCTGAGGGCTGGTTGCAATGTGGTAAAAGGGAACATCCCTATTTTTTCATAAAACAGTAATTCACCTTCTGATGTGAATTGTGGCCTTGCCAAGCACACGTGAACATGACCTTTGGTATAAAACGTTTACTTTTGCATGGTCTGTAAGGATCTTTCTCCATCGCGAGCTTATATTCTCTTTCACTTGGTTTTTGCAAATAAAACCATTTCTCGTCTATGTGAATCATATTGTACATACCGTCATACCTGATTTTGTGTATGTTGCTGTCTTTATGTAAAAAATTGAGGTTGAACTTTAATCTTTGAAGCTTGTTTCAATCTGTGAGTTGTGGCTTAACTGCATTTGTATGGGCCTTTATGTCCCCTGATTTTACCCATCGCCCCACTTGACTTTTGCTATCCTCTAATTCCTTTGCAAGTTTTCTAATACTGCCTCTTTTAGAAAATGGTATAACCTTCATGGCTTTGGTATCTAAAATAACAGCCCTTGATGATGCTGATCTCTTTATTTTTGCTGGAAATGCGACAGGATGACCCTCTTGATTCTGTTTTTTTGTAGATTGCCAAATCGACCGAATAGTTCGAGATGATACTCCAAATGATGCTACGAATTCTTTAGCCACGTCGTTCTTCAAAAATCTGTTGTTGTTGTTGTTTGCAAGAAGAGCCTAGGCTACTAGAAGTCGATCTGATGGAGTCATTTGGGGCCCTATTCTATTATTTGACATCTTTACTTGTGTTTAGAACAGTTTTTGTAAGTTCAGTTTTGGAACTGCATTGAATGCAATAACTAGTGCTATTTATAGTGTGTTTGGTTGTTGGGTATTAGTAACCTAAAATTTGAGCGGGAAAGTTTGAATGTAGTTTGCACATTATTTAGATGAAATTTGGCTTGTAACAGGAATAGATTTGGGGGAAAAATTTCCCCCAAAATATTTCAAGTTAGTTTGGCACCGTTTCTGGAAATTTTTCAGGTTGTACTGTCTTTTTTTTTTTTATATTCTTGTTGATTTTATATTACAGGTGAGTTTAAAAAAAAAAAGGAGGGAAGTGTTAAAATACTAATCCTTCCCTTAAAATTGATTAAACAGGGGTCAAAAGTCAAAGAAAAAACAATCAACTACTTTTTTCTTAACATCTGTACCCGGTCAAAGTGTTATCTTTAACTGGGACGGAGGTAGTAGTTGATTACATGGAACAATTCTCTGCTACCCAATCGGGTAGTACCCAACTGGGTGATCTGACCATCCATCCGAAAAGTGTATGAAAATCAAAGAGAAATCAACCATTGATCTCAATTCACTTTTTAAGTGAATGGTTGGATCACCTTATCGGGCACTACCCGACTAGGTAACATAGACTTAGCCATTACAATGTATGTCTTATTATTTAGGGGATATTTGAAGAGGCATAAGATCCTTCGCTTATGGGAAGCTCATGTAAAACTAATTTATGATATAGATCGTACATCTCATATTCATCAATTTTAAATAAAGCCACTAGAAACTCTACCCTCCTTCATTTCTTAGACCGTTGTGCATTATAATCTCACTCACTTATGTCGCTTAGTTTCCTGTGATTGGAAACCTCCTCTGTCTTGTTTTATCTCTAAAATGGCAAGGAAGCTATTGTAAAGATCCATTATCTTTGAATGTTTTTTCTTTATTGATGGCCTCTCATAGTTGGCCTAACTTTGAATTTGCTCGTGGATTCTCGATCCAGGGTTTAATGCTATATTATGTCTCTAAACGACCTCTTTGTGTGTGCATTTATAGTTGAGTGTGTGTGCTTTTTCTCTACGGTGATACATGAATATATTCGCGAAATCTTTTGGTAGATTTTGTTTGAGGCGTGAAAAGCAGCCCCTGTTCAATGTCTCGACGACTTTTGCTGTGAATCTTTGCAAAATAATTGTTATACCATTACAATTTGTAATTTATTGTCAATTTGTGGGTGTATATGTTTTATGTCGGTTTAGCGGTATAAATAAGAGTTTATAATGGTAATGTAGATATGTATGTTTGAATTTGTAACTTCTTTCCTTTTATTTTTGTTGTAGCAATCAAAGAATTTGACCTTCATAATAGAGTTATTACAAGATTCCTTAAATTTAATACTCCCTCCGTTTAAAAAAATATTGTTTTAGAGAAGATAATTTTTTTTAAAAAAGTATCATTTTAGCCAAAAAAATCCACAATTCTTCCACTCTTACCATAAACAACTTACTTAATTTAGTTTATTATATTTCCTTATTTCACAAACCATAACTCAATTAAATAGATTTTGTATGAATATATTTGTCTTTTTATCCTTCCTTAATTTTCCCAAAAAACTAAAGCAACACTATTTTTAAACGAATAGAGTATTTGCAATATATATGTCTTATCATTTATAATGCATCAGGTGATCTACTCAAAATTCTAAATGCATTTATCGTATTTATTTGTTTCATTTTAATACATATGTTGTCAAAATGTATAATAAGATTCTTCAGTTCATAAGTATTATTACGGGTCAATTGCATGAATCAATCACTACAACAAAAATTGTTTAACACTACGGTAAAAAATCATAGTTAAAGGCATCTACTGACCGTAGTGGTACATACCGTAGTGGTAGACCCTCTACATATAACTACGGTTCAAAACCGTAGTGATTAATATTAAAGACTATGGTTTATAATATTAATGACCACAGTTATGAACCGTAGTCGTTCTAGTAGTGTATTTGCACGACATATGACTACGGTTAGCAATTTAATTTGACTACGGTTTAAACCGTAGTAATATAGGCCAACGACTACGGTTCCAACCGTAGTTATATGTAGAGGGTCTACCACTACGGTATATACTACCACGGTACACAATTTTAGTTTACAACAGTTGGAACCGTAGTAATATATATTAACGACTACGGTTCAAATTAGAATTAACAACCGTAGTGATTGAAATCTGTAACCGTAGTTGTATATTGAATTAACTACGTTTTTGGGTCTAATTCACTACGGCTTGAAACGTAGTAAAAATGTAGAAAGACTACGGTTTATAGATATCCATTGACTACGGTTTACAACCATTGTGGTAGATTTTTAAAATTAAAAAAATAAATTGATTGTTGATTTGTAATTTGGAAATTGGGAATTACTTTTTATTATTATATATTAATGAAACTAAAATAAAATTAAACATACGATCAACATTTTGAGTAATAAAAAAAGATAAGTAAATAGACAATGAATGATAACTCATTCTCTCATACAAGTGAATACATTTACAATCAACATCAACAAATAAAACAAGTAGAATTCATCACTCGATTCAAATCAAGCAATCAACAGTTACTACAATAATTCAACGTTGAGATCATCAAATCAAGCAAACAAGAATGGGTTCCAATCAACTCCCACTTGAATTGCAAATGAAGTTCCAAAAAAAATTCCCCATACAATATCTCATGTTGTTCGTCTTCCTTGTGTATTCTTCTCTGAAAAGTGACAGCATCCTGCATTTAATTTTAAAAGAAGCAACAATACAAACTTCTCATTATTAACAGTGACGGCAAAATCCGAATAAGAGAATATATAAATTTCAAGACGAATGGGCATACAAAGTCATAAAAAGTCATTTGAACTCATAATCTATCATCATGATAAATAATTAAATATTAAAAATTGCGTCATCCTTTACATCATAGAAAACAATAACACCACTATTTCATAACTAAAGAAATTGGATGAAAAGAAAGAGCAAAGAATCAAACTAATATTCATTTTTGCAAAAAAATACCAAAAACTATGATCAAATATGTCTAGCAATTTTCCACCAAGTAATCTAAATTTCATTTTCGTAAGAAGTATAGAAAGAACATTCACAAAGATTTCTTAATACCTGATTAGTCATATATGTTGTCTCCAACGCATTCGGCCCACTCCATCCGCACATCATCAATGTCCGACTTAGTGTAAACTAATCTTGTGAACTACGATTTCGACAAAAAAATTTCGCATAAGCCAGACAACCAAATTTAGATTTTGTCTTTAAGTAAATTAAAAAAAAAAAAAAAAAACCTTACTATGGGTTGCAGCGAGTCCATGTCCGCTGATGCATTTGATTGGATAAGTTGTTTCATGTACTGCATAACATAAAAACCTTACTAAGGATGCTATCTTTTGCACTAGATGTAACCAGCTCACCAGATTTTTTCTTTTCTATTAAATTACCCTAATATGTGAATATGTACGAACATTTTAAAAAATAAAAATATAAGCAACATTAGTAATAAAGTGGCAATGCTAAAGTATTTAAATGATTGCTTACAATCTTATCTACGGTCTCCTTCAGCTTTTCTCCTTCATGCTTTCCTTTTTTTTTCGTCCCTCGCACCACAACATTGCTCGGTTAATGTCCTCATCATCACACAGTACATGAGGCTAGTTTAGAAGAAAAAAAAATTCACCAAAAAAAAAGAATACAACAAAGTAAATAACAATGCAATTATGACTGAAATGAAAAAGAATTATTACACAAGATACTTACATTCTCATTAGCATACCGCGCATATCCTTTCCGACCAAGTCGATAAGGATATTCTTTTGAAGTCGATGCCCTTTCCGATTGAAGTTTACTTAGTTGCTAGGTCGGGAAAAAAAAACAAGACAGTGATACCAATTAATAATTTAATTGTCAAAAATACAATTATTAATCTAATGAAACAAAAGATTAACAATTCATTTTGTACCCTGAAATTGTCGCCTAAACGTTTAATTCTAAATTCACTACAATCCGCTTGGTCAATCACGTATTTAGTCGGAGAAGTATTAAGATCCAAACTTCCGATCCTCCCATAAACTACACCTAAACTTCTTACTCTTTTCTGGGGTAGCCTTGTGATCATCCGTTCTTTTACTTCGCCTACGTTTCGCCATTTATCCAAACCTAATCATACATAAATAAATAAGTATTTTTTTCCGAACCTTCTATTATTGATAAGAATAAAAAAGTACATTCTCAAACAATATAAGAAAATGAATGACAAAACTACAAAATATTAAATTTAACAAAAGCCATATACAGACAATAATCTTTATAAGAAATAAATGAAGAACATCTGAGCTTCTAACTGAATTTAAAATTAAACTAAATTTAACTTAATAAAATTCTACTTATCTACCAAAAAACCTATAATTAACTTGAAGTTAGTTATTATGAGCTTTTGACAATTGGACTTCAACTGATTTTGAAAAACATAGAGGGTACAAAGACTGATCTCATAATTATTTTTCTTGACAAAAGTTATTTTTTTAAAAACATAGAGGGTACAGAAACTGATCTGAATAATTCGTGAGATTATTACATTATAGTGGCCACCCAATAAACAAATAAAATTGAAAATAGGTGCAGGGTTTGTCCATCTTTAACAAACATTTGCTGGGTTACCATTTCCACAATATAACTAACAATCTCTCTTCATTCTCTGACTTTGAATTATATCTTGTTTTCCTAAAATGGAACAAAAAGGTAACCCCACCCCACTCACTGTCTTCTTTTAAATAGAAGCCAAACACTTCTTTTATTCTTTTTTTAGAAAGTAAAAAAAAAAAAAAAATTGAGAGAAATTACGACAGTTGATCCAAATGTCAATTGCAACCTTATCTATAAACTTTCCAATATTGATTACTAACTATGAATTTTTTCAATTACACTATCGATAATTTTTTTTTTTTTTTTTTTTTTTTTTTTTTTTTTTTACATATGATTGTGTCGCTACCATCATCGTTAGAAATGTCTTAACGGATCTTCATTTACCTTACACTAATTTCACACTTCGTTACTTTCACTACAGTTAATTGGAGTGGAAGACGTGACGATAATAACTTTAATCACCAATTACTAAAATTGTAGCAATGGATGACATAATAGATTATAAATGTAGGACAATCCCTTCATAATATATCTAATGCTAATGGTAGTGACAATAGACTGAACTGACTATGTGGATTAACGATTGGGCTCTCCTGCATAATTTTAAACATCTCTTTCGCATTACCAGATTGCTAAACACAGAAACTAATTTCCTAATTTCTTATTTGTGTTAAACTTTTCTTCAATTGACCACACTTTACATCTGACTTCGCTGATGCATTTTATGTGGAAGCAACCTAATTTGATAATAATATGTAAGAAGTTTATGAGAATGACAGTATGAGCACAATAGCCAAATATATCATCAACAAATATTAAAGCGAATAGCCTCATATATCAACATGCACAATCCCGTAATAGCCTCATATATCAACAAGCAGAATCCCGTAATATATCAACAAACCCAGAACAACATTAAAACCAAAACAAACAAATCTGCGCAGACATCAGGCGGATAAAAGGAGTTTTCAGACGAACAAACCCGGAACAAAATTAAATCCAAGATGATCGCAAACATACTCGGATTTCGATGACGAACAGTTTCGTATGGCAGAATTCAGTTCTCGTCGACAAAATCACCTTATCGTATCCCGCCGTAAAACGAAATCTCGCATGTCCAGTTGAAGAATTCCGTATCCCACCTTATCCCATAAACCCGTTCTCGTCACCAAAATCGCGCCCGTCCAGTTGCAGATTTTGCGGAATTCTGGCTTCTTCTCCACTACCACGTTTTCACCATTCACAAATTTTAACCGCAGTTCAGCGCGGCAAGGATGAGGAGGTAAAAGTTTTACTTGCTAGGTTAAAACACTAATTTGGGCCTGTAAGAGGATAAAAAAAAAAAAAAAACTGATCCCGAAAATAAAAAACAGGGCCGATTGGGCCACTGCAGAAAAAACCCGATCCCTGTGGAAAAAGCCCAATCCAAAATCCTGTTAAAATTCAGGGTATTGTGCCCGCTAGGTTTCGAACTCAGCCGCTTGCAATACATAGCATAGTCCCCTGCCAATTATACCAAGTCCATCTTCGAAACTCATCTGCATGTTTATATATATAATATACTGTTTTTGGATAGTGTCCTCATAAGTTATACTTTGCTTAAAATGAATAAATGCAAAATTAACAAATACAAAAACATTTTGGGTAAAAAAATATGAATTCTATAATAACATGTTAAAAATTAAAAAAATAATATAAAATAAATTAAATTTTAAAAATAAAGTTTAAAAAAAGTGTGGAATTCTTAATTAACCAAAGGTGAGAGAGAAATTCTATTTAAAATAACAAACAATTTTTTTTTTTTTCTAAATAAAAGCGATGTTATGTAAAATATATATATATTTTTTTTGTTAAATCCATCTCTTTCAAACAATATGTTCATAAAAACAAAAATAAAAGAAATTAGCTAGGACTTAGCACAAAAATAAGACTTTCTAAAATCTATATATATTAAATTTGGGGGCGACTATTCGCAGCCCACAAAATTTCTTAACACAACCCACTTCTCAATGCAGCCCACTTTTATTATAAAGACAGTATAAAATTCCTAATACAGTCTATTGAGTACCATTTATACCCTTTTTCTTAAATTAAAATATTATAAATAAAACAATAAAATATAAAATAAAACAAGAAAAAATAAAATAACACACATTCCTTTCAGGTTTTCATTCGAACCAGTTCTTCGAATATACCAACCTTCCCTGGTTTTTCAATTTTCCTTTTATGGTTTTCGTCTCTCAATGTTCTGCGGTGGTTCACCGCTAACAATGTTTTTCTCGATCCATCGGTGTTGTTAGGCACCATTGATGAATTGCAGCACAGAGTTAGGGATTCAAGAATTATTGATCCAAGGGTACAGGGTAATTGCTGGTATGAAACACCCTTTCTCGAACTACAACTACAATTGATTTTCTAAAACTTGCTTTACTCTTCTATTTGTATGGAAGAGTAATTATGTAATGCACTTTAGTTTGAAAGACCGTCTGATGTGTACATTGCAAGAATGGTTGTACTGGTTTTAAATTATGAATAATGGGACTTATCTTGTAATGTGTTGCAATTTTTTCTTTCCTCCAAAGATTCAGTAATTTTTGCAGTCTTTTTTACTTCCATCGTAGAGTTCATGAAGATCATTTGTATTCACGATCTGATTTTTTAATTTGATGACGGAAGAAAGAATAACCACAAAATTGATGAAAAAAAGTAAAAGAAACTTACCTTGTTGATATTAATTAAGTGATTTTTCGTCGTTATTTGATTACTCTATTGATGAAATCTTTAAAAAACTAGTGTTTATGGAGTTCGTGGAAAAGAAGATACGTCTGATTGTAGATGACACAGAAGAAACAACATTATATTTGTTTATAATTCTTATTTTTTCAATACAAATATTTATATATATTTTTAATTGGTTATATTAATTTTTCATTAAGGGCATTGTAGTCTAAACTAATAATATTTTAATTTATTAAATTAGTGGATTGTATTGATAAATTTTGTGGGCTGCGAATAACCACCTCCATTAAATTTTTATCTATATATATTATTACTATTATCATCATCTTCATAATTAGAAGTTGTTTTGTTTGCCAACATAATTTAATTGAAAAATAAATAATATATTATTGAGATGCTTTTAAATTAGAATGGTTAGATATAGAATATAATAGTGGAATTGGCAAATATAATAGGATACATATAAGTGGAATTAATCATGTGATTGTACTCGACCAACTCCATAATGGACCCCTCGAAAAATGCCAACAAATAAATTAATTAAAAATTAATACTCACAGGGAATCAATATATAAGTACATGGGGTGTCAAGTGTTATTTGAGAGAGAGAGAGAGATTGACTTTAACAAATAGGGCCATGAATAATGCACTCAATAAATATTTATTTAATAAATTAAATTAATAAGTGACTTCTCATACGTGATTCGGTCACTCTCACAAATTCAATTGTGGCCCTTATCCCCCATCGACCATTAATATATAGAAAATTCCTCGTCTCCATGCTTTAATTATTATTATGAAACAATCAATAATTTAATTTTGAGAATCTAGTCTTTTAATTATTAGTTCAAATTCTTGAAGCTCAAGCCCATTAATAATATTTAATTATGTACTTATGTAGATAAAAAAACATAAAATAAAAGTAAGCAAATAAATCAACACTACGAAAAACTATAGTTAAAAAAATCAAATAATAAAGATATTATAAAAGAAAAAAACAAAGAAGGAGATAAATTGTCAAAATTATCAATTAATTTGAGAACTAAATACCATCAATTAATTAAACAATTATTATGAGGATGGATCAGATAGAGCTATTATTTAATTCAACTAAAAACATAATAAAAAAAGGTAAAAACATTAACACCAAATTAATTACTAGTGTCAACAAATAAGACTAGTAGAACAAACTAAAAAAGAAAGAAAAACATAGACAAATGTGAGTATGTAACATTAATAATAAACTATGCATTTGTATTTTCAACCCATATTCCTTCACAACCATCATGAACACAAGGTGGTTCATTTTCATCTGTAAAGACATCACCTGTTGAAGGCAACCCTTTGCTAAACGAATGATGTTGATTAAAGAAACATCGATATCACCACCTTTTGTGCCTTCAAAGTATTCTCGAGTAGGAGTTGCTAGACGAATATGCCAGGTAGGATCTTTAGGATCTTCAATGTAAAACACTTGTTTCACTAGTCTAGCCAAAATAAACGAATCATTTTTAAACCCAATTTTACTGAGATTAACTAAATGTGAACCCCAAATCATTTAATCTGTATTATATGCATTTTGATATTTTGGAACCTATTTTTTTTGCAAATTGTAATCTATAGTCCATGGGTTTTCACTTTGCAACCTCCGACAAAATTTTATGGCCAAAATATGAACACGTAGTTTGCACATGGCCTCTGATAACGCCAAAACCCGGATATCAAACGAATCGCAATCACAACAATAATCCCAAGTAATCAAGCATGCAAAATTATAAACGACACGAGAATTTACGTGGTTCGATCCGGAGATCTACGTCCACGGACGAAGGTAATAACCTTCCGAGGTGTTTCACTATTCTTCTTTGAATACCGGAGTACAATTTTACAAGTACTAATTCTAGAATTCAGAATCGGAACCCTAAACTAAACAACAATCCTCCTATTTATACTATACAATAAAATCCCTAACAAAATCCCTACAAATCCGCCAATCAAATCTGCATGGCTGTTGCAAAAGATCATGGGGATCTTTTCCCAACTTCCAAAGAGCCCGCGAATGGGCTTGGCTGTGTTGGGCTTGCGCTCTTTGGCCCAATTGACCCATCATGCGGGCTACACCGACCCGGGGGGATTGGGCCATACCTATCAGATGCCCCCCACCAGCCGGAGCGAGGTAGGAGCTTCGGTTAAAAAGATGTATTTGTGGGCCGATGTGCATGTGCTGTAGCCAAAGCTGAGTTGGAGTAACATCTGAGTCCTGTTGTGAAGGAGTCAACCGGAGTCGAACTAAGTTGCCCCGGGGTGAAAGAGTCAACCGGAGTCGAATGGAGTTGTCCCCCGGGGTGAAAGAGTCAACTGGAGTCGAATTGAGTTACCTCCGGGGTGATGGCGTCAACTAGAGTCGAACTGAGTCTCCCCGGGGTGATAAAGTCAACCGGAGTCGAATTGAGTTCTCCCCGAGGTGGTAAAGTCAACCGGAGTCGAACTGAGTTACCCCCGGGGTGAAAGTGTCAATCGGAGTCGAACTGAGTTACACCCGGGGTGAAAGTAATACGCCGAGTTGAATCACAAAGCTTCCTGGGGAAGGAATTGGCTTGATGCGATTGGTCACATGATCATCATTTGCATGGCGCGTGTGAGACACGCGGGTGTGAAACCCAAGGGTGAGTGTAATACACGCGCTAATGTTAGCCACTGAAACCCAAGGCGCGATTTGGGCCATTGATTCTCTGTATTAGAGGGAAACGGAAGTGACAGTTTCACTTTACTTTTCATTTGCGATCAAAATCTAGTGGGAAGACAAGAAAGAACTCAGCAAATTTCTGGAAATTGCTTCAACTTTGTGCATTCATCTTTGAAAAATCAAGTAAGTATGTCTTCTTCCTTAGAATCTTCTAGTGTTAGGGTGGTGGGAACAGAGGAGAGCCCGTTTGACGCTGCCCCTCTGCGAGTTATCTTCCCAGAGAGAAGCAAAACCATGAAAGTATATAGGGCCGATTTGAGAGAAATTTGGTCCCGTGTAGTCAAATTTCCCACATGTTTAGAGGATAGGGAGAATCTGGAGGTTGCTTCGGTGGTGCCTCGAGTTACGGAGGCCCAAATTGAGGCGATGATCTCATCTTTTTATTTCCCGATAGACTTAGAATACATAATACCCGGACCCCAGGATAGGGCGTGTTGTCCACCGCGGGGGTACATCGCAGTGTATATAGACCAGCTTAGGGTAGGTTTAAGATTCCCATTGTGGGATTTTGTGGTGGAGTTGCTAGGATACTATGGTATTGCGATAGGGCAGTTAGTGCCGAATGCCATGACGCAGATAGTAGGCTTCATGGTAGTACGTAAGACCTTGGGGGTGGACCCCTCTGTAGAGTTATTTAGATATTTTTTCCAGTTGAAATCGATCAGGAAGGGGAAGGGTTGGTGCTTGCTGAACCCGAGGCCGCAAAGAGGGTTTAGGGTGCAGAACCCGAGTAAAGTAGAAAACTGGAAAGTAAAGTTTTTGTACGTAAAGGAGTCGAAACCAATCCCGGGGTGGAGACGGGAAGAAGTCGGAGACGGGGGTACCGGAGTCAGTCGAGGTATTCGAGTAGGCGGGGATGCTGAAACAAGTGTTTGCCGAGGAAGAGTTGGAGAAGGCCGGGTTGTCCCTGTATTATATGAAGGGGCCAGAGGTGAGGAGAGGGCTCTTCAGCCGGGGCTGAAGTGGAGGGTAGGAACTCTTCATTATAAGTGTTTGTGTAGCTGATAATAAAGCCGCCAGGAGTGCGCAACAGACTCCTGATCCAGAGAGAGCGGCCACCCCGAAGAGCACGACTCCTGAGGTGGAGAAAGCCTCGGGAAGAAGGCACGACGACGTAGCCGAAGAGGTGACCGTACGATCTGACACGACGCCGAGGGCGAAGAAGAGGCCGGGCCCTATGCTGACACCGCCCTCTGTTTCAAAGCAAATGCGCACGGACCCCACTTCGGAGGTATGGTTTATCACACGTTAAGTTCCAATTGATGTGTCATGCCTTATAAAATTTCTGCAGGGCCAGACAAGAGTAGCGGGCCACGAGGTGTCCGAGATGGAGGAGGTCTGGACACTGAGCCAAGGGCTCATTGGGTTCGGGCGTCGCTTGCAAAAGGATGAGACGGAGGAGTTGGCCGAGGAGCTGAGGAGGCTTCGCGGGGAGTGCGACAAGCTCCGCGCTGAAGCGGCTGAGGCCAAGAGTGGCCAGGTGACAGCTCGGGGCAGAGCACTCGAGGCCAAGAAGGAAGCTGCCCACCTGAGAGGCGAAGTTGCGGAGATGGACCTTCTCCGGGGAGAGTTGGCCGCAGCTCGGGAGGAGCTGAAGAAGAAGGCCGAAGGCCAGGGAGCGATGTTGCGGGCATTCGTCGAGAAGTTGTCACAGACGGAAACGTTTGTGAACTTCGTGACGAACTTTGTGGCAGTGGGCAACGTAGCCACACGCTCCGAGGTGCTGGAGGTGGTGAAGGAGTCGTACCCGGAGGTGGATGTATACAAAAAAGAGTTCGGGTACGACTACGCGGCTATTGACAATGTGGACGCCGCCTACTACAACGCCCTGACGCAGATGCCGGAGTGGCCACTGGTGGAGGCATTGGCCCAGAAGGGGAGCATCTTGACGGTGCATTATGTGTCAAGCTGCTCGGTGGTCCAGGACGAGGAGTTCCTGGGATACCGAATGTGCATGCATGTGCCGGAGCCACGTCAAAGGGCCCCGCCTCCGAGGATTGAGCCCGAGATGCTGGAACCAACTCCCGAGGAGGGTGGTGCTCTACAGCTGGCAGCTAACCTAGTTGCAGACCCGGGCGCTACCACTTCGGCCCCAGGGGAGGTCAGTGCCCCTCCTAACTGAGGCGAAGACGTAGTATAGGGGCTCATTTTTTTGAATATGTATTTGTAAAAACACTTGATCTGTGGTCATGGCTTTGTTGATGTATAAATGATGACTTGTCGATGTTTGTGTGCTTGAATACTGAAATCATGCCTTGAGCTCGAACATAGTATGTGTTGTGTATTGGTGATGTTATAATTGCTCTATATATCACATGTGCAGCAGGAGAACACCGAGGACCTTCACGAGGTCATCCAAAAGTTGATGCAGTCAATAAACTGGCTGCAGAGGGAGAGAGATGACTTGAGGATGTCGGTGGTCCCTAAGCTAGAAAAAAGACTTGCCGTTGCAGAGAAGAAGCCAACCGAGGCCGAAAAGGCAAGAACCAAGGCCGCAGAAAAAAGCATTAGACCACCAGCTGAAGTACTTGTCAAAATGCGCCGAGGTGGAGCGGCTGTTTGTTCATCAAAGGGAGTACGAGCAGATATTGTCGGAGTTCGGCCTACTGACCTTCGAGGAGCTCGAGGAGCGAACTACTGAAATTTAGAAGTAGATAGCATTATTGATTGAGGCCGGACACACTGACTCCGCCGAGGTAGTGAGGAAGCGGGAAGTGCTAGAGATACTCCTCAGCATGTACGAGGACGTAAAAGGTCGTAGAAGGTGACAGCGTGCTGCGGAGGAGAATATTGCCAGCTCTAGCCAGGGAAACTCTTCGAGAGCTCCTCGGAGGAGGCCAAAGGGCTCGGTGAAAAAACCAACCAGAGTTGTGATCCGAGAACCGAGCCCGGTAGTGGTCGCAGAGGAGGAAGTCCAAAGACTGGCCGAGGAGATCGAAGTGATGGCCCCCGCAGAGTGGGACTCTGTGGGATGGGCTAACACTCCAAGGCCAGCTCGGCAACCGAGTCCTCGCCGGCGAGGAGATCAAAGGAGTGGGAGGACCGGAGTCCAATCCCGGGGCACTTCCAGATCCCGGAGGACGCGGAGGAGTTCCCGGGGCGGACCTCAACGCCGAAGTGCTGGGTATTGGTTAGGGAGTGAGAGGTAGAGAAATGTGACGCATTTTTGTGAATAAAATGTAGTGAAAAAATAATCATGTATGTAACAAGTTCTTTTGCAAATAATAGAGTAGTGATGTATGAGCAGTATGATGTGATTTCTTCTTTTTTTTTTTTTTTTTGTGCTAATACGATGCGATGCAAGTAATTTATTAGCTAGTACTCGGGAGTACAGGATGTAGATAAGCCCTTGTTCGGAAACAACGCATAAAATCTCCCCAGACGGATCAGGCGGGAGTTAATGTTTGTATGATGACAAAGTTGATAACCTCTCCGGATGAATCAGAAGAGAAGGAAGTCATGTCCGGGGACAAAGTTTATGGTCTCTCCGGACGGATCAGGCGAGAGACCAATGTGTCCGGAGACAAGTAACGATTGGCGTAATAAATATTCATGTAGTTTAGGCCGGGGAGTCCCCGCGGCGCAAAAGGGAAGCAGTGTATGCCTTTGTAGTAAAAACTTTTATTCATAACTATTGTCGGAACAATTAAAAAATACAAGAGTAATCTGAAAAAATAAAGTACCGCGGCGTTGAAGTAAAAGTATGTACAGAAAATGTGAAGGAAGAATAAGTACTTGAAATGGGAAACTACAGATAGAAACGCCGCAAATTGCTGACGTGCCAAGTGCGAGGCATCGGTGTGCAATCCAAATGTTCTAACTGGTAGCTCTCGGAGGCGTGAGCGGCAGTGACGCGATAAGGCCCTTCCCAAGTGGCGTGCAATTCGCCCTCGGGGGCAGCTTTGCTGGTAGAGTTTAGCCGGAGTTCTAGGTCTCCGACCTGGAAATGTGTACCCCGGACCCGGTGGTTGTAATACTGAGCCGCCTGTTGCTTGCATTTAGCTTGTCGGATGAAAGATTGTTCGCGGCGATGTTCAAGCTTGTCTAGGTTGGTACGGAGTGCTTCCTCGTTAGCCTCGGGTTCGAGGTGTAAAAGTCTAGGGCTGGGTACTCCCACCTCGGCAGGAATGACAGCCTCCGAACCGTAGGTGAGGCTATAAGGAGTCTCCCGAGTGGAGAAATGTGGCGTTGTTCGGTAAGCCCAGAGAACTTGCGGAAGATTCTCAGCCCAAAGACCCTTGGCCTGATCCAATGGCTTCTTGAGGCCGTCGACTAGAGTGCGGTTCGTGACTTCGACCTGGCCATTAGCTTGGGGGTGAGCTACCGAGGTGAAAGCTTGCTTGATGTGCAACTCCTCGCACCAGGACCGAAAAGGATCATTGGCAAACTGTTTGCCGTTGTCTGATACAATCGTACTCGGAATGCCAAAGCGGCATATAATATTACGCCAAATAAATTTTAGGATATTCTGACCAGTAATAGCGGTGAGTGGCTCGGCTTCGACCCATTTAGTGAAATAATCCACGGCGACCACAAGAAATTTAAGTCCTCCCGGAGCCATAGGAAATGGACCTACAATGTCGATGCCCCATTGTATGAATGGCCAGGGGCTTTGTATGCCGATTAGTTCGGTTTGCAGCAGGTGCTTTACTTGAGAGTGCCACTGACACTTGTCACATTTCGACACCAAATTGTGGGCATCATTGAACAAGGTGGGCCAGTAGTATCCCCACCGAAGCACTTTCTTGGCCAATGTACGTGACCCAATGTGACTTGCGCATGCTCCCTCGTGAAATTCCCGAAGAACATAGTCGGCTTGGACCGGGCCAAGACATCGGAGGCTCAGCTGCAGGTATGATTAACGGTATAAGACCCCGTCGCGAAGCGTATACTTCGGTGCTTTTAAAAGTATCTGCCGAGCAAGCAACTTATCTTCGGGCAAGGTGCCATTCTGGAGATACTGGAGGATAGGAGTCATCCAATTGGGATCGGTATCAGTCAACACATAGACCATCTGTTCATTAATTGAAGGCTGGATAGCGTCTTCGACAATTATGTCCGGAGACACATTTGATGGGACCGCGGAGGCCATTTTACTAAGAGTATCGCCCTTAGTATTTTCCTCACGGGGGATCTGCTGGACATCAATCGAGGTGAAAGTTAACAAAAGTTTATGTGTTAAAGCCAGGTACCTTTTCAATGTATCATCTTTTGCCGCATATGTGCCCTGGATCTGGCTTGAGACCACCTTGGAATCGGTGTATAGCTGGATATGCGAAGCCCCAAAGGTTTGAGCGAGCCGGAGCCCAGCAATGACGGCCTCGTATTCAGCCTCGTTGTTTGTCACTTTAAATTTAAAGCGCAGGACATATTTGACTTCGATGCTATTGGGACCAATGAGAAGGACCCCGGCACCACTACCTCGGGTAGCAGAAGCGCCATCTACGTAGACATGCCACTTGTTGGCTTCGGCTTCAGGGTCGGTTTGAGGCGTAGTCTCAGCACGTTTGGCTGCCTAGGGGCTATTGAACGGGACCTCGACCAGAAAATCCGCGAGAGCTTGACCCTTGATGGCTTGGCGAGGTAGGAATTGTATATCATGCTCCCGAGCTCAATTGCCCACTTAGCCAAACGTCTCGATACATCGGGCTTGGTAAGAACCTGACGGATGGGTTGATTTGTGAGGACCCGAATAGTGTGTCCCTGAAAGTAAGGACGCAGGCGGCGGGCCGCCATGACTAGGGCCAAAACTGTTTTTTCCGCCACAGAGTAGCGGGTTTCTGCCTCTTAGAGGGCTCGACTAACGAAGTATACGGGTTGTTGGTTTCCATAGTCCTCGCGGACGAGGACTGCACTAATGGCTTCATCGGCGGAGGCCAAGTATATATAGAGAGGCTCTCTAGGATGAGGCGCTGACATAGTGGGTAACTGACTGATATGTTGTTTCAGGGCTTCAAAGGCTTCGTCGCACGGCGAAGTCCATTCAAATTTCTTCGCTTGGCGCAAAATTTTGAAGAAGGGAAGCTGGTGCTCTGCTGCCTTGGATAAAAAATGATTCAGATCAGCGAGACCACTAATCAAACGTTGGACGTCTTTCATGGTCTTCGGCGGCTGAAGATCCAGCACATCCCTGATCTTGGTTGGGTTGGCCTGGAGACCGTGCTGCGAGACTATGTACCCAAGGAATTTTCCTGACCCGACGCCGAAGGTACACTTAGCTAGATTGAGTCAAAGATTATGGCGCCGTAGTGTGCTTAATATCTCGGCGATGTCCTGCACACATGAAGGAGAATGAATCTTAATAACGAGGTCATCGACATATACCTCAACATTGCGGCGTATCTGGTCCCGGAAGACGTGGTCCATAAGACGCTAATAGGTAGCTCCGGCATTTTGGAGCCCGAAGGGCATTTTCTTGAAAGCGAAGCATCCAAAATCAGTGATGAACGCTGTTTTGATAGCATCTCGGCGGTCCATATGGACTTGGTGGTACCCCTTGTACAAATCTAAAAAGCAAAGCGCCTTATACCCCGTAATGGCTTCGGCTTTTTGGCCAATGGGCGGTAGAGGATAGCAGTCCTTTGGGCTGAGATCAGAAAAATCAACACACATCGTCCAAGTCCCACCGGACTTCGTCACCATTACTGGATTGGAAAGCCAGGATGGATAGTGGACTTCGAAAAGGATGTCGGCATCCACGAGCTGTTGAACCTCAGTTCGGATAGCTGCATTTCTCTCCGGAGCGAATTACCGTCGCTTCTGTTGTATTGGCTTCACATTAGGGTCAATGTTCAGCTTGTAAGTGATAAAGTCGGGACAGACTCCCGGCATATCTAGGGGAGACCAAGCGAAGACTTCGGGGTACTCCCTTAACGTCTGGATGATGGCATTGTGCAACAAAGGTATGTTCACTGCACCTACTTTAACAGGTTGCTCAGGTTTAGCAGGATCGAGTGGCACTTCGGCAGTATCATTTCCAAGTGGCTCGGAAGCACCCAGGGCGGGCGCCGGAGTGGCTATTTGAAATTGAGGCTTAGGAGGAGCCTTGGTCGTCTTCTTGAGTGTGACATATATGCACTCTTTGGAAATTCTCTGATTGCCACGGATGGCAACCTCTACGTGAGGTGTAGGAAACTTCAATGCTAAGTGATATGTGGAATAAATGGCTTTGGCTGGGGTGAGCCAATCTCGGCCAAGAATCATGTTATATGGAGATGAAGAGGATACCACGTAGAAGTCTACAAAAATAGTTTTTATCGTTGGCCAAGCGACGCTGGGAGGTTGATAATTCCCTCAGGTTGGACTTCTTCCTGAGTGAAGGTCTTTAGAGGCCCGGGAGCAGGCCGGAACTGCTCGCGGGGTATACCCATCTTCTGGAAACAGTCAGTGACTATGACACTTACAGCGGCGCCGTTGTCGATAAAAACTCGCTTAATGGTGACATTGGCCACGACCATGTCAATGATGATGGCATCAGTGTGAGGGGTGATCTCAAAAACAGGATCCTCCTCGGTAAAGCTCATTGTTTCAGATCTGTGGAAATGCTTGTAACGTGGCTCCTCGGGAGGAGGCCTGCGCGCTTCGGCTTTAAGGGCACTTTGGGAAGTCCATGTTGGAGTGGCGCCATAGATCACATTTATTATCCCGTGGACAACATGATTCGGTGGGTTATCCCCGGGACCGCCATGTGGTGGCGGTGGTGGCAATAGTTGAGGTTGTTGCGGTTGATTTTGTTGTCGATTACCCTGGTCTTGCCTCGGGTAATTGCTGTACCCCGACCTATTGCTTTGCCATTGGGGTCTGCTCTGTCTTGGGCCTCTGCCATTGTAACCTCCCCGACCCTGTTGTGTACCTCCATTTAGGTTCGGCTGAGACCTGTCCTCGGTCAGAACGATGTATTGTCAGAGAAAACCTCGTTTCAAACAGTCCTTGATCTCCTTACAAAGTTCGCGACACTCCTCGGTGTAGTGTCCATGATCGTGATGATATGCACACCACTTTTCACGATTACGCTTCTCTACCGGAGCAGTCATCCGTGGGCATGGTCGCAAATCATTTTTGTGAATAGAAAATATTTCTGTCCTTGATCGTGTAAGGGGTGCGAATTGGGGGGGATCGCTGCGAGACTCCAACCTGCCTTTGCCCAAATGACTAAAGGCACTAGGCCGGGTACTAATCTCGGCTTGCGTTTTGTCTAACTGTTTCTTGGCAGTATGCTTCTCCCGCTTGCACCGAGTTTGCTCTTCAGCTTTGGCAAACCTGCTTACAATGCCAAATAGAGCTCGGGTGGTGGTCAGAGGATGTCGTGCAAGTTCAGTGTAAAGTGGTCCGGCTCGGAGGCCGTTCATGAAAGCAGTGATGATAACATCATCGGATCGGCTACCTACTTTTAGGCTTTCCGCAGTGAAGCGCTCAAGAAACTGAGAGACTGTCTCCCCGTCTCGTTGCTCCAGGTTCATGAGATTGGCCAAAGTGGCCGTAGGCTTTGATCGTGTATGGAAACGAGCCCAGAACTGCTCAGCAAGATCCCGAAAAGAAGTAACGCTGCCGCGCGGCAAAGAATCAAACCAAATTCTGGCCTCGTCTTGAAGATACTCGGGGAACACTTTGCACAAGTGATGAGGCGTGCAGCTCCGATTAACCATGGCATATTTGAATGCGCTCAAGAAATTACCTGGATCCCAGGTGCCGTTGTAGATGGGAACTGGTGGAAGTTTAAACCCTTCGGGGAGTGCGGTGGAGAGAATCTCCGTGGAGAATGGGGTGATTATTTCTCCATCAGCATCAAGGCCCAATACCTTGTCAAGCTCGGCATCAAATTGAGCCTGCTCTTGTTCTTGGGGATGAAGTAAAGGAGACCTCTCTAAGCGGGCCCGCTTCGCCACATCTATAGGTCAGCGTCGATCTGCGTCACCATGATCAGCATAGCGAGGCCGCGAACCATTAGATCTTCGATCCTCCCCGGGTGATACTGACCGGTGGCGACGACGATCATGCCTGGCTCTGTGAGGCGGATCTTCATTGAATCCGCGTGATCGATCTTGGCGGGAATGTCCTGCCACCTGATTGGCACCGTTGTCAGCATGCATACCGGAGTCGGCACGCCGATGATTCCATTCCTGGAACAAGGCAGCGTGTTCCCGTAGGAACGCTTGTTGCGCCTGCAATAGTTCAGGGGTTGGTTTAGGGTCAACCTACTCTGGTGCATTAGCGGGCGCGGGATGTTGCGGATCTACTTACCCCGCGGGTGGGTCTTAGACTGGTTGAGGCGGCCGCGGAGGATTTTGATCGACGGGGGGATTCCGGCGACATCGGGTTGGATTTGCCGACTGACGAGTATTCACCATGACTGACGTAATTTGGTTATGGATGATGCTAGGGTTCGCTTCTGTTCCTTCCCACAGACGGCGCCAATTGATAATGCCAAAACCCGGATATCAAACGAATCGCAAGCACAACAATAATCGCAAGTAATCAAGCATGCAAAATTATAAACGACACGACAATTTACGTGGTTCGATCCAGAGATCTACGTCCACGGACGAAGGCAATAACCTTCTGAGGTGTTTCACTATTCTTCTTTGAATACCGGAGTACAATTTTACAAGTACTAATTCTAGAATTCAGAATCGGAACCCTAAACTAAACAACAATCCTCCTATTTATACTAAACAATAGAAACCCTAACAAAATCCCTACAAATCCATCAATCAAATCTGCATGGCTATTGCAAAAGATCATGGGGATGTTTTCCCAACTTCCAAAGACGCCGCGAATGGGCTTGGCTGTGTTGGGCTTGCGCTCTTTGGCCCAATTGACCCGTCAGGCGGGCTAGACCGACCCGGGGGGATTGGGCCATACCTATCAACCTCACAGGGGGTTGTATTATCATTTCAGTTTTAAATTACCAACAAAATATAAATTATATATAATATCTAAACTCTAATTTATTTGCAGACAAAATTTAAAATACTTAAATACAAAATCACCTAGAAAAGCAAATCATCAAACCCTAATCGATTTCATCAGACTACCTCTGAACGGTGTGCGACTGATACCGAGTGCATGAGGAAGAAGGCCCTCGACGCTGAATAACCTGTGCAATTAAACCTACAGCGGCAGGTGCAATGTTACCAGGTAAAAAACATACACCATAAAGCTTACACTTATGTAGCGTCAACAACGTATGTTGTAAGGAAGATTCACTACTTTCTTAAGTTAGGATCATGCAGCAAGGATACACACCAACCACGTCAACAGAGGAAAAGTCAAGTCAAAGTCAGAAGTTTGAAGAGTAAAAACTATAGCCAGTGGAGACAAGAAGTAATTCTTGTACTGACTAAACAATCGCGTGGAGACACATGTTCTTACAAAAGCAAAGCAACTCTGCAAATGCAGGCATAAAGTCACACCAACTCTAACCTACTCTTAGTAAAAGGACAACAATGGCTAGAAACCGTACGATGAGCAATAAATGTCAATAGAAAACTCCTTATCTCTTCAACAAGGAGGAATCCAAATTGCTATAAATAGAAGGAGATGGAGGACAAGAAAAAAGACTATTGAAACTACTACTGAAACTGAGAAACTAAACTACTATCTTCAACTATCACTTATGAGATTCTAAGTATTCATTACTCGCAATCGTTCAAAAAGAGTGTGATTTTAGTGAAGAGAGCAATGCTGCAACAAATCAACTACTACTCAAGCAAAGATTCTCAAGCCGCAACAGGAGTTTCTAAGTCAAATCCACCTAGCTCTTAGAAAGTTTGTCTTGTCCTCATCCTTCTTACCTACAAAGCTTGCCCACATCTTAAGACTAAACTTCAAGTTTAGAGGTAGCTTCTAGTTGAAGAAGATCTTTCATTAAACATTCTCTAATGAGTGCTTTTTAAGGGAAAGTCTTCTCTTGAATCAGGGATTCAAATTAGACTAGATTTTGTTATGAGGAACTTGTATAGTAGAGGAGTAGCTTTCCAAGAATAGGTAAAAACT
This sequence comes from Ajuga chamaepitys, assembly GCA_958295605.1. Taxonomy (NCBI): domain Eukaryota; kingdom Viridiplantae; phylum Streptophyta; class Magnoliopsida; order Lamiales; family Lamiaceae; genus Ajuga; species Ajuga chamaepitys. The sequence goes on from OY282498.1 coordinate 13,627,832, forward strand.
GTTCTAAGGTGCGAAGTTGGACTTGGACATCGATTATATTGTATGAACAACTTAATAAATGTTCCCTGTGTGAGGGAATAGTGGACATAGAAGAATTACCCCCATCTTCGAACCACTATAAACTGGTGTGTATTTTATTATATCTTTTTACTACTGTTGTAACATACTACATGTTTATTGCATAGTCTTAGAAAACACTTTAGCATAATTTCGCTGCATAAAACTCTTCCTGAGTATTGCTTGTTGTATGTACCAACTAAATAGTCAGTTGTAAGCTCAATGCTATAAAGGAACTTACTATTATAGACCTGCTATAAGAACCCGTTTCCTACAACAGACATCATCCCCTGCTCAAAGTATTTTGGAAAGAAAAGAAAAGAAAAAAAAGATAAGTTAGAGGTTTATTCACCACTTTCCCTCTAAACCTCCACTACTTGGGACCAACATGTGATTCTCATCACATAATTTTTCCAGAAGAACTTGCTGTTGATAATGAGCAAGAGATGGCCGGAGGTGATATAGAGATTGTTGATCAGGGGGAGCTTCCATCTTCTCCTCCTGAAGTAAATAAATCAAAGATCGGTTAAAGAGAGAAGGCCATCTACAAGATATCTAAGTTTAGAACTTATATTTATTAATGATAGGGCGAAACCTAAGTGTTTTTGGAATTTAAAGAGTCATTAGGAGAGGCTGCAGTGGTTGAAAGCTATACAAGAAGAGATGAATTCTCTAATGAAGTTAATCAATATGCAGGACAAGAATGCAACTAGCATGCTGATGAAAGGGATTCCACTAGAGAAGTGGAATTGTGTGTCAACTGACTGCCATGAACTCCGAATAATTATTGCGCCAATTTGGTTTAGCCCACCATTTCCAAGTTGAAATATGATTGGGAAAATAAAATTATATATATATATATATATATATGTATATATATAATGGAATTTGATGTTTCAATATTAGTTCTTACGATATCATGCTTGTGATCGATTCATTATATGTGTGATCTAAATAAATAAGTCATGAAAAATGTGTTGACAGAAGAGAGTCAAGATAAAGATGATGGTGTCAGATCTTCATCAATAAGACCTTACTTGACACAAGCAAGGGGATTTAAGAAGAAAGTTGGTAAGAAAAGGTCAAGGTGATTGATAAGTTAGGTAGAATTTCAATCAAGACAGAAAAAGAAAACACACTCTTAAGGTATATGTACTTATTACTATAATTGTTTTTAGATTATGTGGGTTGGTTATATGCTTATTATTACTTTCTACAATTATTTTAGTATAGTTTATTTCAATTTTATTTTTTTAACATAGGTATCACTCCATCATCTTGGATATTCTGTTGAAGCAATGAATTTTAGTGAAAGCACTTCCCAGCAGTGTTCTTGATTACTTTCCTTTCATTTAGAAGACGAAATGAATTGTGCGGTCAATGTAATTATGTGTTGCGATGTAGTATAACCTTTTTGCATAGTCATTTCGATGATAAGCTGAATTATATAGTTATTTTGGATATGCATATTACTGCATATATGAAGCTGGCATTTTGAGATATGTATTTATATAATATTGTACTAATTTTTTGTTATTTTAACTAAACTAAACTAAACTAAACTAAACTAAAACTAAACTAAACTAAACTAAACTAAACTAAACTAAACTAAAACTAAACTAAAAACTGAAAACTAAACTAAACTAAACTAAACTAAACTAAACTAAACTGAACCTAAACTAAACTAAACTAAACTAAACTAAACTAAACCAAACTAAACCTAAAACTAAACTAAACTAAACTGAACTGAACTAAACTAAACTAAACTGAACTTAACTGAACTGAACCTAAACTAAGCTAAACTAACCTAAACTAAACTAAACTAAACTAAACAGAACAGAACTGAACTAAACTAAACTAAACTAAACTAAACTAAACTAAACTAAACTGAACTGAACTGAACTGAAACTGAACTGAAGTGAACTGAATTGAAGTGAACTGAACTGAAACTGAACTGAAGTGAACTGAACTGAACTGAACTAAAACCTAAATCTAAACCTAAACCTAAACCTAAACCCTAAACCTAAACCTAAATCCTTTTGTTCTTGAAATTAGTTTTGGCAATTCAATTTTATTTCATTTTTGCATCTTTTATGTTATTGGACTTCTTTAATGTTGTGATTTTTATGTTAATAAATATTCAGGGAAAAGGATCAAGAGATAAAAGAAAAAAAATAAATGGACATACTTTTTTTAGTACATAATTTTAATTCTTAAGCTAAATTTAAATAATATAGTAACACCAAAAAATTGAAACAGAAAGTATAGAGAAAACAAAATATTGAAAGAGAATGTATAAAGGCTGGAAAATGGAAAAAAAAAAAAAAGGAAAAATAGCGTAGGGGTGGGGGTAAAAGCGGCAGTTTTGCCCAACTGCACCTTGGTGCAGTTTTATCGCAATTGTACTGGATCTGTTGTAAAAAAATACAAGAATCGAACATGGAATCACCACAAGTCTTTTGCATTGTTGTTTATATTTATGTTCATTGGTATGGAATGGGGCGGTTATGGAATGAGTTTTTTTAAACCCGTAACCTGTTTTGTAAAAGAAATCTTAAACTCGTAAGCCGCTTTGTCTCAACATATTACCCGATTCATCTCGAAGTGAAATAAAACTAAATCAATACTAAATGTTTTAGATGACTCTTAAATTAAATACTAAATAAATAATAACTTAATTTATATTTACAAAAATGAAGACATAGACGAGCCAAAACAAGTTAAATAAATCACATTCATTCAACGAAAAAATAAGCGTACATAACTACATTAACGTCCCATAAATCATACTCCCTCCGTCCCAGCTAAACTTGCTCTAGGAGGGTTTACACAGGTATTAAGAAAAGAGGAAGGTCGTGAGAAAGGACATCGAAAGTTTGCCTAAGCTTCTTGTTTCAATGGGAAAAAGATGTCTTTTTAATTTTTGTTGACTTTTCAAACTTGCTTTTTGCTTTATCAGGTGAAACTTAAAAGTGTATTTAGTGTTATAATCCCACTTTAGTTTTCACCCAAAACTTGAAACCAAAACCACTAGTGCAGTACTTACCAAATATGTACAGAAATTACACGTCCAAAATTAGAACAAGACTGAAAAAATTTCGAAAATAAAAAAACTACAGAAAAGGGTAAAATATTTCCTTCCAATGGATTTCATAAATTCAAGTTTTTTACAACACCAAACCCAAAATTACAAATATTGGATTCCTACCAAAATTTAAACTACAATTGCAGCACCTTTTTAATGAGTATTGAATGTGATCTAACCCATTCAATGCTCACTTTACGACAAAAAAAAGAAACAACAAAAAATTATAGCTAAAAAGACATGGTTTGCAACAGGAAGAGTTTTAATCATTTGGCTCCGTCAGACCGCTCGTTGGTTGCTTAGTTTTTGATCGAGAACAACAGGAACAGGGTCATACATCATGGCAAGATCAGTGAAGCGGCTACATCATTCGGCGTCAGTCGTCGAACGATCCAAAACATATGTGCAGCTACAAGATAGAAAATGCAAGCAAATTTTCCTATCAATTTTAACAATAAAGGGTAGAATCCTGATATATGTAGCACTGAGTTAAACATAGTGAAGATCAAAAGCATACCATTCTGCAACAGAGGCAACATTAGGAGGCTTGAAACATAATTATAAGTTAGCAAGAGTGTGGTAGGGTGGTGGATAAAAGCTGGAAAAATTAAGCTCCACATAAATGCTGTGAAACTAGCCTTAACCGAGCCCAACAAATTACAAAGGCTGAAGTACAACCTTTTATCTTTGCATTTTAACACTCAATCAAATAAGATCAGGTACGACACTATGCATAATGTGGTACACATCGATGAAAAATGATTTTATATGCAAAGGACTAGCGAGAGAACATACAAATTACAAGGAGAACGCGAACCGTACTGGTCATGCGAAAGTAAACGTTACATCCCAAATGTTAATCTTCATGTGTGCAGTTGCAAGGCCAATATTCTCAAGCCAAGGCTCGGTTGAGTTTGATGGGAAAATCGAGATTTTCCCATTCACAACACAAGAACCAGCTAGGAGAAACAGCCGACACAGAGCTAGAGGTACTCTTGTCACTAAACCAATAGAATCAATCACAAAAGAGGTTATCAAGCAATGCATTTTGCAACAGGTATAGAGTAGCTATCAGAATTTAACTTCATCATAGAGCTACATGTTGTTGTAAGTCTCCGTAATGGAGTCTTACAACTTACGCAGTTGTTATACTCCATTGATGACATTACTACAACCTGTTTTCAATTTCTACAGATTGTACCAGCCATAAAAGCAAAATGGCCACAAAATGCAAGCAAGCGCATCACCATATAACAAGATAATGCTAAGCCACATATCAATAACTTAGATGCATAATTTAGAGATGCTGCTTCAGTAGATGGATTTCAAATTTAACTAGTGTGCCATCCCCCTAATTCCCCAGACACTAATATGTTGGACCTGGGCTGTTTTAGGGTATTTCAATCACTACAAGTTGAGAAACCATCATCTACTGCGGAACAGTTGGTCTCAAATGTTTTGAAGTCATTTGAAGATTTGGAGGTAAAATCTTAAACAGTGTTTCCCTAAGTTTGCAAGGCTGCATGATTGAAATTATGAAGACAAAGGGAGACAACAACTACGGATGCCTCACATGGGAAAGGCAGCTTTAGTAAGACAAGAGAATATGCCAATTTCATTAGAAGTTGATGAGGGGGTAGTAAGAGAAGGCATTTATTAAGATTTCAATCACTTACAACACACACAAACGAATTCAATCGAGAAAAGAATGAAAAACGAACTGAAAAACGACCAAACCAAACCGAACGCAAAACCAGAAACCAAATAAAGAACACAAAGCTTTTACGTGGTTCAATCAATGTGATCTACATCCACGGAGGCTCTATACACCTCAATTCACTCCACTGAACAATCAATTACAAGAAATATCCCAGAAAACCAGAAGCCCCAATTCACAAACCGAATTGAGCTTAAGAACCCTAGCTTTCTAATTCTAATTATTGCGTAGTGTTTACAGAGGGAAAAATACGTGTGTCAACTCGTCTTTACAAGTGGAACAAATGTATATATAGAACTAAGCTCGAATCAAGAAGCTTCAGAAGCTGGAAGCAATTCTGTTTCAACTGCTTTAAAACTGGTTATGCGCCTTTGACAACGGTTTCACATGCAACGGTTCAAAACCGTTGCATAATTCTGTTATAACCGTCACAACTCCAGTTCTTCAACAACCTCCAAAACTGAACTGCTTTAAACCCGACTTTCTGGCCCGGTTCTTCCCAACCTAAACCCGGTTCCTGATTCTTCTCAATCTCTACTACAAGACATGTCCATTTGATGAAATTGAATTGACATCTACAAATCTCCACCTCAATGAATTCAAGTCCACTTCATCACCTCAAACTGCCTTGTCACCTCCAGGTTTAATTGCATTGTTCAAGCCTTATCAGGCTTGAGCAATGAACCATCTTACTCCTAGGAACTGCCTTAGTCAGAAAATCTGCCGCATTGTCCATAGTATGCACTTTCTTCACTTCAACAGACCCAACTTCAATTATATCTCTTGAAAAATGAAGTCTAACATCAATATGTTTAGACCTCTCATGAAAAGCTTGATGTTTCACCAAGTGAAGAGCACTTTGGTTATCACACTGAATAGTAACACATTCTTGTCTTATCCCCAAGTCCTTGAGGATTCCCTTGAGCCACAGAGCTTCCTTGATTGCCTCAGTTAAGGCAATGAATTCTGCCTCAGTTGTTGACAATGCAACCACAGACTGTTGCACACTCTTCCAACTTACAGTTGTTCCATACAAAGTAAAGACATACCCTGTAATAGATTTCCTAGTATCCAAGTTCCCAGCAAAGTCTGCATCAACATATCCAACCAAAGGTATAGTACTAGCTTCTTGTTTCTGGAACTTTAACCCCATACTGACAGACCCTTTCAGATATCTTAAAACCTGCTTCAAAGCTTCCCAATGTGATTCTCCAGGATTTGACATATACCTGCTTACCAGAGACACACTATAGGCCAAGTCTGGCTTGCTACATATCATTCCATACATCAAACTGCCAACACCACCAGCATATGGAACATTCTTCATGTGAATCTCCTCAGCTTCTGTCTTAGGGCACTGATCCTTGGACAACTTAGTTTGTAGATTAACTGGGATACTCACTGGTCTTGACTCATGCATGTGAAATCTCTCCACAACCTTCTGCAAATACTGTTTCTGTGAGAGCAATAATGTTCCAGTCTTTCTTCTTCTTATGATGTCCATTCCCAGAATCTTCCTGGCTTCCCCAAGATCCTTCATGTCAAATTCTGAACTCAGTCTTCCCTTTAGCTGTTGTATCTTATCAATACTCTTACTGGCAATTAGCATATCATCCACATATAACAACAGAAACACTTGTTCAACTCTTGAACCTTTGTTGAAGTATACACAGTTGTCATATAAGCTTCTTATGAATCCTGCACTAACCATGAACTCATTGAACTTCTTATTCCACTGCCTGGGACTCTGTTTCAACCCATAGAGTGACTTCTTGAGAAAACAAACCTTCTCTTCATTTCCTGGAATCACAAAGCCCTCAGGTTGCTTCATGTATATCTTTTCAACTAGATCACCATGCAGGAATGCTGTCTTGACATCTATCTGTTGTAGTTCTATGTCTCCTTGAGTTACCTTTGATAGAAGTAACCTGATAGAGCAATGCTTCACTACTGGAGAAAACACCTCATTATAATCAATACCTTCTCTTTGTGTGAAGCCCCTGGCCACCAGCCTTGCCTTGTATTTGATTTTATCAGCTTTTGCAGCCTCTACCTTTTTCTTGTAGATCCATTTTGAACTAACTAGCTTTTGCCCTTTTGGTTTGTCTAGAAGCTTCCAGGTTTGGTTTCTCTCCAGAGATTCCATTTCTTCCATCATGGCCCCTATCCAGTGTTCACTCTCACTGCAACTTATTGCTTCCTTGAAACTACTAGGCTCTTGAAACTCCAAGTCTTCTGCTACACTCAATGCATAATATACACTTCTAGCTTGTCCATAGAAATCAGGCCTTTGGATTTGTCTTCTTGGCCTGTCCCTTCCTATGCTATAAGTTCTGAGATTTGCAATTTCAGTGTGACTCTCTTCATCTTCTGATGAACTGTCATCTTCTTGTTGAGCTTGAGTATTCTTCTCTGGTGGTATCTGCTCCTCACTAAGCTCCAACTGAATAGAAATTCTTTCAGGTTCCACAGCACCATCAGCTTCCTCTTGACTTCCAGTAGAGTTGTATCCCATCACATCCTCATTGAACCTTACATATCTACTTATCAAGAGCTTCTGGTTTCCCTGTTCCAAGCACCATAACCTGTAGCCTTTTATGCCCTCAGGATATCCTAGGAATACACATCTCTGTGCTCTTACCTCAAGTTTGTCTTGCCTAAAGTGAGCATAGGCCAGACAACCAAACACTCTTAAGTCATGGTAGTTTGGTACCTTTCCACTCCACACTTCTTCTGGAGTTTTAAATCCTAGAGTTGATGATGGTGTCCTGTTGATCAAATAGCATGCAGTGTTTATTGTTTCTCCTGAGAATGATTTAGGTAATCCAACATCAATCAGCATACATCTAACTCTTTCCAGCACAGTTCTATTAAATCTTTCAGTAACCCCATTTTGTTGGGGGTTTAGTGGGACAGTTCTGTGCTTTGTGATGCCCTTTTCTTCACAAAACCCTGTGAATTCAGTGGACAGATATTCCAAGCCATTATCTGTCCTAAGATGTTTTAGTTTCTTCCCTCTTAGGTTCTCCACCTGACTCAACCATGTTTTAAACTTAAGAAATGCATCACCCTTGTTCCTTAAAACAAATACCCATGTTTTTCTACTGTAATCATCAATGATGGACATGAAATACCTTCCTCCTCCATGTGTTTCTGTTCTTGAAGGCCCCCAAATATCAGAGTGTACATAATCAAGTGGCTCTTGAGTAGAATGTATCCCTTTAGCATAAGGCAGCTTCTTGGCTTTTCCTAGAGCACACTTGTCACAGAAGTCCAGTGTTCTATTTCCCATTTCACTAATGATGCCCTTCTTTGATAACTCCTTCAATCCTTTCTCTCCAATATGACCCAATCTTCTATGCCACTTCATAACATCTTCTCTGCTTATCACAGATTCAGCACATCCTATCACATGTGATCCAATCAAAATAAACAGGCCATTATGTTGCCTTCCTTTGATTACCAGCTTGTTGTGTTTAGTGATGTGAAGATAACCATCTAGTGAATTGAACTGACATCCATTTGCCACAAGAGAACCAAGGTATAGGAGATATCTCTTCAGTCCAGGAACATAACTTACTTGAGAAATAGTTCTGATGACTCCATCATACATTTTTATTTGAACTGATCCTATGCCTTTAACTCTGCAGGAGTGGTCATTTCCCAATAATACACATCCACCATCTTCTTTCTGTAAATCCTTGAACCAGGATTCATTGGGACACATATGGAATGAACACCCAGTATCAAGAACCCATTCCTTTTCCATTTTTGTGTCTGTGATGTTTAAGACTTCTGGAGTGTCTTCTTGATGCTCAGCCATAGCTACTTCTGCCCTCTGATTTTCCTGCTTCTTATTCTTTTGTGGACAATCCTTCTTCAAATGTCCAGCTTGTTTGCATTTGAAACACTTTCTGGTTTCAACCCAGTCTCCTTGTTTCTTTGCATTCTGAGTTCCAGATTTGTTATCTTTGAATCCCTGGAACTTCTTCTTTTGGAAAGTCTTTTTGAACTTAATGTTCAAACCTTCTCCAGCCTGTGCAGAACCCTTTTCTCCCTGATTTTGAAAACACTTTGTCTTCAATGCTGACAGGATGGATTCATAGCTGATTTTTCCATCCCTTCCAAACATCAGTGCATCTTTAAAACTTTCCATGGACTTTGGCAGAACATTCAGCACCATCAGAGCCTTATCATCATCCTCCAAGTTCACCCCCAGATCTTCTAATTCTTCAATCATCTTGATAAACTCATCAAGTTGATCAGAAATAACCTTATCACCAGTGATTTTGAAGGACATTAATTTCTGCTTTGAAAATAGTTTGTTGGATATAGACTTTGATTGATAGAGTTCCTCCAGTTTTCCCCATGCCTCCACTGCATTCTTGCACCTTGATACCTCCCTCAATGGTTTATCACCCAGACATAAGAATATCAGACTTAAGGCCTTCTTATCCAATTCTGGAAACTTGGATTTCTCAGCATCAGGCCATTGATCAACAGGAAGAAGTGCAGAGTCTAGGCCATTTTGAATCAGTACTGCATTCATTTTGATCTTCCAGAGTGAGATGTCATTCTTACCTGAAAACTTCTCCACATCCATCTTTACTCCAGCCATTCTTTCTTCTTCTTTGAGTGTGTGTGTATTGTTTCCCACAGACGGCGCCACTTGTTAAGATTTCAATCACTTACAACACACACAAATGAATTCAATCCAGAAAAGAATGAAAAACGAATTGAAAAACGGCCAAACCAAACCGAACGCAAAACCAGAAACCAAATGACGAACACAAAGCTTTTACGTGGTTCAATCAATGTGATCTACATCCACGGAGGCTCTATACACCTCAATTTACTCCACTGAACAATCAATTACAAGAAATATCCCAGAAAACCAGAAGCCCCAATTCACAAACCGAATTGAGCTTAAGAACCCTAGCTTTCTAATTATAATGATTGCGTAGTGTTTACAGAGGGAAACATACGTGTGTCAACTCGTCTTTACAAGTGGAACAAATGTATATATAGAACTAAGCTAGAATCAAGAAGCTTCAGAAGCTGGAAGCAATTCTGTTTCAACTGCTTTAAAACTGGTTACGCGCCTTTGACAACGGTTTCACATGCAACGATTCAAAACCGTTGCATAATTCTGTTATAACCGTCACAACTCCGTTTCTTCAACAACCTCCAAAACTGAACTGCTTTAAACCCGACTTTCTGGCCCGGTTCTTCCCAACCTAAACCCGGTTCCTGATTCTTCTCAATCTCTACTACAAGACATGTCCACTTGATGAAATTGAATTGACATCTACAGCATTGAACATCTAATTGCATGTGAAGAAGCTGCTGGGACTTATGATATTAATGGCTTGAAAGCAGATTTAGGGTATATATAGGGAGGGTAAGGATGTAATAGCTGAAGTACATATTGGAGATAGTGTTTAAAGCATAAACACAATATAGTGTACATTTTGGTTAGGCTATAAACACTATCAAAAGGCTAGTTTGGTTTAGTAAGTTTATGCAACCCTCATAAATTTATCATCATAGGGTTTTCTGTACAAGTTTAAAGCTCTTCATCAAGTGTAAGTATCTAAGGTCAAATGCAACAGAATGTGAAAACTAGCATCATGCAGTTTAGGTGGGCATCACATATTTAACCAACAACAATAGCAAGAAAAGGACACCATAGCCTAAACAATCAGCATATAGAAGCATCATACAATTTAGGCTGGCATCACACATTTAACCAACAACAACAGCAAGAAAAGGACACCATAGCCTAAACAATCAGCATATAGAAGCATCATACAATTTAGGCTAGCATCACACATTTAACCAACAACAACAGCAAGAAAAAGACACCAAACCTAAACGATCAGCATATAGTAGCATCATACAGTTTAGGCTGGCATCACACATTTAACCAACAACAACAACAAGAAAAAAGGACACCATAACCTAAACAATCATCATATAGTAGCATCATAAAGTTTACAACAGTATCAACATCATTTAGTTTAGGCCAACATCATTAATTAGCATTTAATCGAATAGACGGACACCCTAGCCTAAACTAGCAGCACAATAGAATTTCTGAGATTTTCAAAATTGTGCACCATAAATCTCAAAATCAACAGCAAATCTCTCCACATCAGCCTAAACACTAGCTAAACAAATTAGCCACATAATGTGTTATAAGAACACATTATCGACATAATTACACCAAAATTTAGCATATCCCCCACAAATTTCACACAAACAACGTGAAGGAATTTATGGACTGGTCATCAAGAGTGTTACTGAGAGTGTTGTAACACTTGGACGAACACACTCCTTGTTTAAAGTTGAATTGTGAATTGTATAAAACAAGAAATGATAAACAGAGACAAGATAATTTAAACTCAGACAAAAACGAAGCCTGAGCAATTTTATCTTAATCACAGCAGAATAAGTTTTATACAAAGCCTTTGAAAATCCCAAATTTGATCATACAAGAAATGATCAAATTTACACTCAAACTATATCCTGCATACTAAGCAATCCTCTTTTGAGAGAGGGATTACACAAAGTCTCACAACAAAGAATGTGAGAAGTATGAAGAAGATAGCCTTCAACTTTTGGTGCGAAAATATCTTGGAGAAATTCTGATCTCTACACTCGGTTTCTTTCTCCTATTTTCCACACATGATCTTCTCTTGTCAGCCATATAAACATCCACCAGGAAAGGTAGTTATCACTTGCGAGATAATATCAAAGAAAATAACCGCCAATCTTCCAAAGAAAGACCTTTGGTTTGGATAAGTTTCTCATGTAGTTATATATGTAAAACTAAACTTATCCAAATACAAACACATACTAAACATATAGAGTGAACGTACAAGGGCAGAAAGGTAAAATTAGAAGAAAGAGTAGAACGTGTTTGCCAGGGTGTTTGAACACAAGATGAAACACTTAACCAAGAACACTGAAGGAAACACATGTTCTAACAATCTCCCCCTTTTTACATTGCTGACCAAAAACAAACAAATCAACATAAGTATAACAAACATTCAGAGTACGACATTATTACACATAAAACATAGGACCACATAGTATAATATCTAACCTAATGGGAGAGATGAGAGGTCACAAACAGCTCCACTCTCTCCCCCTAAACATATCAACACCAAAGCCATCATAAGGAAGAGTAGACATACTACCCCTTAATCAGATTATCCCTGCACCAACACACAAATACAAGTATTAAAATATATACAAATATATAATGTCCAGCATCAAGAAACCATCACCACCATCACCACAAATTACTCATCCTTGTTGGTACCACTTGTACTAGCAATGTTTGTTATGTCCACATTTCCACCATCATCGTCATCTCCAGCAGCATCCTCCTCTATATCATCACCACGGCCACATCACCAGTTAATCATCCTTGTTGGTACCACTTGTACCAACAATTTTTTTTATGTCCACATTTCCACCACAATCATCATCATCATCATCATCATCATCATCATCATCATCATCATCATCATCATCATCATCATCATCATCATCATCATCATCATCATCATCATCATCATCATCATCATCATCATCATCATCATCTCCAGCAGCATTCTCCTCCATATCATACAACCACATCAGCAGTCATTCCTTCATCCCTTTCTCCCCCTTTTTGGCCTGCAAGCATGCTTCTTAAGTCTTTCTCCACACTCCCCCAATAGGCTGCATCAATCTCTGCATTCCTTCTTCTTAATCTAGCCATTTGTACCCAGCTCAAGAGTTGAACGACTAGGACAGAGACTGTTCCTGCGAGTGCTGCACCACCACCAGCAGCACCTCCACCAAACACCTCTTCTTCAACTTGCTCCACAAGCTGTACATCCCTTACATGTGGAGGGTTGAGAAGTTTCTGATCAATTGTGACGTCGTGGAGATCATGGTAGTATTGGGCATTGGCTGATACTTTGATCTTTTGACTTCGAAGCATCCTCCATATAAGGCAGGGAAATGGAAGATTTTTCTTTTGGGACTGCCTTTCTGCAAAGTTAGTGGCTGTATCGAAGAAAAATTGGCCAAAATTGAATTTGATATAATTAATAATTTGGTACAAACACTTCATCTGTGTCTTCGTGGAAACATTGTGATTGGTGGTGGGAAACTAATTAAAGCATCCCACCTTGTGAAGAATGGCATACTTTGAGGTTAAAAAGGAGGCTGGAATTTTCTAGTTAATGGGCCAAGTATTCTTATGACCACCCGTGGCTCGGGCAATCACATAGTCAAGGTCATGGAGTTCTTCATCAACATCATTTGGAGGGAAATTGAGGAATTCATTGATGAGGGCAGGATGAAATAGCACAATCTTTTTCCTAAGACACACTTGTCCAAAACGAGGGTCATTTGGAGTTTTCATGCTAATTGTTAAGTTGCAATAAAACTCTCTAATAACATCATCAGCAAACCTACAATTCAGCTCAAGTGTCTTTCCTAGCGGGGCAGCTTCTATGATGGAAATGAGATCATATTTTTCAAAATGAGGGGTGTCAAGTTTACGTTCAGATATTACCTCTCTATTTTGATAATACTCCCATTGTTTGAGTGCCTTCTCTGTATAGAAGTAGTTGTTGTAGCCTGGTAGCGTCGTTTCCGACTACCAAATTAAATGTGTATGAAGAATACACTTAACCTTATCCTACTACTCTAACTAGTAGAGTGGCAAGCAAGGGTCGATCCCACGAGGAACGGTCGAACAAATTTTGCTTTATGTATTAAGCTATTATGATCAAGAAACATAAAGTAAATAAGCTAGAAAACAATAAAGAAGTGGGGTGGTGGGGGGGGGGGTTTAATGAAATAACAACTAACACCTAAATAAACAAAGACAATTAAAGAGATTTGTTTTGGTTTTTGGTTTTTAAATAACAAAATGATTCACCCTTGATCATGTTTCACCGAGGTCTTGGACGATTTATGCAACTATTGTTAATGCCCTATTCAATTGTGATTCTAGCCCTTATCTCAAGGCTATTAATAAGCTCTAATAGCCTTGTTATCCCTTAATCTTAGTTAATCAAAACAAGCTCTTCGACTAACCCTATTCAGTTTAACCGAATCCTCGAACAAGCTCTCTTAGATTCAATCACCAAATGCATTAAACACTAGGACAACGAGAGAAATTCAACATAAAACTCGCAAGCTCGGTTTTAGTGGTTGAACTTTGTGTTATCACCAATAAATAACTATTGTTTGCTACTCGGGAATCGGAAATCCTACAATTACAGATAGTAATCTCCTATTCTAGAAACACATTCACAAATCCCTTAAAGGGTGATCAATCCAATAATAAATTCATAAATGTGAGTCAATAACAGCAAATAACACTAAACACTTGAATACACAATATTTTCGGTAACATTAACCGTAATAATCACATAAATGTCTTCGACTCAAGGTTCTACAATAATCAAGAGTGAACAAAAGGGTGCTAGCCACCCATTTTACCTAATACAAAGATAAAATAACAGAAAATTAAAGAAAACATGAAAATAGGATAGAAAGAACCAAAGGTTAGGGGTTGAAGATTAAGATCTTCAACCCCCTTCCATTTCCTTGCTTCCAATGGAGAAAAGTGGCTGATTATGTGAGGGGGATGAGTTCTAGGTTGTTCTCAGTTAGGTTAAATTCGAATGGGAGGAGATATATATAAGGGGGAAAAATGCTAGTAAAAAATAGGCAAAATCGCATTCAAGATTTTAAAAACAGGGTAAGGAATCTCGGCCGAGATGCAAGTGTGTCTCGGCCGAGACGTGAAAAAGAGAAAATTTGGAATTTTTAGGATTTGACTCATCGCGGCCGAGATTGGATTGTATCTCGGCCGAGATCTCCATTTCTGGAATTTCTGAAATCCCCTGCAGACTCATCTCGGCCTAGACGCATTATCTGTCTCGGCCTAGATTTCCATCTCGGCCTAGATGCAAAGTCTGTCTCGGCCTAGATTTGCAATTTTGCAATTCTTCATGAAATCCCCTGGAGACTCATCTCGGCCGAGATTTGCATCCTGTCTCGGCCGAGATCTTCAGTAAGCTCTTCCTTTTGTTGCCTCGATCGATCCCTCGACTCCGCGGTCGTTTGATGTTCTTTTTCGACCCCTTTTCACCTGTCTTAACACAAAAATAGCACAAACGCATTATTTTGCCCATGAGAGTATAAAAGCACTAAATACACGTGATTATGCACATTATTGACACTAAAATAACACTAAAAATGCCCTAAAGTACGTGCACGAAACACGTGTACCATTGCCTCTGCTAGCATTGAGTCCTGCAACACCTCTGGCAACACGTCTAGGCCTTAATGGTGGTAAGGCCTCCTCCTCACCAGAACTCTCATTTCCTTCTACTCCTTCCTTCATAACTGCGTCCTCATCGCTGGAATCATCGTATTCTATCTTAGTTTCTTATGAATCCTCCTTTTCTTTCTCCTTCTATTCTTCTTCTCCAGAACAAACATTTTCACCAGACCCATCTTCTTCTTCAGAAACCTCTTCTTCATCTTTCTCTGACTCAACATCCAAATCAGCATCTATTTCAGTGGCAAATTTTGCAATATCATCTTTAGGTGTTTCAGCAAGTGCTGGAACACTAGAACTTCCATCAACTTTCTCAGGAACTCCGTATTTCTTCTTCAGGGCCCTTAACCAGTCAGCAAGTGTTTCCTCCTTATCATAGCCTGGGGCTTGATCTTCAACAGGGGTTTTCGGTCGAGGAACTCCTTCAGAGAGTGATTCTGGTGGTGCTAAACCACTCTCTACAACACTGGATTGACCCTTACTTTTGCTTTCCTTTACACCCTTTCCCTTCTGTCTTACTTCTTCAGTGAACATTTTCTGGGCACTTTTAGAATGAATGACCACTTCATAATCGGGGATCCTCCTCATCATCGTCCTCAAGGTCAGAGGGTAACCTATAAGCTGGTGGAGGTTGCACCTTGGGAGGTCCTTTCTTTGTGGCTGGAGGCTTATTCTCCCCCAATGTAGGAGAGTGCCCCCTTTGTCTCTTAGAAGCCCGTTTCATTTGCCTAGAAACGGCTTGAAGGGTGTCCCTGATCAAGTCGAAAGTTTGTACATCATCCACATCCACTGGATTTTCATGATCCCCTGGCAACTGCATGTTTAACATGCATCTGGAGGCACAAATTCTTCAATAGCCATATTAGGGTTTTCTTTAGAAATTCCAGACAGTTCACGAACAGAGGGTGCTGTAGCACTGGCGGGAACATCATCTCTTTGGGCTGCAGCATATTCAAACCTAATATCATGTGAATTTTGTGTGAAATCTGCCATTGATTGAGATTGTGAAGTTTCTGCAGGAATAAAAGTCGAAGAGTGAGATTGTGAAGTAAGAATGTGGGAGAGTAAAGGGGATGTTTGTTTTTGTAAGCCCTCTTTAATTGAGGATAAAATACGGGCTATATCCTCTTCCAAATCCGACATATTGATAACAATAAATCAGAATAGAAATAAAGCACAAGCCCAAATTTTATACTCACATAAAAACAGTTATAAACAATTCGAATATGAAAAGAAAAAAAAATTTAACTTCCCCTTAGAAATAACTCCCCCTAAACATGTTCCACCACTCTTTTTAACCACCTCCATTCTTCCATCATAATAGGGATTATGATAAGTTCAAGTAATATACCACTAATTTAACAACTGCAGATATTTTTAATAAAGATTTTCGAGAAAAATTAAAAATTATAAATACGAATTTAAAATAAATAAAAATTATTTTTATGGATTTTTTATTTTTTGAAATTTTATACACAAATTTTATTTTGCTTTTATAAAAAATAAACATTACAACATTACAAAATTTTTAAGTGGAAGTAAGACATAAGATGATTCATAAAAGCCAACCAGAAATGATGTTCTACACAGTGATCCAACACTTGAAGCAATACCTTAGTTCAAGTGTTTTCTTCCACAGATAGAGAGAACTTGTCATTAAATTGCAAGTTACCTATAGGTCATCATCAGTGGAATCTGAACGTTATGAGAATCAGAAATGAATGATGATTTTGGTAAGAACAACATATGAACAAGGGAGTGTATAGATTACTCGTCGAGATTAAGCTTCAATATAATCATCTTTATTAGAATCTGTCCTTCCAAAATAATTATGTAAAGTGTAACAAGAAGAAAGCACAAAACATAAAAGAACACATATGTACACAAGGGTGTTAGTACACCTGATGAAACACTATGTATTTAGACAATGCACAAACCAAGAGATTTCTTTAGGAAGGAAAATCTCTCAAAATCTAATGCTTTAGTAAAAATATCTGCAAGTTGTCTTTCAATAGGTATATGCTCTATGTTCACAACCTCCTTCTCAACCAAAACCCTTATGAAATGATGACGGATGTCAATATGTTTTGTACGAGAGTGTTGTACTGGATTTTTGGTGATATCAATAGCACTAGCATTATCACAGTACACCAAAAGACCATCACTATTGAGGCCATAATCATTTAGCATTTATTGCATCCATAATAGTTGAGTACACTGACTCCCTAAGGCTATATATTCTGACTCGGCAGTGGACAAGGAAACGCAATTTTGCTTCTTACAATGTCATGACACCAAGTTGTTTCCCGGGTAAAAACATCCTCCTGAGGTACTCTTTCTGCCATCTACATCTCCAGCCCAATCAGCATCATGAAAACCAACCAAATTAGTGTTAGTGTCCTTAGAATACCAAATACCTAATCTGTGGTTCCACTTACATATTTTATGATACATTTTATAGCATTTAAGTGGGTCACTTTAGGAACAACTTGATATCTAGCACACACTGAAACACTATAGCATAAATTTGGACAGATAGCAGTCAAATATAATAAACTCCCAATCATACTCTGTCTTTGCAAATTTTAGTACAAGAACTCAAAGGAGTTTTCATTGATTTACAGTTCATCAAATTAAAGTTGACTAGGTTCTTGGCATATTTTGATTGGCTCAAAAGAGTTTCATTTTCATTTTATTTTATTTGCAAACCAAGGAAAAAACTCAACTCATCTACAAGACTCATTTCAAAAGAAGTGGACATTTGATCAGAGAAATCTTTTTCACAAGTAGATCCAAAAAAAATGTCATCCACATAAATTTGGGTAATAGTGATATGAGAAAACCACCTTTTTATAAACAAAGTTTTATCCACATTGCCCCTTTGAAAACCAAGTGAAATGAGAAATTCAGTTGACCTATCATACCAAGCCCTAGGTGCTTATTTTAATCCATATAATGCCTTTTTAAGCTTAAACACATGATCAATTTTATATGGATCAACGAACCCCTTGGGTTGTTTAACATAAGCCTCTTCATTTAAAATGACATTCAAGAATGCACTTTTAACATCCATTTGATAAAGTCTGATGTTGAGATAACATGAAATAGCAATCAAGAATCGGATGGATTCTAGCCTGGCAACTGGAGCAAAAGTTTCATCATAGTCAAGGGCTTCAACTTGTGTGTACCCTTGTGCCACAAGTCGAGCCTTGTTACGAATCACTTGTCCATGCTCATCCGTCTTGTTTTTGAATATCTATTTGGTACCAATGACATTCACATCATGAGGTCTAGGAACTAAATCCCAGACATCATTTCTTGTGAATTGATGAAGCTCTTCATGCATAGCATTTATCCAATTTTCATCCCGTAGAGCTTCATCAACATTTTTTGGTTCCAAATAGGATTCAAAGCATGTTACATGTATTTGCATGTAAGTAGAAGAAAGGCAAGCAAGTTTTACCATTTTTGAGTAGTCAGTTCTTTCCTTATGACGAGTACAGACACGATCATTAACATTACCTATGATTTGAGAGACTGGATGAATACCAAGTGGGTCCCTTCTTACCATGACTTCATTTCCTACATCATTGATTGTAGATTCAGTTTCCCTTTAATCTTCATGAGAGGGGGTGTTTGGATTTGTGGGTGGTACACGTGTTCCGTGCACGCACTTTAGGGCACTTTTAGTGTCATTTTAGTGTCAATAACGTGCATAATTATGTGTATTTAGTGCTTTTATATTCTAATGGGAAAAATAATGCGTTTGAGCTATTTTTGTATTAAGACAGGTGTAAAAAGGGTCGAAATCGAAGATTAAACGACCGAGGAGTCGAGGGAACGATCGAGTCAAGAAAGGAAGAGCCAACTGAAGATCTCGGCCGAGACAGGATGTTAATCTCGGCCGAGATGAGCCTCCAGAGTTTTTGTGAAGTTTTGCAAGACTGAAGATCTCGGCCGAGACAGGATGTTAATCTCGGCCGAGATGAGCCTCCAGGGATTTTCTAGAGTTTTACAAGATTGAAGATCTCGGCCGAGATTCAATCCAATCTCGGCAGAGATGAGTCTCCAGGGAATTCTTGAAGAATATCAAAGATGAAGATCTCGGCCGAGATACAATCCAATCTCGGCCGAGATGAGTCAAGTCCCAAAAAGCCCTAATTTTCCCTGTTTCATGTCTCGGCCGAGATACAACCCAATCTCGGCCGAGATTGACCTTCGACCCAAATTTCTTGAAAACCCTTTTTCACGTCTCGACCGAGACACACTCCCGTCTCGGCCGAGATTCACTACCCTGTTCTAAAATCCTGAATACGTTTTTGCCTATTTTTGTCTAGCACTTTCTCCCTTTATATATATATCATCCCATTCGAATTTAACCTAACTTTTAGACAACTTTTGGAGAGCTTTTGATACTTGGAGAGCACATTTCAGCCACCAAGGAAGGAGATTGGACAAGGGATTGAAGGATCATCTTCTCCAATTGACATCTTTAGATTTATCCAAATCAGTACCATGTTTCTTCATTTTTCCATTTATTTTCTGATTGTATTAGTTAATATGGGTGGCTAGCACCCTTAGTTCATCCTTGATCATTGTGGAACCTTGAGTCGAGACATTGATGTGATTATTACGGTTAATGTTACCGAGATTATTGTGTATTTAAGTGTTTTGTGTTATTTGCTCTTGTTGATTCACACTTATGAATTAATTATTGGTTTGATCACCCTTTAAGGGATTTGTGGATGTGTTGCTAGAATAGGAGATTACTATCCGTAATTGTAGGATTTCCGATTCCCGAGTAGCAAACAATAATTATTTATTGGTGATAACACAAAGTTCAACCACTAAAACCGAGCTTTCGAGTTTTATGTTGAATTTATCTCGTTGTCCTAGTGCTTAATGCTTTTGGTGATTGAATCTAAGAGAGCTTGTTCGAGGATTCGGTTAAACTGAATAGGGTTAGTCGAAGAGCTTATTTTGATTAACTAAGATTAAGGGACAACAAGGCTATTAGAGCTTGTTAATAGTCTTGAGATAAGGGCTTAAATCACAATTCAATCGGGCATTAACAATAGTTGCATCAATTGTTCAAGACCAAGGGGAAGCATGATCAAGGGTGACTTGTTTTACTATTTGAAAACTAAAACCGAAAAAGATTTCCTCTAGTGTTTTTGAGTTACTTGTTTCTTTTAATTGTGTCTATTTCCTTTTAATTGTCACTAATAGATCGTTAGTTTCCCATCAACCCCCCCCCCCTATTGCTTTCTTAAGTATTTATTTCTTGCATTCTTAATCATAAACTGCTTGACTTCGTAATCAAAACTGTTCGGCCGTTCCCTGTGGGATCGACCCTTATTTACCATTCTACTAAGTAGGATAGTCGGTAAGGTTTAAGTGTATCTTCATACACGATTTAATTTGGTAGTCGGAAACGACGCTACCAAATTTTGGCGCCGTTGCCGGGGAACGGTGATTAGAATAGAGTTGATTTGTTGATCAAGCATTATGATTAATTACATATATAGTTATCTTCTTGTTTAGATTAGTAATTTTATAATCTCAATTTGTTTCCTTACTTTTGTTTGCTTGTAGTGAATGTTCTTTCGTTCGCAAGGAGAAAAAGGATTGCTATTTGAACCGGATATTAAGGAACGTGATTGTGAATTGAGAAGGAGAGCTCGAGATTTGGAGCAAGTCCGAGAAAGAATTGAAGTGCTGAATTTAGGGGGTGAAGATATTATTAACTTGGAAGAAATGGCTGAGGATCAAGGTCAAGAAAGAACGATGAAGGAGTTGGCTAACACTAGGGTTGCTCAAGAGCCCTTGTGCATCACCTTCCCAGCCATAGGAAACGACACGGCCTTTGAGTTGAAATCCGGACTCATCCACCTACTACCTTCCTTTCATGGATTGTCCGGGGAGGACCCTCATAAGCACCTCAAGGAGTTCCATGTGGTCTGTTCAAGTATGAAGCCATCAAGGGTGACGGAAGAACAGATAAAACTTCGAGCATTCCCGTTCTCCCTGAAGGATCTTGCCCGGGACTGGCTATATTACCTTCCATCCGGATCAATTACCACCTGGGAGCAGATGGAAACCCAGTTCCTGGAGAAATTCTTCCCAGCTTCTCGAGCCACCACCATTCGGAAGGAAATCAGTGGGGTTAGGCAGATGCAAGGTGAAACATTATATGAGTATTGGGAACGTTTCAAAAGACTGGTCGGAAGTTGTCCTCCACATCAGATCACTCCGCAACTGCTGATTCAGTATTGGTATGAAGGACTTTGCCTAGCAGATCGAAATATGATTGATTCAGCAAGTGGAGGGGTTTTATCTGATAAGACGCCTACTGAGGCTCGAGCACTGATATCCAAAATAGCTGCTAATACTCAACAATTTGGATGCAGAGAGCCGGTGAGACGGGTTAAGGACGTGATAGACTCGACTGTTGAAGAGAGGTTAGACCAACTCACCGACTTGGTGAAGAAGGTAATCTCGGGTGGCACTCCCACCTCCAAGCCTTGCAGAATTTGCCAAGTCACTGAACACACTACTGATACTTGCCCGGTTCTCGGAGAAGAAATGGAGGCTCATGCCAACACGGTTCACAATTTTAATCCCAACTCATCCGGGAGGAAGTATGATCCGTATTCTCAATCGTACAACCCGGGTTGGAGGGACCATCCGAACTTCAAATACGGCAATCAGAATCCGAGCAATAATCAACAGGGTGATCACAGTGGGCAAAACCGACCCCCTTTTACTAGGGGAATGTTCCAGCAGAGACAACAACCCGAGCAGGTACCCTGTGATCCTTCCCTGTCTGATATAGTGAAAAGCCTAGCCACTAGTACGCTCCAATTACAGAAGGAATCAAGCTCTAGGTTTCAGAGTATCAAAAATCAGGTCAGTCAAATAGCATCGGCGGTTTCTCGTTTAGAAAATGCACAAGGAGGAAGATTACCAGCTCAACCGGAAGTCAACCCGAAAAATGTGAGTGCCATTGCTATTATGGGTGAGGAGTTACATGGAGAGCCTGAAAAGCCCGGGTATACTTCACAAGGACAGACTGTGGACGTGAATGATGGTTCGAGGAAAGAAGAGACTTCCCATGTGGTTGAAAGTAAAGTTCGGACACCTAAGTGGAAGATTGCCAAGGAGTTGCGTAAGCAAAATGAGGCATTAGCTGCTTGCTTCCCCGACCACCTATTGCCTTTTCCTACCATGAAATACTCTCCACAAAGTGAAATTGAGAATGTCAGTGTGGGGATTTTGAGAAGCGAGAAGGTCCTTGAAAAGGGGAAGTCAAATGAAGGAGCAAGTAGAGTTGAAAGTGAAAGGGAGGGTGCAAAACAGGAAATCTCGGCCGAGATGTCTCACATCGCCCAGAAGAGAGAATTCTCTGCCTATCTGTCTCGGCCGAGACACATCAGGATCTCGGCCGAGATTTGCCAGCTCGTCCAGACAAAATTCTCTGCCCATCTGTCTCGGCCGAGACACATAAAGATCTCGGCCGAGATTCCCTGAAATCCAGCAAAAATTCTGAAATGCCCCCACTTCCGTTTCCGAGTCAAATGAAGAAGATTCCCGAAAAAAATAGAGACAAGGAGATAATGGAGGTATTCAGGAAGGTGGAAATCAGTATTCCTTTGATGGACGCAGTAAAACAGATTCCGCGGTACGCAAAGTTCTTGAAAGATTTATGCACCAACAAAAGGCGTCTACATGGGAATGAGAAAGTCTTCATGGGAGAAAACATCTCGGCGGTTTTTCAGAAGAAGATGCCACAGAAATGCAAGGACCCGGGGATGTTCACCATCCCATGTAAAATCGGTAATTGTCTGATTGAAAAGGCCATGCTTGATTTGGGGGCATCGATCAATGTGATGCCCCGTTCTATTTTCAATAGCTTGAACTTGGGTCCACTGAAAGACACGAGGGTAGTCATCCAACTGGCGGACCGAAGCACCTCGTTTCCGGACGGGGTGATTGAGGACGTGATAGTTGAGGTGGATAACCTCATCTTTCCGGCAGATTTCTATGTACTTGACATGCATGGAAATTCGCCCGATTCCACTCCAATCTTGCTTGGGAGGCCGTTCTTGAATACCTCCCAAACAAAGATTGACGTGCGAGAGGGAACTCTTAGCATGGAATTTGCTGGCCAAGTGGTGCAATTCAATATTTTTGATTCAATGAAATATCCTGAGGATTTGCATAGTGTTTATTCTATTGATGTCATTGATGTTATTGATCCCCTTGTGGAGGAAGTGTTTGAGTGTTATTGTAGGGACGAAGAAGCAATTGAATTGGCGGCCGATCTAGAGAGGATAGAGCCAATGGACACCAAGAAAGAGTTTGTGGGGATAGTGGAAAAATCGAAATCATCCAAGCCTTTCCGAACCAAGCCCTTTCCCAAATTCTTACCTTTGCCTGAACCTTAAGAAAAGCTGCTACCTTCTACCATCAAGGCACCAACCATTGAGCTTAAAGCCCTTCCCCCCCATCTCAAATACGCATATCTTGGGGAGGACGAAACCTTACCGGTGATTATCTCATCAAAGCTCACATCCACTCAAGAACAAGCATTGATCGGGGTCCTCAAGGTTAACAAAGAAGCTATAGGGTGGACTATCGCTGATATCAAAGGCATTAGTCCATCCCTATGCATGCACCGGATATTGTTGGAGGATAATGCCAAACAAAGTCGGGAACCTCAAAGGCGGCTTAACCCACCTATGATGGAGGTGGTAAAGACGGAGATCATCAAGCTACTCGATGTTGGGATTATTTATCCAATATCGGATAGCAAATATGTGAGCCCAACACAGGTCGTGCCCAAAAAGTTGGGAGTGACGGTGGTGGAGAACAAAGACGGGGAAATGGTTCCCACCCGCTTGCAAACCGGATGGCGAGTGTGCATCGATTACCGAAAGCTAAATGCCATGACCCGCAAAGATCATTTTCCTTTGCCATTCATTGACCAAATGCTTGAGAGATTGGCCGGGCATTCCTTCTATTGCTTCTTGGATGGATACTCCGGATACTTTCAAATAGCCATCTCTCCAGAAGATCAAGAGAAGACCACTTTCACATGCCCCTTCGGTACTTTTGCATGGAGGAGGATGCCATTTGGGCTATGCAATGCCCCGGCCACCTTTCAAAGGTGCATGGTAAGTATTTTTTCCGAATATGTTGGGAATATTATTGAAGTTTTCATGGATGATTTTAGTGTGTATGGTGAGTCTTTCGAAAAATGCCTTGATAATCTTGCTAAAATTCTGAAAAGGTGTATAGAAACAAATCTTGTTTTGAATTGGGAGAAATGTCATTTTATGGTTGAGCAAGGCATCGTTCTTGGGCATATAATTTCATCAAAAGGGATTGAGGTTGATAAGTCTAAAGTTGATTTGATTGTTGCCTTGCCTTACCCCGCAACTGTGCGGGAAGTTCGATCGTTTCTTGGCCATGCAGGTTTCTATAGGCGTTTCATTAAGGATTTTTCAAAGATCTCTGCCCCCCTGTGTCGGCTATTGCAAAAGGACATTGAATTTGAGATGTCAACCGATTGCAAGATGGCCTTTGATCAGCTCAAGGAGGCCCTTACGTCGCCCCCCATCATCCAACCTCCGGATTGGACACTGCCGTTCGAGATAATGTGTGATGCAAGCAACTATGCAGTGGGAGCTGTATTGGGGCAACGGAAGGAAAAAGCAGCCCATGTGATCTACTACGCCTCAAGGACCCTAAATCCGGCACAAGCAAACTACACCACCACAGAAAAAGAACTCTTGGCCATAGTTTTTGCTTTAGAAAAGTTTAGGTCATATCTGCTTGGTACTAAGATTATCGTTTTTTCTGATCATGCAGCTCTTCGGTTTCTATTATCAAAGAAGGAAGCTAAACCAAGACTTATCAGATGGATTTTGCTACTTCAGGAATTTAATTTGGAAAATCAAAGACAAGAAGGGAAAGGAAAACTGGGTGGCGGATCATTTAAGCCGTTTGATACAAGAGGAGGACGAAATGCCCTAGAAGGAGAGCTTTCCAGATGAGCAATTGCTAGCCATGACAAGCACAAAAGTCCCTTGGTATGCCAACATGGTGAATTATTTGGTGTCCAAAAGATTTCCTATTGGGATGAGTAAGCCGCAGAAGGATAGGTTGAAGAGTGAGTCGAAGCATTTTGTTTGGGATGATCCATACCTGTGGAAATATGGGTCAGATCAAGTAATCAGGAGATGCATTCCCGAAGACGAAGTGCAGTCGGTGTTGAATTTTTTCCACTCACATGCTTGTGGAGGCCACTTCGGGCCGAAGAGGACGGCATACAAAGTGCTTGAGAGTGGATTGTTTTGGCCCACCATATTTAGAGATGCCCTTACTTTTTGCAAGTCCTGTGACAACTGTCAAAAGACGGGAAATGTCTCTCAAAGAAATCAAATGCCCCAAAACCCGATTGTAGTCTGTGAAATTTTTAATGTTTGGGGTATGGACTTCATGGGACCGTTTCCCTTGTCTTATGGGAATTTGTACATATTGTTGGCTGTTGACTATGTGTCCAAGTGGGTGGAGGCGAAAGCAACCCGAACCAATGACTCTAAAGTTGTGGCCGAGTTCGTCCAATTCAACATTTTTGCTCGGTTTGGGATATCAAAAGCCATTATAAGTGATAGAGGCACGCACTTTTGCAACCGAACAATCGACGCATTGTTGAAGAAATACGCTGTATTGCACAAAGTTTCGACGCCTTATCATCCACAAACCAATGGGCAAGCCGAAACTTCGAATCGGGAAATCAAGTCGATATTGGAGAAGACCGTGCAACCAAATCGCAAAGACTGGAGTTTGAGGCTCAATGATGCATTATGGACGTATAGGACTGCCTATAAAACTCCAATTGGTATGTCTCCCTTTCGACTCATATATGGAAAGCAATGCCATCTCCCGGTGGAACTTGAACATAGAGCCTACTGGGCTATTCGGAGATGCAACATGAACCTTGATGAAGCCGGTGTACACCGAAAGCTCCAATTGCAAGAGCTCGAAGAAATTCGGAATGAAGCCTTTGAAAACGCCATGATCTACAAGGAGAAAATGAAGGCTTTTCATGACTCGAGAATTACCCGAAAAACGTTTGTGGTTGGGGAGAAAGTGCTATTATATCACTCTCGGTTGAAGTTATTTCCGGGCAAGCTCCGTTCGAGATGGGTAGAACCCTTTGTTGTCACTAAGGTGTTCGATCATGGAGCCATCGAAATTGAAAGTGGTAAAACCGGAAAAATCTTCAAGGTCAATGGGCATCTTCTCAAGCTTTATCTAGAGCATATTCAAGAAAGCCCCGGTGAAGAAGAAAGAGTGGAAGACTCACCACCAAACTGAAAAAGCGTCCGTCGAGCCAACGACGTTAAACAAAGGCGCTTGTCGGGAGGCAACCCGGCGTTTACTCGTTTTCTCGTATTTTAAATTCATAGCTTAGTAGTTTTACTATTATTTACATATTTTGAATTTTGTTTGTTAAAATGTGTGCAGGTACCAAACAAGCAAATTCAAGCCAAGACATGGTGTAGAATGGGGGTGAAGAACACCAAAAAGGTGGAAAAATGCAGGGGAGACCCATCTCGGCCGAGACACAGAAGAAATCTCGGCCGAGACCCCAAGTGAGTGAAAAGGCTAATTTTTCCCTGGAAGACTTTCTCGGCCGAGACACATGTCTCATCTCGGCCGAGATCCAAAGATGCAAAAATCTGGAAAATTTGCTGGAAGATGATCTTGGCCGAGACATTACCTTATCTCGGCCGAGATTCAAAAAGGCCCAAAATGAAGAAATTTATCTGGAAGCAAATCTCGGCCGAGACATATATGCATCTCGGCCGAGACGGGTTTGAATGGGAACTGAGCCAATTTCGCTGGAAGATCATCTCGGCCGAGACAGGACCAAATCTAGGCCGAGACGGGGTTGTCCAGAATGGAAGTAAATTTGCTGAAGAACAATCTCGGCCGAGACATACATGAATCTCGGCCGAGACGGGGTTGTCCAGAATGGGGGTAAAAATGCTGGGATTTCATCTCGGCCGAGACACTACAGAATCTCGGCCGAGATTCCTTGCCGGGTCAAGTTTTCCTGAAAGCGAAGAACGGATCTCGGCCGAGACATAGAGCCCAAATCCGAATCTCAGCCGAGACGGAAAACAGGTATAAATACCCCCTGTGCGAAAATTAGGTCAGTTCTTCCCCAAATTTGCAATTTTCACACACTCACGCACACGCTACTCCAATGATCACCTTTGCACTCGATTTCCACCTCTAAAATTTACACCACACCTCACTAACATCACCACACCAACTCTCCTTCGAAAATATTTGGATTTGGAGCACATTTGAGGTCGATTCAAAAAGGGCGCGAGCAACCCAAATTCAAAATTTTTTCGGATAAACTCAACTGGTAAGTACGGCTATCTCCTCCTTTCTATTTATTATTGCATATTAGTATATACATTGTTGAGATTGAGAGTTAATTTTACGTTTCTATGCATTTTCCTTGAACTTGGTTATACATACAAGTACTTGTATTGATTTTTTTCCATGTGATAAGTGTTATGCATTTAAATGATAAAATTGATTGATAGTTCGTATGTTTGCCTGATGATTGAGTGGGTGGATTGTTGAGTATAGTCTTATGCGTTTTTGAAAAGGCTAAATTCGTTGTGGCATATTATCAAGCACGTGCTAGGCGTTGAATTCGACTATATTCTCTGTTTTTTTGAGACTACTTGTTGATATTATTGTAATGTGTGACCTTATTTGAATATGATTTGGTTGTCATTGCATGATTGATACATTTTGCCCTGTTTTTGTAAGAGATATAGTTGGATTCAAATGAACCTAGACACTTCCTACTTGCACTTGAACTAGTTATTTTGCCACAAGTTTTTGATTATTGAATTGTTGATTTTAGGTACCCATGGCACCTCCGAAACCCACAAAAGGCAATACCCAAGAAGGCACCTCTGGCCGAAAAGTCACGCAAAAAATCCGAAGAAGCCAAGCCAAAGGCAAGGAGAAGGCTGTTGAGCCTACTCCGGAGGTTCCTCCACCGGAAGTCCCACCGACTTCCACTGAAAAATCCATGAAGCCCATAGATTTTGATATTGTGCTGGGAACAGAGGAGCAACGAAAACGTTTTGATAAATTGATGAAGAGGGGGGTGTCAGCAACCCGATATGGCGATCCCAAGATTTTAGACGCCATGGGCATCCGGCAAAACGTTCTAGAACTGTTAAACGCAGCAGGTCTAGTTCAGTGCCTCGCCCCCCGCCCAACCTTCCTCAAATTTGTGCTGGAGTTTTTCAGCACACTCGAGATCGAGGAGGAGGTCCTTTCCGGCTCTACAGTTCATCATTTCAAGTTCCAGCTTCTTAACGAACAGAAGACACTAAGCCACGACAACTTGGAAAACATATATGGCTTCAAGCCTAGAGCCTGCGGTGATAATCATGCGTTGAGAGAGTTCAACGTGCAATAATTTTGGGAGCAAATCACTGCCGCCCCCGGAATAGTCGCACCTCAAGCATATGATCCAAGGGGCTCCAGGCTCACCGCCATTCGAAACCCCGTCGTGAAGTATTTACAGAAGCTGTTGAGCTCCACCATATGTGGCCGGAAAGAGATCAGCTCGCCCTGATTATACGAGATGGAAATTCTTTGGGCCATCGTGGATCGGAGAAAGAGGGACTTCCAAAAGGATTTGGCATCATGTTTTCAGAAGATAGTGACAGAATTGAGGACGGAGAGAAAAAGAGAAACGAAAATGCCCGACCCGATCTATTGTGGGGCGTTGATAACCCCTATACTCGAGCACTACAATGTTCCCCTCCCAGAGTATACACCGATCACCACTGATTATTATTTGGATTGGGAGGAGATGGAGAACATGCGCATTGCCATGCTCGGGTACAAAGAGGGCACATCGGGTCCGGCTATCCCTTACGTTCTCCAAAACGAGGGACCTTACCTCCGCCTACCCAACCCCAGACTGACTTACATCACCCACCTGGCAAGCAAGCTGAATTTGGAATTGAGCTCCGAGGCACACCTCAATGCCTCCTTGGAGCCAAACCGGGAAGAACTGACCAAATTCAAGCGTGCCAAAAAGCCACGTCCGGTGGCACGGGTTCGGAGTGTAGGGGTTGAAGGGGAAGGAAGTAGCCAACCAGCGCAGCCGTCAAGAAAACGATCATCTACTGCCATTCTAACTCAATCTGAGTTCCAGGAACGGCAGGAGGGCTTAATGGCGGCCATGGAGGATGAGATCAAAGGCGTCAGAGCCGAATTGGTGGAGCTACGAGCATCTATTGGAGCTGAGCTGAGAGGAATCAAGGAAACTATCCAAGAAAATCAGACCAAGATTCTCGACCTTTTCAAGTCAATAAAAGGATGTTTCACCGGCTCGAGTTCCCGACCTTCCCGCTCGCTCTGAGTAGAGCAACCGAGAAGTCTTACCTTTTTGTCCCAAACTTAGTTGCAAAACTAAGTTTGGGGGAAAACAAAAAGATAAGACCATTTCGGTTGCTCGAAATCCCCTACCCCCCGTTTTTCTTCTTTCATTATCTATACTATTGGCCTGTGAGCCATTTTACATGACTTGCTTGTTGGATTTGTTGTGATGGCCTGTGTGCCAATTTGATTTATATATTGATTGCTTTTGTGATATTGTCCATTTGTATTGTTGGTAATATTGCCGGCCTGTGAGCCATTGTCAATTTTTATTAGCCTTGGTTGGTAATGTTATTACATATGCATTTGGCTATTTCGGATTTTTAAATAATCATTGGGTGCTTTAAAGTCAAATTGTTTGTTTGTGTTGATAAGTCCACACACATTTTCCCTTTATTGTTATAGGAGTAGGATTATTAATAAAGTAGTTCATTTAGTTAATGTTTGTGAATAAACGTGTAATAAAATGGTTAAGTTCGGCGAGCCACCAAATTGTACTCCTCTTTTTCCACAAACTAAGTTTGCAACTAAGTTTGGGGAGGGGGTGAGATTCGTACAAATTGGCAGCTCGAGAAAGCAATTGGATGAAGTTTAGGACGAGAAAATGTGGCATTGATTAATGATGAAAGTTTTTGACAAATATCTTTGAAAGAAGCACATGGTAGAGCATGATAGACTTTTGAAACAAAATTGAACATACACTCAAAACTTTTGATCAAAAATTGCAACCGAGTGAGTTTTTGAGCTTTAGAAGTTACTCCCACCTTTGGAGTAACGTAAACTTTCTTTCGGTGTGAAATTCATTGAGTGCATTTAGTTGTCTCTAGAACTTGCCTTGATTCTCTATTTTGCATGAGTCGGTACATTGTGTGACATTGAAAATGATCTTAGGCAATCCTTGATTTGAGCCTACTTTCAAGCTTGAAAACACATCCTTTTTACCTAATTTGATATTGTCTCTAGTTGAGCCCCTTGAGCTTTTAACCTCTTGTTTGACAGCCCAATTTTACAATCCGAAACCCTTTCGATTAACCTTTGAACCTAATTGGACTATTTGAGTATGAGGGAGGTGGTTGGAAGGTAGTCGGGTAATTTGGGATTGAAAAGGGTGAACTATTGGGAATATTGAAAGGTGAAAGGAATTGAAACAATATGAAAAGAATCGAGAATACTAGTCCTCTCCAATTTTTGTTTGTGTTATTAAAAAAAAAAAAAAAAAGTCGAAAATCGAAAAAAAGTCGAAAAATCAGAAAAAGAAAAGAAAAAGTTAGTTGTATATACTCATTAGTTACTTTTGATTTGGAGAGGCTAGTAATGTAAATGCCTTTTGATAGATGTTCTCAAAGTTGTAGAAATTCAAAAGAAAATACACTTCAAGGGAGAATTGAGAAAGCATTTAGGTTGTAGACTTTGTGGTAAGGTGAAGAAATCAATTTTTGGGATTGGTTTACTAAGGAAGTAAAGAGTGAGGTAGAGTGACCATTGTTTGAGGGGTAGATGGGTAGTGCACGACTCATTTAGTCCGTTTTATAGTCACTTCTACCCAAAATTATCCCACCTTACCCCAAGCCAACATTACAACCTATTAAAGACCTTTTTGATTCTTTGTCACACATGCCGGTATACATCAAAGTTTAGATGATTGGCAAGCTTATGGTAGGCATTTTATGCATTTCAATGTGAGCGTATACACTTCCCTTTTGATACACTTGAGAGTCAAGAGTTACACTCACCATGTGAGGATCTTAAGTTTAGAGTGTTTTGTCTCGAGAGTAGTGGATCTAGTCTATCACACATGCTCACTTTTATCATGATCTCTTACTCTTTTTCATGAAAATTCTGAAATCAAATGCCACTAAACTTTGCCCTAAACACGTGTTCTTTTGTCTTTCTCTTTATTGTTCGGGACGAACAAGTTTTAAGTTTGGGGAGATTTGGTACACGTGTTCCGTGCACGCACTTTAGGGCACTTTTAGTGTCATTTTAGTGTCAATAACGTGCATAATTATGTGTATTTAGTGCTTTTATATTCTAATGGGCAAAATAATGCGTTTGAGCTATTTTTGTATTAAGACAGGTGTAAAAAGGGTCGAAATCGAAGATTGAACGACCGAGGAGTCGAGGGAACGATCGAGGCAAGAAAGGAAGAGCCAACTGAAGATCTCGGCCGAGACAGGATGTTAATCTCGGCCGAGATGAGCCGCCAGGGTTTTTGTGAAGTTTTGCAAGACTGAAGATCTCGACCGAGACAGGATGTTAATCTCGGCCGAGATGAGCCTCTAGGGATTTTTTAGAGTTTTGCAAGATTGAAGATCTCGGCCGAGATTTAATCCAATCTCGGCCGAGATGAGTCTCCAGGGAATTCTTGAAGAATATCAAAGATGAAGATCTCGGCCGAGATACAATCCAATCTCGGCCGAGATGAGTCAAGTCCCCAAAAGCCCTAATTTCCCCTGTTTCACGTCTCGGCCGAGATACAACCCAATCTCGGCTGAGATTGACCTTCGACCCAAATTTCTTGAAAACCCTTTTTCACGTTTCGGCCGAGACACACTCCCGTCTCGGCCGAGATTCACTACCCTGTTCTAAAATCCTGAATACGTTTTTGCCTATTTTTGTCTAGCACTTTCTCCCTTTATATATATATCATCTCATTCGAATTTAACCTAACTTTTAGACAACTTTTGGAGAGCTTTTGATACTTGGAGAGCACATTTCAGCCACCAAGGAAGGAGATTGGACAAGGGATTGAAGGATCATCTTCTCCAATTGACATCTTTGGATAAATCAGTATCATGTTTCTTCATTTTTCCATTTATTTTCTGATTGTATTAGTTAATATGGGTGGCTAGCACCCTTAGTTCATCCTTGATCATTGTGGAACCTTGAGTCGAGACATTGATGTGATTATTACGGTTAATGTTACCGAGATTATTGTGTATTTAAGTGTTTTGTGTTATTTGCTCTTGTTGATTCACATTTATGAATTAATTATTGGTTTGATCACCCTTTAAGGGATTTGTGGATATATTGCTAGAATAGGAGATTACTATCCGTAATTGTAGGATTTCCGATTCCCGAGTAGCAAACAATAATTATTTATTGGTGATAACACAAAGTTCAACCACTAAAACCGAGCTTTCGAGTTTTATGTTGAATTTATCTCGTTGTCCTAGTGCTTAATGCTTTTGGTGATTGAATCTAAGAGAGCTTGTTCGAGGATTCGGTTAAACTGAATAGGGTTAGTCGAAGAGCTTATTTTGATTAACTAAGATTAAGGGACAACAAGGCTATTAGAGCTTGTTAATAGTCTTGAGATAAGGGCTTAAATCACAATTCAATCGGGCATTAACAATAGTTGCATCAATTGTTCAAGACCAAGGGGAAGCATGATCAAGGGTGACTTGTTTTACTATTTGAAAACTAAAACCGAAAAAGATTTCCTCTAGTGTTTTTGAGTTACTTGTTTCTTTTAATTGTGTCTATTTCCTTTTAATTGTCACTAATAGATCGTTAGTTTCCCATCAACCCCCCCCCCCCCCTTATTGCTTTTTTAAGTATTTATTTCTTGCATTCTTAATCATAAACCGCTTGACTTCGTAATCAAAACTGTTCGGCCGTTCCCTGTGGGATCGACCCTTATTTACCATTCTACTAAGTAGGATAGTCGGTAAGGTTTAAGTGTATCTTCATACACGATTTAATTTGGTAGTCGGAAACGACGCTACCAGTGGGATTCTGATCATTGTCACCAGGAGGTGTTTCAACACTTACTTGAACACCTTCAGAGTTTTGAGATTGTTTTTCAACAAGATCCAATACATCATCTTCAACTCTATTTCCTACAATGTCAGTAAGATCATCGAACACAATGTTGACACTTTCTTGGATGGTTCTTGTTTGTAGGTTAAACACGCGATATGCATGACTATTATTTGAGTAACCTATGAATAATCCTTTGTCACTTCCGGAATCAAATTTGTTTAATTGATCATAATCATTCAGAATGTAACAAATGTACCCAAACACATGAACGTATTTAAGATTAGGTTTCCTACCCTTGAGTATTTCATAAGGTGTCATAGTACTACCCGATCTTAAGTACACTCGATTAGAAATGTAACATGCAGTATTGATGGCCTCAGCCCAAAATCTCTTTGACATGTTTTTAGCACACAACATAACCCTAGCCATTTCTTGTAAAAGTTTATTTTTCCTCTCGGCTATGCCATTTTGTTGTGGTGTTCTAGGGGCTGAAAACTCTTGAATTATGCCCTTCTTTTGACAAAATTCACTAAATGATGCATTTTCAAATTCCTTACCATGATCAGTTCTAGTTCTACCTATCCATATTCCATATGAAGTGTGAATTTGAACAACATGAGCTTTAAACACATCAAATGTTTCAGATTTTTCTTTAAGAAAGAAAACCCATGTAAATCTGGAAAAATCATCCACACACACTAAAACATATCTTTTTCCACCTAAACTATCCATCTCTACTGGACTCATTAAGTCCATATGAACAAGTTCAAAACAATGTGTTGTACCATGGTATTGCGGCATCTTATGAGACACTTTAGTTTGTTTACCTTTTGCACATGAATTGCATACTTTATCAATCTTACCACAGAACTTTGGCAAACCTTTCACAGCCTCCATTGAAGCTGTGAGGTAGTGTTCAATCTCATCAAGTGAGCTATACTTTGTAGTATGGTGTGTTGGGAATGTGGAACCGGGATCAGGAAGTGAAGAACCGGAGGTTTGAACCGGGTTTGAGCATCAAGAAGTCAAACTGTTCAGAATGAGCCGGGTTCGTGGCAGTTGAGAATAACCGTCATTTGTGACGGATTAGTTTCAGAGTTTGTGACGAAGAAAACCGTCGTTTTTGTCCGGTAGCTGAGCTCAACTTGATTCAGTTAGAACTTTCTGTACGGTTACATTCGAGCTCCAATTCTTATATCATTGTAAAGCTCTCATCAAGGAGAAGATCACTACGTCGAGCAATTTCCTTGTTTCTTAGATTAGAGAGAGTATTTTGAGATAGAACGTTTCTGCCCTAATTTGTAACCAGAATTGGGCATTTCGTTTATTGGATGTATTCTCTGTAATTGATTGAATTTCTTAGTGGATTGGGGTGTGTCTTGCCTCCGTGGATGTAGTTCATCTTGAACGAACCACGTAACACCTGTGTGTGATTCAATTTCAGTTCCTGTGTTGCGTAAGTTCAATTCGACCATAACTTTGGCCGAACTGAGTGTGTGTTTTTCAGATTGATCTTTGTGCGAATTCCATATTCTGTCTAGTTGTGTGTAAAGGAGTTGAATTCACTAACAAGTGGCGCCGTCTGTGGGAAGCAACTCTCACAGCTTGAAGAAGAGAAGGAATGGCTGGTATGAAGATGGATTTTGAGAAGTTTACAGGAAGGAATGATTTCACACTGTGGAAGATCAAGATGAATGCAGTATTGGTTCACAATGGCCTTGATCTTGCATTGATACCTCTGGATTCGTGGGAAGACAATGAGAAACCCAAGTTTGCATCAGTAGATAAGAAGGCCCTCAGTCTTATCTTTCTGTGTTTGGGTGACAAACCTTTGAGAGAGGTCTCAAGATGCAAGAGTTCATCAGAAGCATGGAAGAGATTGGAAGATCTGTATCAATCTAAGTCAGTTTCCAACAAGCTGTTCTTGAAGCAGAAGATGTTGGCCTTCAAGATCACTGAAGATAAGGTAATTTCTGATCAGCTTGATGAGTTCATTAAGATGGTTGAAGAATTGGAAGACCTGGATGTGAAATTGGAGGAGGATGACAAAGCATTGATGGTGTTAAACATTCTTCCAAAATCCATGGAAAGCTTTAAGGATGCCTTGATGTATGGGAGAGATGAGCAGCTATCTTATGATGGGATAGTGAAGGCTCTGAGGTCTAAATGTTTCCAGACTCAAGGTGATAAAGGCATGATGCAATCTGGAGAAGGTTTGAATGTCAAATTCAAGAAACCTTGGCAAGGCAAGAAGGGACAGAATGCTAAGGATCCAAAGGCAGGAGACTCTAATCCTAAGAAGGGGAATGAATGGGTTGAGAAGAGGAAATGCTTCAAGTGCAAGCAGCCTGGTCACCTGAAGAAGGACTGTCCTAAGAGAAATAAGAAAGGTGGAAATCAAGGGGCAGAATCTGCTGCCATTGATCATCAAGAAGATCCTCCAGAGGTATTAAATGTTACTGAATCAAGAATGGTAAAGGAATGGGTCTTGGACACAGGCTGCTCCTTTCATATGTGTCCAAACCAGTCATGGTTTGATGAACTGAAAAGAGAAGATGGTGGAAATGTTCTCCTAGGAAATGACCAATCATGTAAGGTCAAAGGAGTTGGATTAGTGAGCATAAAGATGTTTGATGGTGTGGTCAGAGTCATCTCAAATGTAAGATATGTTCCTGGCCTTAAAAGAAATCTTCTATCTCTTGGTTCTTTAGTAACTAGTGGGTGTCAGTTTAGCTCAGTAGATGGCTTCTTGCATATCACAAAACATGGAAAAATGGTGATAAAAGGTAGACAGCATAATGGGTTGTTTATCTTGATTGGTTCACCTGTTGTTGGGAGTGTAGATATGGTCTTGAGCAGTTCTGAGCTTGTTAAATGGCACAAGAGACTTGGACACATAGGAGAGAAAGGGTTGAAGGAACTGTCAAGAAGTGGAGTAATTGGAAATATGGGAAATCAAGATCTGGAGTTCTGTGATCAGTGTGCTTTGGGCAAATCCAAGAAGCTACCCTATGGAAAGGGTGTTCACACAACTCAAGAGCCATTAGATTATGTTCACTCTGACATATGGGGTCCTGCAAGGACAGAGTCTCATGGTGGTGCAAGGTATTTCATGTCCTTAATTGATGATTACAGCAGAAAGGTGTGGATCATGTTGATGAAGAATAAGAGTGATGCTTTTCATAAGTTCAAAACATGGTTGATTCAACTGGAAAATGTCAAAGGGAAGAAGCTGAAGCACCTTAGGACTGATAATGGACTGGAATATCTCTCTACTGAGTTTACAAACTTCTGTGAAGAAAGAGGAATCAAGAGACACAGGACTGTACCAATGAATCCTCAACAGAATGGAGTTGCTGAGAGGTTTAATAGGACTCTTCTTGAAAGAGTTAGGTGTATGCTGTTGGATGCTGGGTTGCCAAAGGTATTTTGGGGAGAAACCATTGCTACAACATGTTATCTCATTAACAGGTCACCCTCATCAGTGATTGGGTTCAAAACACCTGAAGAGGTGTGGAGTGGACAGAAACCAAGTTATGAAGGGTTAAGGGTGTTTGGGTGTCTTGCTTTTGTCCATGTCAAGCAAGACAAGTTAGATGCAAAAGCTCTAAGATGTGTATTTCTTGGATATCCGGATGGAATAAAGGGCTACAGATTGTGGTGCTTAGAGAAGGGAAATCAGAAGATAATCACAAGTAGAGATGTAAAGTTTAATGAGAATGTGATGGCTTACACTTCTACAGGCTCTAAGGAAGAATTTGATGGTGCTAAAGAGACAGAAGAGATATCAATTCAGGTGGAGCATCCTGCTGAAGATAATCACACACCTCAACCACAAGAAAATCTACAAGATAGTGATTCATCATCTAAAGAAGAAGAACAAACTGGACCTTCACAAAATGTCAGAGAATACAGCATTGGAAGGGACAGGCCTAGAAGAACAATCAACAGACCTGATTTCTATGGTCAAGCAGGGAGTGTTTACTATGCCTTGAGTGTTGCTGAAGACCTGGAATCACAAGAGCCTAGTAGTTTTAGAGAAGCACTAGACTGTGAAGAAGGTGAACACTGGATACAGGCAATGATTGAAGAGATGGAGTCCCTCGAAAAGAATGAGACCTGGATATTGGTGAATAAACCAAAAGGTCAGAAACTTGTAAGCTCTAAATGGGTATACAAGAAGAAACTAGAGACAGCAGGATCCAAACAGGTGAGGTTTAAAGCAAGATTGGTGGCTAGGGGCTTTACACAAAGAGAAGGAATTGATTTTAATGAAGTTTTCTCTCCAGGGGTAAAGCATTGCTCAATCAGGTTGCTTTTATCAAAAGTTACACAAGAGGACATGGAATTACAACAACTGGATGTAAAGACAGCATTCTTACATGGAGAACTCAATGAGAAGATATATATGAAACAGCCAGAAGGCTTTGTTGTTCCTGAACAAGAAGACAAAGTTTGTTTGCTGAAGAAGTCACTATATGGGCTCAAACAAAGTCCAAGACAGTGGAATAAGAGGTTCAATGACTTCATGATCAGTGTTGGCTTTGTAAGAAGTCTTTATGATAGTTGTGTTTACTTCAACAAAGGTTCAAAGCAAGATAAAGTCTTCCTTCTATTGTATGTGGATGATATGCTAATTGCAAGCAGGAACAAGAAGAGGGTACAATGGTTGAAGGATAAACTTAACACTGAATTTGACATGAAAGATCTGGGAGAGGCCAAGAAGATTTTGGGCATGAACATTCTAAGAAACAGAGAAGCTGGAGTGCTTTGGTTATCTCAGAGGCAATATCTACAGAAGGTGTTGGAGAGGTTTCATATGCATGAAGCCAAACCTCTCTCCACTCCTGTTAATCTATAGAAGAAACTCTCCAAAGAACAATGCCCAAAGACTGAAGAGGAAATCATACATATGAGCAATATCCCTTATGCAAGTGGAGTTGGAAGTCTTATGTATGGAATGATTTGTAGCAGGCCTGACTTGGCCTGTGCTGTGTCTTTAGTAAGCAGGTTCATGTCAAACCCAGGAGTTGAGCATTGGGAAGCTTTGAAACATGTGATGAGGTATTTGAAAGGATCAGTGAACTTGTCACTGAAGTTTGAAAAGAGAGTGGATGGAAGTACTGTTGCATTGGAGGGGTTTGCTGATTCTGATTTTGCAGCAAACATAGACACAAGGAAATCTATTTCTGGATTTGTGTTTACCTTATTTGGAACAGCCATCAGCTGGAGAAGTGTACAACAATCAGTTGTAGCACTGTCAACAACAGAAGCAGAATATATTTCCTTAACTGAAGCTATCAAAGAAGCAATCTGGCTGAAAGGGATTTTGAGAGATTTGGATATCAAGCAGAAGTGTGTGGCAATCTACTGTGATAATCAAAGTGCTCTACACCTTGTGAAACACCAAGCATTTCATGAAAGGTCAAAACACATTGATGTTAGGTTGCATTTTGCTAGAGATATCATTGATTCTGGTTCTGTGGAGGTGAAGAAGGTGCACACATTGCATAACCCTGCTGATTTTCTTACTAAGGGTGTACCTGGGAACAAAGTGGAGCATTGTTCGAGCTTGCTGCAGCTTGAGCAATGTCATGAAGAGCAGTAACAGAAAGGCAGTGATGAGGCAGGAAGAGGCACACTTGATTCATTGAGGTGGAGATTTGTGAGGTAGTGTTCAATCTCATCAAGTAAGCTATACTTTGTAGTATGGTGTGTTGGGAATGTGGAACCGGGATCAGGAAGTGAAGAACTGGAGGTTTGAACCGGGTTTGAGCATCAAGAAGTCAAACTGTTCAGAATGAGCCGGGTTCGTGGCAGTTGAGAATAACCGTCATTTGTGACGGATTAGTTTCAGAGTTTGTGACGAAGAAAACCGTCGTTTTTGTCCGGTAGCTGAGCTCAACTTGATTCTGTTAGAACTTTCTGTACGGTTACATTCGAGCTCCAATTCTTATATCATTGTAAAGCTCTCATCAAGGAGAAGATCACTACGTTGAGCAATTTCCTTGTTTCTTAGATTAGAGAGAGTATTTTGAGATAGAACATTTCTGCCCTAATTTGTAACCAGAATTGGGCATTTCGTTTATTGGGTGTATTCTCTGTAATTGATTGAATTTCTTAGTGGATTAGGGTGTGTCTTGCCTCCGTGGATGTAGTTCATCTTGAACGAACCACGTAAAACCTGTGTGTGATTCAATTTCAGTTCCTGTGTTGCGTAAGTTCAATTCGACCATAACTTTGGCCGAACTGAGTGTGTGTTTTTCAGATTGATCTTTGTGCGAATTCCATATTCTGTCTAGTTGTGTGTAAAGGAGTTGAATTCACTAACAGAAGCAAGCCTTTGAAGTTGACGATAGTTCACATGGCCCATCTTTTGGTGCCACAAATCAACTTCATCAATTTGTGCCTTGTGACATGCTAGTCCTTCCTCAATAGAATAGAAATTCTGGAGGCTCTAGTTCCTATCATAATATACTCATTTCCACCATCAAAGACACTGCATAAGCCTTTTTCAAATTTAACATGAAGATTTTCATCACAAAGCTGACTTATGCTTATCAAGTTTGCCATAAGGCCTTTCACATGCAAGATATTTTTCAAGTTGGGTAAACCTTTGACATCTAAAACACTCTCACCAACAATTCTACCTTTAGCTCCCCCACCAAAAGTAACACTGCCACCATAAAAAAACTTCATAATGTTTTAAAAACTTTTTGGTGCCTATCATATGCCTAGAGCATCCACTATCAAAGTACCATACCCCCCTAACATCAGTAATTAAAGAAGTGTAAATCATATTACAACAACTATTAGAAGATTGATCAGGAGGAGAAGTGGTTTTAGGCTTGGTGCAGTGTGAGGTAGAGTGTTGCAACACAAACTGTGACACTCTAGAAAGTTTTTTCGAAGTAAATTTCTTTTTCTCCTGAAACAATAAGGTCTTTTGTATCCATGAATAGAACAGTAATCACACACATATTCTTTATACACACCATTAGACTTACTATTTATCATATTTGAAAGCCTATTGGTATCATTATCATGTATTTTTGTGTGATTGCTACTTGATATAGACAACCTTTTCGTTTGTGATAATCTAGCAATATCTAGGTCAATTTTTAACCTCTTTGGAGGAGTGTCTTCTAAAGAAAGTTTTTGAAACCTGTTCTTTTCTCCAGTACATGCAGGTTTTTTGTAATCTTCAAAATATGATTGGAGAGAACTTTGAAATGCATGATCATAACTTATCTCAAATGAACCATGTTTAACAGAAAGATTTTATATCAGCTTTGAAGTGCTAAAGTTAAAAAGATTTGAGCAGTCAGACTTTCTCTTAGGATGAAAGATATCATTTCAAGATTTTTATCTTTTCGAGATAAGGATCTCTCCAAGTGAGAAATTTTAACTTTGAGAAAGTTGATCTCTAATCTCGGATCATGTAATAAACTGGCAGAGGCCACTAAATCATTATACATCTCTCTGAAAGTCATCAGAAACCATTCACGCTCAGGGAGATCTGAGTTAGAGTTGCAGAAATCAGGTGTTTCATGGGGTGTTTCAACACTTTCGTCAACACTTAGTTCATCAAGGGTTACCATGAGTGTTGCAACACCCTGTGAATCACTGACCTCCTCTGCCTCTTTACTGGAGTCATTATCACGAGGAGTGACAATGAGATTTCTTCCTTGGTTCATATGATAGTTAATACATTGATTTGCAAAATAACCATGACCAGAACATGCATAACACTGAACATACCTAGTACCTTTGGGAGAATATCCACTTTTATTGACCAACCTCTCATTATTGATGGGATCAGTTCCCATTCGGTGTGTTCCACAGCGTGTTGCTTCCATCCTCAACATTGATTCGCGAACCCGTCCCAAACCTTCATAATATTCTTGAAGGATCTCCCAAGCCTCTTCATCATACATCCACTCAGCTTGAGACTTGAACACCATATTACCATGTTCATCTTCCTTACGAGGAGTTGTCCAGCCAACAACTACTGATCTCCACGCTTATTCATCCAACAACTTGATATAGGCCCTCATCTTTATCTTCCACATGGAGTAATTTGTTCCATCCAACATGGGAGGTCGCATCAATGCTGTTCCAGGCACGTCCATGATTCCTTTTTGCCACAGAATCTCACTTAGTAGCGTCAAGTGATTGCTCTGGTACCAACTGAAGGAATTTATGGACTGTACATCAAGAGTGTTACTGAGAGTGTTGTAACACTTGGACGAACACACTCCTTGTTTAAAGTTGAATTGTGAATTGTATAAAACCAGAAATGATAAACAGAGACAAGATAATTTAAACTCAGACAAAAACGAAGCCTGAGGAATTTTCTCTAAATCACAGTGGAATAAGTTTTATACAAAGCCTTTGAAAATCCTAAATTTGATCATACAAGAAATGATCAAATTTACACTCAAAACTATATCCTGCATACTAAGCAATCCTCTTTTGAGAGAGGGATTACACAAAGTCTCACAATAAAGAATGTGAGAAGTATGAAGAAGATAACCTTCAACTTTTGGTGCGAAAATATCTTGGAGAAATTCTAATCTCTACACTCGGTTTCTTTCTCCTATTTTCCACACATGATCTTCTCTTGTCAGCCATATAAACATCCACCAGGAAAGGTAGTTATCACCTGCAAGATAATATCAAAGACAATAATGGCCAATCTTCCAAAGGAAGACCTTTGGTTTGGATAAGTTTCTCATGCAGTTATATATGGAAAACTAAACTTATCCGAATACACACACATACTAAACATATAGAGTGAACGTACAAGGGCAGCAAGGTAAAATTAGAAGAAAGAGTAGAACGTGTTTCCCAGGGTGTTTCAACACAAGGTGAAACACTTAACCAAGAACACTGAAGGAAACACATGTTCTAACAACAATGCTTCTTACAAAATAGAGTACACATGCATAGAAAGCCCCAAATTAATTTCTTAAAAAGGGACACAGCAGCACAAATCGCATGTTGGGTCAAGAAAACCACAAAATAACTCCGCATCATACAGTAGATTTGACAGAAACAGAATCACCTTGGCAAAAATCGGGAACCAAAGGGTCAAATGCTTCCTAAAATGCTCTATTTTTTTCTTCGAAACAAACTACGAACATCCCTGTTTTTGGATCCGCCTTGAATACTCCAGGAATGCGAATTCCACCTTCAATCTCGAACGAGAAACTCAGAACAAGTCCAGATCTAGCTTATTCACGTCTGGAGAATTTGGATCATCAGGAAAAAATTGAGTTTTTAGGGTAATGGTTTCCTCAGAATCAGCGATAACTCGCTCAAAATAGCAAGAATCATCCATGGAATCCGTACGTATTTTTTGGATCAAAAAAAGTTTTTTCCGACAATAAATGGTTGGATCTGTGTAAAGATGGAAGACGAAGAAGAGACGAAGGTTGTGTGTGGAGGGGGATATGGCAATGATTTGGCTAAGGTTTTTAGCCTAGAAGAGGGATGCGACTTGCTTGGTGTGAGAGAGCAGGATGAATTTTAGGGTTCATGTGAGAGAGAGAGAGAGAGAGAGAGATTGCTTTGGATCGAGAATCATCCAAAGCAGTTTAAGTGATGGACAGTGGGTAGTGGTTTTAGGATTAGCAGTATAGTTAGTGGGTTTGGGTTACGAGAATTATGGGTTTTAATTAGTGTAGAGATAGGATTTAGTAATGACATTTTGTGAATAGGGTAATATTTGGGGGTAGAAATTGTGAGAAATATTTTCATTTTAGGGGTGTGCAAGTTTAGTTGGGATGGACGAAAAGGAAAAGTGTGGAAGTTTAGCTGGGATTGAGGGAGTATTAAATATCCTATAAAGAATTAATATTAAAACAAAGCATCATCACCAATGTGGGAAGTGGGTCTAAACTATTTTACAACAACTTATTTTTTGTTATGCATGTATTTGTAAAATTATAAATATTTATATCTCGACATTCAAAGGCTGAGTTATGGGTGGGTTTAGAAAACTCCTTAACTCAATTCTAACCGACTAAAACTCCTCTGATCGACTTTTTTAAATTTTTTGATAGAGACGGTTTTTATACGAGTTCGAATATCAATCAACCCCATTAGTATTCTTACTCAACACTTTTACCGATTGTATGGCTACTTATAGTTGGCCTTTGGACTATCTTTCTAACCAGACTTATTCCATTATTTATTTTTATGTATGTTATATTTTGGTCGTGTTGTGCTGTGTGTATGTATTGTTATAGAAACTTATATGTATGTATAGTTTTCCTTTAATATTGATTTTTAACAATAACTTTTACAATTGTGCCGAAGATTAATAAAATTTCACTATCTAAATTGTTGGGTCCTGGTTAGCTGA
This sequence comes from Ajuga chamaepitys, assembly GCA_958295605.1. Lineage (NCBI taxonomy): Eukaryota > Viridiplantae > Streptophyta > Magnoliopsida > Lamiales > Lamiaceae > Ajuga > Ajuga chamaepitys. The sequence continues at coordinate 13,671,681 of OY282498.1, forward strand.
ATCTCCATATTAGTAGGCATAGCAGTTTCGCAACACCCTAAATTTATCTGTACAACCTACTAATATAAGTAGTTAAAATATTATTGTAAAAAGACTGAAATATTCTAAATGGAAATAAAAGATAATTGATAAAAACATTAATTTTAAAACATTCATGCCTATACAAAAATTGCTATTTATGATTGAATCTACAATTACTTTGGCACTTGATTTCATGTACCCACCTGAAATAGAGAAAGGTTGATGTCATTGAATTAGCATAATCGAAATGAGAAATATTAAGATTTTTTGTTTCAAAAAGAAAATGAATGGAACAAGTTTTAACAACAAATTTTGTGTATTGAATAAACAAACACAAAAAATTGTACAAATTGATTTTCAACTAGATTAAATGGAGAACTTTGTAAGTTACAATCTCTATTCTTGAGTCCTTCGATTCTTCACCTTGGTTGATTTATTTGCTTTTGAAGCTTTAGAGTGAAATTTTCTTCTTGATTTCATCTGTCACTTGTGTTGTTCTTCAATAACGTTTGTCCGAAGGTCAGATGATTTGATTCTGGATCAACCGATATTTCTTGATGCTTTCTGAGGAAGAACGTCTTCAAATCTTCAAGAGTGTTTCGAGTTTTCTTGATTTCTTGGAGCTCTTCCAGTGTTTTGAAGCTCTGAACTTGTGCTTGAATAAAAGAAGAGAGGTCCCTATTTATAAGTGTAGGAATAACCTATTTCCATATTTTATTTGTCAGGTAGCACCATATGATTGAACACCATTGATTTGATTGAGCTTGATCGATTTGGTTAGGTCATTCTGACTTTTGGGCCTTTTTAATTTGAATAGTCTAGTTTGACTTGATTTAGCCTTTTTATTAAATTAATTCCTTTTGACTTGATTGAGCCTTTCTTGATTTGATTGAGTTATCTTTTCAAGGTGTTCGTAGATAATTTATTTTGGCCTGAATTAAATATGATTATGCTATATATTTGAGATTTAATTTAATTAAATTTTCAATATATATATATATATATATATATATATATATAATACTTCCTCCGTCCCACTTAATTTTGCGGGATTGATCGGACACGGATGTTAAAAAAAAAAACTGCTTTTGCTTTTAAGTTGACTTTATCAAAGGTGTAGATTGAGGGTAAAGATTATGAGAAAAAATTTCTTTTCAAGAATGTGCAAAGTTAGATGGAACGAACGAAAAAAGGCAATTGTGCAAATTTAAGTGGGACGAAGGGAATATTACTTTATATTTATTATATAATTTCCATGTATCCATTTGATTGAACACAAAATTTATTAATCTACAAAGATTCCCTCACAGTATAACGGAAGCGCATCTTAAAGTGAATATATAGCAAAATTACTTCCTTGACTTATCCATTTTTTTAATAATTAAGTATTACTCCCTCAGTTTCATATTAATTGACGTTTTAGTATGTTCTTTTCTTTTTTTAATTAATTGAAGTTTTATATATTTTTCATCAATTTTCTTTCTGACTGAATCCTAAAATATCTTTACTTTTCAATCTATAAGAGATATTTTGATTTGGTCAAATCTTTAGTTGAAGGTAAATCTGTCAAAATATTTTATTCTTATTCTCTTTCATCCTAAAACGTCAACTAATATGGAACGGGGGGACTAACATTTAATTTTGGGTTAATTTCCAACAACAACCTGTACTTTGCGGGTTTTTATATTTTGCAACCTAAAGAATTTATTTTGTCTGATCGGAACCTGTATTATACGTTTTCTTTTACTTTGCAACCTCCGACTATATTTTCCAGCTTGTATAGGTCATGAGCCCAACACATGCTAAAAAGACCAATAAGGTGGCGACACGTGGCCACCAATAAAAATAAAAAAAAATTAAAAGAAAAGAAAACAGAAAATAACATATATATATATATCTAAAGACTCTAGAAAATTCATTTAAAGTCTAAAATTATAAAAGTTTAATTCTTAAAAAATTTATTCTTTCTCTCTTCAATCTCTCTCTCTCTCTCTCTCTCTCTCTCTCTCTCTCCAGTATCCCTAGATGGAAGAACACCCCTGCATCGTGAATCCCCTTCTCCCTCAATCCTCTTTCCCCACTCAATCATCGGAAGATGGGCAACCAAATTCAAGAAGAATCGCAAGAAGCATGACCCCGTCTATGCCAGTCACGGTCGAATCGGAAAGCACCACAAGCATCCCGGTGGTTGAGGTTACGCCGGAGGTATGCACCACCACCGGATCCTGCTCGAGGTTGGATTAATTGCTTCTAGCTGATAAGCCTAGGCGAAGCTCGTGTCGAAGAATGCGGAGAAGAACGTGGGGTTTTTTTCCCTCTCAATTTGATTAGTTAATGATCTTCTGTTCTATCATTTATATTCGTTATTATTCATCCGTTTCATGGAATTGCGATTGAATTTTTACTCAATGTTCTAGATGAAGAACGTGGAGGGTTTCCCCAATTTCTGTCCCTCTAATCTGATGAAAAGGGGATTTCCCCAATTTCGTTATCTCTCTCTTTAATCTCTTGATGAACACATTAGGGCACACATCTTTCGTCCAAGAACAGGGGGGTTTCACTAAATTGCTTTCCTGGATATTTTTTTTTTAATTTTTCAAACATCCTAATTTTATAGATTCTAAACGAATTTTTGGAATTTATAATATAATTTTCAGATTTTAACTTTTTTTTTTTGTGAATTTCTAAGGTATTATCAAAATTTTTAGAATAATCTTTAAAATTTTACTGTTTAAGTTTTCTGAATAAATAGAGTTTTTGACATAATTTTGAATTTTTTTTTAGAATTTTTAAAACATTTTTCAGAAATAATTATTTTTATTTTAAGTAAATTTTCTAAATTTTTAGAAATATATATTTCATACGTTATTTTATTTTCTCTTTTTGATTTTTTTCTTTTAATTTTAATTGGTGTTACGTGTCGTCATTTTATTGATCTTTTTAGCATGTGCTAGGCACATGACCTATATAAGCCGAAAAATATAATCGAAAATTACAAAGTAAAAATAAACGTGTAATACATTTATCAATTAAAAAAGAAAAAAATTCTTTTAGATTGTAAAGTATAAAATTTGCAAAGTGAATGTTGTTTTGGGAAATTAACCTCAAATGTCGAAAGAACAACCTGCCTCGCAAATTTCATTTCAGTGGCCCAAATTTCATTCCGTGTGGAGAGTGATCTGTGCCAACATCATCATTGTAATTCAACTTGATCAGATTTGGGGCCCCACCCATTACCTTCTTTCCCGTTAATTAATAAACAGACACGTTCCCTGAAATTAACACCAATATTAAGTACTACAACACATCTGAGCCGTAAATATATTAAGGAGAATAAATATTGTCCTAAACTTCTCCGTAGAATTTAGAAGATTTCAACAGGGATATATATGGCTCTGCAATTAATTGACTCATGAGCTCTTTAAGTAAACTTGTCCATTATTTAGGGGTATCCGCAATTTAACTTTCCAAACTTTGGCAACATAAATCTGCAACAAAGATTTTGAAGATTTTCTCGATGACTTCACCGCAGCATTGTTATCCACTTAAGATTTGAGCAGATACGCGAGATATGAACGTTTTCATTTGGCAGACTTATTTTTTGTAGAGAATAGAAGCCAGAAGCTGCCAGATAGAAGCTGTAGAAGCTGAAGCTAAGCTGACGTGGCAGCAATTCATGCAACAAAGGCATGCACGTGACTCCTTTACAAAAACAGCAACAAAGAGAGGCTCATACATATGAAAAACAGAAGAAGACCAGCTTAGGCGAGAAATTCCAGTTTTGTGTTAGTTTAAGTGTATAGGTGTCAAGTTTTGATAGGCTATTTTACTGTTCACAAGGATTAAGGATTGTCTCACAGCTGTAGTCTTACTCTACAAATACTAGGAAGCATAAAAGTGTAATAACAGTTTTTTGAGTAAGAAAATTACTTTCTCTTTCTACTGCATATATATGTTCTATTTTGAGCTAAGAAGTTTGAGCACTTTGTTCCTATAGCAGGAACTGGAATTGATTTCTAGCATTTCTACATGGTATCAGAGCATGTAGAAATGCTAGAAATCAATTCCTCATGGGGCTGAATGAGAGCTTTGATGTTGTTTGAAATCAGATCTTAATTACAGATCCACTTCCAACAGTCAACAAAGCTTATTCTATGGTACTACGTGTTGAAAAGCAGAGAAGTGTTCACCACATTTATCCAGAAAATAAGCAGATATCTGCCTTCCTATCTAAAGCTGGTGGAGCTTCAACTGGACGAGGTTATAATGAGAGAGGACAGTCCAGTTATGGAAACAATAGCTATGGAAAGGGAAGGCAGTATCAAAAGAAGACAAAGGAAGAAAAGGCTTTGCTAAAATGCACCTATTGCACTGGATCTGGCCATGAGGTTCAAGACTGCTTTCAACTGATAGGATACCCTGATTGGTACAAAGGTAATAAGATTTACAAAGGAAAGGCGAATGCAAATTTTGCAGAAGGAGGATCGAAGGAAGTTAATTCTGAACAGCGAAAGCCTCAATTTGACACTACTGATATTGCCAGCTATATTCAAAAGGAAGTGAATAGATGCTTGAACAATGTCAAGCTGAATCCATCTGAACCAGGTCCATCATTTGCACATCTCGCAAAATATGCAGGTACCACTTTACATTATGCATTAACTGCATCAGAAAATATTGAGTATAACTCATGGATTCTTGATACCGGAGCCAGTAGACACATGTGCAACAATTATAAAATGTTTTCCGGAATGCAACCTGCTTTGGAAGAACTATACGTATATCTGCCAGATGGCACAGAAAAGCCAGTCAACTTCACGAGGACAGTACACTTATCAGAAAAGCTAACATTACACGATGTCCTATATGTACCTTGTTTTAAGTCCAACCTCCTTTCTATTGCTCAACTGACCCAAAACTCTCACATAAAAGTTGTTTTCCTTCCTTCTCATTGTATCTTGTAGGACCTGCAGAGTGACAAAACCTTGGCTATTGGCAAACTGAAGGGCAGACTCTATGTTCTACAGCCAGTAACAGTGGTAGCAGGCGCAGCTATAGATAGACAAGCTAGTTCAGCATCGACATTGTCATGTAAAATTTCATATGATACTTGGCATAGCAGATTAGGTCACCCCTCCTACTCTACTTTGATTCATATAGACCAGTTAAGAACAATGTATGATGCTGATGTAAATACTGAAAATAAAGCTTGTGACATTTGTCAGTTTGCCAAACAAAGCAGAGTTCACTTTCAAATCAACACCATTCATACTAAATTTCCTTTTGAACTGATCCACGTGGATATTTGGGGGCCATACCATGAGAAATCAGTGACGAACACTCTGTATTTTTTTACCATAGTCGATGATTATAGTAGAGGAGTTTGGATATACTTGTTGAGTCATAAATCCCAGAGTACCAAAATTCTGCAAGATTTTATCCTAATGATTCAGAACCAATTCCAGATTACTATAAAAACCATCAGGACTGATAATGGTTCTGAATTCACTAGCAAGGCTTGTCAAGAATTATTGCATAGTTTTGGCATACTGCACCAAAAAAGTTGTGCTTACATTTCACAACAAAATGGAGTTGTGGAGAGAAAGCACAGACATATTCTCAACAAGGCAAGAGCACTGATGTTTGAATCCAGATTACCTATTCAATATTGGCCGTTTTCTATTCTTACAGTTATGTATCTAATTAATCGATTGCCTTCAGCTGTCTTAAAGTGGAAAACGCCTTATGAAGTTTTGTATAAAGAGCCTCCTGATTATAGTAAATTGAGAGTTTTTGGTAGCTTGGTCTTTGCTACAAATATTACCCCTCATAAAACCAAGTTTACTAGAAGATCTCATAAATGTGCATTCTTGGGATATATCAGTATGCAGAAGGCTTATATAGAATTCTAATATCTAGGGATGTGGTCTTTTTTGAACAGCAGCTCCCTTTTACTCAACAGAATTCAAACACTCATAATTCCCCTATGCTCAATATCTTTTATGAACCCATTGACACTAGCTCTTCAGCAGGGTCAAATACCTTTGGTGATACTCAACTTCCTGCTGATATAACTCCGGAGCAGAACCAACACAGACGAAGCCATCGTACACGAGTTCCACCTGTTTGGCTAAATGACTATTATACTGAAGATGAACTGAAGAATTTGCCAATAGCAAAGGACATTGTCTACTCCTGCAGTGTCACTGCAGGTATTTCTAATCCTCCTTCTACTTATCATTTCCTTCCTAATCATAAAATCAGCCATACATATGCTTGCTTCATGGCTAACCTAGACAGCTTCAAAGACCCATACACGTACAATTAAGCCAAGGGCCAACCCCATTGGGAAGAAGCTATGAGAAAGGAGATAGAGGCTCTCGAAACAAATCACACATGGGAATTGACTGTTCTTCCACCCGAAAAAACTGCCATCGGCTGCAAATGGGTCTATAAAACCAAACTCCAAGCTGATGGGAGTATCGAAAGCCACAAGGCCCGACTTGTTGCCAAAGGTTATCATCAGATTCATGGAGTCGACTACATGGATAGTTTTTCCCCAGTCACTAAACCAGTAACAGTGAGGATGCTGATTGTACTTGCAACAAAGAAGCAGTGGCAATTGTTCCAATTAGATATCAATAATGCATTCCTCCATGGCTATCTCAACGAAGAAGTATACATGGCTCCATCGGATGGATATGGCAAGGCTGCACCGGGCCAAGTTTGCAAGTTGTTACGCAGTTTATATGGCCTCAAGCAAGCCTCGAGGCAATGGAATACTGAATTTTGCAACAAACTTGTTCAATATGGATTCTCTCAGTCATCTCACGATCATTGTATCTTCACTCTTAAAAAGGGATCGCATTTCCTAGCGCTGCTCGTCTATGTTGACGACGTACTAATCACCGGTTCTAGTTCAGAACTCATCAATGATCTAAGTTATATCTTGATAAGGCCTTCACAATCAAGGACCTTGGTCTAGCCAAGTATTTTCTGGGCTTAGAAATATCCCGAACAACAACTGGTACTTACATTAACCAACGCAAATACGTGCTGGACATCCTCAAAGATACTCATTGCCTTGAGAGTAAGCCTTCTTCTACTCCTCTACCTCCTGGTCTCAAACTCACCAAATCAGGAGATGCTTATTCCAATCCAGAGTCTTACCGACGCTTAATTGGTCGACTTTTATACCTAAATTTCTCACGACCTGATATCACCTTTGCAGTCCAACAACTAAGTCAGTTTGTAGCTGCTCCTACTCAAGCCCATTGGGATGCTTCTCTACACTTGGTTAGATATCTTAAAGGATGCCCTTCTCTTGGTATTTTCTATTCTTCGATTCCCACATTCACCCTCACGGGTTATAGTGACTCAGATTGGGGGTCGTGTCTTGATACTCGCCGTTCCTTAACAAGCTACTGCGTCTATCTCGAGGACTGTCTTGTTTCTTGGAAAACCAAGAAACAAAACACTGTCTCCCTCTCTTCGGCCGAATCCGAATATCGTGCACTCGCTTCGATTGTGTGCGAGTTGCTATGGGCCTCATATATAGCTACAGATTTCTGTATTTCTATTCCTCGACCCGTAACTCTTTGGTGTGATAACAGGGCCGCCATTCACATCACCGAAAATCCGGTATTCCATGAACGCACCAAGCATCTCGAGATTGACTGCCACTTGGTGTGCCTTCACTATAAATCCGGTTTTCTTGCTCTATCTCACATTTCTTCTCATAACCAGCTTGCTGACTTGTTTACCAAATCCTTGGGCCCTTCCCAGTTTCTTACTCTTCGTGGCAAGTTGGGTTTGCTCGATCCCCATGCCCCAACTTGAGGGGGGGCTGTAGAGAATAGAAGCCAGAAGCTGCCAAATAGAAGCTGTAGAAGCTGCCAGAAGCTGAAGCTAAGTTGACGTGGCAGCAATTCATGAAACAAAGGCATGCACGTGACTCCTTTACAAAAACAGCAGCAAAGAGAGGCTCATACATATGAAAAACAGAAGAAGACCAACTTAGGCGGGAAATTCCAGTTTTGTGTTAGTTTAAGTGTATAGGTGTCAAGTTTTGATATGCTATTTTACTGTTCACAAGGATTAAGGATTGTCTCACAGCTGTAGTCTTACTCTATAAATACTAGGAAGCACAAAAGTGTAATAACAGTTTTTTTAGTAAGAAAATCACTTTCTCTTTCTACTGCATATGTTCTATTTTGAGCTAAGAAGTTTGAGCACTTTGTTCCTATAGTAGGAACTAGAATTGATTTCTAGCATTTCTACATTTTTGACACCCGACCCATCGTCAACTAAACCAGCCTCCTTAATCATTGGCATCAGAAAGACGATAACAATTGTTCTAACATTCTTCTTCCCCCTGGTAATTAGGTGAGTATTACCATACAAGGTACCCGCTCTTCGAATCTTGCTCGTAAAATGTTCAATGTATCAGTTTCATCTCCCTTCTCTTCTCTGGTCCAGTCGATATTGGATTCTTTCGTTCCACCCCTTTCTTGTTGGTATATAATTATGTTGCAGGCACATCACTGTTCTTAATTTTGTATAATGTTATCAACGGAGAAACACGTGCATGTTTATGCGGAAGACTTGCAAACCCATTGTTTTAGGGAAAAAAACCAAAATAATCCCATAACTTTTTACTTTTTCGGATTTAGTCCCATAAGTTATTGCTTTTTCGATTTAGTCCCACATCTCTGGTAATTGCTCAATTTTGGTCCAATTTTGACCAAATGTTGACCAACTGACCAGAAAAGGTCACGTGACCTTCACGTGCCGGCGCGGTTTTGAAAATTTCAGCTAAAATGGTCCCATAACTTTTTACCTTTTCGAATTTAGTCTCATAAGTTATTGTTTTTTCGATTTAGTCTCATATCTCTAGTAATTGCTCAATTTTGGTCCAATTTTGACCTAATGTTGACCAGTTGACCGAAAAAGGTCATGTGACCTTCACGTGCCGACGCGATTTTGAAAATTCCGCCGACTTTTATGTTTTATCAACTCATTGTTGATGGACTCCAACTCCTTGTTCTTTAACTCCACCTGTTTTTTTTTTCTTTAACGAGTAGCTCATTCTCTCATTATCTATCTCGGTTACGGAAACAATTTCTTCGAGATTCATGCGGGCGTTATGCAGGACCTCATTTCCAGCGTTCTTCTCGTTAAGCCTTCACAAGAGCCCTCTCATTATGTGTTTGCTTCTACCACATAGAAGTGCATCTATCCACCTAAAACTCGTGCAATGACCTTCATTCTGCCAAAATTATATCCAGTATGTTTCAATTAATTGAATTCAACCTTGAATAAACTAATAAAATTGAAGCAAGAACTAAAAACCATATCGGGTATTGTGAGAGCAGCCGTAGAACCTACGCCCAATATTTTCTTCTTTCCAAGAGGTTTTAATGGGGGAATTCAAACCTTAGTCGCACACTGTTAAAGATATGGCTTATCAACTCAGGATTAAGTGTAAATTGATTGAAGAGTAACAACTAAATTCTGTTTCAGGAAACTAATTCTGTTATTTCTGTTATTCAGCTTCTACAACGGTTTTTATTCAAACCGTGGTCTTTCAACTGTTGTTGTTTGCAGAAAGCAGCTAGTTTGTTACTTGAGGAGTTGTGATCCGGTTTCTTGATTTAATCTCATCCGTTGTTCTCTAAGGCGGGTTTTTTTCCCATCTCTGATACATATATATTTCTTTTCATTCCATATAGAGGGGGCAACAAGTGTATTGAAGGGAGAACCACGTAACTCTCTTTGTTGATTTTATATTTTCTTCTTTCTTAAACTTTCTTGCATACAAGTGTGTTCTTGAAACAAGTTGATTGCTTGTTTTGATTGTTTGATTGTTGCTGTAATCAATTGTGTTGAGCTAAGAGAGCTAGGGCTACGAATTCGCACACACAATACTATTTTGCAAGTTATTCCTAGATTGGGACATGGTTCTTTGTCTTCGTGTGTTCTCCAATTTTGGGGGAGTTGAAGCGCGACTTTCTAATAGAAAAGATTTGAAGAGAAAAGTTAGAGCTTTTTCTTGTAGAAGGACGCGAACTGAAGAAGAAGAAGAAGAAGAAGAAGAAGAAGAAGAAGAAGAAGAAGAAGAAGAAGAAGAAGAAGAAGAAGGGATGCTAATTCTGATTTAAGGGTTAGATCGATAAAATATTACATTTCCTTATTTTGCATTTGTATTTTTTGGAGTTTAATTCAATTCAGGCAAAAGAAAAATATAAGCTGACAAGGTAAATAATTTGCTGATGTGGTCTCCTAATAAAAAAAATTAAAATTCCACCTCGAAAGTCCGGCGACACGTGTCATAAGTCGTCAGAATTCCCAAAATCGCGCCGGCACGTGAAGATCACGTGACCTTTTCCGGTTAGCTGGTCAACATTAGGTCAAAATTGGACAAAAAATGAGCAATTAGTAGAGATGTGGGACTAAATCGCAAAAGCAATAACTTATGGGACTAAATTCGAAAAAGTAAAAAGTTATGGGACCATTTTAGCCGGAATTTCCAAAACCGCGCCGGCACGTGAAAGTCACGTGACCTTTTCCGGTCAGTTGGTCAATATTGGGTCAAAATTGGACTAAAATTGAGCAATTACTAGAGTTGTGGGACTAAATCGAAAAAGCAATAACTTATGGGACTAAATCCGAAAAAGTAAAAAGTTATGGGACCATTTGTACTTTTTTCCCCATTGTTTTATGTATGCAGAAATATTGATGACATGTCTTTCTTTCTTTCTCCATCATTGCAGAAGCAAAGCCTATGTAACTGAAAGTAATGGACTAGATTAGGATATGGGCTTTAATTAATTAATTGGTTATACTGATTAATTAATTAAAGCAGGCCAGAATATTAGGCCCATATATATATATATATATATATATATATATATATATATATATATATATATATATATTCCCTATTGTAGGAAAATTAATCTTGCTGGTAAGAAACACCATATAGTTCAATAAGGGATTCCCTAGCGATCACTTATTGAATAATTGTACCGAGGATAGTTCTTGCGGTGGACGACATACGCGTGGATACCTGAAGTCGTGAATTCAGTCGTGCTATTCCTCCGATTAAATTACGCAACAAGTAAGTAACTTCTAACTATTGCGTAATTGTTGCTCAACGTTTAATTCAATTATAGATCATGATCATAATTCTCGAATTATCATTCCGCTGCGTAACATTAGATGTAGTCGAGAATTCCTCACAGTGGTATCAGAGCCCAGGGGTCGATTTATAATTGAAATTGATTTAATTAATTGTGGATTAAAATTCAATCATATTATTTTGTAATTGGGTTTGATTTAATTCACCTGCCTTGCTCTTTACCTTTTAATCACATCATTCAAGCCTAATCAGGCTTGAGAAATGAACTACCTTGCTTCCAGGCACTGCTTTGGTTAAGAAATCAGCAGCATTATCACTTGTGTCAACTTTCTTAACCTCTACTGATCCAGCATCAATCACATCCCTTGCAAAATGCAACCTAACATCTATATGCTTGGATCTTTCATGGAAAGCTTGATGTTTTACCAGATGTAGTGCACTCTGATTGTCACAGTATATAGTCACACATTCCTGCTTTATTCCCAGATCCTTCAGAATTCCTTTCAACCATACAACTTCTTTAATTGCCTCTGTCGGAGACATGTACTCAGCTTCTGTAGTTGAATTAAATTTTTGAAGAATTTCCATGAACTGTTTCGAATTTTTTAAACAAAACTGTTGTTTTGAAAACTGGTTGTTGACCACATTTACAAGTTTTGGAACCTGCATTTGCACAACCCCTATGCACGCACATATTCAACACCTTACGACTTTGACCGCGCATCTGCTGGGCGGCGGCGGCAGCGGCGTTCGCCGCTGTTGCACTGCGGCTGAGCGAGGCGGGCGGCGGAAGGACCGGGGCTACTGCGCTGCACGTGACGAACCACGACGGTGAGTCACAGCCGCTGCTGCTGCTACTATATGAACCGACGAACCCATCTTGCCTGCCACTGCTCCACGTATCGTTAACTGCTGATTTGATCGGAAACGGTGGTTGGCAGCGGCGGTGGTGGGGGTGCAGTTGATGCATGGTCGCATGCTGTTGCTGCTGTAATGGCGGCAGGTGCGCGACGAGCATCGGCGCCATGCTCGACGGCGGAGACAACAGCTGCGGCGGGAGACAGCGGCGGCAGGAGGGTGCAGTTTCCAGCCCAAAACCCTAAAGGTTTGGGCTGGGCCGATTCAGCTGGGCCTGTTTTCAGACTGGTCTCGGACTGGGTTTTGAGCCGGGGGGGAAATGGGCTGGGCTGGTTTAAACTGTGGCTGGATTAGGGCCGGATTTTAAACCTGGGCTGAGCCTGCTCTTTAAATCTGAGCCGAATTGGATGAAAGAAATGGGTTGGGTCTGTTTTATTATTAAGCCTGCTGCATTTAAAATAATTGGGCTTGCTGTTATTTTAATTGGGTTGGACTAGTTTTATAATATCAGCCTAACATATAGAAAAAAAAAACAACTGTTGATTTAATTTGATTAATTAAATTAGATTTATTAATTAGATTAATTCTTAAGTCCCAATTACGATATTAATCTGTAAATTAGATTAATAAATCTTATTATTATTGTTCTGAAATAATAATAATAGACTTATATATTTATGTTAATTTAGAATTGACATTAAAGTATACTTATATTAATTTGGAATTAATATATTTATCTAATTGGCTAATATTAATTAGATTAATAAATTTTGATAGTATTATTAATTTTGAAAAATAATACTAGACTTTTATATTCATATTAATTTAGAATTAATATTAAATATATATATATATATATATATATATTAATTTAGAATTAATATATATAATTTTAATCCACATTTAATTAAAGAATAAAATTTTAATTGGATTAATAATTTTTTTCGTTGAGCATTTACTTGATATTATGTGATAAGCTATTATTTGATTTTATGCTTATTCAATTTAAATTATAGTACTTTAAGACTACCTTTATGTTTGGGTAGGTGGCGCCTAATACATGTAGTCCACGACATTATGTATGGGTAGGCGGCGCCCAATATGTGTGGTCCGCATTTCTTATGCCTGGGTAGGCGACACCCAGTAGTTGTGTCTAAATTTAATATTAGATATTAAATTTAACAATTAGTATCACATATAAAATCCCCACTATAAACCAAGTCTTGGTTAGAAACAAAATGCATCGTCTATCATAATTGTTTGAGATTTCTAATCTTTTCGACCACGAGTTTTACACCAAAGTGTTTACTCTAAATCGACAAGACTCAGGCTCATTCATAGATGTATGGTGGGTATCGTGTGATGGAATTGACTTGCTTAAATTATTTTGAGACGCCAAAGCGACCAAGATAGTTTGAGGACGCAATATTAATTAGATTAATAAACCAAGAATTGCAAAATTGTTGTTGCAATTGGCTTAGAGGTCTACCTAGTGATATTATTGTTGTCATCAGCCAAAGCAGAGGCTACAGTAATATAGACTTGGATGTTGGACCACTAATATTTATAAATTTATAAATACGTATTTTGTGTTTGGGGGCGCAAAATATGTTAAAATTAGTGGGAGTTAATCATTACAATAAACTCTTGTTTTGATTAGTGTTACGAATGTGATCTTTGTTTACTTTATTCTGATTTATTTTCCCATTTTATAATTTTCTTGTCAGTTAAAATGTCGTTTTTGGATTATAAATGTTTGATGGAATCAAACAGTTGACAGGGTCAAACTTTACGGATTGGCTTCGTTGCTTGCGCTTGGTGCTAAGGCAAGGCAAGATAAGATTGAGTATGTATTGGACAAACCAATCAGTGTCATCCCTTACAAGAATTCTTCTGAGTACGCTACGTTTGACGAAGAAGCTCATAATAAACATGTTAAGGATGTCACATCGGCTCAATGCTTAATGTTGTCCTCTATGAGTATTGAACTACATAGACAACATTGGAGCATGTTCTCTTATGAGATGCTGAAACAGTTGGAGAGTCTGTATGCTTCAGAAGCTCAGATCATGAAGTATGAGATACTCGGGGATCTCTTCAAGTGTAAGTTTCATGATGGGGGCCAGGTTTTCGAACATATAATGAAGATCATCGGATTGATTGAGATGTTAGAATCGATTGGAACGAAGCTACCTCAAGTGTCTCACTAATATGATATTGCAGTCACTTCCAAGTTCATTTGAAAATTTCATAGTGAATTTCAACATGAGAAGGACGACACTGCCAGAGCTTCACAACATGCTCAAGACCTATGAATTATCTACTTCTAAAGGCAACTCTTTACTCATGGTGAGATCTTCTGCATATTCTTCCAAGCAGAAGAAAGGGGAGAAAGCATTTAAGGATGCGGTCTTGAAGCCTAAGAGTGGAGGAGTTCGAAAGAAGCCGAGAATACCAAAGGATGAGTGTTTGTTCTGCAATGAAAAGGGGCATTGGAAGAGACTGTCTAATGTTCAAAGCACATGGTGCATTGGATGAGAGCTTAGGTAGTTTGTTTTGTACATTGAAAATAGACTAAATTAGATCTTCCTTCGGGATATAAATTAGATTTATATAATTGTTATTTTGTTCTTTAGATTTCAAAGAATTTTATTTCCATTCAAATATTAGACATTTATGACTTTTTCTTTCTATTTTGCAAATAGTAGATGCTTGTTTTGCTTAATGGATTATTTTAAGGAAGTGTTTTTCTTTCGAATGGATTATATATGCTTGAATGTGAACATAATATTCTCAATGTACAAGAACAAACGACTTAAGCTAAGTAATACGGATAATAAACCCTACCTGTGGCATTGTAGACTTGCTCATATCAATGAGAAAAGAATAGCAAGATTGAGAAAGTTAGACTATCTCACATCATTTGATTTCAAATCATATGGTGCTTGCGAATCTTGTCTCAAAGGAAAGATGACAAGTTAACCACTTTCTGGAAAAAGGTTACATGCCAAGGTTGTACTCGAGTTGATCCACACAGAAGTGTGCAGACCATTCCAACTTAAGAAAAAGGTGAATATTCGTACTTCATAACTTTCACTGATGATTTTTCAAGGTATGGATATGTGTATCTCATGAAACAAAAGTCTGAGGCCTTCGAGAAATTTAAGGAGTTTAAGTTAGAAGTTGAGAAACAACTTGGGAAAAGTATTAAGACTCTCCGATCATATCGAGGAGGGGAATACTTAAGCTGAGATTTTCTTGATTTCTTGAAATCACATGGAATCCGGTCTGACTGGACACCTCCGGGTACACCACAGATGAATGGAGTATCTGAAAGGAGAAATTGAACTTCATTAGATATAGTTCGATCCATGATGAGTTTCGCCAGTCTCCCCTTATTCCTTTGGGGTTATGCCTTACTAACCATTGGTTATGTTCTAAAGAGTTCCTCTTAAACCAGTCACGCAAACACCATATAAGTTATGGTGTGGAAAGAAGTCGAGTCTTAACCATATGCGGACCTGGGGTTCCTGCTTTTGTTAAGAAAATGACGACTGATAAATTGGAGACTAAAAGTGAGAAATGCTATTTTGTGGATATCCTCAGGAAACTAAGAATATGAATTCTACTGCCCTGGAGATAACAAGGTGATAGTTTTCAAGAATGTGGCGTTTCTTGAAGATATTTATATCTCTGAGGAACAAGGTCACAACAAGGTAGATCTTGAAAAGATTCAAGAACCACAAAATAACATAAAGGATGAGGTCTTATCCAATGGAGTGGACAAGAAATCAGTGGGAGTTTTGATGATCTATTGGGAGGGAAAACAACTCTTAGAGGGTCACCTCAAGACAATGAGATGCATCAAAACAAGATATTGTATCAAACCCG
The DNA here is from genome assembly GCA_958295605.1 of Ajuga chamaepitys. Classification (NCBI taxonomy): domain Eukaryota; kingdom Viridiplantae; phylum Streptophyta; class Magnoliopsida; order Lamiales; family Lamiaceae; genus Ajuga; species Ajuga chamaepitys. Next base: position 13,687,591 of record OY282498.1, read on the forward strand.
CAAGATAACATAAAGGATGATGTATTGTCCAAAGAAGTGGACAAGAACTCAGTGGGAGTTATTGATGATCTATTGGGAGGGGAAACAACTCTTAGGGGTCACCTCAAGACAATAAGATGCATCAAAGACAAGATATTGTATCAGTCCCAGCTCAAGAGAATCACAGTGAAATTCTTGAGAATATCCTAAAATGTTGAAAACCAACTCACGATCAGAATAAACTGCCTAAACCGACGCAAAACCAACTCAATAGGCCTCTAAGGAATCTTCGTGCACCTGAAAGACTAAATCTATTGGTTTAGAATCAAGATGATGAAGTTGACCTATATGGAAGCGGTGTCGGGCACCGATTCGAAGATGTGGTTGGCTGCCTTAACATCTGAAATGGACTCGATGTACCTCAATCTAGTATGGGAACTAGTTGATTTGCCAGATGGGGCTCACCCCATATACTGCAAATGGATCTTCAAAAAGAAGAGAGATGCAGATGGCAAGGTACAAACCTACAAGGCTAGGTTGGTGGCAAAGGGTTATAGTCAGCGCGAGGGCATTGACTATGATGAGAGCTTTTCGCCAGTCGCTAAGATCAAGTCCATTAGGATATTACTTGTAATAGTTGCATACTATGACTTTGACATTTGGCAAATGGATGTCAAAACCGCATTTCTCAATGGAGAACTCGAAGGCACTGTGTATATGTCAAAGCATGAAGGATTTATATCCAAAGAAAAGTCGAATGGAAGTCCATTTATGGACTCAAGCAAGCATCTAGGAGTTGGAATGTTTGCTTTGACAGAGCTATCAAATTGTTTGATTTTGTCAGAAGCAAAGAGGATCCATGCATTTATAGTAAACATAAGAATGGAAATGTTGTCTTCCTTATCATATATGTCAATGATATACTGATAATGGGGGTAATCGTTCCATGTTGCAATCCGTGAAAGAGTAGATTTCAGCAAAATCTCGGTGAGGAACACTGGAGAACTATCAAGACTATTCTTAAGTACCTTAGAAGGACTAAAGAATATTTCTTAAAGTCTGTGGTGAGCTGCTAGAGTCATCAGTTACTAGGTATATTGATGCTAGCTTCCAAATGGACCATGATGACTTCAAGTCTCCAACATTTTTTTTAACATTTTTTGGTGATTTGACATGACACGTATATACTCATAAATGAATAGAAAGAAAAACAAAAACTCAACAAAGATAAATCAAAATAATTGAAAAAAGAGGCAAGCACAAGATTTACCTTGTTGACCATTGAAAGAGACTTTTCTAATAAATTGATGACATCCAGTTTCGTCTCTAGGTAGAAGAAATGGGTATTGTAATGGATTATAACACCCAAAGTAATGCTTTATTCTATGTTGTTCGCCTAAATATGTGTAAAATAAAATTTGTCGCATTTCTAGCATATTATCATTATTACCCTCTACCCAAATAGTTGCAACTTGATATGAGTTAAAGGAGGATTATACAATCGTTGATCTAATTTGACATCTTTCGAAATTTAAAGCTGAAAATTCTCCATTGTAATATCTTCTTCTAATCTTCAGAAAAATCTCGCGTATTGTTTACTTCAAGGATTAGTATGAGTTTTTGCACAAGTTCTTTTGACTAAGACAAATCTTGCAATACATTAAGTTTATTTTCAATCTCTTTATGCGTGTCAACAAAATACAGTTGAAATATTATGGACAACCATTAGTTGCTTTCAATCTTAAAAGGTTGTGATAAGCAACACCTTGTGCTCTAAAGGTATAAACTTCACGCGTTCCAGATGTGAGTTCTTTATCGTATTTAACTCCAACTGAAGTAAAAGAGAATATACCATTGTACAATCTAATATTTTTTTCTGAATTCAGTCTCTTCTGAATTTGAAGTAAACAAATTGCATAATTCAATAGTAATTTCAATAGAGGAAAATTTAATCTTTCCATTATCACAACAAAATATTGTGGGTTCGTAATCAAATCTTGCAACACCATAATAAATGCAATTTTAAAATTTTCAAAATTCATGTTTCTTTATGCATTCAGATTCATAAATTCATGTTCCTAAATCAACATAATTTTTATAATAGATAAATTAGAGTTATAAATAATATAAAATATATTTACTTTAATACATTATTTTTCTTTAAAAATGTAAAGTGGCTTACCATTTGATTTTTATGGAATTTTTGAGACACATGCTTTTTTTTTTGTTTGTTACTTAAGTTGGCATACTTATTTTTTTTTCCCTGGCATGTTTTCTTTTTCGATATACATCTGTTGATGTTGGACTTGTTGTTGACATCTGATTTTATAAAAAGAAAAAAAAAGAGGAATTATATATATATTAGACTCACTTGTATGAGAAGTATGTTAAGAAATATCATGATAAATAACGTTAAGTAGTTACAATTTATTATTATGAAAAAAATTATTTGTATGATATATACAGCTTATACCACTGGTACACGTGTTCCGTGCATGCACTTTAGGGCACTTTTAGTGTCATTTTAGTGTAATAATGTGCATAATTACGTGTATCTAGTGCTTTTATATTATCATGGGAAAAATAATGCGTTTGTGCTGTTTCTGTGCTAAAACAGGTGAAAAAGGATCGAAAAAGAACATCAAATGACCGCGGAGTCAAAGGAGTGATCGAGGCAACAAAGGGAAGGGGCAACTGAAGATCTCGGCCGAGACAGGATGAGAGTCTCGGCCGAGATGAGTCTCCAGGGCATTTATGAAGAGTTGGACAGAAAGAAGATCTCGGCCGAGACACACAACATAACATATCTCGGCCGAGAAATGTTGCCAGAGAATTTCAAGGTTTTTCAAGGACCAGGATCTCGGCCGAGATGCAGTCCAATCTCGGCCGAGACGAGTAAGCCCTAGCCAACCTCCATTTTCCCCTTTTTACGTCTCGGCGAGATGATATTAAATCTCGGCCGAGATCGCCTTTCGACCCAAAATTCCTGAAAACCCTTTTTCACGTCTCGGCCGAGACACACTTCCGTCTCGGCCGAGATTTACTACCCTGTTTTGAAATCCTGAATGCGATTTTGCCTATTTTTGGACTAGCACTTTCTCTCCTTATATATATATCATCCCATTCGAATTTAACCTAACCTAGAACCCATCCCCCACACATAATCAGCCACTTTCCTCCATTGGAAGCAAAGGAATGGAATGGGTGATTAGCACCCTTTTGTTCACTCTTGATTATTGTGGAACCTTGAGTTCAAGACATTTATGTGATTATTACGGTTAATGTTACCGAAAATATTGTGTATTCAAGTGTTTTGTGTTATTTACTGTTATTGAGTCACATTTATGAATTGATTATTGGATTGATCACCCTTTAAGGGATTTGTGAATGTGTTGCTAGAATAGGAAATTACTATCCGTAATTGTAGGATTTCCGATTCTCGTGTAGCAAACAATAGATTTATTTAATGGTGATAACACAAAGTTCAACCACTAAAACCGAGCTTGCGAGTTTTATGTTGAATTTATCTCGTTGTCCTAGTGTTTAATGCATTTGGTGATTGAATCTAAGAGAGCTTGTTCGAGGATTCGGTTAAACTGAATAGGGTTAGTCGAAGAGCTTATTTTGATTAACTAAGATTAAGGGACAACAAGGCTATTAGAGCTTGTTAATAGCCTTGAGATAAGGGCTAGAATCACAACTGAATAGGGCATTAACAATAGTTGCATCAATGGTCTAAGACCAAAGGGAAGCATGATCAAGGGTGGCTTATTTTACTATTTAAAAACCAAAAACCAAAACAAATCTCTTTATTTGTCTTTGTTTATTTAGGAGTTAGTTGTTATTTCATTAAATTCCCCCCACTTCTTTTTTGTTTTCTAGCTTATCTACATTATATTTCTTGTTAATAATAGCTTAATACATAAAAGTAAAATTGTTCGACCGTTCCTCGTGGGATCGACCCTTACTTGCCACTCTACTAGTTAGAGTAGTAGGATAAGGTTAAGTGTATATTTCATACACATTTAATTTGGTAGCAAGAAACGACGCTACCAAATTTTCGAAAAAAAAAAAGAAAAAAAAAGAAGAAAAAAAAAAACACTTAAATAAACAACACTTAAATAGTTTGGATAAACTTAAGAAATATTGGAGCCTTTCTCGATGTGACCAACTTTGAGTTTTATTTAAATGAACAATTTAGGATTTTATTCAAAGGATTCAAATGAACAGTTAAGTAGTTACAAGTTATAATACGAATTTTCTCCAAATGATTGATCATCTCCATTTAATTCAGGCATTCAGTGTGGCTGTTCTTTTAGCCCTTCTCCGGTGGAGATCCAATCCAAGACCTGAAGCTCAACTCAGATATTATGTAGTTCAACTACTAATATTAGTAAATTTATCTAATATAAATTGAAAGATATTAATACCATTCTCCAATAGGCAATAATCGCACATAATAAACAAAGAGATACAATGTATATAGAATATACGATTAATTTTTTTTTCCAGAACTAACACTAACTCGTGGACCCAGTAAAAGTATAAACAATTTAGTCGCTATCACAAAAGGTAATTTCTTACTTGTTGATGCTGCAAATTAGCAGTATATAGTTGAAACATCACTAGGCTGTAATTTAATGCTCTCGTTGAGCCTCTCATTTCTCCAATTGTCCCTTAGTACTCCAAAATAAAAGTTTCAATGTCCTCTTTCGAGAAGTCTCCAACAATACTCACCTGTAAAAGAGATGAATGTGTTTTTACTAAAATCTGACTATCTTTCATGTGTTTTCAGCAACAAAAACGTCTTCAATATCAAACTATTACATTTCTTTAGAAAATGAAAAATTGAAAAAGCAAGTAACCAGATATAAAATAAAATTCAAGCCAGATACCGGAATAATCTTCTAGCTGACTTGTCCCTCTCCAAGAAATCTCGTTCAATAGGCGATTCAATTTGTTTCCGATTTCTCTAGGGTTAGCAATAAATTGATTACATCAGTTTCTTGATTTCTCCAAGGTTGGCCAAAAGTCGACACTGCTCTATAATAAATCGTGTCCACTAAGCGATTCAATTCGCTTCTTGATTTCTCTAAGCTATTCTCTAAGAAATCTTGTTCAATATGCAATTCGAGATTGGATTTGTTTCTTGATTTTTCTAGGGTTTGCCAAAAATCGAGACTTCAATAGTGGGCACCAATTTACCATCCTTTACGTTGTACAACATGTTGTAACAATTTATAGCATATAATAAAAATAGATTAATGAAAATAGATTGACATGGAGGCTTGCCTTTTGCAATGTCCTAAAAACATAATATTTCAGCCCTTCTATAATGTGTTAAAGACTTCGGGTGTTCTGTTCCCAGGATTCAATTGTGTATTTTTCTTCAAATTCCGCACTATAGAATTTAAAAAGTCTAGAACTCGTATTTTTTCTGAATAGTTTTTTGGGAATCTGGATTCTCCAATTTATAGTGGTTTGTGGAACTCATTTGACAGACATAACGATTCTTGAAAGAAAGGCAATTTTTCCGTTGGAAATGAAATATTTAATATATATGCATCTGCTTTCATAGATTAGACACAATCGTGCAATCATTAGGATTAGTTTTAATGGACGGAACAATTCAATTACTAAGAAACACTTTTAATGATTCATGCGCCATTTAAAGCATTCCTCTGAGATATCTATGCAAGAAAATTGAGATTCCATTTAATATAAGCGGTGACTATTTGCAACCCACATAATTTTTCAATACAACCTACTTATTTAATAAATTAAAATGCTATTAGTGAAAAACTACAACGTCCTTAATGAAAAATTAACATGAATAATTAAAAATAATATATATATATATATATATATATATATTCTCAATAAATAAGAAATATAAAAGAAATTAATATTTTTTTTTTAGTGTCATCTTCAATCAGGTCATGTCTCTTTTTCCAAGAATTTCATAAGCCCTAGTTTCTTCAAGGTTCATCAATAGAGGACATAAATAACAACGAAAATTCACTTAATATCACTAAAATAAGTTCCATTTGCTTGTGTTCGTCAATTATATGATTGTTATGTACTTTTTATAATGTTAGTTTTTTGGGTATACAAAACGCACTTATCATGGTCGTCGTTCACACCAGATAGAACAGTTGGGAACACGTAAGTTCAAGTTCCCTTAGAATCTTCAATTGACCCTTCTTCGGCAAACTCCTCTATCAATTGGTGTTGCCAAGTTAAGTTTCTGAGACAAGGTAAAAGAACAAACAAGTCTAGTGTTTAATTTATATTATTTTAATTTAAATAATTTAAATCAAAAAAGAAAGTGTATAATTGGTACATGTTAGATTGTATTGAGAATTTTATACTGAATTTTAAATAAAAGTGGACTACATAAAAAATGGGTTGCATTGAGAATTTTTTATGGGCTGCGCATAGTCAACGTCTTTAATATATCTATTAAATAGATCTATTAGATGAATTTATATTTAATATAAAAATTAACTTCAAATATTTAAATATCTAACACAACAAACCATGCAATTCGGGTCTAGTTCCTTATCAAAGACGAAGAACTCTACAGCACCTAAAACATTGGTACAAAAAATTCTTCCGATGGTAAATTCCAAGAATATATAGGATAGGTAATAAGAATATAAGATGTAATTAGAATATAAGATGCTTCGATATAAATATTAGAATTAGGCTACAAATAATTAGGATATGCAATTAGAATATAATTAGGATTTTAATATATAATTTGGATATGTTTGGGAGATCAGAATAGAATTAGGAAATGTCTGTATGAATATAATTTAAATATAATTAGATTACGTATAGCACAAAATTACAATATTGTCCTTAGAATATTTAAACTTAAAAAGGCTAAAATAGGTTAAACGTTTAAACTTAAAAAGGGTAAAATAGGTTAAACGAAATTTAGCTAAAACTTAAGGCACTTTTATATTTATAGATTGATTTTTTCCTCCCTGTGGTGCAGAATTTATTTGAAGAGGCTTCTTCGGGCCAAGACTACAACATTATTTTATAATGGTATACTTCAAAGATACCACTTCTTCGATTGGAGAACAACACTTAGTGATTTTTGATGGAAAACATCAACCTTTGGTAAAAGGAATTCACTTGGTGGTAGAAGAACTCATTTTTGGCACTCACTCGAAGCCTTGGTCGATGCTGACCAACTCTCTATACTGGCGAACGGTCTCTCAATGTCACTTTTGGCAAATCGAAGGGGTGGATTTTTCAAGCAATACATCATTACCCTACGAAGGAGATAGACCCGTCGCCAACCTTAGGACGACAAATTATCAATGGCAGGTCAAAATGGGAACTTGCTATACAAGTTTCCGGTGAATTCCGCTACACCAAGGGGTATTGGGAATTGACTTAAGACATTCTTAGCATATGCAAGTGCCTGCTCAACGATGCAGAAATTAATGACCCTGTGTACGCGCTACTTTACACGTATGATTGCAACTCTGAAATTATGAAGACTTTTTGTGAGGCTTGGTCCAACACTCCGCTTACATCATTCGGGAAACTGTTGATTTCTTTATGGGACTTGCACATTTTATCAGGCCTTCCAATGACCGGATTTCATTATTACGAGGTCATACCAACTCCGACGGAGCTTATCGGGACTAATAGAGCTGGAACCCTCTGCCTCCCTTGTAGCTGCAAATACCTATTTCACGCCTACCACCTTCTTTGTAGATATGCAAATGCACGCCAAGTGCAGATCAAAAAGTGGGTGAAGTTTTGGTCCAAGAAAGTTGCCAAGTATAGTGAACCTCCCTCGCACAAAAGTTCAGAGAAGAAGAGGTAGACGTGTCCCAAGCCAACCCAAAATCCTCACGGCGACCTAGAAGAATTCGTGTAGTGGACTTCAATGGAGTGAACTTGTCGCGAAAGTCGTTCCACATAGCTAGAATTGGAACAACTTTTTTAAACCACAAGCGTACGATTTGTGACAGAAGTAGTATAAAAGATATTGAATCCACAGGGAGAATTTTTCGTGAGAATCGGCTTTAGCACTTTCGAATTAATTAGATCGAATGAAAATTGAGGGTGATGACTAATCTAAATAACATAAAGCAGAACAGATTGATGGAAAGATATTTCCGAGACTCTGTTTCCAACAAGAAAGATGGAATTGATATTTAGATGCGATTATAAGACATTGTTGTGGGTTATTTTTTATTAAGCTAATCCTAAACTCTCCATCTCAAAAGAATATTTCCTAGGGAGCGAGGCCCTAGGACATTCTTCGAGATCGATAAATTCTGGAAAAAATTGGTTGAAGTGCTCCTAATACCCTAGGATCGGTGAGCAATGGGTGTTCAATGTAGACTACCTGCACGGATAAGAAATTATAATCCAACTCCGGGCCCCGGGATTGTGGTTTCGTAAGACTAGAAAAGGATAGCCCGATATGCTAAAGACTGGCCTAAGGGTGTAGTTTCTACACACTCGACTAAACCTAATTTCGTAATCCAACCCAACGCCCCCTAGACTCTACTCTCATGCTTGGTAGAGCTTCTCCTCCATAGGTCTCCCTTATATTGATTGTGTTTTAGTTAATCTAATTATCCAAGGTTAAGTTCCCACTCAAATACACTAAGGTGTAGCAATTAACCTCTAAGCTCAATTAAAATTTAGTCGACACAATCCTTGAAAATGTAGCTATCCCTAGCCTAGGGGATCAACTATCATCTTTTAATCGCACGATTAATTAAAGTGATCCTAAGCCACCGAAAGCCGGAGCGGCCGTGAAGCAAGCCTATGGTCGAAGGCTCAATATAAACTATCCATTATTACAAATTAACCAAGTCCAAACCCTAGGTACCACAACTCACCACAAATCCTATAATCAATTAACTAATCATCAACCCTGAAGCTTGGGCTACTCTCGGGCTTTGGAAAACACGAAAATCACTCAACAAATCTTCAAATCAATAACAAGCATCATCAACACCAAGTAATAAAAACAATAAAAAATAAAAAATAAAGAGAAAGGATAGGAAATGCTTAATGTTTGAAAAACCCCTCGAAATTCTTTGATGAAATAGACGGGTATAACAAGCTCGCGAGCAATCCCTGAGTTACTCCTCCAAAGACAACTTCCTCCTTGAAGAGGAGGAAGAAAAACCCTAGCTAAGAACTTAAGAAAATATGAAAATGGAGAGAAGAAACGGAGAAGAGTGTTCTGTAAGATTTACAATGGAGGCTAATGTTGGATTAAGAATGAAAAGAGGGAAGGGAGTATTTATAAGTTCCAAACCCTAGCTATCCTAGAAGACCTAAAGATTTACTGAAAATAACCCTTAAGTAAGGGTAAACGTGTAAAAACACAAAAGAGAGTGCTTGGCCCTTTATGTTGTTGAGTCGAGCCCATCGTGCACGCTCGACTCGAACTTCTTGCAATTTTTGGGAATAATTGGTGAGGAATCAACTCTTTGACCGAACACAAAAGTTGTAGATCTCATTCTCATGGTCACGTATCATCTTGAATCGCTTGATTCCAAGTTTCTATGAGAAAGCTATGACCGAAATACAGAGACTACATGCTAAAAAACGGGGCAACTGGCTCGCGCGCGGACTACCGGACCAGCAGCCAGCGGCAACGACCGGTACCAGCTTAATTGGTGAGTCCAGGAGGTTTTTGGGGGTCTTCCGGATCGGTAGCTGATGGCAGCCTCAGATACCAATTCTGCTTGCCCTTGTCTTCTTCTTCGCTCGTCTTCGTCTTCCGTCGCCGTTTTGGATGTCTTCCTCTCGTTTTCTCGATCCAACCCTTTCACGATTTTTTTTCGCGACTCAATGAAATTTGAGCAAGCTTTTGTAGGGTCTGATTTGGGCCCATATGGGCCTCGATTTGCAGGTCAGAATGAGAAAAAAAGTTCGATTGACCTCTTCTTTTTTTTTTGTTGTTATGAGGTCTTTCCACCATTTTCTCGACTTGACTCCTTCAAAAATTTTGTTCATGACTTGATAAACTTCAATTTAGACCTAACCATGGCTTAGTTTGGGCCTCGAGATGCGGGGTGGAGTGAGAAAATGGGTGCAATCGATCTTCTTGATCTCTTGGATTTTCCTAACCTTCAAAACATGACTCAAAAACACCCAAAAGCGCATCAAATCATATCAAAAAAGAAAATCAAACTGAAAACATAATTAATAGAAATCGCACTTAGACATGTCAAATACTCGTAATTCTCATCAAAATATAGACATGAAATATGCAAGAAAAACGACATTTTTCACGTTCATCATGGAGGAGTCCATGTTCAAGAAGCTCAATGTTGAACGGAAGCAGTGAGAAAAGACATATCTGGCCACCTACCTCGCTTGTTGGCTTTGAAATTTTATCTTTCCGAGTGATGATGTCAACCCGATATGACCGAGCACATTTAAGATGACGAGCATGATGGTAACATGATAAACAATAGGCCTTGCAGTCCCAATTCTGACAAGCATCTATCGAGGCCTAAAGAAGATTTTGAACCTCCCGAGACCATCAAGAAGTCGATCAAGTTTTCCCGTTCATTTTTTTTATGCTTGGTTGGCGCAATACTTCAAGACTCACTTTAGTTGCCCCGGATTACGAACACCATAATGTTTACTTATTCCGGTGAAGGCGGTGCAAGGTATTTTGACCCCATTGAGGCACACAAAAGGATCTTGAAAGGAGATTCGGCTTTATGGACTTGTAATATGCTAATTAAAGGTGAATACTCTCTATATGTTGATAATGATCGATCAGTAGGTTGCAAATGGAGATACTTTATAGCCATTCGCTCCAATTATCTTATGTTGCAACAAGATGACCAATTCGTTATCGAGCCTTACAACCTTACAGTTTGGATACTTCAAGATGTGCCCGGAACGCTCAAGCATGATATTCATGAAGCTTCTCTTGACAAAGGAATTTATTTTTGGTGGCTTTGTGTTCTCAACAAAGGATAAAGATTTTCTCTACATCTGATTATAAGAAGTGGTGAAATCTGATCCATGGGAGTTTTCTTGAAGACAATATCAAGCAGTTTATCGAGCCGAAGACAAGTGATATACCTTAGGAGGGTAAAGAACATGTTCGTATAGATGCCCCTTTCTGAAAATGATCGAGACACCTCACCTACTATTGTCATCCATCCTCTTGAGTGAGATGATCCAAATGTGGTCAAGCTTGTTGAGGCAAGCAAGAGAAATTGCAATCCTCACTCCGTAGATGAAATTGATAGCAAGAACGCCGACCGCTAGTGGGAGAAGCCGAGAAGGATCTTAATCTTTTGAAGCCTGCTGAAGAATGCACAAGTGATCAACAAGATGCCATGGATCTTATAGCTAAGGTTCCCTATCTCTTATTCCTTTTGTTTTCTTATGCATCATTCTCTTTATTAAGTCCTTAACGCAAATTTACTACTTGTCAGGCGACTAGAGATGTCTTAGGTTCCGATAGTGTGGAAAGACAAGGGTCTTCGGTAGCCAAGTCATCAATTGGGGGCTCCTTCTCAAAAGGTAACACAAGAAAAGCCTACTATAATCTCAACACTTAAAGGTGATAGATTTATCCGCAACCGTCAAAGGAAGTACCTTCAAGGGATATGGGATGATCTTCGTGAGAAGGTTGTAACTCTTGGTTGATTCCATGTCTTCTATGGAGGAAGGAGTGTACTACGTGCTTGATGAAATGAAGTTCTTCAAGAAATTTAATTTCTACGGCATAGAGAAATTCTTGAACATTGTTTGATATAGCCGCCACTTATGACAAGGTTAGGTCGAAGTGTTTTGAGAAGGTGACAAAGGAACTCCTTAAGCAACAACTCTATGAAGCCAATTATCATCTTCAAAATTCCAAGATGAAGGAATTCACGGAAGCTAATGAAATCAAATCACCAAATCGGAGTTGGAGAAGGTTGAAAAAGAGCATGGTTGTCTCAAAGAAAAATAGAAGAGATTGTCGAAGACCCTTCATCAGCAGAAGCAGTTTCTTCTAGGTACCAAAGACAAAGTTCATGATATTCAAGAAGATATTCTTGCGATTAACAACACTCCTCCTCTAGATGATGAAGTGGCTTAAAATTTTAAAGCATTGAAGTTCGACTTTGAGGAAGCACGAGAAGAGATGAGGAACTTTAGCCCATTTTCTTAGTTTGTTTGAGGGTTTCTTTCTTCCTTTGCTTTGATGTACTAAATATCCAAGACTCCATGATAAAAAAATGAATCTCGCTTTTATATTTTGTGATATCTTTAAGTATCTTTCCTCTTTTGTCTTTGCACTTCAATCCTTTGGTTTACTTGTGTTTGGATCAACAACTCGGAAAAGAGGAAAGAAACTTTTTGACTCAGCTTAGAAAATATCTAAGCTGCCTTCGTGCCTCTTTTGAAGAGGATCAAGTCAAAAGTTAGTTAGAATTGCCACTTTGTGTTCAATTTTTAGGGGTGTGACGTACATAGTTTATACTCATGCGGGCCAATAGTGACTATTCTTATCCACTTTAGCCAACGTGGGATATTTAAACTTTAACCACTTAAAATACTTTTTGTGGAGTAAATTAATAGTTTAACCACATGTAATTAATAGTTTAACCACAGTTTATAGTCATGCGGGTTAGGAGTTGTTCTTTTCTTTTTTTGTGTTTTTGTATTTTTTGTTTTGTTTTGTTTTTTGTCAGTCTCAAGCGTAGTAGCGCTTCAAGAATTTTCCATTGATGGGACCAACTCGCACGCAATCTTCCGAGAGCAACTTGTACGTGCCATTTGCGTAGACTTCCTTCACGACATACGAACCATCCCATCTCGATGTGAACTTATTTCTAACACAATGCGTAGCCACAATAGGCCTTCTCACTGCCAACACTAAGTCACCAACTTGAAAAGAGCGAGTTTGCACTTTCTTGTTTAACGCTATAGAAAGACAAGCTTGATAGCATTCGAGTCTTTGATGCGCTTCCAATCTTTTCTTATCAAGGGATTCTAACTCTTCTAAACACAGACGTGCATTCTCTTTTTAGGTCCATCCTTCCTGCATAGCGATTCTCAATGATGGGATTTGTTGCTCAAGAGGGACAACAACTTCGACACAGTATGCCAATGAGTAAGGGGTTGCTTGAGTGGGTGTTCTATAAGTGGTTTTTGTATGCCCAAAGAGCTTCCCCAATCCTTTCATGCCAATCTCTTTTTGACTTAGCAATCACCTTCTTTAGCAGATTACACAAGGTGTTATTGAACATTTCAGCAAGTCCTTGGCGTGACTTTGTACATGGACGACTTTCTTTGTTTGAAGTTAACTTTTCACAGAGCTTGTCTATGACACTGCTGCTGAAAGGCTTTCCATTATCAGTGATTATAAATCGCGGAACCCCATAACGTTATATGATATTTACACGAATAAAGTCAACAACATTTTCTATCTTCACCTCCCTCAAAGGCACTGCTTCTGCCCATTTGGAAATGTGGTAGATGGCCAGTAGAAGACTTTGTCAAGGGACACACCACGTCCAGGACCCAAGCATCAAATAGCCATGAGGCAACTTTTGGGTGTAACGACTCAGAAGGCTAATGAATGAGATTAGCATGAACTTGACAAGCTTGGCATCTTTGAGCAAAGTCTATGTAGTCTTTCACCATTGTTGGCCAATAATATCCCATTATTTTTCATCCGAAAGTGTGTATTTTATACACTAATTGATCGCTCCACAAATTCTGGAAAAAACTTCTTTCATAGCTTGAATAGCTTCCTCATCACCTAAACACCTCAGAAAAAATCCATCAAATGAGTGCCTATAAAGCATGCTTTTATAGTAAATGAAACGAGGTACATGATGTCGAATATCAACTTTGTGTGTTGATCATTAGGTAGCTTATCATACTTCAAATAGTTAATGAAAGGCTGGCGCTAGTCTTCCTTCTTGATTTTAAGGACTTCAACAACATGATTTTCATCTTTCTCATAGACTTCATCCTTGAACATTGGCAGTACTACCCAAGTTTTTCATACGTGTACACGAGCTTCACTTTCATGCATAGCTATTGTCAAGGCAAGTTTGGCCAATGCATCAACGTGTTTATTATACTTTCCAGGCACATATTCAAGATATACATCCCATAGCAACCCATAAGTCTTCTGGCGTAGTTGTAGTACATAAGCAATTTCTAACTTCATGTGCTCCAAGCAGCTGATTGAAACTATCAACTTTGAATCCCCATACACTAAGAGATGTAACTGTTTTATGTCCACTTCCATTCAATGGGGATGAGGTGATCAGCCAAGAAGCCGGCCAAGACCTGTGCTTTCACAGCCTTTTGAGGGATGTACACAATCTCGAATTTTGTAGCTGGAAACACCACCTTCCAAGTCTATCAGAGGGAACTGGCCTTGTCATGACATACTTAAATGGATTAGCTTTCGATACGAGATGAAAAGTATGAGCTTGTAAATAGTGCTTTAGCTTTTGAATTACAAAGATTAAAGCCAAACATATCTTTTCGATCGAAGAGTAGTTTATCTCATTCAGCATCATTATCCTGCTCAAGTAGTACAAAGCACTCTCTTTTTCAGCATCATTGCCAACAAGGATCTGACTAAACGCTCTTAAGCAGCGATGTAAAGAATCAGTGGTCATCTAGGCACTGGCACGAGTAGCAGGAGTGGCTTCATCAAGTAGGCTTTGATACTCTTGAAGGCAATTCCTACAAGCTTCACCTCATTCAAACAAAGTACCTTTCTTCATGAGGCGGCTGAAAGGTTGACAATGGCCTACTAGTTGAAATGAATTTCCGGGGGTAAGCCAACTTTCCATGCAAACTTTTAAGCTTGTGGATGTTGCGATGCTTGGGTATCTTTAGAATTGTATCAATCTTCGCTTGCTCTATTTCAATGCCTCGATGGCAAACAACAAACCCAGCAACATTCCTTACGTGACTCTGAATACAAATCTAAGTGGGTTCATCAAAGTTGATATCAATTCAGGCATTCGAAGACTCTCTTTAGATCATAAAGATGATCTGCTCTCTTCTTAGATTTTACCACCAAATCATCAATGTAACACTCCACATGCTTATGGAGAATGTCATCAAAGATTTTCTGCATATCCCTTTGATTTGTTGCATCGGCATATTTCAAATAGAAGGGAATCACCTTATACCAATATATCCTTTTGGAGTCCGGAATGCTTTAAGCTCTTTATCCTTAAGCACGAATTTGATTATACTCAGACGATCCACCATGAAGGACAAAGCTTCATGGCCTATTGTAGTGTCAATCATAAGTTTGGTGATGGGCAACAAAAATTCATCCTTCGGGCATGCTTCATTTAAGTCTTGAAAGTCAACACAAACCCAAATTTAACCATTCTTCTTATGAACTGGGACAATGCTAGAGACCCACGTAGGGTACTTGACTTATTGAATGAGTCTAACCTCAATGAGCTTATTTACTTCAGTTTCAATCAATGGAACTATCTCAGGTCCAAAGTGGCGTTGAGCTTGCTTGACAGGTCGTGCCCCATTTCTTATGGACAATTGATGAACTGCCTACCACCTTTAGGTCAAAACCCGACATCTCTTTGTAGGACCAAGCAAACATATTCTTGAATTCTTGCAACAATTCAACTTATGCTTCTTCCTATTCTTTGGTGAGCAAAGCACTTATAAAAATAGGTCGAGGGTTAGTGTTATCTCCAAGATTGATTTCTTTCAACTGGTCCACAGTGGCTTTGACACCTTCTTCAAGTTCAAGTGGAGCTTTCTCAACATCCTCCTCCACTGGAACATCTTCACATAGAGTGATGTGATTTGATGATGCCACTTGTTTGTTTGCCTCCTCAGGAGTTCTGAAATCTATGCTCATTCTTGTTTGTTCATTTGTCTGTCTCACTTGGACAATGCGCATGGTGTTATTTGTTTCAGTGATGAGCCTTCAACTAATCAGCAAAGCAACCTCTCTTAGAAGGACACTTTTAACATCTCAAGAAGTTGTATGATGAATGGTTGTAGTAGCATAATTTGAAATTTCCACACTTTCTCTATCATTCTCTTCATTGTCCAAGACTCAAGTCAGAATCAAAGTTTGCATTTTAGTCATCAGAACACTTCCGAGTGATATTGTCAAGTTAGTGCGGCGTTTTATCTGAGAGGGAATCAAGCTATAGAGTTTCTGAAAGGGTCCCTTTATGACTCTCAACCTTTGGTGACTATTTCTCTTACTCGTTAGAGGAGGGCCGAGCCTACCAAAGATGGAGACTCTCTTTACTTTCTTTCTGTGTTCATCAAATGTATCTTCTATTTGTGAAGACTCGTCTTCGATGATGTAGTTCGTACTGTCTATCTTAGTTGTAATGTGAATAGGACTTTCAGAAGCATATCCTAAACATTTTTAGTACTTTTGACTACAAGTCCACTTTTCTTCAACATTGTTTGAGTTGCATTAAGTCCATACTCCAACTGGTTAGGGGCTTCGGGAGTTAATTTTTCCAGCACGGAGTTTCTTTGTGGATCATACCCAACTCTAACAAGAAGCTCGAAAGCCTTTGGGTCATAACATTTCGTGACTTCAGGTTCAAGTGATCCTCCATGCTCCATCTTAGTTCCTTGAACCAGATGAAAGAACCCTTTAGGTGGTGGTAGAGAATGCTTATTTGCATCAAGCTTTGTTAAAGGTAGCATCAAATCCTTTAGCACCTCAATTCCCACGAGGTTGCTTGTTTTTATCATAACTAGCAGTATGGGCGTCCTTGTTTTCTTCGACACGTTTATCTTGAGGTTTCTCTTGCACAAGATCTTCCTTCGATCTCGCAAATATTTTATCTTGAAAATAATACTTGGCATCAGCAAAGTATGATTCTACCTCGGTGAAAGGCTTAACATCGACAACCTCTATATTCACAGTTCCCTCCTGGCAGTATTTGAAGCATTAATGCAAAACGACCCAAAACATATTGTATAATGTCTTAGCATCTATGACATGAAAGAGTACAGTGAGACCATTTCTCTTATAAAAAATTTCAACATGATGGTTCCAAGAGCTCTTTGTCCCTCTTGGTTGAAACCTTGAATCACCAAGCGGCTATTCGAGAGTTCATCTATGGGGATCTCCAATTTTTTTTTTCAGTATCCGGATGGGCAAGATGTTAACCCCCGAGCCTCCATCGATTAAGATTCGATTTATATTTTATTCACGAGTATATTTGGTCACGAACAACGGCCGGTTATGGAATTGTGAACCAAGTAGCAAATCTTCATCAGTGAAGATCATCACTGAACTGGAGTCATTATAATTTTCCATTTTCCATCAGTCGTATAACATGAAATGTCATCACTGCCGCCATCATTGTTAGCAGTGATGAAATTTGCAACTGCATCACCTTACTCCAACAAGATCTTTCCTTGTCGAGCTAACTACAAAACTTTATCGTTGAATATGAAGCAGGCTTGGATGGGATGCCTTACCAAGCGATGGTATTTGCAATACTTTAGGTCATCAGATCGTCCATCTTCTACCCGCTACTTCGATTCTGGCAGCTCTCTTTGATCAAATCATCTAATATTCTGGAGACGCTAGAGTCCAAGAACGGAGAAGTTCCTCTATTTCATCTTCTTTAAAGTTGGCCACATTTGGCTGTATCTTGTGGAGTATTCTTTCCCTTATCATTCTTGATCTCTTCCTTTCTTCGAAACTTTACTGGCTTTACACTGACAACCGTCGACTCTTTGGCTTTCCCTTTGCCGAAGGATTTTCCTCATTTCTTGACTTCTTGCTTATCTTTGAATTTGCGAGACTCATGAACTGGAGGTCCATCACCTCTGACTCCAGCCATGCTCAGTTCCATGTTATGAGCTTTAGTTGCTAGCTCTTCAAATGTCCTTGATCGAATTTCCTTGGAGGATATAACAAAGGCCCCATTGCATTCCTTGAGTGCACATTTTAATTGCCAAGCTTTCCGACCATCAATCCTCACAATTGAGGCTTAGGTTTCTCTATCGAATGATGTAATCGATAACAAACTCGTCTTTCCAGTGACAAGAATTCGTCAACTCGATCAAGCTCACTGTACTCCTGGTGCTATAGAAGTAATTGAGGAATTATTGCTCCATTTGCTCCCAACCATCAATGGAGTTGGCTTCTAGGTCAATATACCAGTCGAACGCATTTCCCTTCGATAAGCGGACAAATTTCTTTGCCAAATGATCGCCATAAGTCCCGATGTTGGTGCATGTCTCAACAAAATGTGTAATATGTTATGTTAGGAAATTTATGTTTAGTTTTGATGATGGAAAAACCTTTTGTAAGGTAGGAACTAGTGCCCCAGGAATTTTGTAAATCTTTGTAACAGATAGGGCTAGTTCTACTTAGGCAGAAGTTGCAGCAAGCAAACAACAAGGTCATCAAGGTTACTTGAAGCAACAAAGTCGCTATCCCAGCAAGGAAAGAGCCCGCAGTGAGCACATAGTAAGATTGTGTATGCCCATCCAGCATACTGTATTTCTTGTAGCAAGGAAAGTACAACCAGCAAGCAAGCATGAGTCATGTCCGCAGTGTGAAAGTCAAGGTTAAAATTCAGGATATTCAAATTTAAAATATAGCCAATGGAGATTAGTTTAAAACCTTGTACCGACTCTCCAACAGCGTGGGGACACGTTACCTGGCAAAAATTAAAAGCAACACTGGACACTGACACCAAGCCGCGACCACTTTGGTTCTGCAAAAAATAACGAACGACTCTTTATCGTACAAGGGGTATTAAATATCAACGGAATTATTTCTCTTTTCAATGAGAAGAAACCACAACTGCTATGACTAGAAGATGATGAGGACGAAATAGAGGCTACTGAAACTCAATCATCAAAATACCATAGCATCAAGCACTCAACATTCTTATTCAAAGCTTCAAAGCATACACTCTGATAATCGTACAAGTGTTTGTGTAAAGTATACAAGAACAAGATAGCAAGCAACAACCAATCTAGTGAAGATCAAAAGCTGCAACAACTCTCAAGTCAAGCTAGCTCTCAAGCATTACTTCGATCCTAATCCTTCTTAAACCTGTAAGCTTGCCCACATCATAACTGTATTCTAGTTTAGAGGCAGCTACCAGAAGTTGAAGAAAAACTTTCATTAAGCCAATCTCATGAAAGGTTTTTGAAATGGGGAGTCTTCGTTTGAATCCGATATTCAAAGCTGACTTGTGTTCCGCGGAATATGTGTAAAATAGAGGAGTAGCCTTCCGAGGATAGGCAAAAACTATTGTAAGGAGCTAAGTTGGACTTGGACTTTGGAGTAGCTAAATATTACTGTGTGTAAACTACTTGGTGAATTTTCCTACTGTGTGAGGGAAGAGTGGATGTTCACTACAAGAAATATTACAGATAGTTTAGTGACAGAATTATGATGGAGTTTAGCAACAGAAAAATAATTCGTCATTTAGCCATAGTAACAAATGGCACTAATAGGTACGGCCCAGGTCAACTGGGCCCAGAAGCACGAGCACAACACAGTTGAGCCCAGTCGCGGCATATTTGGAGATGGAGATCCCCATGATCTTTTCCCAACTGCCATGCAGATTTGGTGGGCGAGATTATAGGGATTTAGTTAGGGTTTTGATTTGTATAGTATAAATAGGAGGATTGTATTCGGATTTAGGGTTGGCGCTTTTTTATTATGAAACTACAACTTGTAAGATTAAACTTCGACATTAAAGGAGAAATAGTGGAAAAACACCCCGGAAGGTTATTGTCTTCGCCCGTGGACGTAGATCTCCGGATCGAACCTCGTATATTCTGTGTTCTTAATCTTTCTTGAATTTTACGGTTTCATTGATCAGGTTTTATCTTGAATTCCTTTGATAAACGGATTGCACTTTATCAATTGGCGTCATCTGTGGGAACCACGATTCGAAAGTAAAGTCCTAGTATACGTCAGCGTCGTCGCGTCAGCTATGGTGAACACCCGCCGATCTGCTAACCCTACTCGGTCCCATCGTAATCCCCCCGTGGATCAAAATCCCCCGTTTCCCCGTAAACAAAATCAGGATCCGCCTGCGGGGCACATTAACGTGTAGAATCTCGCCCCTGCCAATGAGCCGGCACAAGTTAACGCTCAACCTGCCCCCGAAGTACTGCAAGTACAACAAGCCTTTCTTCGGGAGCATGCCGCTCTATTCCAAGAATGGAATAATCGGCGCGCTAACTCCGGGGGGCGCGCCAACAATGGCATCGACCAGGAGGCCAAATATCCGCCCCGTGATCGATCTCGCGAATTGGATGAAAGATCCACCTCACCGAGCTAGGCCTGATCGCCGCCGACAACGATCAACATCTCCTGTGGAAAACCGCAGTTCTAATGGTTCGAGGTCCCGTTATGACCATGAAGACATGGATCGTCGCAGACCTATAGACGGACCAAAGCGGGCTCGCTTGGGTAAGTCCCGTGTACCTGATCCTCTGGAACAAGAGCAAGCCCGGTTTGCCGCCGAGCTTGACAAGGTATTGGGCCTTGATGCTGATGGGGAGATCATCACCCCGTTCTCCGAGCAGATTCTTGCTACTCCACTCCCCGAGGGGTTTAAGCTTCCCCTAGTGTCCGTCTACAACGGCACCTGAGATCTAGGTAATTTTCTAAGCGCCTTTAAGTACGCTATGTTCAACCGCAACTGTATACCTCACCACTTATGCAAAGTGTTTCCTGAGTATCTTCAAGATGAGGCCAGAATTTGGTTCGATTCTTTGCCCCGAGGCAGTGTTACCTCTTTTCGGGATCTCGCCGAGCAGTTTTGGGCGTGTTTCCATACTCGAGCAAAACCCATGGCCACTTTGGCTGATCTCATGAATCTGGAACAATGAGATGGAGAGACTGTTACCCAGTTTCTTGATCGCTTTACCGCCGAAAGCCTCAAAGTCGGCAGCCGATTTGATGATGTTATAATCACGGCCTTCATGAATGGCCTCCGACCCGGGCCACTCTACACCGAGCTTGTGCGAAACCCCCCTGCCACGACCCGAGCTCTTTTTGGCATTGTAAGCAGGTTCACCAAAGCTGAAGAGCAAACCCGTCGCAAACGCGAGAAACATGCTACCAAACGGCAACCAGATAAAACGCAAGCTGGGACCAGTACCCGGCCTAGCGTCTTCAGCCGCCTAAGCAGAGGACGGTTGGAATCTCGCGGAGATGTTCCTCAATTCACTCCACTTACTAAATCAAGAGCAGAAATACTTTTCGTTCACAAGAACGATCTGTGACCGTGCCCACGGATGACTGCTCCGGCTAAAAAACGTAACCGCCATAAGTGGTGTGCATACCACCACGATCATGGACACGATACCGAAGAATGTCGTGAACATGGAAAAGAAATTGAGGATTGTTTGAAGAGGGTTTACCTGGGGCAATATGTAGTTCGGACCGAGGACAGATCTCGGTCAAATCAAAATGGAGGCTCACAACAAGGTCGCGGAGGTTACAATGACCGAGGTCCAAGACAAACCAGACCTCGGTGGCAGAATAACAGGTCGGGGTACAACAACTATGTTCGGCAAGACCAGGGTAATCATCAACAGCCTCAATTGCTGCCACCTCCGCCACCTCATGGAGGACTCGGAGACAACCCACCAAATCACGTTATAAATGTGATCTACGGGGCCATTCCAACAGGGACTTCCCGAAGTGCCCTAAAAGCTGAAGCACGTAAGCCTCCTCCCGAGGAGCCATGCCACAAGCGCCTCCACAAATCTAAAACTGTGAGTTTCACTGATGAAGATCCTGTCCCCGAGCTTACCCCACACACTGATTCCATCGTTATCGATATGGCCGTGGCCAATGTTACAATCAAGCGAGTCTTCGTTGACAGTGGAGCCGCTGTCAGCGTCATATTCACTGATTGTTTCAAAAACATGGGCATACCTCGGGAACAACTCCGATCAGCCCCCGGGCCGTTACAGACCTTCACTCAGGGTGAGGTCCAACCTGAAGGAATAATCAACCTCCCAACTTCGCTTGGTACTTATCCGGCGATAAAAACCATCTTTGTCGATTTTTATGTGGTCAACTCTCCATCTCCATACAATATGATTCTAGGCCGAGATTGGCTCATCCCGGCGAAGGCCATCTGTTCCACATTTCACCTCGCGTTGAAGTTTCATACACCCCATGGTGAGGTGGCCATCCGTGGCAATCAAAGAATCTCCAAAGAGTGCATGTATGTCGAACTTAAGAAAACAACGAAGGCTCCTCCTAAGCCTCAATTTCAAATAGCCACCTCGGCTCTTACCCCGGGTTCACTCGAGTCACTCAGGGACGATACCATCAAGGTGCCGCTCGATCCGGCTAAACCGGAACAAATTGTTACAGTCGGCGTCGTGGACACACCAGTGTTGCACAATGCCATCGTCCAAATGTTACGAGAATATTCTGACGTTTTTGCGTGGTCTCCCCTGGATATGCCGGGTGTCTCTCCAGACCTTATTACTCATAAGCTGAATATTGACCCCAACATAAAACTAATACAACAAAAGCGACGGCAATTTACCCCAGAGAGGAACGCAGCCATCCGAACTGAAGTTCAACAGCTCTTGGATGCAGACATCCTGTTTGAAGTTCACTATATCGTCTTGGCTTTCTAATCCCGTGATGGTGACGAAGTCAAGTGGGGCATGGAGGATGTGCGTAGATTTCTCCGACCTCAATAAGCACTGCCCAAAGGATTGTTACCCTTTGCCGCCCATCGACCAAAAAGCCGAGGCCATTACCGGGCATAAGGCACTTTGCTTCCTAGATTTATACAAGGGGTACCATCAAATTCACACGGATCGCCGCATGCCCTCAAAACGGCCTTTATTACTGATTTTGGGTGCTTTGCCTTCAAGAAAATGCCCTTCGGGCTCAAGAATGCCGGAGCCACTTACCAACGCCTTATGGACCACGTCTTCAGAGACCAAATCGGCCGCAATGTTGAGGTATATGTTGATGACCTCGTTATTAAAAGTTCCTCCCTTACAACATGTGTACAAGACATTGCCGAGACGTTGAGCACGTTGCGGCGCTATAATCTTCGCCTCAATCCAGCCAAGTGTACCTTCGGCGTTGGCTCATGAAAATTTCTGGGGTATGTGGTCTCACAGCATGGTCTCCAAGCCAACCCAGCCAAGATTAGGGATGTATTGGACCTTCAGCCGCCGAAGACCGTGAAAGATGTTCAGTGTCTCACCGGCGGTCTTGCAGCCTTAAACTGTTTTTTGTCTAAGGCAGCGGAACATCTACTTCCTTTCTTCAAAATTTTGCGTCAGGCGAAGAAATTCGAATGGACTCCGCAGTGCACCGAGGCCTTGGAGGCTTTAAAGAAACACATCAACCAGCTGCCTACTATGTCCGCGCCCATCCCCGGAGAGCCTCTTTATGTGTATTTCGCATCCACCGAAGAAGCCATCAGTGCGGCCCTCCAGAGACCCGGTATACTGTATTAGGAAAAACGGTACTGGCCCTGGTTATGGCGGCCCGCCGCCTGCGTCCCTATTTTCAAGGACTCGATATTAGGGTTCTCACTAACCACCCTATTCGTCAAATCCTCACCAATCCCGATGTGTCGGGATGCTTGGCTAAGTGGGTCATCGAGCTTGGGGAGCATGATATACAATTTCTACCTCGCCGGGCCATCAAAGGTCAAGCCCTTGAGGATTTTTTGGTCGAAGTACCATTCACTGACCCCGAGGCAGCCACGTGTGCTGCCCCTGCTCACCACTCCAATCTCGAAGCTGAAGCCCGCAAGTGGCGGGTATATGTGGACGGTGCCTCCGCGACCCGAGGCAGTGGCGCCGGGGTCCTTCTCATTGGCCCCGACAGCGTTGAGATCAAGTATGTCTTGCGTTTTAAGTTCAAAGTGGCCAATAACGAGGCGGAATACGAGGCAGTCCTTGCTGGGCTCCGACTCGTTCAAACTTTCAGAGCTTCGCATATCCAACTTTTCACTGACTCCGAGGTGGTTTCCAGTCAGATCAACGACACTTATGCAGCAAAGGATGATACATTGACGAGGTATCTAGCTCTAACACTTAAACTTTTGCTGACTTTTGCTTCGACTGATGTCCAGCAGATACCCCACGAAGAAAACGTTAAAGCTGATGTTCTTAGCAAAATGGCCTCCGCGGTCCCGTCCAATATGTCTCTGGACATAATCGTCGAAGACGCCACCTATCCTTCAATTAGAGAATTGGTGGTCTCTGTATTGACAGATGCCGATCCCAATTAGATGACTCCTATCGTCCAATATCTTTGGGATGGTACACAGCCCGACGACAAATTACTCGCTCGGCGGATACTTCTTAAAGCACCAAAGTACACACTTCATGACGGAGTTTTGTACCGTCAGTCATACTTGTAGTCGAGTCTTCGATATCTTGGCCCAGTCCAGGCTGATTATGTCCTCCGGGAATTCCACGAGGGGGCATGCGCGAGTCATATTGGGTCGCGGACGTTGGCTAAGAAAGTCCTCCGGTGGGGATACTACTAGCCCACATTCTTAAATGATGCCCATAATTTAGTGTCAAAGTGTGACAAGTGTCAGCGGAATTCCCGAGTGAAACATCTGCCGCAAACCGAGCTTACTGGCATACAAAGTGCCTGGCCATTCATCCAGTGGGGGATCGACATTGTGGGTCCGTTCCCGGTTGCTCCGGGAGGATTGAAATTTCTTGTAGTTGCCGTGGACTATTTCACCAAATGGGTCGAAGCCGAGCCCCTCACTGCTAAAACCGGCAAAAACATCCTGAAGTTTGTTTGGCGTAACATCATATGCCGCTTCGGCATCCCAAGCGCCATTATCTCTGAAAATGGCAAACAATTTGCAAATGACCCCTTCCGGTCCTGGTGCGAGGAGCTGCACATCAAACAAATTTTCACCTCGGTTGCTCATCCTCAAGCTAATGGCCAGGTCGAAGTCACTAACCGCACTCTGCTTAACGGTTTGAAGAAGCGCTTAGATCAAGCCAAAGGCCTCTGGGCCGAGAACCTTCCACACGTTCTCTGGGCTTATCGTACTACGCTGCATTCGTCAACCGGGGAGACTCCATATAGCCTCACCTATGGCTCCGAGGCTATCATTCCTGCTAAGGTGGGAGAGCCCAGCCCCAGACTCTTAAACCTCGACACCGAGTCTAACGAGGAAGCGCTCCGCACTAACTTAGACGAGCTCGAACACCGCCGCGAGCAATCCTTTATCCGACAGGCTAAGAGCAAACAACAAGCAGCTCAGTATTACAACCTCCGGGTTAGGGGAACGCAATTTCAGGTTAGAGACCTCGTGCTCCGGGTAAACTCTGCTAGCAAAGCTGCCTCCGAGGGCAAACTACATGCTACTTGGGAATGGCCTTATCGCGTCGTTGTCGCACATGCCTCCGGGAGCTATCAGTTAGAGCATCTAGATGGCGTACCGATACCCCAAACCTGGCACATTAGCAATCTGCGGCGTTTCTATCTCTGATTTCCGTTGTCAAGTACCTTTTCTTCCTTTACGTCTTTTGTACGTACTTTCATTTTCATACCATGGCACTTTCTTTTTAATGATCACACTTGTATTCTTCCATTGTTCCGACAATCACTATAAATAAAAGTTTCAACTTTTAATTTATATATTACTTTTCTTCTACGCCGCGGGGACGCCCCGGCCTAAAATAATTATTGTTTGTCTCCGGGCACATTGGTCTCTCGCCTGATCCGTCCTGAGAGATCAACACTTAGTCCCCGGACATGTGTTCCCTCTCGCCTGATTTATCCGGAGAGGTCATCAACTCCCGCCCGATCCGTCCAGGGAGATTCTATGCCTTGTTTCCACACAAGGGCTTATTTACGCCTTGTACTCCCGAGTACTACCTACAACCTTATTTCATTATAAAATTTCAGCATAACTCAAAGAAGTTACATTAAACGCGTCTTTAGCTACTATATTTTTTGCATAATATAATTGTGATATACATCAAAATATTTTCAAAAGTTTTATTTACTAAGTGTCCTTTACATATACACATACATTGTTATTACAACATCTATATTTATCTTCGACCCCCTAGCCACTACTCCGCGCTCCGGCATTGGGATCCGTCCCGGGAGCTCCTTCGTGTCCTCCGGGATCTGGAAGTACCCCAGCTCTGGGCTCCGGTTCTTCCCCTACTTCGACCTCCTCTCCGCCGAGGACTTACTCTCGGGACTGGCCTGGGAACGTTGTCCCTTCCTCGATCTTCTCGGCGACGAGGACTCGGTTGTGGCGCTGGCCTCAAAGTGTTAGCCCATTCCATGGGATCCCATTCCGCGGGGTCCATCACTTCGATCTCCTCAGCTAATTTTTTAACCTCCTCCTCGGCAACAGCCACCGGGGTCGGCTCTCGAATTATGATCCCAGTCGGTTTTTCGACCGTTCCCTTCTTACTTCTCCGCGGAGCCTTCAAGGAGTCCTGTCCACGGCTAGAGCTCGCGATATTCTCCTCCACAGTACGACGCCACCTGTTGCGGCCTCTTAAGCCCTTGTACATATTGAGAAGTATTTCTAATACTTCCCGCTTCCTAACCAGCTCAGAGGAGTTGGTGTGACCGGCCGCCATCAGCGCGGTAATTTCCCCCTGAATTTCGGTCGTCCGCTCTTCGACCTCCTCAAAGGTTAGCAGGCCGTACTCCGTCAGTATATGCTCATACTCTTTTTGGTGGACGAAGAGTCGCTCCAGCTCGGCACACTTCGACAAGTACTTCAACTGATGGTCTCTGGCCCTTTCTACAGCCTTAGCTCTCAACTCTTCGGCCTCCGTTGCCCTCTTCTCCGCCGAGGCTACCCTTCTCTCTAACCGGGGCACAACCTGCTTCTGCAAGTTGTCTTTCTCACCGCGGAACCATTCCAAGGACCGCATGAGCTTCTTTATTACGTTGTGTAGCTCCTCGGTATTCTCCTGTTTGCAGCACAGATTTAGTACTCGTATCTCATAATCAACACCAAAGTGAAAGAGCAGTAACTCAACAATATTTACTCAAACAGACTTCATTATCTAACAAAATGTCATACACATCATTTGCAAATACATTATAAGCAAGAATACAACTTTCTCCTACCACCTACGGTATTTACAATTTATCAAAATGGCGGGGAACTGACCTCCCCCTGATCGGCCCCCTCGGCCGCCTCCGGCACTTCCACCTCCTCCTCGTGCTCCTCCTCTGGCAAGGCCTGGTTCACCCCCGCATCACCCTCCGTTGTCTCTGCCGTGATTTCCATGCGCGGGGGTGGATATATTGTTCGTGGCTCTGAAGTGAACTCTCCCCGCCGAAAGGATAGGAACTCTTCGTCCTGGTCCACACCGCAGGCAGCGATCTCCTCGGCACTCAGTATTGTCTTCTTCTCCGCAAGTGCCTTCACCAAGGGCCACCCCGGGACCCGAGCCAGAGCATTATAGTACGCCTCCTCCACGGCGCTCACGGAGTTGAAATCGTATCCGAACTCTGGACGATAAACATCCACATCCGGATAGATCTCCTTGATCTTCTCCAGCAGCACGGAGCGTGTTGCCGTGTCGCCGACCGCGACGAACCCCATTTGGTAGACGAGGAACGTGATAGTCTGCAGCAGTTTTTTTGCGAAAGTCTTTAGCACGGGCCCCTGGCCCTCAACTACCGCCGACTCCTTAGCCATCAGCTCCGCGCGCAGCTCCGCCACTTCGCCGCGGAGCACCCCGGCCTCCGCCTCCACCTCGCGCAGTCGCGCCACTTCCTTATCCACTAAGGAAGCTCTCTTGCGAGCCTCGGACAGGTCGTGAGTTAACCTGTCGTTTTGAGATCGCAACTCCCTCAACGCCTCGGCTAGCTCCTCTTTGGCCTCCCGCTCACTCCTTCGGCTGAGGTCCATGATCCCCTGTGCTAGCCGCAATAGCTCCTCGGCCTTAGGCCCCTCCAGGTCCAGCACATTTGTTTGCCCTTGCCCATAAAAAAAAAAAACAAAACAACAAAAGATGAGTTTCAGAGATAGATATTTCTTATGGCAATGACTATCTCTACTGTACCTCGGGGGTCAACTCCGTGCGCAGTCGTTTGGCCTCTACAGACGGAGTTGAGGACGGCTCCGGCCTCCTCTTCAACCTCGGGGTCGACCCTGCGACCACAACTTCGTCCTCCGTCCTTTGAGACGGCCTCGGACTCGGAGACACCCTCACTCTAGGGGACACTTCGGCAGCAGTCCCCTTTTTCTTCGAGGCCGGAGGCATCGCCGAGCTTCCAACTGTATCTTTTCTGAATCGCCCCACTGCAAGAAGATCAATGGTTAATCTCATGCAAGTTACAAACAGTTCAAACATATTAAGAGTTCCTACCCTCCTCGGCCGCCTTGGCTGCCGAATCCTACCCCCGGGTGGGATTCTCCTCTGCTCCTCCCGAGTAGTAGGGACTTAACCCTGACTCCTCCAGCTCCTCTTCGGTGCAGAGTGTCTTGAACGTACCCACGGTACGGAAATGATTCACTACCTCCGGCTCCGGCTCCGACACCAGGCGTTATCCACTACCTCCTCCCTCCTCCACATCGGGAGGGCCACATCAACCTTCACATATATAAACTTCTCCTTCCAACCCTCTACCTTACTCGAGTTTTTCACCTTAAACCCACCTCGGGTCCTCGGGCTAAAGGAATACCACCCCTTCGATTTCTCGAAGGCTTTAAGTTGGAAGAAGAATCAAAATATATCTACATCCGGTTCCACCCCGGCCCTCTTGCATACTACTGAGAGCCCAACCACTTGCCTCACGGCATTGGGTGCTAATTGGCATAGGGCAATGCCTTAATACCTCAGCAGCCGCACTACGGAGTCCTAGAGAGGGAACCTAATTCCTATCCTCAGGTGGTCTATATACACACTTATGAACCCCCTAGGTGGGCAACAAGCTCGGTCACTAGGCTCCGGCATAATGTATTCTATATTAAAAGGAAAATAAAATGTTGGTATCAGGGCTTCTATTTGCACCCGCGACATCCGTAGCGCCTCCGTGGCAACTTCGAAGTCCTTCTCCCCGCAATCACTAAACCCTACTGCCCGGGTGCCAGACTCCATACCGTCTGCCCTATATACCATCCTGATCTCTCTTCTTTCAGGGATAATAAAGCGAAAGGTTCTACGTTCAGCGGGGCTTTAGTTGTCCCTACTTCTCTAATTGAAGATGAAGACGAAAAAGAAGACATACTTACTTGGTTTCGATTTGAGATTGATCACGACTTGGCACAGATGTTTCTCTCTTTTTCTCCCGCTCTTTGTCTCTCGCAAACCGCAAATGAGAATAATGAAGCTTACTGTATGATAAAGCGCAATCCATTTACCAAAGGAATTCAAGATAAAACCTGATCAATGAAACCATAAAATGCAAGAAAGATTAAGAACACATGATATACGTGGTTTGATCTGGAGATCTATGTCCACGGGCGAAGGCAATAACCTTCCGGGGTGTTTTTCCACTATTTCTCCTTCAATGTCGAAGTTCAATCTTACAAGTTGTAGTTTTAGAATACAAAGTGCCAACCCTAAATCCGAATACAATTGCCCTATTTATACTATACAAATCAAAACCCTAACTAAATCCCTATAATCTTGCCCACCAAATCTGCATGGCAGTTGGGAAAAGATCATGGGGATCTCAATTTCCAAATATGCCGCGACTGGGCTCAGCTGTGTTGGGCTCGCATAACTGAGCCGGCTTAGCTGTGTTACTAGGCCGGCTTAGCTGTGTTGGGCTCGCGCTTCTGGGCCCAATTGACCTGGCTGGCGGTTTAATCCAACCCGGAGTTACTGGGCCATACCTATTAGATGCCCCCCCACCAGCTGGAGCAAGGTAGGAGCTTCGGTTAAAAGTAAGGCATGGTTTAACGGGTGGCGATGGAGAGTGATGTAATGGCGTAGCTGGTAAGGAAAGATTCCAATGTTATCGATCTGACGGACCACCGGGGTGAAGGAACCAAGAGGGGCCGAGCTGATGCACCCCCAGGGTGAAAAGGTCAACAGGGACCGAACAGAACCAAACCGAGGTACCCCCGGGGTCACGGGGCTTCAGAGGCCGAGCTAAAACATACCCGGGGTAAAGGGCCCACCGAAGTGAAACCCAAAGCTTCTTGGGGAAGGGTGATGTTGATGTGATTGGCGGTGCCATCATTAGAAGAAGGGATGTGAAGTGACGCGTTTGGGAACCCCAAGAAACGTGTTCCCCACGCGCCTAGGTAACTGTAACGCGCGTGACTGCCGCGCGCAAATCTTAAATGTTGAATTTGAAAAGGCCACATCTGGGACGTTGATTCATGAGTATATATATAATGCTTGTAAAGTAAGCTTCATTATTCTCATTTGCGGTTTGCGAGAGACAAAGAGCGGGAGAAAAAGAGAGAATCATCTTGTGCCAAGTCGTGAGCAATCTTAAATCGAAACCAAGTAAATATGTCTTCCTCTTCGTCTTCGTCTTCAATTAGAGAGGTAGGGACAACTAAAACCCCGTTAGACGTTCAACCCTCGTGCTTTATTATTCCGGAAAGAAGAGAGTTTAGGATGGTATATAGGGCCGATGGTATGGAGTCTGGCACCCGGGCAGTAGGGTTTAGTGATTGCGGGGAGGAGGACTTCGAAGTTGCCGCGGAGGCGCTGCGGATGTCGCGGGTGCAGAAAGAAGCCCTGATACCAACATTTTATTTTCCTTTTAATCTAGAATACATTGTGCCGGAGCCTAGTGACCGAGCTTGTTGCCCACCCAAGGGGTTCATAAGTGTGTATATAGACCATTTGAGGATAGGAATTAGGTTCCCTCTCTGGGACTCCGTAGTGCGGCTACTGAGGTATTACGGCATTGCCTTATGCCAATTAGCACCCAATGCCGCGAGGCAAGTGGTTGGGTTCTCAGTAGTATCTAAGAGGGCCGGGGTGGAACCGGATGTAGATATATTTTGATTCTTCTTCCAACTTAAAGCCTTCAGGAAATCGAAGGGGTGGTATTCCTTTAGCCCGAGGGCCCGAGGTGGGTTTAAGGTGAAAAACCCGAGTAAGGTAGAAGGTTGGAAGGAGAAGTTTATATTTGTGATGGTTGATGTGGCCCTTCTGAGGTGGAGGAGGGAGGAGGTAGTAGATAACGCCCCGATGTCGGAGCCGGAGCCGGAGGTAGTTAGTCATTTCCGTACCGTGGGTACATTCAAGACACTCTGCACCAAGGAGGAGCTGGAGGAGGTAGGTTAAGTCCCTACTACTCTGGAGGAGAAGAGGAGAATCCCACCCGGGGGCAGGATTCAGCAGTCGGGGCAGCCGAGGAGGGTAGGAACTCTTAATATGTTTGAACTGTTTGTAACTTGCATGAGATTAACCATTGATTTTCTTGCAGTGGGCGATTCGGAAAAGATACATCTGGGAGCTCGGCGATGCCTCCGGCTTCGAAGAAAAAGGGGACCGCTGCCGAAGTGTCCCCTAGAGTCAGGGTGTCTCCGAGTCCAAGGCCGTCACAAAGGACGGAGGACGAAGTTGTGGCCGTAGGGTCGACTCCGAGGTCGAAGAGGAGGCCGGAGCCATCCTCAACTCTGCCTGCAGAGGCCAAAAGACTGCACACAGACCCAATCCCCGAGGTACAGTGGGGATAATCATTGCCGTAAGAAATATCTGTCGCTGAAACTCATCTTTTATTGTTTTGTTTGTTTTTTTTTATATATGGGTAGGGGCAAACAAATGTGCTGGGCCTGGAGGGACCTGAGGCCGAGGAACTGTTGCGGCTAGCTCAGGGGATCATGGACCTCGGCCGAGTGAGCGGGAGCCAAGGAGGAGCTAGCCGAGGCGCTGAGGGAGTTGCGATCTCGAAACGACGGGTTAACTCACGACCTGTCTGAGGCTCGCAAGAGAGCTTCCTTAGTGGAGAATGAAGTGGCGCAACTGCGTGAGGTGGAGGCGGAGGCCGGGGTGCTCCGCGACGAAGTGGCGGAGCTACGGGCGGAGCTGAGGGCTAAGGAGACGGCAGTAGTTGAGGGCCAAGGGGCCGTGCTGAAGACTTTTGCAGAAAAACTGCTGCAGACCAGCACGTTCCTTGACTACCAAATGGGCTTCGTTGCGGTCGGCGACACAGCAACGCGCTCGGTGCTGCTGGAGAAGGTCAAGGAGATCTATCTGAATGTGGATGTTTATCGTCCAGAGTTCGGATACGATTTAAACGCCGTGGGCACCGTGGAGGAGGCGTATTACAACGCACTGGCCCGGGTCCCGGAGTGGCCCTTGGTGAAGGTACTGGCGGAGAAGAAGACAATACTGAGCGCCGAGGAGATCGCTGCCTGCAACGTGGACCAGGACGAAGAGTTTATGTCCTTCCGGCGGGGAGAGTTTACTGCGGAGCCACGAACAAAGGATCCATCCCCGCGCATGTAAATCACGGCAGAGACAACGGAGGGTGATGCGGGGGTGAACCAGACCTTGCCAGAGGAGGAGCACGAGGCTGAGCACTAGGAGGAGGTGGAAGTGCCGGAGGCGGCCGAGGGGGCCGATCAGGGGGAGGTCAGTTCCCCGCAATTTTGATAAATTGTAAATATATTAGATGGTAGGGAAAATCTGTATTTTTGCTGTAATGGATTGGCAAATGATGTATATGACAATCTGTTTGATAATGAAGCCTGCTTGAGTAAATATTGTTGAGTTACTGCTCTTTCTCTTCGGTATTGACTATGACATATTAGTGTTGAATCTGTGCTGCAAACAGGAGAATACCGAGGAGCTACACAACGTAATAAAGAAGCACATGCGGTCCTTGGAATGGTTCAGCGGTGAGAAAGACAACTTGCAGAAGCAGGTAGTGCCCCGGTTGGAGAGAAGGGTAGCCTCGGCGGAGAAGAGGGCGACGGAGGCCGAAGAGGCGAGAGCTAAGGCTGTAGAAAGGGCCAGAGACCATCAGTTGAAGTACTTGTCGAAGTGTGCGGAATTGGAGCGACTCTTCGTCCATCAAAAAGAGTATGAGCATATACTGACAGAATACGGCCTGCTAACCTTTGAGGAGGTCGAAGAGCGGATGACTGAAATCCAGGGGGAAATTACCGCGCTGATGGCAGCCGGTCACACCAACTCCGCTGAGCTGGTAAGGAAGCGGCAAGTATTAGAAATACTTCTCAATATGTACGAGGGCTTAAGAGGCCGCGACAGGTGGCGTCGTACTGCGGAGGAGAACATCGCGAGCTCCAGCCGGGGACAGGACTCCTTGAAGGCTTCGCGGAGGAGTAAGAAGGGAACGGTCGAAAAATCAACTGGGATCATAATCCGAGAGCCGACCCCGGTGGCTATTGCCGAGGAGGAGGTTAAATAATTAGCTGAGGAGATCGAAGTGATGTACCTCGCGGAATGGGATCCCGTGGAATGGGCTAACACTTCGAGCCCAGTGCCTCAACCGAGTCCTCATTGCCGAGAAGAGCGAGGGAGGGACAACATTCCCATACCAGTTCCGAGAGTAAGTCCTCGGCGGAGAGGAGGACGAAGCAGGTACCTCCCGATCTCGGAGGACACGAAGGAGCTCCCGGGATGGATCCCAACGCCGGAGCGCGGAGTATTGGCTAGGGGATCGGAGATAAATATAGATGATGTAATAACAATGTACGTGTTTTGTCAAGGACACTTAATATATTAAACTTGTGAAAATATTTTGATGTATATCACAATTATATTCTACAAAAAATAGAGTAGCTAAAGATGCGTTTAATATAACTTCTCTGAGTTATGCAGACATTTAATAATGGAATAAGGTTGTAGGTAGTACTTTGGAGTACAAGGCGTAAATAAGCCCTTGTGTGGAAACAAGGCATAGAATCTCCCCGGACGGATCGGGCGGGAGTTAATGACCTCTCCAGATAAATCAGGCGAGAGGGAACATATGTTCGGGGACTAAGTGTTGATCTCTCCGGACGGATCAAGCGAGAGACCAATGTGTCCGGAGACAAACAATAATTAGTCTAGGTCGGGGCGTCCCCGCGGCGTAGAAGAAAGAACAATAATGTATGAAAAGTTAAAACTTTATTCAAAGTGATTGTCGGAACAACTGAGGAATACAAAGGCATTCGTAAAAAAGAAAATGCCACAGTATGAAAATGAAATAACGTACAAAGAACATAAAGGAAGAAAAGGTTATCAGAAAGATAGCCATTCTAATAATGAAAGGCATATTGAGAGAAAGATACTAGAAGATGTTTTCTTTACTGTTTGATTGATGAATACATTACAATAGCTGAACCACACCTATTTATACATGATACTACATCTTCTAGCTAGGTTTCACTACACTAACAGCCAACATATCATCTTGCAGCTATAATTTCATACTAGTCGTTGGATAAGAGTTGTACAGCTTTGACTCTGTAATTTGATGTTGAAAGCTGCTGCAACTAGTTGTCTTCATCTTGGTTGCTGGGGAACATTTGCAGCTTTGTCCTTGATCTTCATTAATGCCTACAACAGAAGTCAACAATAATTTGCTTGATGCCCAAGGTTGCTGACTGGACGATGACTTGGCAGATTGACTGGATGATTCTGCCATGTGGGATTTCTCATGCAAGCCATGCAGTTTATTTACCTTGACAGGCCCCCTCAATTCGAGCTGGGATAAGGAGGTAACATGAAGTTTGCTCCTTAGACGAGTGAAGAATTGGTGACTCAATGGTTTTGTAAAAATGTTGGCTATTTGATCTTGAGAGGGAACGTGAAGGACTTGAAGCTTTTTCAAGGAAACCTCATCTCTGACAAAATGAAGATCAAGTTCGACATGTTTGGTTCGAGCATGCAAAACTGGATTGGAGGCAAGGGCAATGGTACTCAAATTGTCCACCCAAGCTGTAGAAGTCTTGGATGTGGGAATGTGAAGCTCATGGAGTAATGATTTCAACCATATAAGTTCTGAAGTGAGGTGGGCAAGACTGCGGTATTCGGCTTCAGTGCTCGATCGAGAGACACTTTGTTGCTTTTTGGATTTCCAGGAAACAAGGTTCTTCCCAAGGAAGACACAAAACCCTGTGATAGATTTGCGATCATCGACATCGGTAGCCCAATCCGAATCACTGAAACCAACAAGATTTGAATTTGGAGAGCGTTCAATATGTAAACCATAATCAATGGTTCCTGCAAGATATCGGAGAATTCTCTTTACAGCTTTCCAGTGGGTATCGAGGGGAGTGGCCATGTATTGACTGACTTTGTTGACAGCATAGGAAATTTCTGGGTGTGTGATGGTAACATACTGGAGACCACCAACGATGCTTCTGTAAAGAAAACCATTCAAGCAAGGACTACCAGTGACTTTGGATAATGGAGGAGATGTAACCATAGGGGTAGCAATGCCTTTAGCTGTTGGCATTTCTGCTCTTCGTAAGAGCTCAGTGATGTATTTCTGCTGAGTGAGGTGCAAACCTTGTTTTGTTTGTTGTACTTCTATGCCCAGGAAGTGCTGTACCTCTCCCATATCCTTTAGTGAGAAATGTTGATTGAGTTGAGTCACAAGATTAGCAATGTCTGCAGTATTATCGCTTGTAATGATAATATCATCTACATAGATAAGAATGTAGGTGACAAAACTACCTTGTAATTTATAGAATAAGGAGTAATCAGCTTTGGAATCTTTGAAGCCATATCCCAATAGTAAATGTTTAACCTTAAGATACCAGCTCCTTGAGGCCTGTTTAAGGCCATACAATGCCTTTGTCAGCTTGCAGACTAGTTCAGTTCCATCATTGAAATAGGTTTCAAAACTAGGAGGTTGCTTCATGTAGATATCTTCGTGTAGATCACTATGCAAGAAGGCATTATCAACATCAAGATGCCTGATGCACCAACCATTGGAAACAGCAACAGAGAAAATTACCCGTATCGTAGTGGGTTTAACTACGGGACTGAAGGTCTCATAAAAATCCAGACCTGCTGCTTGAGAGTAGCCCTGAGCTACAAGCCTTGCTTTATATCTAGAAACGATGCCATCAGGATGTGTTTTGAGTTTGAAAACCCACTTACTTCCAACTAAATTTTTGCCAGGAGGAAGAGTAGTGAGCTGCCATGTCCTATTCTTTATCAACGCATCAAATTCTGCATGCATGGCCACTTTCCAGTTATGATCTTGTATGGCTTGTTTGTAGGATTTTGGCTCATGAGTGTCACTGGGGAACTGAGCAGTGTATATTCTGGGCTTGTATATACCTGCTTTGGATCTGGTTATCATGGGGTGAGCTGGTGGTTGAGTATGAGGTGGGATGGTATTTTGAGGTGAGGATGATTAAGAGTGAGAAGGACTGTGATTTCTATGTGAGGATGCATCAGAATGATCTTGTGCAGGATTGGGGTTTTGTGGTGGTGTGGGTTCAGGAGAGGGTGGTGGTAATGGATCAGTGTTGATGGGTATTGGGTTATTTGGCACAAGAGGTGGATGAGGAAGAATTCCTTGAAATTCAGGAGCCTTGGGGAGGGGATTTAGCTCAGCATAAGGAAAGGATTTTTCATCAAAAATCACATCTCTAGTGATGAGGACCCGTTTATCAGGAAGCAAAACTTTATACCCCTTATATTGAGTACTATACCCAATGAAGGTGGAAGGGACTGATCTGGGTTGAAGTTTATGTTTATTGAGGGGTCTAATATAGGGAAAACATAAACATCCAAACACTCTAAGGCTTGAATAGTCAGGCTTGTGTTTGTAAAGGATTTCAAGAGGGCTTTTGTAGTTTAGTGACTTGGTGGGAATCCTGTTTATGGTGTATACAGCTGAAGTAAAGGCATCATCCCAAAAATGTACAGGCATGTGTGAGTGATAAAGGAAAGATAACCCCATATCAACTATATGTCTATGTTTCCTCTCGGCTACCCCGTTTTGTTGAGGAGTATATGGACATGATATCCTGTGTTCAATTCCATTGGTTTGAAGAATGGTTTTCAATCCCTGAAATTCTCCACCTCCATCACTTTGGAGACATTTAAGAGTTGTTCCAAATTGATTTTCAATCAAACTTTTAAAGTTAAGAAAAGCAGAAGTAACATCACTTTTGACTTTCAATAAGTATATCCAAACAAACTTGGTATGATGATCAATGAAGCTGACATAATAGCTAAAGCCATTTCTGGATTTGGTGGGTGCAGGTCCCCACAAGTCAGAGTGAACAAGCTGGAATGGAGATGTGTAAATGGTTTGAGAGTTAGAGAAGGGAGATCTATGACTTTTGGCTATGAGACAAGAATGACATAAGGAATCAGAAGATTCTTTGATTGAGAAGGAAATATTACAATCATGCAAAGCCCTTTTTACAATTTCATAACTGCTATGCCCCATTCTTTGATGCCAGATATCTAAACTAGGGTCTTTTCTTAGGGAAACAGAAAATACATTGGAATTGAAACTAGTGCTAGGAAACTTAAGACTGGAAGCAGAAACGGAGTTGACATATTTTGGCTTGCACGGCAGAAGGTTGAACTTGTAGAGTCCATCTTTAAGAATCCCTTGGAGTAAGACATCCTGAGTTATTTGGTCCTTGACAAGACAGAAAGATGGATGAAACTCAAAGAAAACATTATTGTCATGAGCAAACTGAGAAACACTTAGAAGTCTTTTGGTGATGTTTGGAACATGTAACAGATTTTTTAAAAGAAATCTTCTAGAATTATTAGGAGGAGTGAGGAAAGTGTTACCAATGTGAGATATGGACTCACCAGCTCCATTACCCATTTGAACTTTGGAATTCCCATGGTATTCACTTATATTGCTGAGGCTGAGATTTGTGAAGTCATTAGCCACATGATTGGAAGCACCTGTATCAGGATACCAGCTGTTATCCATACCAGCTTCTGAACCATAACTAGGAATCTGAGCCATATTGAGAGAAGGGTTCCTAGGATTAGGAAAGTTCTGGTTCTGTGGATTGTTTCTTTGGCCAACGTAGCTGGTATCAGCCCTGTACCAGCACTTATCAGCTGTGTGCCCTGGTTTATAGCAAATCTGACAGATCACCTTTGTTTGAGTAAATCGACCTCCTCTGCCTCCTCTAGCTCCTCCTCTGCCATTTCTTCCACCAGTGTTGCTATTGTTGAAGGCATTGCCTCTTCCTCCTTGATAGTTGTTGACATTGTTGGGAAATTTTGGCTTGTTAGATTGTGTCACAGAATTAACACTAATCTGGGAACCCTCAGTGTTTACTGGATTGGATTGATTACTCTCCAGCCTTGACTCAAAACTCAGCAGGAGAGCTTGAAGTTCTGGAACTGTGATGGGATCAACTCTGGATGCAATGTTAACCATGACAGAGTCATATTCAGATCCTAGGCCTCCAAGAATGTATAAAATTTGATCTGCTTCTGAAATAGGTTGTCCTGCTGATGCAAGGACATCAAAACAGCTTTTCATCTTGCTCAGGAATTCTCTCATGGGGATTCCAGTTTTTTTAAGATTGTGCAATTGCAGCTTGTGTTGCATCACTTTTGCCTTGTTCTGGCTCGAGAAGTTGACTTGAAGAGTGTCCCATATCTCTTTGGATGTGCTTAATCCCACCATGAGTGTGAGGATGCTGTCAGAAAGAGAAGACAGAATCCATGAAGCAAGGAGTTGATCCTGCTTAGTCCAGTGAATGAAATCAGGATTGAGCTCTTGCCCATTAGAGGTGGTGTTGAATTTCTGTGGCTTTTCTTCATCTCCAGTTATATAGTCTTCTAGACCATATCCACGGATAGCAGTTAGAACTTGCTGCTTCCATATTAAATAGTTAGATTCATCAAGTTTGAGAGAAATGAGCTGGCTTTGGAGTTGGATAATAGAGTTATTTGAGGCAGGGATGGATGTAGTGGAGATAGGTGCATCTTTGATTTCAGTTGCCATGATAAAAGATCAGAAAGTGAAAGATATGAAGAGGAGAGGTATGAAGAGACAGATCCTAAGACCTGCTCTGATACCATATCAGAAAGATAGCCATTCTAATAATGAAAGGCATATTGAGAGAAAGATACTAGAAGATGTTTTCTTTACTGTTTGATTGATGAATACATTACAATAGCTGAACCACACCTATTTATACATGATACTACATCTTCTAGCTAGGTTTCACTACACTAACAGCCAACATATCATCTTGCAGCTATAATTTCATACTAGCTGTTGGATAAGAGTTGTACAGCTTTGACTCTGTAATTTGATGTTGAAAGCTGCTGCAACTAGTTGTCTTCATCTTGGTTGCTGGGGAACATTTGCAGCTTTGTCCTTGATCTTCATTAATGCCTACAACAGAAGTCAACAATAATTTGCTTGATGCCCAAGGTTGCTGACTGGACGATGACTTGGCAGATTGACTGGATGATTCTGCCATGTGGGATTTCTCATGCAAGCCATGCAGTTTATTTACCTTGACAAAGGTACTTGACGATCGGAAACTATAGATAGAAACGCCGCAGATTGCTAACGTGTCAGGTTCGGGGTATCGGCGTGCCATCTAGATGCTCTAACTAGTAGCTCCCGGAGGCATGTGCGGCAACAACGCGATAAGGCCCCTCCCAAGCGGCATGCAATTTGCCCTCGGGGGCAGCTTTGCTGGCAGAATTTAACCGGAGCACGAGGTCTCCGACCTGAAACTGAGTACCCCTAACCCGGAGGTTGTAATACTGAGCTGCTTGTTACTTGCTCTTAGCCTGTCTGATAAAGAATTGCTCGCGGCGGTATTCGAGCTCGTCTAAGTTAGTACGGAGTGCTTCCTCGTTAGACTCGGGGTCGAGGTTTATGAGTTTGGGGCTGGGCGCTCCCACCTCAGCAGGAATGACGGCCTCGGAGCCATAGGTGAGGCTATATGGAGTCTCTCCGGTTGACGAATGCGGCGTAGTACGATAGGCCCAGAGAACTTGCGGAAGATTCTCGGCCCAGAGGCCTTCAGCTTGATCTAAGCGCTTCTTTAAACCGTTAAGCAGAGTGCGGTTAGTGACTTCAACCTGGCCATTAGCTTGAGGGTGAGCAACCGATGTGAAAATTTGTTTGATGTGCAACTCCTCGCACCAGGACCGGAAAGGGTCATTTGCAAATTGTTTGCCATTGTCAGAGATAATGGTGCTAGGGATGCCAAAGCGGCATATGATGTTACGCCAAACAAACTTCAGGATGTTTTGGCCAGTTATAGTAGTGAGGGGCTCGGCTTCGACCCATTTGGTAAAGTAGTCCACTGCAACCACAAGAAATTTCAATCCTCCCGGAGCAACCAGGAAAGGACCCACAATGTCGATCCCCCACTGGATGAATGGCCAGGTACTTTGTATGCCAGTAAGCTCGGTTTGCGGCAGATGCTTCACTCGGGAATGCCGCTGACATTTGTCACACTTTGACACTAAATTATGGGCAACATTAAACAATGTGGGCCAGTAATACCCCCACCGGAGGATTTTCTTGGCCAACGTCCGCAACCCAATATGACTTGGGCATGCCCCCTCGTGGAATTCCCGAAGAACATAGTCAGCCTGGACTGGGCCAAGGCATCGAAGACTCGGCTGCAAGTATGACTGACGGTACAAGACTCCGTCGTGAAGTGTGTACTTTGGTTCTTTAAGAAGTATCCGCCGAGCGAGTAATTTATCATCGGGCAGTGTACCATCCCGAAGATATTAGACGATAGGAGTCATCCAATTGGGATCGGCATCAGTTAATGCGGAGATCGGCAACTCATTAATTGAAGGATGGATAGCTTCTTCGGCAATTATGTCCGGAGACATATTTGACAGTACCGCGGAGGCCATTTTGCTAAGAATATCAGCTTTTACGTTGTCTTCGCGGGGTATCTGCTGGACACTAGTCGAAGTGAAAGTCAGCAAAAGTTTAAGTGTTAGAGCTAGATACCTCTTTAATGTGTCATCCTTTGCTGCATAAGTGCCGTTTATCTGACTGGAAACCACCTCGGAGTCAGTGAAAAGCTGGATATGCGAAGCTCTGAAAGTTTGAGCGAGCCGGAGCCCAGCAAGGACTGCCTCATATTCCGCTTCGTTATTGGTTACTTTGAACTTAAAATGCAAGACATACTTGATCAGTACGCCGTCAGGGCCAATGAGAAGGACCCCAGCGCCATTGCCTCGGGTCGCGGAGGCACCGTCCACGTATACCCGCCACTTGCGGGCTTCAGCTTCGAGATCGGAGTGGTGAGCAGGGGTAGCACACGTGACTGCCTCGGGGTCAATGAATGGTACTTCGACCAAAAAATCCGCAAGGGCTTGACCTTTGATGGCCCGGCGAGGTAGAAATTGTATGTCATGCTCGCCGAGCTCGATGGCCCACTTAGCCAAGCGTCCCGACACATCGAGCTTGGTAAGGATTTGACGAATAGGGTAGTTAGTGAGAACCCTAATATCGCGCCCTTGAAAATAGGGACGCAGGCGGCGGGCCGCCATAACCAGGTCCAGTACTGTTTTTTCTACTACAGGATACCGGGTCTCTGTCCCTTGAAGTGCCCGGCTAACGAAGTACACGGGCTGTTGACTTCCATGATTCTCGCGGACGAGGGCCGCGCTGATGGCTTCTTCGGCGGATGCCAAATACACATAAAGAGGCTCTCCGGGGGTAGGCACGAACATAGTAGGCAACTGGCTGATGTGTTGTTTTAAAGCCTCAAAGGCCTCGGTGCACCGCGGAGTCCATTCGAATTTCTTTGCCTAACACAGAATTTTGAAGAAAGGAAGTCGCTGCCTTAGACAAAAAACGATTTAAGGCTGCAAGACCGCCGGTGAGACGCTGAACATCTTTCACAATCTTCGGCAGCTGAAGGTCCAATACATCCCTAATCTTGGCTGGGTTGGCCTGGAGACCATGCTGTGAGACCACATACCCCAGAAATTTTCCTGAGCCAATGCCAAAGGTACACTTGGCCGGATTGAGGTGAAGATTATAGCGCCGCAACGTGCTCAGCGTCTTGGCAATGTCCTGTACACATGTTGTAGGGGAGGAACTTTTAATAAAGAGGTCATCAACATATACCTCAACATTGCGGCGGATTTGGTCTCGGATTTGAGTCCGAATGATATTTTCTTGAAGGCAAAGCACCCAAAATCAGTAATAAAGGCCGTTTTGAGGGCATCGCGGCGATCCATATGAATTTGATGGTATCCCTTGTATAAATCTAGGAAGCAAAGTGCCTTATGCCCAGTATTGGCCTTGGCCTTCGATGGGCGGCAAAGGATAACAATCCTTTGGGCAGAGCTTATTGAGGTCGGAGAAATCTACGCACATCCTCCATGCCCCACTTGACTTCGTCACCATCACGGGATTAGAAAGTAAGGGCGGATAGTGAACTTCGAACAGGATGTTTGCATCCAAGAGCTGTTGAACTTCAGTTCGGATGGCTGCGTTCCTCTCTGGGGCAAATTGTCGTCACTTTTGTTGTATGGGCTTCACGCCGGGATCAATATTCAGCTTATGAGTAATAAGGTCTGGAGAGACCCCGGCATATCCAGGGGAGACCAAACAAAGACTTCAGAATATTCTCGTAACGTTTGGATGATGGCATTGTGCAACAATGGTGTGTCCACGGCGCCGACTGTAACAGTTTGTTCCGATTTAGCCGGATCGAGTGGTACCTTAATAGTATCGTCCCCGAGTGACTCGGGTGAACCTGGGGTGAGAGCCGAGGTGGCTATTTGAAACTAAGGTTTAGGAGGAGCCTTCGCTGTTCTCTTAAGTGCGACATAGAAACGCGAGGTGATATGTGGAACAGATGACCTTCATCGGGGTGAGCCAATCTCGGCCCAGAATCATATTGAATGGAGATGGAGAGTTGACCACATAGAAATCGACACGGTTCTTGGGATTCCTAAACGCGTCACTTCACATCCCTTCTCCTAATGATGGCGCCGCCAATCGCATCAACTTCACCCTTCCCCAGGAAGCTTTGGGTTTCACTCCGGTGGCCCCTTTACCCCAGGCATGTTTCAGCTCGGCCTCTGCCGACCCCATGACCTCGGGGGTACCTCAGTTCGGTTCGGTTTGGTCCCTGTTGACCTTTTCACCTCGGGGGTGTATCAGCTCGGCCCCGGCTGGGTCCTTCACCCCGGTGGTCCGTCAGTTCGGTAAGACGGGAATCTTTCATTACCAGCTACGCCATTACGTCACTCTACATCGCCGCCAACTCATACCTATTACCGCATGACTTACTCTTAATCGAAGCTCCTACCTCGCTCCGGCTGGTGGGGGGGCATCTGATAGGTATGGCACAGGTCAATTCGGCCCAGAAGCACGAGCCCAACACAGCTGAGCCCAGTCACGGCATATTTGGAGATGGAGATCCCCATGATCTTTTCCCAACTGCCATGCAGATTTGGTGGGCGAGATTATAGGGATTTAGTTAGGGTTTTGATTTGTATAGTATAAATAGGAGAATTGTATTCGGATTTAGGGTTGGCACTTTTGTAT
Organism: Ajuga chamaepitys; assembly: GCA_958295605.1. NCBI lineage: Eukaryota > Viridiplantae > Streptophyta > Magnoliopsida > Lamiales > Lamiaceae > Ajuga > Ajuga chamaepitys. The sequence continues at coordinate 13,730,975 of OY282498.1, forward strand.
TCTGAAACTACAACTTGTAAGATTAAACTTCGACATTAAAGGAGAAATAGTGGAAAAACACCCCGGAAGGTTATTGCCTTCGCCCGTGGACGTAGATCTCCAGATCGAACCACGTATATCCTGTGTTCTTAATCTTTCTTGCATTTTACGGTTTCATTGATCAGGTTTTATCTTGAATTCCTTTGATAAACGGATTGCGCTTTATCAGGCACCAAGTTTGCGAGAATGAAATACTTCAACGTTATGATGAAAATAATCTGTCATTAAGCTCGTATTCATGATTTAGTGACAAAATTTTATCTGTTACTAAGTAGTGATGGAAATATTCCGTCATTACTAACACCAATTTTGTGGGAATAAAACTCTTCAAGGTTGTGAAGGAAAAAATCGTCACTACGCTTGTATTGACGGATTAGGGACGAAATTTTATCCATCGCTAAGTAGTGACAAAAATATTCCGTCATTATCAACATCAATTTCGTGGTATTAAAACACTTTAAGATTGTGATGGAAATAATCTGTCACTAAACCCGTATAGACGGATTAGTGACATAATGTTATCCGTCGCTAAGTCCGTCGCTACCTCCTGTAAAATTAAAAAACCTATATCGAGAAAAAAATTGAATCCATAACCTAATAGAATTCTAAATAAGTGCCTCACCACCAATACACCTAATATTATTCTAAACAATATTATTCTGAATTTTCTGTTTTCACGTCTTAATTTAAGGTTTCCCCCTTTATTTTCATTAAAATTTTCAATTACTGCCAAATTCGCGAAATTACAGGTCGCAAAATTCTGGATCTTAATCGCTTAACAAGAAAATTTTCGTTTCTCCATCATATTTCATACCTTTTTCACCAGTAAAAAAAACTCTATTCCGCTGCTCGATGCTCTTTCAATTCACAAGCAAAACCCAAATAACTGGTTTCGGTTCTCTCTTCTGCTGCGAACGGGGTTCTATCCATTGGTGCAAACTTTATGGCAAAGTCACTAGAGAAGAAAAGGAATCGGATCCAAGTGGTGGGATTTTGTTTTCGTTCAAATGTGCAAGTGAGCAAATTTTCTGTGTGAGTAACCTAGGAGAAGATGCAGTGGTACGTCGTCGCTTCAGTACTCACCAATCTCATGAGCTCTTAGGTCCACTCTCCATTTGATTAGAACTCCTAAATTGAATCGTGATCTGCACGGCTGGTGTGAGTGCGAATATTTTTGCGTAATTGCTTCTTGATTGTGATATTCGAAGTTTCGATGTTTGTTTTGATCAAAATTAGCAGGGAATCCAGACGACGTTATCACAGAGTAATGGGGGATACAAGTATGTCTATGCCATTGTGCCTTTTCTCACTTAAATTTTCAAGGTACTATATATTTACTTCAGTTAGCTTCACTTGGATTCCATTCGTTGGTTGTTGATACTTCTGAAAATCAAATCAAGTTACACAATTAGATATTGTTCGTTAGAAGCTCGTTTGAACTATGCACGATTAAAGATATTGAACAAACTTGAGTGTACTATTATGTTTGATATAATCTAAGTTCGACCCTGAACAGTGCTGAGAAAGGTACATTGTATGCGTGTTTGTGTGTGGTTTTCTTCAATCTCTTTGAATTTAATTCATATTTATCTTTCACTTGTCCAATTTAGTTATTTGATTGTTCTTTCTGCTTCGAGGAAGAGATTATCTGAAATAGAGAAAAACAAAATAAATTTTAGATATTTATATTCATATCAAATTGATTCTTACAGCTGTACATTATCAGAAAGCCTTTCTCTCCATCCTCATCTAGAAAATGTATACTTTTCATGTTTTGATTATAGGAAGAAAAAGTTTAATAAGATGACAAGGGTATTTATGTAGGTCTTGACTTCTTAATTTCTTCATTTTTTTCTAGGGGACACACTAGTAGATGTCGTTAAGTAGAAAAACCATACGCTATACATATTCAATGATATAATTAATTAACTATCATATAGTAGTTATGTTGAAATCTCAGATGTAATCATGTTACACAATTTAAATTAGAGAATCTCATGTGGTTAGCCCGCACCACTTATTTATTGAGATTTGCAGTGGTTGTCTTATAGAAATTATCTAAATATTAATTTTTCTAGCTCCATGTATCCCAAAACAGTTGCACCATCTAACCAAGCCCATCTACAAGCTTGTTGAATAATTAAACTAAGATTCATTTGTTTTTGAATAAGTTTTGGAGGGAACATGAATGACCTTTGAACTCTTAGTCAATACATGTATAGAATTAATTATGGTTCATGTATTAGATAAGATTCATCTTGGGTATCACCTATAAATACCCCATGTATTTTGTCATTTGGATTAAGTCAAGTTGATAAGAAAAATAATTTCCTCCAGTCTTGAATTTGATATATTGTAGTGTTTTAAGCTCTCTAATTTCTAACAAATTGGTATCAAGAGCCACTTGTGTTTGGATACTAAGCTTGAAGAAATGTCGAATGGAACCCCATTTGTTGTTCCATCCCTCACCAAAGATAATTATGATAATTGGTGCATAAGGATGAAGGCTTTGCTTGGAGCATATGAAGCTTGGGATCCTGTGGAAAATGGCGTCGATGAAAATGATGTAGCTGCCAAGAAGAAGGACCAAAAGGCACTCACCCTCATCCATCAAAGTTTGGATGAGAAGATGTTCGAGAAAATCGCTGCGGCGATTACTTCCAAGCAAGCGTGGGAAACTCTTCAAGCTTCATTTAACGGTGTTGATAAAGTGAAGAAGGTACGTCTCCAAACATTAAGAGGGGAGTTTGAATCTCTACACATGAAGGATTCCGAATCTATTTCGGATTACATTTCAAGAGTTTTAGCTGTCACAAATAAAATGAAAAGATTAATAACAAGCTCTATCAATCTAATTGTCTTTTAAGTATGATTAATCAAAATAAGCATTTCAATTAATCATACTCAACTTGTCAAATTCTAAAACAAGCTCTTTAAGAATCAATAGTCGAGTGCTTTACGACTTAAGACAATGGAGTAGATTCGACATAGAACTCATAAGCTCGGATCTAGTGGTCGAAATCTATGTTATCCCCAATAAAATGAATCTATTGTTTAATACCCGGGAATCGAATTCATAACAATTACGAATTATAAACTGAATTCTAGCAACACACTAACAAATATTCAAGTGGATGATCAAACCACAATCCAATTCATAAGTGTGAATCAATAATCCTAAATAACATAGAAAATTCCAAAGACATAATCCAATCGATTAACAACAGTAGAAATTACATAAACATTCTCAATCCAAGGTTCAACTAATGATCAAGGGCTAAAATAAGGGTGCTAGCCACCCATTACGCCTAATGCAATCAGTAAATCAAAGGAAATACAATAAGACATGATAAAATTGTAGAAGAAACCAAGAACTTGGGTAGAAGGAATGAAAAACCTTCAATCTCCTTCCCAATGTAGCTCTTGAGAATGATGGAGGCTGGAAAATCTGTTATTCAATGTCCCAAGATAGGTTAATTTCGAAAGGGAGGATATATATATAGGGGAAGAGATGTTACTTCAGTTTAAGGCAAAATCACATTCAGAAATTTAAAACAGGGCAAGGAATCTTGGCTGAGATGCAAGTGTGTCTCGGCCAAGACGTGAAAAAGGGCTTTTTCAAATTGCGAACCAAGGGATGATCTCGGCCGAGATTGGGTTGCATCTCGGCCGAGACGTAAAAAGGGAAATTTAGGGCTTTTTAGGGTTCGGATTATCTCAGCTGAGATTGAGTTGCATCTTGGCCGAGATCTTCTTCTCTTGAATTTTTTACTTTTCCCTGGAGAGGTATCTCGGCTAAGATGCACTATCCGTCTCGGCCGAGATCTTCAGTCTCTTAAGATTCCAGGATTTTCCTGAAGAGGTATCTCGGCCGAGATTTGTGCTCTGTCTCGACCGAGATCAATCCTTCAGCTTTGTCCCTTGTTGCCTCGACTGATCCTTCGACTTCGCGATCGTTTGATGTTCTTTTTTTATCCTTTTGCACCTGTTTGAAGACATAAATACCACAAACACATTATTTTGCCCGTGAGAATACAAAAGCACTAAATACACGTGATTATGCACATTATTGACACTAAAATGACACTAAAAGTGTCCTAAAGTGCGTGCACGGGACACGTGTACCAAATCTCCCCAAACTTAGAACTTGTTTGTCTCGAACAATAAAGAGAAAGACAAAAGGACACGTGTTTAGGGCATAGTTTAGTGGCATTTGATTTCAGAGAGTTTTCCTAAAAAAGATAAAGCGATCATGATAAAAGTGAGCATATGTGATAGACTAGATCCACTACTCTCAAGACATAACACTCTTAACTTAAGATCCTCACCGAGTGAGTGTATTTCTCTCTCTCGAGTGCATTAGAAAGGGTGGTGTTTACACTCACATTGAAATGCATACAACGCCTACCATAGGCTTGTCAATCATCTGAACCCGAAATTGTACTTGACATGCGTGACAATGAATCAGTTAGGTCTTTACATGGGTTGTAATGTTGGCTAGGGGTAAAGTGGGACAAAATTTAGGTAAAAGTGACTATAAAATGGACTAAACGAGTCGTGCACTACCCATCTACCCCTCAAACAATGGTCACTCACCCTCACTCTTTTAATTCCCAATTGAGTCGATCTTAAGATTCGACTTCTTCACCTTATTCCTGCCTACATCTCCCATATTTATCAATCCTCTCAATAAATATGTTTCTTAAGACTTCTAAACAAGGGATTGTAAACACAAAATGATGTGATTTTTCACTAACCTCTCTAATTCAAAAAGGAAATACTAACAAAAAATATTTTGGTATATACGCTCCCTCTTTCTTTTGTTTTTATGATTTTTTCGACTTTGCTCGATTTTTTTTTGTTTTTACTAATTACAAATTATGGAGAGATTAATGTTCTGGATTCTAGTTTATTTCACGTTTTCCTTTCACCCTTCTTCGTTTTCCACTAGTTGTAATAAGGTTTATGACCTTCTACAACCAGGTAGACCAATATATTCCACAACTCAATTTTATTCCACAATCTGCCGCATATCATTATTCCATTGATCGTATTAAATTATTTATTGAATATAAATTTAATAATAAATAAATAAAATAATTTTTATTTTACAAAAGTTAATTTTCTAATTAAAATCCTTATTTTTTTCTCTCTAAGTAGAACCTAATATTAACACTATGGCTATGCATGGAGCTTGGAGATTACCGTTGGATTGAAACACAAACCGAATTAGTTCTGAATCGAAAATATTCGTTGACTGTTTGGCCCTTCTGAACCGGACTGAACTATTATTTTCTTTTACGGATTTGGATATCTAATTTGGTTATTATTTTAGCATGTTATATTAAACGCACCGAAAAAAATCATCTTATTATAATTACGGAATTAAAATAATTCTTTTTCCCTTGAAATATATTAGAAAAAATGCGACAAAGAATATGCAATTATTAAAACCGTAATAAAAATATTTATTTTATTGCGAAATACGTTATGTATTTGGATAAAGAAATTAATATTTATTAAAATGTTAGGTTGGGTTGGGTTGTTGATAAAGTGTAAAAATGTATTTTTTGGGTTGTGCAGTAGGTTGTGTATGTGAATGAGAGATAAATGAATAGTTCGTTGATAAGTTAGATTGTGAGGGATTGTTGATAAACATGGTCTAAGGTCAGTGGCTAAACGACTCTTTCAATGTTCAGTCTTAATTTTTTACTTATTTTTGTTTTTGTCCTCAACACCTGAAAAGCTGGCTTAGGGCATCTCCAACAGTAATTCTAAACTAGTGCAGATTTTGCACTATTTTAATGCAAAATCTGCACTTCATCTCCTACCATGTGCACTACTTTTTGCACTAAAAAAGAATATTTCTTATAATTCTTTTGTTTTCTCTTTACTTTTATTTCTTTTGTAATATAAATCACAATATATGTATAAAATCACATGGAATATAATATTTTAATATTAATATTTTAGTTTATATTTTAATATAAATCAATTACATATAAACAAGAAAAAGATTAACGCGAAATTAAAATTGAAATTCACAATAATATGACATACAACAAATTGAATTACAATATGGAAGTGGACTTGGACCTTACTAGACAAAAAATAATTTATTATTTATGTTCTATTTGTATTTCCGTTTGAGTAATGTTATAGGAGTATTTGATTTTGTTTAGTAATTTTCTGTAATTGTTATTTACATGTTTCATAGTTATGTAATTTTATATTTCACGTCCGTTTGTAATTTTATTTATTATTTGCCTTCTATAGTAATTTAAATCATATGGTGTTTTTTCTTGTTATTATTTATTTTTTCTTTTTTTCTTTCAAAATTTTATGTAAAAACTTATTTTTTTCAAAAGATAATAATTTCGATGCATAAATACACTATCTAATACTTTAAAATATACATAACAATTAAATACAATATAAAAGAAGTAATAAAAATAAAAATAAAAGAATAAGAAAATAAATAATGCAGCAAAGTAGTGTGCACTATATATAGTGTTTGATTTGTCTAAACACAAAAATAGTACTTGATATAGTGCACCATTGAAGCAGAAAAAGTGATGTTTACCACTAAACTAGTGCATCGTTGGAGATGCTTCTAAATTGCTTTAGTCTGATTGCTTGCAAGATACCAACATGCCTCTAACTTGCCAATGTGTTAAAAGGTAATGCTTTATTTTTTTGGTGGACTTGTTGGCCGATGTCAGCTTTCTTATTTCATTGTATATATATATATATAAATATATATATATATATATTGCATAAATATACAATCTCGAAAGTAAATAATTTGACTTGGTTATTTATCTACAACTCAAATCTGACATTTACGTACCGCTGATATGCTTGCTTCAAACCTATTCTTCATCTTACGCCATTGTCGCAAAGTTGATTATTTTATTATAAATAGGTGACTAATGTTCATGATCGAGAGTGATTTTTGCTGTTGGTGATTGATTGATTTTATTTAGTAAAACAATTAATGATTTTGTATTTTCTAGCTATGCACTTTGTAATTAGAGTTCTATAATATTATCTTTATGTAATTTAAATTTGTAGTACGCACCTTGTTAAAATTATGATATGTTAAATAATGATTTGATTGTTTCCAAATTAATTTCCTTTTCTTATTCTTTTTATCATAATGGGACTCTTTTTAGTGTCCCATTTTGATATTACAAGTTTTTCTATCAAATATAAATATAATAGAGAATAAAAAAATTGATACAATATAGTCACGGAAATCTTTTGGTTCTAAGCTTCATATATTAAAAAAAAATGATATAGTAACAGATTTATTGTGATAGAATAATTTCGTTGTTAACCTAAACAAAAATAGTGACGACTTATAATGTTCCGTCATTAGTTTGTTATAGATATTATGTCATAATGTTCTGTCACTCCCGTCATTCAGTAGTTCAAGTGATGAATGCATGACAAAATTTATTGATGGATTTTTCAGATTTAATGATGGAAATTCCGCCATAATATTAGTGACGGACTGTAAATCCGTCATTATTTGTTTAGTGACAAGGGTTTTTGCTACAAATCGTTTTTATCAGCGGTCTGTCACTACATATCCTTAGTGACAATTGTTGATACATAAAATTTGTATCCAATTAAAATGCGCCACGTAATAAGATATGAGTTGAAAATCAATTTTATATTGATTATTTCAATATTAGGAATTAATTAAATAAAATTCCTAAAATTAAATGATCAATTTAATTGGTGATTTGCTATATATTTTATTGGCCAATTGGAAGCCGCCACGTGTCAAGATGATGCAGAAATTACTAAATTAAATTAAATTAATTTAGTAATTATCCAAGAAGATGATAATAAACATCAAATCATGGTGGACCAATCAAAATGCTCCATGTGTCAAATTGTTGCAGTAATTATTAAATTAAATACAATTAATTTAATAATTATCTTATAGATAATGATATTGTGGATGACCAATCATATCACTCCATTCGGACCCGAACCCGTTAGGGTTTTCCAATCGTACAACTATAAATAGGGCCTCATTCTCCACAAAAAACATCAACAACACAAGTCAAGAAGCAAGTGAAGAAGTCCAGAGCAAAGTTCTTCGACATTCTTCAAGCAACTCCAAGCGTTCTGCGACGTTCTCCAAGAAACGGCTTTTGATTCGAGATTAAGGTACTGAGACCCTCCAATCAACGTTTTTGAGATAAATATTCAAAGGTGTTCGTCGACGTTCATCAAAATCTTCGAAGTTGTTCTTCGAACATTCATCCAAGAAGACCGTTTGATCCAAAATTAAGCTTCCAAGCCTTTGGGTCAACGTTATTCAAGTCAAATCTCAAAATCAGAGAAGATCGAAGTCAACTCCGCATTTGAAGGCATAAATAATTGAAGGGAAGAATCAGAGGGATTTTGGGGATCGTACTGCAATATTGTTTGATTTAAGATTTTTAATTTGTACGAATTATTTTGTGTTTATACACAAAATTTATTATTACAAATTTTTGGCACGCCCAGTGGGACATCTCTACCTCTCATCTCTTCTCCTCAACCAACAACTGAAGATAGTGTTATGGCGCCTCATAAGATCATGCTGACAAAGATCGCTGCAACAAACTCTCCAACTGCAAGTGTCAACGTTGTCACAAGGAGTATGTCAAGTAACTCGCGATCGTTGGCATCTTCAAAGGGAAATACTTCTTTCGAGGCTACAAAGAAGGATTTGCGAGACATTGCTGATAGCAATAGGGATGACAAGGATGACTCTGCATGTTCTACACCTCGTTCTTCATCAAGCTCAGAAGCAGCTTCGATCATGACAACAAATGCTTCAACTCTTGAAGAACAACTCGTGAGCTTGACTAAAGCTATTGAAGGGCTTACGAGACATGCACAAGAGCAAGACTCCTTGATCGCAAAACTGATAAGCAAGGTTGATAGCGGTACTACAAGTCGTGCTCCTGAAAAAGCACCTGTTGAGGTTCAAGATGAGGCTCAAGAATCTGCGCGACATCAATATCAACCAAACGAGAACGAGAGAACCATGGATAAACTGCAAGTCTCCTCCGATGGTATGGTCCATGTTGATCAACTAAAAGAGATCATCTTAGGAACCCTAAAGGACAAATTTGACGGGACATCTAAGTCATCTTCAACTTACACCAAACCATACTCTCTGAGGATTGACAACTTGAAGATGCCTTCCGGTTATCAACCCTCGAAGTTCCAACTCTTCGATGGTAAAGGCAGCCCCAAGCAACATTCGTCGAAACATGCAACGACGCTGGGACATATGGTGATCATTTGGCGAAGCAATTTGTGCGCTCTTTGAAGGGGAATGCATTCGACTGGTACATAGACTTAGAAGCCAATTCCATTGATAGTTGGGAGCAAATGGAGCAAGAATTCCTCAACCGCTTTTACAGCACTAGGAGAACCGTAAGCATGATTGAATTGACCAACACGCGTCAATGGAAAGAGGAGGCCGTAGTTGACTACATCAACCGATGGAGGAATCTAAACCTCAATTGCAAAGATCGTTTGTCGGAAGCTTCTGCGATTGAAATGTGCACCCAAGGAATGCAATGGGGTCTTCGGTACATCCTCCAAGGAATTCGGCCAAGGACATTTGAAGAATTAGCGACTAGAGCGCATGATATGGAGCTAAGTATGGCTTCAAGTGGAATTGAAGGACCACCGACCCTTGACTTCCCAAAATCCAAAGAAAGACAAGAAATCAAGAAAGGGGGCAAGTCATTCGTCAAACCATCAACCAAAGAATCTATGGCGGTAAATGTTAAATCCATCAAGTTTCGAACAAAGAATGATGATAAAGAAGGTGAAAAGCAGAACATTCCTCGAGAGACGGGACAAAGAAAGTTAACCTTGAAAGAAATGCAGAACAAACAACACCCTTTCCTAGATTCGGATGTCCCCGGGATTTTTGATGACCTGCTCAAAGAAGGTTTGATCGAGTTGCCAGAAATGAAGCGACCGGAAGAGGCTGGAAGAATCGACGACCCAAAGTATTGCAAATACCATCGGCTGTTGGGCCACCCAATTCAAGATTGCTTTGTATTTAAAGACAAAGTATTGCGGTTGTCTTGGGAAGGAAAAATCCTTTTAGAGGAAGATGCTACAACAAATCTCACACCGTTACATGTTCCACAACAAATTATCAAAATGAAGAAGCCTGCCTATCCGAGACGGAGAATCACTCTACTGATAGGGATCATACTTCAGCAATCACTTTCGCCGACGAGGATTTGCAACTCGGCTCTGATCCACATTATAGGCCGTTATTCATGACTGCATACACTCGTGAGAAAAAAGTGAACAAAATACTCATTGACGGAGGCTCTGCCGTGAACATCATGCCTCTACGAACAATGAAAGAGTTAGGGATCTCCACAGATGAGCTTGTAAGTAGTCGACTGATGATTCAAGGATTTAACCAAGAGGGACAACAAGCTCTTGGAGTTATAAGGCTACACTTGTTGATGGACGAGATGACTTCGACGGCCTTGCTTTATGTGATCGATGCTAGAACATCATATAATATGCTCCTCGGCCGCCCATGGTTGCATGAGAATGGGGTAGTTCCGTCTACTTGGCACCAGTGTTTGAAATATTGTGAAAATGGTGTCGTAAGAAAAGTAGTTGCTGACGATAAGCCTTTCTCTGAGGCTGAATCACATTTTGCCGATGCCAAATACTACTTCAAAGACGCAAAAACAACAAAAGCCAAAGAAGTTCTCTCAAGCAAGAAATCTGAAAAGGGCCAAGCTGCTAAAGACGAACCATGTAAACCTTCACCTTGTTGCGATGGAAAGATCTCAAAGGGAAACATGCTCCTTTCCCAAGAAGAACCTCTGAAAGAGTTGACCTTGCCACTACACAAGCTTGATGCAACAATCCCGTTAAGTCAACCACTTAAAGGATTCGTCCATCCGACACTGGGAGCTAGAACTGAGCATGGAACACTTCCATTACCTGATGACGACAAGCATTATGGCCCTAAAGCCTTTAAACTTCTTGTCCAAGCCGGGTATAACCCACAAGAAAGTAGCTCCAGTAAATTCGATGTTGTCACGAATACAGTAAAGAAGGCTGGCCATGGTGGCAAAAGTTCCAAGATAGGTCTTGGTTATACGCCAGCAAATCCTGTTCGCATCAGCATCAAAAGAGCAACCACTAATTATGTCATTGAGGGAGAAGTCTCGTCAACAGAAGACACTTTTGATAGAAATTGGAGGAAAGTACGTCGGGTCTCCGTCTTTGAAAGACTTGGCCCAGTGAAAAGACGTGGGAGAAACATTCGCCAAAGGATAAATGCTGCCAAGTTACAAGGGGGCAATGAGCAAAAATCCACTCAAAGGATTAGAAGCTTAATCCCGTCCCGTATGAAGAGGCGCACCACTTTAATTGTGTCATGTGATAAAGAGCTGAAGGCTAGAATGCAAACAATCATCTTCACAAAAACACAAGATGAAGACGATAGAGAAAGTGTGGCTTCTTCATACTTTGTCAATAGTGGCGCCCAGCAGGTCCCTCAATGTGCCCCCCAGAGCATTTCAAGAAACCTAAGAAGGAAAATCATTCAACTAGTCAGAGGTGGCTACATCAACGAAGGTAATGGTACTATGCACACAATCTAAATAAGGCAAAGGAATGGGCAAATGAGAGCATGCGTGGACTTTAAGAAAGATGAAGAGGTAAATGAGGACATTGCTTCAACAAATCATGTTGTAATTTAATTAACATAAATGTATAAGTCTATTATTATTATTTCAAAACAATAATAATAAGATTTATTAATTTAATTAACAAATTAATATTGTAATTTGGATTTCGAATTAATCTAATTAATAAATCAAATTTAATTCATCAAATTAAATCAAAAAGTCTTTTTTTTTTTTTTTTTTTTTTTTTTATGTAACAGCCCAAAAGGGTTGTCCAGTTAATTAAAGTGGACAACATTCAACAACAGCCCATCATCTTGGGCCCAGACCGGTGAGAGGAGCTGGGTTTGAGGCCCAAGAGTGTCCCAGTCCAGAAAACTCCAGTCCATATCCAACCGGCCCAATTTAAAGAACAGCAGCCCAGGCCCAGTCCAGGGCTGGCCCAGGTTCAAAACCTTAGCCCAGGTCAACTGCCATCTGTCGCCGTTGCTCCCGCCACTACCGCCGCAGCTCGTCTCCGGCCGTCTGCGTCGTGTACGGCTACAGCAGTGGCATCGCCGCCGATTCCGTCAAGCAGATTTCGCGCAGCAGCACCGCCGCCACCAGCACGGCGTGGTAGGAGCAGCGTGGAAAAATCTGTCGGACTCTGACGTCGCCATCGCATGCAGCAGCAGCGGCGAAAACAGCCGCCGCTCGCGCAGCGGCGGAAATGACCGCAGCTCGTGCAGCGACAGAGGACGCAGCTTGTTAAAAAAAAAAAAAAGGTCCAAAACCATGTTTCAAAACTTAAAACATTTTAATATTTCAAAACATATGAAACAATTTCAGTTTTCAAAGTTGATCAAATCATGAGAAACTGATTTCCAAAGTCAATTTTGCTCAATTTCAATTTTAAAGTTTTAATCCACAATTAACATGTATTTCAATTAAATTATAAATCGAGCCCTGGACTCTGATACCATTGTTAGTAATTTTCGACTACATCTAATGTACGCAGCGGAATAAATAGTCGAGAATTATGATCGTGATTTATAACTGAATTAAACGTTGAGCATTGATTAAGCTAAAGTTGAAATAACTTATTTGTGCCTAATTAATCGAACAGAGTTGAGCGATTGATTCACCACTTTAGGTAACCACGCGTATGTCGTCCACCGCAGGAACTATCCTCGGTACAATCGTTCAATAAGTGATCGCTTGGAAATTCCTTATTGAACCCTTTGATGTTTCTTACTGACAAGATTAATTATCCCTACAATAGGGAATATATATACATATAGGTCATATACCCTAGGTATATGGGCCTAATATTCTGGCTTGCTTTAATTAATTAATCAGTATAACCTATTAATTAATTAAAACCCATATCCTATTCTAGTCCATTACTTTCAGTTTGTCACACAATTAGGTCGATAAAACACCGCCTAGCGACTAATCAGCGTCTTGGCGACAGCCTATGTCAATATTTGTATCCATGTTCATAATAGTCATTATTGCAAAAAAAATCCAACTCTGTTCTATCTAACCTACGTGTATCTATATCTATCGCACGACTAACGTCTGGTGATTTTGAAAACATTTATAATATTATATGTCAACGACTTAAAATTGCACAACAAACATCTTCATAATGAAAAAAATCACATATTCTAGAAAGGTCGTCATTTTGATTCTATGAAGTAAATCGTTGTTGCCTCTTATCAAATTGATCATGGAAAGTAGAAATAGGGGGAAAGAGAAAGAAATTGGGGTTTCGACTTTTATCCATGGGAAACACCATAAAAGAATATAAAACTGTATAAATCATAACCCTAAAACCTACGTGGTTGTTTTGTTACAGGCCGTAAAACATAAAAAGCAGCAACAACCGCATGATGTTGTTTAATGTCTCACAACATCCCACCTATGATTTGCCCCACAATCCGAGATAAAAATTCGGCGTTGTCACATTTGATAAGAATTCAATTTTATATTACTTTTTAAAGTTACAAATAAATTTGTTTTCATTTCTAATATATTGTTTATGTATAGCATATGAAATCAATTATCTTTCGACGATGTTTAATTTGACGTCCATATCACATACTACCTCCGTCCCGCTCTAACTTTCCTATTTTCCTTTTCGATTTGTCTCAACTTAACTTTCCAACCCATAAATGGCAAATTTCTCTCACAGTCTCCACCCTCAAAATCTCCACCATCAATCTCCACCTTTAAAAAAGTCAAAGATTCCACAAAATCTGTTTTTTCTTAACCTCCGTGACCGGTCAAAGTAGGAAAGTTAAGCCAAGACGGAGGAAGTATATTATAATGTGATATTCGATATGAAATATTATATTATTTGTTCGTTGATTATTTGAGTTCAATGTTAATTCTGTATAGTACTATTTAGTATTGGTTCGGAATACAACTTAAAGTTGGTCAAGTAATTATCTTATAAAAGTTGTTTTACTTGATTATTTTATTAAAATTACAACTAATCAATTTATTTTACAAGACATGAATTTTATCAAGATTTTATTTATTACGTTGAGAGAAAAAAAAACATTGTATAAATAATTAAACAAGTACTTTTCTAAATTAGAAGCACAAGTTAATATTTAATTTATAATCAACTTATTAAATTATTAAATCTACTAATATTTATTTTTTATAATAATTTCTGTTTGATTATTTATAAGACTACGACTTCGTGCATATGTATAAATTTATATATGATAATTAATCTTAAAATTATTTTTTATTACTTGTCATATTCTTCATATTTCTACATTTTTAAATATTATTTTTATACCTAACTTATGATTTTATACACGTTACAATATAAAATTCTTGTGAAAAATGAAAATTATATGTTTTTTACGCGTTGCAACCTAAAGAATACTTTGTCACATTATATGTCTTTTTTTGTTCATTTTGCAACCCGAGCAATTTTATTATATTTCATTAATCATTGTAAATATACTATTACAATATAATGTACAATTCAGTTTAAAAAATTCAACATAGATATGAAAATATAAAAGAAATCGTTACTCCATGTATTAAATAATGTTTAGATTTTATTTTGTTGTTTTTTAATTAAGTTTTCTGAATTCACAAAGTAAAATATTAAAACTCGTAAATGAGAATTTTATTTTTAAAAGTTAAATAGTTATAGTTAAAATTTGAAACTTTATTTATATTAAAAAAATTATTATAAAATGAAAAAAATAAAAGAAAAATTAGTCTCTTATAACATTATTCTATTTATTTTATTTAATATATTTTGATGAGGTGTATGATATTTTCTATTTGTTTGAGTATCCATAATTAATTAAGCTATTACTTGGTATGCATATGTGTAAAGAATGATACAAAAACACTAAATGTATGCTTGAATTTCAAAGATAAGAACTGGTCATTTGGAAAATAGATATATTTTACTTTTTATATTAATATTTTATCTTAATGTTAATTAATGAAACAATATATATATATATGTATATATATATAAAGTAAGTTATATTAAATTCATATATCACGTGGAAAAAACTTATATTTACATTACTGATAATTTTTCTATGTTAATCCATGCTTTTAAATATTTATTTTATTAGAATACAACAATCACATTTTTAACTAATAGATTATATAATTTTATTTGTTTTGAAATCATTATTTTTAAATAAACTTCCGTGCATGACATAGGAGTAACACTAGTACATATTAAAGCTATAAGAGGGTTAAAAGTGTAAATTCTATGTTCCTCCAATTATTCTTGTGTTATTTATGGTTACATGAATATGTGGTAAATTTTGATTTATTTGTTCATTTTTTCTTTTCTTTTTCAAAAACATTTTCTAGATCTTTTAAATACTAATAAATTTGTGTATCTTAACCATTTTGACATATAAAATAAAAAATTAACCACCTTTTCATAGTATATAATTTGACATCCATATAAAAAAATTTTAAAACTGTAAGTTATATTACAATTTTTTGTTAGTTGGTTATTGAGTTAGTTTTAAATGAATTATTGTAATCGGTCATTTGTATTAATTTAGGCTACAAATAAAACTTAGTTAAATATGATCTTAAAATAAATCGTAAAACAATTTAAGTTTTTGTAAAATAATAAAATTAATTATTTATTGTGTTTACCTTATTATCTTTATTTTGTCCCATGAATTAACGCATATATACTAATATATAGCATGTATACATATATGTCTGCGCACTAAAATAAACGGAGCCAAAATTGTAATTTTTTTCATATTCTTTTGCATTGTGAAACTAAATGATTCTAAAAATAAGTTATTGGATTGTCAATATTTTGGTGGTTTGTTCTTGCTAACAATATTTTTTACCTAGCCTCCTTTTTCCTCCGTCGTCTCTTTTTCCTAAAAGTTTAGATCAATTCCTCCTTCTCCCACCCTCCAATCATAGAAGGATGAGGGAATACTTCTAATATTTATTGATTTTCTATTTTATTTTCGTTTTGTTTCGTCTTGTTTTTTGTTTGTCTTTTCCTCTCCTCAGGCTTGTCTCTGTGAAAATTTTTCCTACCTTTATGCATCTTTCCATGCCTTGTGCAGCTTTTGATCTCTGGTTTTAGATGGATTTTTCTAGTCTTCCAAGCCTTATGTGGCATCTGATCTTCAATTTCTTATGGGTTTTTCGTCTATAAAGGTGAGCAGCTTCACGAACTCCTTGCTTGATGTGCATGCAGTCATGGAGCAAGTGGATTCTTTGAATTATTACAGAGTTATTGTGGATGCAATTAAGAGACTCGTGTATGATCACGATTTTTACACAATTTCTCATATGTCTAGAGATTGTAATTGTGTTTCGCATTATTTGACACGTTTTTTTAACTTCTGTCGGTTCCCATATACGTGGTTATATGTTTTTATATGCATTATTGTTAACACTTCCAAACAGTCATCTCATCACCGCTGGGCATGTGGCACCAACTAAAAGTAAAAACATAAATTAAACGATTGAAATTGGTTGTTTAGTCTATGGTTGAACTACCAGTTCCCGGTTTGTATATAAGTTGAACCAAAACCAAACAAAATATATGCAGATTCGGTTATTGTTTGGAACTGAAATCAAGTATTCAACTGAACTATTGGCCGTAGATCCGATTTCGATTTTATGAGCTGTTTGGCTACCTCTACCTGGTAGGGTCTTTAATATATCGCACATCTGATAATCAAAGTTTAATAAAAGGTTTGTAACTTTGACTTCCATAGTATCCAATAGTCTTTTAGACATTCCTAAGATTTTTTGTCAAGTATCAAGGATTATTTCACTCTACTATATATTTATAATTTTTTGGTAGAGGGCATCTAATATTACTTTTCATTAAATCAAGAAAATTCAAGTGAATTTTCTTAATTTTTTCTTGCATTATTTCAAATACTTTCTATATACGGGATTCATTTGGGAATTTGCTCGATAAGTTTGAGGAAACCAATTTCATTTCCATCAGCGGTGTTTGCTTGTATCATTTTAAATTTCGCGATATTCTCCCCAAACAATTGTTTGTAATGATATATCAGATTGAGATCACTTGCTAAGCTTAATTCCCCACATTTGCTTACTTCCCTACTACCTTCATATGACTCTTGTTATGAAATTAACCACAAAACTTACAAATCAGCCTCAACTACTCCTTGACAATATATCAAACAGATGGTGTTTGTAATCTTGAAGAAACTAATTTGAATGAACATAAATGGAAATCAACAGTCAAGTATTTGCGAGGTTCAGATCATGAATTGATCCTACATCCACAGAGCTCAAAACACACCCAATCTCATTAATCACCAAGTTTTGCAGTACAAGAAACCACATACAACAATGACAAGAGCTGATCAATCTATCTACTCCAAGATCATACAATCAATCACTCATTCTCACCATGAATGTGTATTCTCTAGCTACATAATGCTACAAAGTATATTCAAGAATATGTATTCTCTCTCTATTATGTTCAGTATTTAAGAAGAAGAGCAAGATAAGAAGATATATCATTTCCCAAGCTAACAGACTGAAAAAAACGGTTATAACTGCTTCAATGCTTGTTCGGCTATGAACAACTGCTCCCGGTTCGGATCCGAACGACATCGTTTAGTGCATCCCCTCCAATTCTCAGCTTTTAACTTCATGTGATAAGTCTAAGTTGCCCTTACTAATTAATACTAATTTCCAAGTATACTTATATGCATTTTGAGCTAATAACACTACAAAATCTCCACCTTTAGCCAAAATGCAGATTTACAAGACTGAATGCAAGCTCTTTCATTCCATGCTTCTCTTTTACTAAGAAACTTATTCACCTCCACCTTTACTAAATCAAGACACAAGTCAAACTTAGTCGTTAGCAAGGCACTGGTGAAACAATCAGCAGGGTTGAAATCTGTAGAAATCTTCTTCACCTTCACTATCCCCTTTGACACTACATCTCTCACAAAATGCAATTTGACATCAATATGCTTGGTCTTCTCATGGAATCCTTGATGTTTTGACAAGTGTATTGCACTTTGATTATCACAAAACACTGTCACTCTTTTCTGCTCCAAACCAAACTCTTTTATTATCCCTTTGAGCCACTAAGCTTCCTTGATAGCTTCTGTTAAAGCTACACATTCAGACTCATTTGTTGAGAGAGCAAGCTCTGGATCCTCCCTACGAGGAGAGGTGATGGGCGACCACTGATTAATGTGTTGACCTACAACTAATTGTTGTCCCAAAGAGAGTAAAAACATATCCAGTAAGAGACTTCCTAGTGTCCAAGTTAGCAGCATAATCTGCATCCACAGAACCCATCAACATGGTGTTTAATTCTGTCTGCCTTTTGAAGCATAAACCAGTAGAAATTGTTCCCCTGATATATCTAAGTATCCACTTCACCGCCTCCCAGTGAATTTTCCCTGGATTTCCTATAGATCTAGATACAACACTCATGGCATGAGCGAAGTCTGGTCTGCAGCAAACCATGGAGTACATGACACTTCCAACAACACTTGCATATGGAATTTTTTTCATATCAATCCTGTCTTGAGTTGACTTAGGACACTGCTCCAAAGATAGTCTGAAATGTTGAGCTAATGGTGTTGAAACACTCTTTGATTGATGCATGAAGAATATCCCATCTTTTCTGTTTCTATCTTCTCCCAAGTCCTTCATATCAAATTCTTGTTTCAACAGCTTCTTTATCTTTTCAATACCTCCAATAGTCTGACTTACCAACAACATGTCATCTACGTATAACAGCAAATATATGTAAGACTGATCTTCTTCCTTCCTGAAAGAAACACAACTATCATATTTGCTTCTTGTAAAACCAACCTTCAGCATATATTCATCAAACCTGAGATACCACTGCCTTGGACTTTGTTTAAGTCCATACAGTGATTTCTTATGTGAACAAGCTTTTCCTTCTGATTCTACACTCATCAAACCTTTAGGAATTTTCATATATATTACTTCTTTCAATCTTCCATGTAAAAAAGTTGTAGTGACATCCATTTGATGAAGTTCCAGATCATATTGTGCTACAAGTGCAAGAATTATCCTAATTGAACAATGCTTAATCACAAATGAAAAGATCTCACAATAATCCACACCCTCTTTCTGTGTGAACTTTCTTGCAACCAGTATGGCTTTAAATCTGACTTTACATTTACTACCAGCCTCTAACTTCTTCTTATAAATTCACTTGCAACCCACTAGCTTTTGTGTCTGTGGTTTGTCTACAATGTCCCATGTATCATTCTTGTCAGTGATATCAGTTCTTCCTGCATTGAAATAAGCCACTGATCCCTTTCGTTACAGCTTATTGCCTCAGCTTATGATCCTGGTTCATTACTTTCCATCTCTTCAGTAGTGAATAGTGCATAGGACACCATGTATATATGTCCATATCTCTGTGATGGGTGAATTTGCCTCCTCTGTCTGTCTCTTACTAGTTGATAACCACTTGTGTCCACTGACTCCTCAGTAACTTCTTCATTTTGGGAATCATCTTGATCTTGATCCACTTGAGGCATTATCCTCTCAATAGTCTCCACCTCAAGCTGAGTATTTTCATCTCTTGTGCTTGAGCTTGTTGAGGTTCCATCCTTCTGGTATGGCATGACAGATTCATCAAATGTAACATCTCTGCTTATGATCCATTTATTGTCACCTGGTTCAATAAACCAAAGTTTATATCCCTTTACCCCCTTTGGATATCCCAGGAAGATGCACTTCAATGCTCCTTGCCTAATTTGTCTTGCCTTAAATGTGCATATGCAAGACACACAAACACTCTGAGCTCTGAATAGTTTGTTGGTTTACTATTCCAGATTTCTTCTGGTGTTTTAAAATCAAGAGCTGTTGAGGGTGATCTATTGATCAAATGAGCTACTGTTGATACAATTTCTCCCTAAAAACTCTTTCTTACCCATGAATTGGACAACATACACCTCACACATTCTAGTATTGTTCTGTTCATTCTCTCAGCAAGTCCATTTTGCTGAGGTGTTCCAGCAACAATTCTATGCCTCACAATTTCTTTATCCTTACAGAATTGATTAAATTCTTCTGACGCAAATTCTAGACCATTATCAGTTCTCAAATGTTTTACACTTCTCCCAGTCTGGTTTTCAATTTCTGTAAGCCACTCTTTGAATCTAGGAAATGCTTCATTCTTGGCCTTTAGTATGAATACCCAAAGTTTCCTTGAGAAATCATCAATAATGGATAGATAATACTTGCCACCACTTAATGTTGGGATTTTGGATGGCCCCCACAGATCAGAATGTATATATTCCAGTTTATCCTTTGTTGTGTGCATTGATTTGATAAATTTTAACCTCCTGTTTCCATAAACACAATATTCACATAGTTTCACAGGTAGAATTCTATCTCCACACAACAGACGCTGTTTGCTTAATTCCATAAGCCCTCTTTCACTAATATACGCCAGTCTTTTGTGCCACAGTTGAGTTTTGTCAATATCAACTGTATTAGAAAATTCTCCTATCACTGTGCTACCAATTAGGAAATATAGTTCATTCCTTTTAACTGCTCTAATAATCTCTTGTGATCCCTTTGAAACTATCAGATTTCCATCTTCAGAATGAAAGCAATACCCCATAGAATCTAGCATACTTAATGATATCAAATTCCTTCTTATCTGAGGAACATATCTAACATGTTTTAAGATTCTAATATTGCCATCAAACATCTTAATTCTAATAGATCCTATCCCTTTAACCCTGCATTCAAGATCATTATCCAATAACACCAGTTCTCCATTCTGATGTTTAAAAGTGTGAAACCAGTTCTTATTTGTACAGATATGGAAAGAAAACCCATAGTATAATACCCAGTCAGAAGTAACAATAGAGGAAGAGATAGTAAGTACCTCACCAGAGTCATAACCATTTGTTGCCTCAACTAAATCAATTGTACTCTTTCCCTTTGTAGTTTTCTGGGGTTGATGGTTACCTTGTGTTTTCTGGTTTTGTTTAGATTTCTTGGTGGGACAATCTTTGGCCAAATGTCCCACTTGATGGCACTTGAAACACTTCCTGGTTTCAGAATCAGAAGTCGGGACTTGATCAGACTTCTTCCACTGTTGCTTGTTTTTCTGATTCTGAAATTTCTTGGCAGTGAATTTCTTCACAATCAGTCCTTATCCAGGTGGATCTTGCTTTACAGATTCAGGCCCCCTTTTGTAATTCTTTTGATCTTAGGGCTGACTCCACTTCACTCAAGGTCAACTTCCCTTCTCTTCCAAACAAAATGGCATCTTTGAAATTTTCAAATGTCTTAGGTAATGAACTCAGGAGGATGAGTGCCTTGTCCTCATCTTCCATTTTGATTCAATGTTTTCCAGGTCATCAATGATCTTGTGATAGTCATCTAGTTGTTCTGTAAGATTCTTTTCTTCAAGGATCCTGAAAGCAAATAGCCTTTGCTTCATATATAATCAATTAGCAACTGTCTTGACCATGTAATTCTTTTCAGGCTTGAGGCAGACTCCTTTAGCAGTGGTTTCTTTGGCCACCTCTCTAAGAACCTTATGCCCCAAACTCATAATTATAGTACTATGAGCCTTTTCCAACATTGCTTGCTTTTCTCTGCCTTCAATGACGCTGGAAGTTTCTCCTCACCATCAAGAGCTAATGCTAATCCCTACTGCACAAGAAGGGCTCTCATTTTGATCCTCCACAGACCAAAGTCACCCTTTCCAGTGAATTTCTCTACATCAAAGCGTGTTGATCCCATGGCGTTCCCACAGACAGCGCCAATTTGTTATGAAATTAACCCTAAACCTTACAAATCATCCTCAACTACTCCTTGACAATTTATCAAATAGATGGTGTTTGTAATCTTGAAGAAACTGATTTGAATGAACATAAATGGAAATCAACACTAAAGTATTTACGTGGTTCAGATCATGAATTGATCCTACATCCACGGAGCTCAAAACACACCCAATCTCATTAATCACCAAGATCTGCAGTACAAGAAACCACATACAACAATGACAAGAGCTGATCAATCTATCTACTCCAAGATCATACAATCAATCACTCATCCTCACCAACAATGTATATTCTCTAGCTACACAATGCTACAAAGTATATTTAAGAATATGTATTCTCTCTCTACTATGTTCAGTATTTAAGAAGGAGAGCAAGATAAGAAGATATATCACTTTCCAAGCTAACAGACTGAAAAAAATGGTTATAACTGCTACAATGCTTGTTCGGCTATGAACAACTGCTCCCGGTTCGGATCCGAATGGCATCGTTTAGTGCATTCCCTCCAATTCTCAGCTTTTAACTTCATGTGATAAGTCTAAGTTGCCCTTACTAATTAATACTGATATCCAAGTTTACTTATATGCATTTTGAGCTAATAACACTACAACTCTGACACTAGAAAGTGAGGTTTATTTCATCTTTATTATCCATATACGAATGCAGATCTTAGGTTTAAGTACTTGAGCCTGAATGTCGAAACTCAATTGATATTTGATACTCACATTCAGATCCATAGGTACTTACGCTTCAGGTTTTGAGCTCAAGCGGCTAAATAAGTAAGCCCGAATATACCACCACCAATGGGACACCCTCGACAAGTAAGGAAACGCCCATGAGTTATTACAATGTTGCAACATGCCTTGAGTTCTTTCACCATTTTACCATTTTTTTCTTCATTTGGATTAACTTCTAAAATAAATCTCCTTTATGCATTTCCAAAATTTAGAAAACATACACTTGAATTCCATCTGAGTGTTCTTGAAAAGTATTCATTGGCAATAATTTGTGCACGCTCGGTGTACAAATACTAAATTCGTGGACGCACTTGACCATACATATAAGACCTCTAAATTTTTTCTCAACTATAAATAATCCTAAAATTAATACGCATTTTTTTTAACACTTCGCCGTTATAGAATGTATAATCAGAGAAGCGGAAGTAATGCTCAAATGCTGATTGGCAAGGGACCAAGGGTACTATTATAATGGTTAGGGGTCGCTTGTTCCCTCTATTTACTTAATTATTAATTAAATAATATACCATTAATAAAATGATAGGTATTATTTAATAATTAATGGCTAACAATTATAATTATTTTGATTATTATTTTTCTTTAGTTACGTACTTTGATCAATGTTCTAAAAGTCGCTAGGCGCTAGTTAGGCGGTGGACTGGGGCCTAGCGACTAATCGGGGTCTGGGCGGGACTAATCGGGACATAGACGTAGTTAGGCGGGGAGGACTCGGAAAATAAACGTAGGCGGTCAATGAGAGCCTAGCGCCTAGACGGGGATTAATCGGAGTTAATCGGGGATTTTTAGAACAGAGACTTTGATTATTAACTTGATGATTCATAGTTAATAATAACTAGTTTATTAATTTATGAATCAATTTATTATAATATTTTTTTAGTTTTTATTATATTTTAATTAATTCATTAATTTTTTTTAACTATTATTATACTTAATCCATTATTTATTTATTTTTATATTTTTTTAATTTTCAATTTTTTTGACCTGTTTCATTTTTCTTTTTTTTAGTTTTTAGTTTTTACTTTTATACCATTATGCTAATACTCATTTAAATTAAAAAGTAGAATTTTCTTGACAAATATGTATTAGTAAAACAATTAATGAATACTTTTTTTGTTAAACAAGTAACACCTTTACGTTTAACAAGTAATATAGAAAAATTCTAGATTCATTTTTCCTTTGTGCAAGTAATACCTTCAGAGTAATAAATAAATTTTTTAGGTAAAAATAATATTCCCTCCGTCCCACCTTATCTTGCACACTTTCCTTAAACGGTCGTTCCACCTTATCTTGCACAGTCTAAAAAAGGAAAGTTATAACATAATCTCCACCCTCAAAATTTTCACCCTCAATCTCCACCCTCAGTCCACCTTTGAAAAGTCAACAACCAACCAAAAAATAATTTTTCTTAATACCCATGCCGACCCCCCCTATGCAAGATAAGCTGGGACGGAGGGAGTACATTTTAGTTGAACAAGTACAACATCAATACTATTATTTTAGAGGTAAATATGAATGCTACTTTTTCGGTATATAAGTAATAACATTTAGCTAAATAACCAATATACTCATTTCGTCTCGGTCCAATTTGTCTATCTTGATCGGACACGAGATTAAGAAAATCTTTAACTTTTTCAAAGGTGGAGATTAAATGTAGAGGTTTTGAGGGTAGAGATTGTGAGAGAAATTTGTCATTCATGGACTGACAAATTAGATTGGGACAAACTAAAAAGGAAAGTAGGCAAATCAGAACGGGACGGAGGAAGTATATTTATTGAGTAACACTTGTGTGCATGTGATGTACAATAGACTTATTGTACATCACTACAATTTAACACATGGACTCCAAAAAATCGCTGAAATATAGTTTATAGAAAATTCGCGTCCGCGGACGAGGTCCACGCGCGGGTCGCGCCCTTTTGTTATAAAAAATTCCTACTGCAAGAACAAAATAAGTCTACTGTAAGAACAAAATAAGTCTACTCCAAAAACAAAATAACTATACTGCAAGAACACGATAAATCTACTGTAAGAACAATAAGTCTTCTCTAAACACAAAATTACTATACCATAAGAACATAATAAGTCTACTGTAAGAACACAATAAGTTTACTGTAAGACAAAAAAAAAAAAAAAAAAAAAAAAGATGAGGGTCACGCGCGACCCACGCGCAAATTTGAACCCAAATGTACATTAAGCACTATTGTGCATCTTATGTACCCAAATTTTTGCCATATTTTTTAATGAAAGGTATTACTTTCACTATTGATAAAATGTACACTTTCTTTAGGAAACAAGTATATTCACTTTAATTTCAAATTTATTTACAATCAATATCTTTCAAGTAAATAAATAATATTTTTTTAACAAATACTATATTGACCTGCATCAATAATTTTCGTTCAAATTAATTAAAACAATAAAATTAAAAATTTAAAACTAAAATTAAAATTAAGAAACAAAAAAAATAGTAGGGTTTAATAATAAAGTTAAAAAAATAAAAAATAGAAAATAAAGAAAAAAAACAATTAAAAACTAGTATTTAGTTGTAACATGCAACCTCGGCCCTCGGGAATCTATGCAAGCCCGCAAAATGACTGGGCCATCTCAATATTCTATTTAAACAAACGTGAAACAAAAAAAATCTGACCCGCTTCCAAGTCGGTGTACGATCCAATATTCTTGCTTGCACTTAGACTTAGAGGATGTTTTGCTAAACTTAGTTAATCATCTTATAAGTTGTTTCAAAAGGTTATAAGATGTAATTTTAAGAAACTTATAAGTTAATAAAGTGTGTGAATAAAAAAATTTATAAGCTTACAATTGGATATATTGATTTAGCTATAATTTGAAGTCTGATCTTAAGTTTATATTAAACACACATTTTGATTAATGTGTGAAGTGTGTATAGTGTGTGAAATGTGTGTAGTGTGTGAAATTTGATTGTAATAATTAAGATCTTAAAAAATAAGATGGGGTATAGCAACTTATTTTTTTAGATCTTATAAGCTTTTAGAGCTTATTTTTGTGTCTTATAAGCTCCTAAACATCTTTTTTTTTCCAAACATTTTGCAAGAACTTATAAGCTGTTTTTAAATAAGTAGTTAACAACTTATAAGCTGTTTTTAAAAAAGTAAGAAAAGTCTAACTTATTTCTCAAATAAGATCTTATTTTGATTTTCTACTTACTAACATCTTATAAGCTTTATTGTCTTATTATAACTAAACACTCCAATAACTTATGTTTTAAATAAAATTTAACATCTTATAAGCTCTAAAAACATCATCTAAAATGTTAGAGTTTATAAGATGTTTTGAATAAGTTTAGTCAAACGTACACTAGACAGGACTCATTCCTACTTCTTCCAACGAATAACTCGTAAAATTCTCCTGGACATTTCACTAACGATTACTTCTTCAATAGGATCTCATACCATTTTTTTACCATGACCTCAATTTTTACTAAATATAAGAATAAGGGAATTCTCCGACTATAACAGAACAGCCCTACAGTTACATCACATTTATTGACATTTCTTTCTTTTTCATACTCCACAACATAATGCATATTGCTATATGGTATAATTACAAAGAGTGAGTTGTGTATGATGATTTCATATGTAACGGAATGCAATTTTTTATCAGATTATAGTCGCTGGCTGAACTAGTTCGACCGGATAGCCCGACCGAAATGAAGCGGTGACCAAACCAATTAATTGGGCACCAATCCAATTCCGCAAACGATGATATCCATTTGTTAAGAAGCCCACAGAGAGATAAGCAAAGACAAATAGGAGGGTAGTGATTGATGATATCATATCGATGGCGCTACGCTCCAAACTGTCTGGGCCATGCCATATATGGGCCTTTTGGACAGACTCTGGTCAAGATTGTGGTCCTAAAAGTGTTGACAGATTCACAAGGTGGGCCTTTCACATGCCTTGTCCTTTTCTTATGTCTTTTTCTTCTTATTTTTTTCTATAAATATTTTGTCCAATAATTTTCTCAATCTCTTTTATATTTGTATGTATATAACACTTCTAGTTTGTACTGAATAGATTTTTTAACATTTTTTGTTACACCCCGTGCCCATTGATAATTCCGGCAGGCCGACTTCATCGAATTAATACTATATTTTGAGTCGTCGGATAGAGCCAGCCAGAAATATTATTCGGCCAAAATTATTGAGTCTAACCCAATTTATACCCATTAAATATACTAAAATTTCCGAGTCACCCGTGGGCTTTAAATACATTAGGTCTGACATGCTGAGTTCGATAGTACTTTGAGACTATATTCTTATGACTCAACTCATCTAACATATCGAACAGATTGAGTCGGTTCATCAAACCTAGACTTGTAGGCCGTAACTACATACACAACCAACAATCAATCATTATAAACTCCAATACTCCACCTAATCACAATCATGAGAAAATCTCAATCTTTCCACTAGGCACACAACTCGGCCCCCAAAATAGATCTTGCCCATTGTATCCTTTTAGAACTGTAGCAACCAAGTTCCTTACCACATCATAGGCTACATTAACATTGATCCAATCTAAATTCCCTTGTTAACTTAAATAATATATGGAAAATAAAAAATTAGTTGGAGGAAAAAATAGAGGTTAATTATTTGTACTAATAATGTTGAAAAATGAAAACAATATTTAGCATTGTTTACATTTAAAAAGGGAATTAAAGTTGATGTTCAAGGAACCGAAATTTAGAATGAAACATCATGGAGTACAAATTTGTAGTTTCTTCGTGGTAAAATAATTTGGTGATGTAATATTTAGCAATAAATAATCAAAATAATAGTATTATTTATTCCATTTTCTATTCCATATTTATTATATTAGTCTCACTCCTATTAAATCATCTGCACGTGATGTGTTCGATACTTTTGTTTTTTCCGAAACTTTATTACATACTTAGTTTCACTTTTATGGCATTCGCTTATATAGTACAAACACAGCAACAAAATGAGATAACACATATAAAGCTGTCTCTTATTTAAATATAAAACCATAAATACAAAAAAGTTTTTACATCTAAATTAAATGCATGGGATTAAACTGTTAAATTAGAATTAGCAAGAACTTTGCCATTGTGATGCATTGGTTTGAAATTGATTTACTTATAAAATATAAATAAGATTACATAAAGTTTTTGTTTCATATATATACAGAGTAAATCCAATTGAAATAGTACTCCAACCAACAACGAATACTGGACCTAAGATAAATTTATGAATTATTGTGTTATTATATTATTAAAGAAAAAATGTAGATATCTTTTGAGGAGAAAATAAGATTAAAACAATCAGTTCATTATTGTAAAAGAAATATTTTTTTGTTTCGAAATTATTTAATATTTTTTTAAATATTTACTTGAATTTTATTGTAGCACAAACCCTAATGAAAAGTAATCCCTAAAACAAGTATACAAACTTAGCTCAAAAAATGAACGGGAAACATTTACATTTTTAAATTAAATATCTTATTCCAAATTAAATATGCAATATGTGCATCAAATAAATATTAAATATGCAATTTGTGTTTTAAATATTTGAAAAAAGAAAATCGAACCACTCTCACATAAAATTTCCATAAATTTTGAAATTGTTTTTGGACATAATTTTATTATTTATATGTGGTTCTCTTTTTATATTAGTATAGGTTATAAAAAATTAATTCTACTGTTTATAAACGGTTCTCTTAGTATATTTTTTGTATAGATGATGGAACTTATTCTAACCTATAATAAAGGAATGAAATATTGTTGAGCCCCACCCTAAAAACAATATATTTTTATGTGAACCCCACCAGAAAGGAATGAAATGCTCTATCATGGAATTGAAGGGGAAAAAACCAAAAAAGAAAAAAGAAAAATGAAAAACTAGATGGGGCATAGTGTCTTTGGCGTATCAAGACAACGCAAAAAAAAGAGGGTTAATTTCCAGCGAGATTGGGTGAGAAACAGCCACGTCTCCCTCAGTCATCCCATATGCTCCTTGGCCGGTTGGCCGGGGTTCACAACTCAGACAATCCACCTTTCATCTTTTCGCATTTTAGCTCTTTTTCATTCGTCTCTTCCAAAAAACAAAAAACAAATCACTTGCCTATAAGATAAAAATGTAAACAATTGCAAAATAGTGATGCTCCATCCGAAGGAAATAGACTAAATTAGTATTTGTGGACTTTATTAATTAATAAGTCAGACTAATTAATTAATTAAGCAGACATGAATATTAGGTCTATAAATCTAGGCTTATATATACATATTCTCTATAGTATAGAATTAAGGGTTTTTATCAAATAAAAATTAGAGGCACTGTAGGATCAATAAGTGATTTCCTAATAATCACTTATTGAACAATTGTACCGAGGATAGTTCCTGCGGCGGACGGCATACGCGTGGATACCTGAAGTGGTGAATCCAATTACGCAACAAGTAAGTATTCGATCTTTTGCGTAGTTATTGCTCAACGTTTAATTCAATTATACATCATGATCAGTTTTCTCGATTAATTATTCCGCTGTGTAACATTAGATGTAGTCGAGAATTACTAACATTGGTATCAGAGCCCGGAGCTCGATTTATAATTGATTTAATTATCTGTGGATTAAGATTAACAAAATTGAAATTCTAGATTTAAATAATTATGAAATTGTTGAAACTGATCAACATTCTTGAATTGATTTTTCACTAGGAATTGTTTTTAGAAATTAAAAAACTTATAAACTGGTTTTGGAAACCTTATTCTCGTAGTTGAAATTATTTTCGAAACTTATAAACTGGTCGTCTATCAGCTGCGGCGGCGGTGACGGTGGCGACGGCGTTCGCCGCTGCTGCTGCGCGTTCCGGCGAAGCTCCAACAAACGGTGGTGGTGGTGTTGCGCGCGCGAGATTCAGTGACGGCGACGACGGTGGGGTTAGGCGTCCGCTGCTGCTGCGTCTGGTGCTGTTGCTTGGCGGCGGGAGGTGCTCTGCTGCGTGCTGTTGACGACGGCCGCGGCGGCCCTACTGCTGCTGGCCTTGATTGCTGAACGGTGGCGGCGCGCAGCGACGGTGGAGGGACCGAGGCTACTGTGCTCCTTTTGCGCTGCTGCTGTGCGGCGGGGTAGCGGCGGCGATGCTTCGCTGCTGCTGCGCGCTTGCTGTTAACGGCGGCGGGGGCTGGGCAGCGGCGGTAGGTTGTAGTTGGATATGGGCTAGGGATTTGACCTTAGGCATGGGCTGGATCAGTTTAAACCTGGGCTGAGCCTGTTGTCTTTAAATCTGGGCTGAATTAGATGAAAGAAATGGGTTGAGTCTGTTTTATTATTAAGCCCGTTGCATTTAAAATGTTGGGCTACAGCCCTTATGGGCTGTCAAAAACAATAATAATTTATTTAATTAATTAGATTTATTAATAAGATTAATTCTTAAGTCCCAATTACTATATTAATTTTTTAATTAGATTAATGAATCTTATTATTATTTTTGTTTTTGAAATAATAATAATAATAATAATAGATTTATACATTTATGTTAATTTGGAATTAACATTAAAGGGTATACTTATATTAATTTGGAATTAATATATTAATCTAATAGACTAAAATTAACTTATTAATTAGATTAATAATTTTTGATAGTATTATTATTTTTGAAAGAATAATACAAGACTTATATATTTATGTTAATTTAGAATTAATATTAAATGTATCTTTATATTAATTTGGAATTAATTATACAATTTTAATCCACATTTAATTAAAGAATAAAATTTTAATTGGATTAATAATTTTATTCGTTGAGCATTTATTTGATATCTTATGTGATAAACTATTATTTGATTTTATGCTTACTCCATTTACTATAGTAGTTAAGTCCGCGTTATGTTAGGCTAGACGGTGCCCTATACATGCAGTCCGCGACATTATATATGGGTAAGTGGCGCCCAATATGTGTGGTCCGCATTTCTTATGTTTGGGTAGGCGGCACCCAATAATTGTGTTATAGTTTAATATTAGATATTAAATTTAACAATTAGTATCACATATAAAATCCCCACTAAAAACCAAGTCTTGTTTAGAAACAAAATGCGTCGTCCATCATAATTGTTTGAGATTTCTAATCTTTTCGACCACGAGTTTTACATCAAATACTCTAAATCGACAAGACTCGAGCTCATTCATAGGTGCATGGTTGGCATCTGTGATGGATATGACATGCTTAAATTATTTTGAGACGCCAAAGCGACCAAAATAGTTTGATGACGTGATATTAATTGGATTAATAAACCAAGAATTGCAAAATTGTTGTTGCAATTGGCTTAGAGGCCTACCAAGTGATATTATTGTAGTCATCAGCCAAAGCAGATGCTACAGTAATATAGACTTGGATCTTGGACCACTAAAATTTATAATTTTATAAATCCGTATTTTGTGTTTGAGAGCGCAAAATATGTTAAAATTAGTGGGAGCTAATCATTACAATAAACTCTTGTTTTGATTAGTGATACGAATGTGATCTTTGTTTACTTTATTCTAATTTATTTTCCCATTTTATTATTTTCTCGTCAGATAAAATGTCGTTTTTGGCTTATAAATGTTTGATGGAAACAAACAAGTTGACTGGGTCAAACTTTACGGATTGACTCCGTTGTTTGCACTTGGTGCTAAGGTAAGACAAGATTTAGTATGTCTTGGACAAACCAATTAGTGTCATTCCTGACAAGAATTCTCCTAAGTACGCTACGTTTGACGAAGAAGCTTATAAGAAACATGTTGAGGATGCCACATCGGCTCAATGCTTAATGTTGCCCTCAATGAGTATTGAATTGCATAGGCAATATTGGAGCATGTTCCCTTATGAGATGCTGAAACACTTGGAGAGTCTGTACGCTTCAAAAGTTCAGACCATGAAGTATGAGATACTCAAGGATCTCTTCAAGTGTAAGCTTCATGATGGGAGCCAGGTTTCTGAACATATAATGAAGATGGTCGGATTGATTGAGAGGTTGGAATAGATTGGAACGAAGTTATCCTCGAGTGTCTCAACTAATCCGATCTTGCAGTCACTTCCAAGTTCATTTGAAAACTTCATAGTGAATTTCAACTGAGCAACACGAAGGCGACACTGCCAGAGCTTCACAACATACTCAAGATCTATGAATCATCTACTTCTAAAGGCAACTCTTTGCTCATGGTGAGATCTTCTGCAAATTTCTCCAAGCAGAAGAATAAGCAGAAGAAAAGGGGGAAAGCATCTAAGGATGCGGTCTTGAAGCCTAAGAGTGGAGGGGTTCAAAAGAAGCTGGGAATACCAAATGATGAGTTTCTGTTCTGCAATGAGAAGGGGCACTGGAAGAGAGACTGCCTAAAGTTCAAAGCACATGCTGCATTGGATGAGAGTTTAGGTAGTTTGTTTCGTACATTGAAAATAGATTAGATTAGATCTTCCTTCGGGATATAAATCAGATTTATATAATTGTTATTTTGTTCTTTAGATTTCAAAGAATATGATTTTCATTCCAATATTAGACATTTATGATTTTTCCTTCTATTTTGCAAACAATAGATGCTTGTTTCGCTTAATGGATTGTTATAAGGAAATGTCTTTCTTTCGAATGAATTATATATGCTTGAATGTGAACAAAGTATTCTCAATTTACAAGAACAAACGACCTAAGCTAAGTAATACGAATAATAAAACCTATCTTTGACACTGTAGACTTGGTCATATCAATGAAAAAAGAATAGCAAGATTGAGAAAGTTAGATTATCTCACATCATTTGATTTCGAATCATATGGTGCTTGTGAATCTTGTCTCAAAGGAAAGATGACAAGTTAGCCACTTTCTGGGGAAAGGGTTACGTGCCAAGGTTATGCTCGAGTTGGTCCACACAACGGTGTGCAGACCGTTCCAACTTAAGCAAGAGGCGAATATTCGTACTTCATAACTTTCACTGATGATTTTTTAAGGTATGGATATATGTATCTCATGAAACACAAATCTTAGGGCCTTCGAGAAATTTAAGGAGTTTAAGTTAGAAGTTGAGAAACAACTTTGAAAAGTATTAAGACTCTCCGATCAGATCGAGGAGGGAAATACTTAAGCCGAGATTTTCTTGATTACTTGAAATCACATGAAATCCAGTCAGACTGGACAGCTCCGGGTACA
Organism: Ajuga chamaepitys; assembly: GCA_958295605.1. Classification (NCBI taxonomy): domain Eukaryota; kingdom Viridiplantae; phylum Streptophyta; class Magnoliopsida; order Lamiales; family Lamiaceae; genus Ajuga; species Ajuga chamaepitys. Next base: position 13,763,937 of record OY282498.1, read on the forward strand.
CCACAGATGAATGGAGTATCCGAAAAGAGAAATCGAACTTCATTACATGTAGTTCTATCGATGATGAGTTTCACCAGTTTCCCCTTATTCCTTTAGGGTTATGTCTTACTAATCGCTGGTTATGTTCTGAATAGAGTTCCTCTTAAATCGGTCATGCAAAAACCATATAAGTTATGGTGTGGCAAAAATTCGAGTCTTAACCATATGCGGACCTGGGGTTGTCCTGCTTTTGTTAAGAAAATGACCACTGGTAAATTGGAGACTAAAAGTGAGAAATGCTATTTTGTGGATATCCTCAGGAAACTAAGGATATGAATTCTACTGCCTGGAGATCACAAGGTGATAGTTTCCAAAAATGTGGCGTTTCTTGAAGATATTTATATCTTCGAGGAACAAGGTCACAACAGGGTAGATCTTGAAAAGACTCAAGAACCACAAAATGACATAGAGGATTAGGTCTTGGCCAATGGAGTGGACAAGAACTCAGTGGGAGTTTTGATGATCTATTGGGAGGGGAAAAAACTCTTAAAGGGTCACTTCAAGACAATAAGATGCATCAAAGACAAGATATTGTATCAGTCCCACCTCAAGAGAATCATAGTGAAATTCTTGAGAATATCCCAAAATGTTGAAAACCAACTCATGATCAGAATAAACCGCATGAACCAACACAAAACCAACTCAATAGGCCTCAAAGGAATCATCGTGCACCTGAAAGACTAAATCTATTGGTTGAAAACCAAGATGATGAAGTTGATTCAGAAGACGACGGACCTAAGACCTATATCGAAGCGGTGTTGGGCACCAATTCGAAGATGTGGCTGGCTGCCTTAACATTTGAAATGGACTCGATGTAACTCAATCTAGTCTGGGAACTAGTTAATTTGCCAGATGGGGCTCGTCCCATAGGCTGCAAATGGATCTTCAAGAAGAAGAGAGATGCAGTTGGCAAGGTACAAACCTACAAGGCTAGGTTGGTGGCAAAGGGTTATAGTCAGCGCAAGAGCATTGACTATGATGAATTATTTTTAGGATATTACTTGCAGTAGTTGCATACTATGACTTTGACATTTGGAAAATGGATGTCAAAACCCCGTTTCTCAATAGAGAAATCGAAGGCACTGTGTATATGTCACAGTCGAAAGTTTTGTATCCAAAGAAAGCGAATGGGTATGCAAGTTACAGAAGTCCATTTATGGAATCAGGCAAGCATCTAGGAGTTGGAATATTTTCTTTGACAGAGCTATCAAATTTTTTGATTTTGTCAGAAGCAAAGAGGATCCACGCGTTTATAGTAAACGTAAGAATGAAAATGTTGTCTTCCTTATCATATATGTCGACGATATACTGATAATGGGGAGCAATCGTTCCATGTTGCAATCCGTGAAAGAGCAGATTTCAGCAAAATCTTGGTGAGGAACACTGGAGAACTGTCAAGACTATTCTTAATTACCTTAGAAGGACTAAAGAATATTTCTTAAGGTCTATGATGAGCAGCTAGAGTCATCAGTTACAAGGTATACTGATGCTAGCTTTCAAACGGACCATGATGACTTCAAGTCTTTGTCTAGATATGTTTTCGTTCTCAATGGTGGTGCAGTGAATCGGAATAGTTCCAAACAGAGTAGAACTGTCGGTTTCACCACTGAAGTCGAGTATATTGCTACATCTGAAGCTGCCAAAAGGGGTTATTACTTTGTTAAAGTTCGTAAAAGAACTAGGTGTCGTTCCAAGTGCCAGCAATGCAATACCGTTGTATTGTGACAACGGTAAGTGCGGTTGCGCTAGCAAAAGGAACCGAATCCCACGAACAGAAACAAGCATATTCCCTGGAGATATAATCTGATTGGAGAAATAATAGATAGGGAGATGTGAAGTTAGATAGAGTATCCACTGATGATAACTTGGCTAATCCTTCAACCAAACAATTGTGTATAGCAAGGCACAACAAGCACTTTGAGAGCTTGGCACGTTGGTAGTTGGCTTTAATTCAGTGGGAGTTTATAGTTTGTATGTCTTAGAAACCTTTCGTTTGAGACATTCATTCTTGATCGCATTCTATTTGATTTTCTTTTGGGTTTATGCATTTATTAGAATAATTATTTTGTTGGTTTGTTATTTTTCTTATAACTGTTCCCTTGAATCATGACTATCATTTATGGCGTGAGACATAAATGATATAGTATGATTCTAAAATTGCCATAACTGATGGTCATCAAGAATGGAATATTGATGACACGCGATAGGTTAGCATGTGGTCTGCATCACATTCTTAGAGAATGTAGTAGATCTTACAACTACGAGATTTTAGATATCCGTGATTGACACATGGATACTTTGGAGAGTATTGGTATACCCTACTATTAAATCGTTTGTTTCAGTGTCTGTGGTTTATTAGTGTGTGGAGTATGTAATGATCCTTTGACCTGAGGTCAATACTCATTTTGTTTGTCAAGTGATGAACTTTGACCAAGTACAACGCTTGCCTCCCAAAGGAGGATAAGACACGTCTTGTGTTGGGATCATCATGAGGCAAATGGAAATGGTAGTTGAACCAAGAATGAGATTCATTCCTCGATTAATTTCGAGAGAACACTCATATTTCTCTATATTATTTGACAATAAAGTCATTGGCCAATGCAAAAGATGTATTCAATTAAAGTAATAGAATATGATCGAATGTGTCATATAATAAAGATGAGAAAAGCGATTGGGCTATTTGGATAGACACATGGCAGATCCTAGGCTAAATCGGGTGGTTCGTGAAAGAAGGGATACTACATAAACTTCATATAAAGGTTGTTTTACGAATTCATGTAAACGTCCTTCATATATCAAGTTCGTTGCACAACGCAGTCTAGGAGTTTTGTGTAGACTTTAATTAGATTATCGTTGATAATGGGGGCCTACAGGGTCACACTTTATGTGTATTGCTGTTCCGCTCAAGGGTACAACGTTAGTTCTTCGAATTATATCTAATGCTAGTCCAAGTGGGAGATTGAAAGATATGGACTAGATTAGGATATGTGGGCTTTATTAATTAATAAGTCAGACTTATTAATTAATTAAGAAGACATGGATATTAGGCCCATAAACCTAGGGTTATATGCTATTATATATACATATTCTCTATAGTAGAGAATTAAGAGTTTTTATCAGATAAAAATTAGAGGCATTGTAGGATCAATAAGTGATTTCCTAGCAATCACTTATTGAACAATTGTACCGAGGATAGTTCCTGCGGTGGATGACATACACGTGGATACCTGAAGTTGTGAATTCAGTCACGCTATTCCTTCCGATTAATTACGCAACAAGTAAGTATTCGATCTTTTGCATAGTTATTGCTCAATATCAACTCAATTATAAATCTAGATTAGATGGAATCGAGAAAACCTAACACTATCATTAAGGATTATATAATAAAATCATAAAAACTCCTCACAAAAATTATTTTTTGTTATCTCACGTCGGAAATAATGATCTACAATGAGATATTTATAGGTACAACTAAAGAGATGTTGGAAAACTAAATCTGGGAGGTGTACCTGAAAAAACTTGATAAACATAATTGGTAAAGTTGAGGTATAGGTTTGACTCATTGTCCGTAAGACGATATTGCCCCGAATTCTAGTGCTCTCAGTCAACGGCAATCGTCCCTAAGATACAACAATTTTAAACTTTGGGATCATAACACAAAAAAATCAAGGTTATCAGCGGACTACTCGATACTCAGTACTTTCTTTAGACTCAAATTTTTGGGAGGGCTACAAATGCAGAATATGATAATGAGGATTGTAGTGAAGTGCTTTGAAATGTGAATCTGGGGTCTATTTATAGATTCTGGAGAGTTATGGTGCCTATTCGGAAAGGAACCTTTTGGCCTAGGTAGTCCCGGTTCGGCCAAGTCCGAACCAGTTCGAGTCCAGACACCCATTCCCGAGGTTACACACATCTGTCGAACCAAGTCGCACCCGGTGGCGGACTTGTACCCGCCCGCCGAGCGGTGCGACGTTTCAATGACTTGACCCGTTTTGAACTCTCGCGGGTCGGTCTGACCCATCTACACGGACCCGGTATACCCTCACTAACTCACCGTATGTGCCACATTTTTGCACCAGACCCGCACCGCTTTAAGGCTCCTTCAAACAACGTATATGTGTGAAATGCAAAGCACAGCTCTAAAGCGTCCACTGCGACATGAGCGCCCGGATGGTGCTTCGCACCATCTTCATGTCCATTTAGCCAAAGGTAAAACACCATTAGAGTCCATCATAATATAGCACACTTGAATACTCCTTATCAAAGTGCTCCTCTTAATAAGGAGTTTCAATTCTCCCCATTTTTCCTGTGGGGGACAATTTCACATATTTAAGTCGCTCACATTAGGCATTGATTTCTCATTCATTTGAAATTAGTTTTTAGAATATAAGTACTCTGAATTCATCTACTCGGTACATAGATTATGATTTCACAACTTATTTTCATTTTCATGCGATGGAATCCAAAGTTAGAATTGCTAAAAAAATGGTCAATATCAACCTTCTAAAACCAATTCCTAACAATCCCCCACATGAATGACAATTACTGCATGTACACTAAGGTTGACACACTAGAAAGTCCCGACGAACTGTCATTGCTTCGAGATAGGTAGCTTTCGGCTTTGAACGTTCCCTAATGAAATGCTATCGGATTACTCACTGCTCAGTGAATGCGATTACTTGAACTAATAGTTTTTTTGTGTAAACCAAAATAATAACATTCACATAATGATAGTTTTGATATCTTTCGATTCTCACATTGTGTCCATGTCGGCCATTGATCATATCTTGGATTCATAAGCGTTTAACTTGAACTGGCCCCATTTCTCATTTATATAGGTGACCTTCTATTAGGAGTAACCTGAAATAACCCACCATATTTGGCAGGAGTCATTAAAAGCGTAATCGTTTGCCCTCACGACATGCCATAACTGAGGCAGCTGCGAGAATGAGTTACTTAGAATTGTTCTATGTGCACGAATGAACCGTCCATAACTTAGTTGTCTCATTGAACCAAGTATGTGGGGATCTCCACTCATCATGGTCGAGTTACAATTATGTCCATTCTTGGTGTGTGGTTTTAACCCCTTTCCCCATACTATGTTGTACAATATATCTCTAGTAACCACTGGTGGACTTGGGAACTTTGGTATCAGATGTGCAATTTGCTTCACTGTATCGTTCTACCACAACTGAACATCTTGTGTAAGTATGTTGTACCTTAAGGTATGGTTCTAGTACCTTAGCCCTCGTTTCGACGCATTCCAACGATCATCTATTGGATTACTCGTGAATCTACTAAGTTTGCTTACTGAGTATGCTACCTATCACTCGAGCATACTGTAGCTAAGATAAAAGTTCTCCTCAGTTCTTGGCTAGATGTAATTTACATCAACAGGTATCTTAGCCGAATGAAAATCGAGGGCCTCGAATTTCTTTAGTACTTTCTCGGCGTATTAAGATTATGTCAAGATCCCTCGGGTGTCCTAGGGATCTTTATCCCTAGTATGACATCGATCAAACACATATACTTCATATCGAAATGACTTTTTGAAACGTTCTAAAATTTCACGATCACTTCGTGAATGCTTCCCATGATCAGCATGTTGTCTACATAAAGACAGACAATCACAAACTCATCGGGTGTTACTCTCAATGCAAACACATTTGTTACACTGGTTGACCTTGAAGTCATTCGATAGCATTACTTTATCTAATTTTTCATGCCATCATTTCGGCGCCTTGTTTAAACCCATGTAGTGACTTGATGAGTCTGCATACTTTACGTTCTTCCGGCTGCAACGAACCCTTCAGGATGTTTCATGTATATCTCATCTTCTAATTCTTAGAAATTCAATTTCACATCCATTTGATGTACCTCAAGGTTATCCATGTTGCAATAGCAATGAATACCCTTATGGACATAATTCTTGTTACGGCTGAATATGTGTCGGAGAAATCATATTCATTTTATCCAAACCCCTTAGCCACCAAGTGAGCCTTATACTTGTCAATTGATCCATCAACTTTGTATTTTGTTTTAAGGATCCATTAGCATCTCAAAGCCTTGCACCCCGGTGGAAGATCAATTATCTCCCAAGTATGATTTTGCATGCTGAGCTCAATTTCGCTATTAATAGCTTCTTTCCATAGAGGAGCATCGAACTAGTAATGCTTCTTGAATTGTCTTGGGTTCATTATATAACTTATAAGTTTGAAAAACAGGACCAAACATCTTGGCCACTTTATTCCTTTTGTTCTGCCCCAGTTCCTTTCTTCTTAAAGAGAACTTTTCACAGCCTTATAAGTCATTTTTTGTGGACTTATCTCTTCCCATTTCTTTTTCAAAAGACTTTCTCAAAGAATATTGCCTTCCTTGACACTATGGCCATCCCTTTGTTTATGTCAGCGTTTTCTAATGTGTGCACTAGAAATCTATATGCACCACTATTATTTGCATGTCCATTGAAAATGCAATCAACAGCCTTGGGTTCTATCCTCATTTGTTTAGGTTTAAGTAATTAGACCTTTTCTAGGCACCCCCACATTTTAAGGTAATTGTAGGAGGGCTTCATTCCTTTCCATAGTTCGTATGTAGTCTTATCTCTTTTCTTGTGTAGCAACAAATTGAGAATGTGGTTAGCTGAGAGAATGGCTTCTCTCCATATGTTTCGAAGTAGCCCGAAGCTTAGAAGCATAGCATTCATCATCTACTTAAGAGTTCTATTTGGGCATTCAGCATCACCGTTGACTGAGGTGATTAAGGAGCAGTCGTTTGATGAATAATGCCATGTTTAGCGCAAAATTCTTCAAGCGGAGCCACACATTCTCCAGCTCTATCACTTCTAATCATCTTGATTTTGAAGCCAAGTTGATTTTCAACTTCGTTTTTGTTACTTTTGAAGGCTTCAAGAGCTTCACCTTTACCCCTCAAAAGATATGCATAATAGTATCTTGTACAATCATCAATAAAAGTAATGAAGTACTTTTATCCACCTCTAGTTTGCACATGTTTCAAATTACATATATCAATATGGATTAAACTCTAGAGGCGAAGTAGCTCTCTCCACTGAGAGAAAAGGTGCTTTGGCCATTTTTGCCTCAATTCACACTTCACAGTTGTGGCGTGAATCAAACCTATCATTGGAAGTAAATTTAAACTTACTTGCCTTTTTGGTTTGTTTAAATTTACTTATTCTAATCTATCATGCCATAAATTAGAATACTCAACCAAGTGACCCATCATTGGAAGTAAATTTAAACTTACTTGCCTTTTTAGTTTGTTTAAATTTGCATGTTCTAATCTATCATGGCGTAAATTAGAACACTCAACTAAGTAGGAAGAATGAATAACTTTATTAACGCGCTTAATCTCGCGTTGTATAATCATCACATTCATCTTGAAGAGCCTACTTTCTAGGTATCCATTTTTCCTACAAATTGACCACTTTTGGTCAATACAAACTTGTTAGCTTCAATACTAGCTAGTGAGCTGTATACTAAGTTCTGGCGAATGTCTGGGACATGTAGCATATCCAGAAGCATCATCTCTTTCCCCGAGTTCATCTTCAGCACTACTCTTCCCAACCCGACTATGTTAGAAGTTGCGGAGTTTCCCATGTACAGCTTCCTATTAGTGATTGAAATGTAGCTTGAGACATTTCTTTGTCAAACATGTGTGGCGTATAGCGCCGGTGTCCATGAAACACTCTTTTTGATTATCTGCCAAATTAGCTTCAAATAGAATAACGGTTAGGTGAAGATCGGACAAATCCGGGGTGCTGAAATTTCCTTGGTTAGGTGAGCTTGGCTTCGATGTCCTTCTTTAGTTGTTTACAATCCTTGGTCATGTTTCTGGGTTTTTCGCAGTTGTAGTAGTTGTTCTTAATCCACTTGGTCTTTGGCTCCTGCTGCTTACCCGATTGCTTTCTCTTCTAGTTAGTATTCGACTTAGTCAAGTTTGCTCTTGCCTCCATATCTAACTTTCCGCTCTTGACTTTGGACTTTCGGTTGTCTTATTCAATCCTCAGTCTCATGATCAGGTCCTCAAGCGTTATTTCTTTTCATTTATGCTTGAGATAGATCTTGAAATCCTTCTTTCGGCATGTATCTCATGTATGATCAGTTACAATGCTCGGACTTAATCCAAGACCGTCTTGAAGTCCATCATCTTGAAGTCTAAGAACCTTGCGACGATGAACTTCTTCATCACGGCATCTTCGCTCTTGTATTTCTTCTCTAATAATTTCGGCAACTCCTTTGCAGTTCTAGTAATCTTGTAAAATTTATAGAGGGAATAATCTAGACCGTAGAGGATGTAGTTGTGACACAATAAATCACTATGATTCCACATGTCCAACGCCATCTTCTTTTTCTTGTCATTCTCGTCTTCCCCTATGGTGGGAGTGTCTTCTTATAGATCGTCAGGTAGAACAACATCTTCTGTTGCCACCTCTTGAATTCGCTTCCATCGAAATTTGTCGGTCTCCCAGTATGAATAGGTGTTACTGGAAAATTGGTTGTTGCCATCTTCCAAATACATGAATATCGTCTTTGCTGTTAGAAAACTGGGAGGTGCACTTGAAAAATGACTTGATAAATATACTTCGTAAAGTCGAGGCACGAGTTTAACTCGTTGTCCATAAGACGACATTGTCCCAAATTCTAGTGCTCTCAGTCTATGCAATTGTCCCCAAGATACAACAAGTTTGACTTTGGGATCGCAACACAAGAAAACCAAAATCGACAAACTACTCGATCCTCAGGACTTTTTTTGTACTCAAACATTTGGAGGGCTACAAATGCAAGATATGAGAATGCAGATTGTAGTGAAGTTCTTGAATCTAGGGTCAATTAATAAAATTCCACACAGTCGTGGTGCCTTTTTGGAAAAAAACACCTTTTGACCCTTGGTGGCACCGGTTCAGCTAAACCCAAACTGGTTCGAATCCAGACATACACATTGGCAGGGGTTTCACCCATCTGTCAAACCAAGTTACACATGGTCTGGGACTCTCACCCGCCCGCCGACTGGTGCAATGGTTCGCTCACCCAACTATCTTCTAAAGCTCACGAGTTGGTGCAACCTATCTACGTGGACCCTATTGTGCCCGCACTGAGTCTCCATGTATGACACATCATTGCACCCAACCTGCACCACTTCGAGCTATTGAGCCACCCGTCTGAACCAATTTGTCAAAACCTTAAGGCTCTTCTAGTTACTCGTGACGACGCATATGAGCAAAGTGCAAAATACGCCTCTAAAGTGCCCAATACGACATGTGCGCCATGCATGTGGCGCCCGGTCTCGGGCTCGGTGCTTCACACCATCCTGAACTCCATTGAGCCAAAGGCTAAAACACCACTAGGGTCCATCATAGGAGAGCTTATCCAATGACTCTTTATCAAAGTGCTCAAATAAGGAGTGCCAGTTCTCTCTATTTTTCATATGTGAGACAATTTCCCATATCATATTTATCTCTTCCATAATTTCCATATTTAAGTTGCTCACTTTAGGATTTAATTTCTTATTCATCTGAAATTAGTTTTGAGAACATAAATACACTAAATTCATCTACTAGGAACGTAGATTTTGATTTCACATCTTATTTTCATTTTTATCCAATGGAATCCAAAGTTAGAATTTCTCAAAATTTTGTCAACATTAACCTTCCAAAGTCAATTCCTAATATGAGAATATTAAGAGATTTCAACCGATAAATTACTTTATTCATGTTAAATCTATTCTAAATAAGGAAATGAGTTCAGGGACCTTTACAAAGAGATTATAGACTTTTGGGTGTATTTTAATAAGAATCCATTCTAAATAGGGAAATGAGTTCAGGGACCTTTACAAAGAGATTATAGACTTTTGGGTGTATTTTAATAAGAACTAAGCCTATTACGAATAATCAAGCCCCAAATTGGAGCTTTGCTGGGAAACAAGGTTCTCATACAAGTCCTCCATATATTTTGCTTATATTGGGCTCTAGTGGTTCTAAGATCGAGATGGTGATATCTTCAGTTGGAGATATTATCACAAATCCCCCAAGAGGATATTTTAATATCTTCCTCACTTAGTTGGCAAATGGGTTAACTCTTCCTCCTTTGAAACTTTTGGTTCATAGTATAAGATCAATATTAGTCAACTTGCACACAATGTGTATGTTTTATTGACTGTGTTTATAGGACACATGGTGGAAGCTATCTTGCCTTGTCGTTCTGATTGCTTCTATGCCTCATTTTTCACGTGATGAAATGGATGGGCTCCCTACATCTCAAATCGAAATGGTTTTCAGTTTCTTAGTTCTGTGCCAAAAACTATCATTCATGGAGGCTGGAAATTTGTGTGCATGAAGGATAAAGATTGGGAGGGGGCAATTTGGGGGCACAAATGCATTGGAGTAGTGCAATGTGGAATGTTAATCAGTTGAATGAATTGAAGAAACTCCAAGATTTCTGTTAGGAACTTTATGTGTTATTTTGATGATTCCAAAATCTTGTTGTAAGGTAGGAACTAAGGCCCCCAAACACTCTATTATATATGCAATAGTTAGGGATATTTCAACATAGGCAGAAATCACGACATGAAGCTACAACAAAGTCATTAGGCAACATACAACATGTAGTCCGTTGTAGGAGAATAGATTCGGAAGTTGTACAGAGCGAGCAGAAAGAAGCTTACACTTAAAGGTACATACATCAAAGTCTGCTGCAACAAGATCCACTAATTTATGATAGCAGGTTCGTACAACAAGATGTGCAACAATTATGCCCGCAGAGAGGTCTTCAAGTCAAAGTTAGCAATCTCAAGATCACAAAATATAGCCAGTGAAGACAAGAAGTATTCAAGTACTGATTATGCAATAACGTGAAGACACTTATCCTGACAAATGCAAAAACAACTCTACAACACTGATAAGAAGCCGCACCTACTCTGACCTGCTCTCAGGAAAAGGACAACAACGACTATAGGCTATCCGAAATGTATTAAATTTCAATGAGAATCTCCTTACTCTTCATCCAGGACGAAACCAACAGCTATGAATAGAAGAAGACTAAGGACGAGAAAACACTTTACTCTTACACAATAATTTTCCAGCTATCAAATTCTGAGCATTCACGTCTCGCAATATATCCAAAAAAAATTGAGCTAAGAAGAAGAGCAAAGTAGAAACAACCCATCAACTAACTACTACTCAAGTGAAGTTCTCAAGCTGCAACAAATTCTCAATGACTATCTAAGCTAGCTATCAGAAAGCTCACTCTCAGCCCTAGTCCTTCCTACCCAGAATGCTAGCCCACATCACAAATTGTTTCGGGAAAAACCATTCACAAAGGAAGAGGCGACTAAGGCTCTAGAGCAGATGTACCCTACTAAGGCCTCAGGCGCCGACGGTATGCCCCTAGCTTCTGAATAATTTTTCCAGTTATTATTAGTATCTTGAATAATTATGCTAGCCTTGAAGCCTTAAACCATACACTTATTGTGTTGATCCCAAAGAAAAAACATCCCGAACGTGTCACCCATTATAGGCCTATTAGTCTTTACAATGTTATTTTTAAATGTCAATGAGACTATTACTAATAGGCTAAAATTGTTCTTGCCAAATCTCATTTTGATTAACCAATCTGCTTTTGTTCCCGTTCGTCATAACTTATAATGTATTATCTGCCTTTAAAATTTTCCATCACATGAGTCATAATACGGCTAGGGAAAAAAGGAAACTTTTACTTTCAAATTAGATATGAGTAAGGCCTATGATCGGGTATAATTTATCTTTCGTGAGCTTGTTATGTTATGATTGGGTATGAATTAGGATTTTGTGAAGCTTATTATGAGGTTTACCTCGACCTTTTCATTCTTAGTTCTTGTTAATGGTCAGTGGGGTGATCCATTTTTCCAACTAGAGGTCTTGTTCAAGAAGATCCTTTATCGCCTTATTTATTCCTTTTTTGTGCAGAAGCTTTTTGTTCTCTGATTAGGAGAGTAGAAGTAGGAGGTGGCTTACATGGGGCAAGAATATGTTGAGGAGCCTCAGTTGTTTCTGACTTGTTTTTTGTAGATGATAGCCTGATCTTTGGCCGGGCTACTGAGAAGGTAAATGATACTATTAGAGAAATAATACAAAGCTACCAGAAGGCATCGTGCCAGTTAATATCTTTGGAGAAAACATAGATATGCTTTAGTGGAGGAGGGTTGAGTTACATAGACAAGAGGCTTTTGCACAACGTATATAGGTGAGGCTGGTGGAACAAGATGCAGTTTATCTTGGGTTGTCGGCCTGCGTAGGGAGGTCAAAAGAGGGGATTTTTAGTTCGGTGGTGGCAAGGGTCGAGAAAAATTGAAAAATTGGAAAGTGGTTTTCTATCCAATGCTAGAAGACTTACTTTGATAAAATCGATGGCTTAGGCAATACCAAGTTACGTAATGAGCTATTTCTAATTACCTTAGAGTATTCATAGACAAATCTAGTCTATTATTTCAAACTTCTGGTGGGGTCAAAAGGATGCGGAGCATATAATTCACTACACGGCGTGGGATGATTTATGCAAGGGGAAGGAAGATTGGGATTGGGAGTGCGTGATATGGCTCATTTAATGAGGCTATGTTGGCGAAGAAAGGGCGACGATTACTAAAGATGGAGAGTTCACTTCTATCCAAACTACTAAAGGTGCAATATTATCCGAACCGGTCTTTCCTCAAAACAAATAATGGCCATAATCCAAGCTACATGTGTAGAAACATATTAGTGGGTACGGAGATCCTTCAGGAATGGCTTATTTGGAGGGTGGGTGAGAACTATTTGGTTGATGTAGGGGGGGATCCTTGGGTTGCCAATAATCTCAGGTTCAAGATTAGAGGGGGAAAGACAACCAGACTGTTCGGTTACACAAGTTTGGGATTTGAATTCTGCTGATCGAAAATCTTTGAATAAGGAGCTGATGCAACAATTATTTGATGAAGAAGAGATGATGGGTATAAGAAAAATCCTGGTCCATGCGGGAATCAGATCGGATAGGTTGGTATGGGGGTTTTCGAAGGACGGCGAATACAAGGTGAGGTATAGATACCAAGTTGCACGGAACATGTGGGTGCAAGGGCGGACGGGGTCGTTGAGTTTGAGCTGAGTGAATAGGTTGTGGAAATGGGTAAAGTGCCTCCAAAGGTTTGAGTTTTATATGGGAAGTAGCTAAAAATATACTCCCCTGTCTATGAAATTGGTTAGGGGAGGATAAGATATTGACCAGGATAACAAATGGTGTGGGAAGGATTGCGAGACAATTGAGCATGCTTTGAGGGACTGTAAGTGGTGTGCGACATTGTGGCAGGCTGATTCGACTGGATAGCTAATTAATGGACCGGTCGGCTTCAATGACAGATATGCTGGAAAGAGTATCGTAATAAGATGTATGTGGTTTGGAGTGCAAGAAAAAGACAATATTTCGAAGATAAAAAATTGGAGCAGCCTGAATGTTTTGCTGTTGTAAAGCGAACTCTTCATGATTTTCGAAAGGCACAGTTGCTACAATTCAGCGGTTCTAATCTGGAGGTGATACTATCATGGCAGCCACCAACTGGAAATATATACAAGCTCAACTCAGATGCTTCGGTTGTGGCAGGGAGATGAATAAGTCTAGGAGTTGTAATTCGAGATGGCAACAGTATGGTGCTTCGATCAGTGATGGTCTGCATGGCTGGTCCATGGAGGTGGAGGTAGCTAAGGCAATAGGGTGTTTGGAGGGCCTCATGTTGGCATTGGAGCTTTAGGTGCAGAATATCATGGTGGAAACTGATAATGCCGCTCTATTTTATAGGCTCAAGGGACGTCGACTAGATCTGACTTACTTTGGTGCTATTCTATCTGATATGTTTAATGTTTGTGAACCTTTTCAGTGTATTTCGTTTACTTTAATTAGTTAGGCGGTCATCAAACACTTTAATCCACCACCTAGCCCAGTTTTCATTTTTGTTTAATTCTATTTCGATAGTGATAGAAAATGTGGCGGAGTTACTTGAACACATTATTTTGGCCGAGTCTGTGGGCTTGTGATTTATGGAGTTGGTTCCGACCCTAAAAATGCCTCTGCTTTGTGGTAAATTTTAATAGATGAATTGTTGATGTTACAATCTCTGCATGGAATTGGTTGTAGTTTAATTGGTAGAACATGTTGTGACCCAGTCAATTGACTAGGGTCCGATTCCTACTCACCCCACCGCAACTTGAATTTATACTAAAGAAATTGTTATAACAGATGCAAGAAAGAACACATAAATGAGAAATAATCAACATACAGATTTATGTGGTTCACTAACAATGTGTTAGCTACGTCAACGGGCAGAAGAGAGGAATTATTTATTCAGATGTTCTTCAGAGTTACAGATGATCAGATACAGATTATTAACTGATTCAGATTAGTCCTAAGTCTAATTAGAGCTATTGGATATAACCCCTAATTGACTGGGCCTCAAACAGGCCGAAATAACACTAAACCGCCGATAAGACATGGCCGCGTTTGACACTATTGCGGCCGTGTTCGCTTGCGGGCGCGTTCAACCTGACGCGGCCGCGTTCGCCAGTCAGCAGTTTCAGCCTTAACCATGCACCTTCTGTCACGACCGTGTCCATCCGTCACTGCCGTATCTCCCAGACTCATCCAAACTCAGCGGAACACACAGATTCAAGACACAATTCAACAAATTACTGCCAACTTTGTGTGTCGTTTATAATTGATAGTTGACATAGTGTTCCTTGAATACCTTGCAAATTTACACGCAAGATTGGTTGTTATAGCTAGAGCTGTCATAATGGGTAGGAGTCCGTGAGATTACCTGCACTGTCGTACAGAATAGGTGGATTGGCTATGTATATTATAACTAGCTAAGTGGCGGGCTGCGAATGGGCCGCATGGGCCATGAGCTTTTGTAGGGCAGGGCATCCCAACCCGCCAACTTCTTTATTGTTTTTGTTTTTATTTATTTTTTATGTCATTGAATTTATTGTATTAAACCTTGATCCTACTACTCCCATTCTTCACTTATCAATTACCATAAATACATCCATTTTAAAAGAAAAAATTCTATTCACACACAATTATAGTTCAACACCACTAGTAAAGGTATTTGGTAGAGAAGGAAGAGTGACACACGACTTCTGGATTCTTCCACTATCAACGGTGAGTGGGTGAAGGTAAAATTATTGCAGCAATTTTTTTCATTTGCTATTTTGGTTCGATGCCTTCCTACAATCCTAATTACTTGAAGATTATTTTGATATGTATTGGTTGATGAATGATGAATTGGATTATGATTTGTCTAATTGTGAGTTAAGTAGTAAATATGTTTTTTTAGAATTTTACTATTTTAGTTTTGCGTTTTATAGAGAATTAATTATAGTTCATGATTTCTCAAGAAATAATTATCGTCCCTAATTTATTATAACATATGTGTCTGTATATAAAAGGTGGGTTGATGTGATCCAATCCGTTGCTCTTGGTGGGCTGGGTTGTGGCCCCACCCCGCCCCCCACAAAATGGTGGGCTCTCGACCCACTCCGCCTCGCCAGCATGTTCTGACTGCTCTAGTCATATGAAAGTAATTAACACAACTAGGAGGATGTTTGACAGAGCTTATAAGATCTTTAAAATATCTTGTAAGATGTTCAAGAACTTATAAGCTCTCAAAATTTGTTTGACTAGTTTTTTTAAAAGGAGCTTATAAGATGTCTAATTAAGCTCCTCAAGAGTTTATATGCTATTTTTAATAAAAGTGTCACCCCTCCGTCTTTTTTTCATAAGCTCTTTTCAAATACAATTTTTTATGATAATTATAATTACAAAATGATCTTATAAGTTATTTGATCCAAACACTTTTAGAGCTTATCTAAAATAAGACCATACACTTATAAACTTTAAATCATCTTATAAGATGTAAGAGCTTATAAAATATTTTACGTAAGTTTAGCCAAACAGCTTCTAGATCTTAGTGTATGATACATGATACGGAAGAGCTGCAAAATCATGAGCTAATTAATTTGTACTACTTATATAGGTATATTAGGTTCGAACATACTTGTCCTATAAGTATTCAGATTCAATATCAACCCATACTCAACTGAATATTTTCTTTAAGCTCAAAACCGTCTATTTGATCATACAGTTAAAAAAATAAAATACTGTAGAGGTTTTGTTTATAACTTTAATCTTACGGCACTACAAGAAAAAAGGTCTTTTGAGATTATAAAAATTGGTCTCAAATAATGAGTATTTGTCACAACTTTAGTGAAATGGTCTCAAATAATGAGTATTTGTCACAACTTTAGAGCATTTGTCACAACTTTATTGTTGTCTCAATAACTCGGTCGCAAATAATATATTTGTGACCACAAATGTGGTCTCAAATGCATCTCAAATATTTTTTGCAACGACTAGTTGTCTCTAAAAGTAGTCTTAAAGTAGTCTCAAATAATTTGTAGAAAGAATTGTGACAACAAATGGTCACAAATAACTTATTATTAGTGACCACAATTATGGTGCCGAAAAATATCTTACAAAAGACCTCCTTTGTTGTAATGCAAGTCATCATAATAATCGTCCTTACAGTAGTGATAAAATCTAGAAAACTTTGGGAATTGTCCCACTTTTGCGAGATCGGGAGATCTTTTCAAGCATACGGGGATCGAAGTATCCATTTGATTTATGATTTAGGTGGTCAGATAAATTAATGTAAGGGTGTAGATATCTTTAGAGGAAAAGACTTAGGTATACTAAGTGCATAATAAGTTTTATTATTTGAGATTTTTTTAGGAGTTTTAGGGATTTTTAGACTTTTAAAGATTTTAGAACTTTTTAATACATAAAATTTTAGAAAGTTTTAGAAGTTTTAAGGATAAGCCCTGTGCATACAAGATCCACTCTTATTAAAAATTAAAAGAATCTAATATTTATTAAACGCGATAGCAACATCTTTTCTAATAATAGAAATGTGTAGATGAAGAAGATAGTTTTTGTTTTTCTTTTTTACTATATCAAGCTACAAATTTGCTACCGCTTATTAACTTTAATTGAATTAATGTCCTCACTCAGATGAGGCATGACTTATTTTTAACGTATTTTATTTTATAATTAGATGTCTTATTTCTTCATATTCGTACTGTATTACTTACATCACATTTTTCAATTCCCCATACATCTTTTATAATTTTCAATACACTTTTTACAATTTTCAATACACATTCTACTCTCTCTTAAATAAAAATACCTTTTCACCTTTTAAGTGAATGTACCATTCAAAAATATATTACAACGAAAATGACATCTACCACTACATCTCAAACACAATAATTCCTTATGGTACCTTCCTATTGTTATTTTGTTTGTGCTCTTAACTTTTGATAAAGAACATTGCACATTTCTAAAGTGTACCATTTTGCACAGGTGGACTTACCTTATTAGGCTGCATCTAGTGATGGCGAAGGACAAAGATATGTAGAATCTCATTGCGCTCTTTATTATTTTAATTTTTTTAACTAATTACGTAAAGATTCATAAATTTTTGATTAATTATTATTTATAACATGATCTTTAATTGTAACGTAGATATACACGATCTTTATATATATTTTTTTTTAATTTAATGGACCTGGAAATTTTCGGCTCTATTTGCTAACGTGAAGCATGAAATTGCGATTTTAAGTCATCCAATTACATACATTTCATTATACGATTTTTTGTAACCTCAATAAAATGAAAAGCGAGATTATTTGATCATCTATATCTATATATATAAAAGCAGAATGGAGGGCATTAATGTAATTTTCGTTTTCCCTCCAAAAAAAATTAGATCATAATTGGTAACTTTTTCTTATATTTGGTAAGTTCATAACTTTTTGGGAAAATTGGTAAAAATGCCCATTAAGTTTGGCACAATTAAAAAATTATCCTTTAATTTTGCCAATTTAAAAAATTACCCCGTAATTTGCAAACAATTGATAAAAATGCCCTGCAACCGGCAATTCCCTGTAACTCATCCGGTCACCTATTGACGTGGCGTAAATCTGCTGACGTGGAATCAGTTTTGGACACATTTTACTCCAGAAAAAAAGGAAAAAAAAACTTAGTTTTAAATTTTAAGGTAAAATTATTTTATAAAAATATAAATAACAATTTTAGATTATGAATTTTCTTAAAAATCTACATAATATTTATTAAAATTATTTTTTAAAGAATTTTAAATCTTCTTAAACATCTAAAGTTGAAACAATATATTTTAGGATTAATGATTCCGTAGCATCTCGCCTAAGGACCACCAGATTCGTAGTTTATTTTTAGAGCCGCCATTGACGCACCCGTGTGGAGCTTGACGGCGCCGCACTCCTAACTCCGGTGGACTGAGATACCCACGCTGAAGGTTACCCAGCTGCGATTAAGGGTCACCTTCGAGATTCCAAGGTTCCACCATTGAAGACCCCTCAAGAACTGAATCGTCTTCTTCGCGTCTTCCTCGCGATTTCACGATTGAACCTTGATTTCTTGTCACTACCACTGAGACTGAGGCGCGACTGCCATTGGAGACCAGCCACAGGCTTCTTCTGTGCAAAGTCTCAGTGGCGTATTTGCGAAGCTCTTCGCCACTCATGTCTGGGCGATGTTAAGTAAGGATTTCGCGAGGTTGAAGGGCTCACTGACAGTCGCGAGTTTCAAAACGCCATTGATATTGAGACTCATTACTCTACCTTGCGAGTTACTCACTAGACTGAGTTGACTCGAACAGTCGTGCATCCGAGTCGAAGTCCATTTTCAGGTGTATCTCATATTCAGTATTAAGCGACGCTGGCGGAATGAGGAGGAAGAGGGAGTGGAGAATAACTGTGGTGGTGATGTAAACGGCGAAGGAGGTAAAGAAGAAGGATCAGGTAGATTCCCAGATAATGAAACGCAAAATCAGGGGATTTCAGCTTTCTTTGACCTAATTTGGTCATGTGCCAAGCACATGATGTTGTTTTCCCTTCTAAATAGCCACATCAGCTGAGACGCGTCTAAAATATGTTCCACATCAGCAGATTTACGCCACGTCAACATGTCACCGGATGAGTTACAGGGAATTGCCGGTTGCAGGGCATGTTTATCATTTTTTTGCAAATTACAGGGTAATTTTTTAAATTGGCAAAATTAAAGGATAATTTTTTAATTGTGCCAAACTTAATGGGCATTTTTACCAAGTTTCCCTAACATTTTTTTACTTTTCTAAAATACAAATAAATTTTTCATTTTTAATCCGATTTGTATGCATAAAATACCAAATTATTCATCTTTTCATGATCTTTGATTTGACATCCATATCACATATATTATAATGGGATATTTAATTTGAATAAATAAATTGTTTGTTGGTTAATTATTTGTGCTAGAATTGATGTTTATTGTGAATTGGACTATAATATTTTGCTTTTAGTGGCAACTAAAATTAGTAAAATAATTTCTTTATAAAAAATATGAGAATTTTTTTATAAAAATACAACTAATCAATTTATTTTATTTGACATGAATTTTTAATTTTTTATTTAAGTAAGGGAGAAAACCTATTGTTTAAATAATGAAAGTCCTACTTTATTAAATCAAAGGCAAAAACAAAAATATCTATTTTATAATCAACTTATTAAATCATCAAATCTGCTAAAATATCTTTCTTATCACGACTTTGAGCATATATAGAATTGTGTATTAAAACAGTTATTGAAATTATTTTTAATTACCTATTTATATTTTTAATAACGAGTATTTGTTAAAATTACTCTATTAAGGAAATTTATTATTTGTAGCCTAAATTATGACTTTTATTATATTTAGCAATCTTTTTATAAATAATTTACAATACCAAATAAAATACGAAAATATCAAATATGAAGAAACCAAAGACTTTAATTTGTTATTCGAATCATTAAATAAATTTTGAATTTATTTTGTTAAAATAAGATTTTATTAAATAATTTTTTTAAGTATATTTGAAATCACCAAATGAAATGTTAAAAGTTGCAAATGAAAATTCAATTTTATAAAGAAAAAATTAAATATTTATAACTAGAACTTAAAACTTTATATAGATAAATTAAAAGTTAAATATAAAATAAAAGCAGGGACATAATGAGAAAAGTATTAAACTTCACATTCCATATGATCCAAATAAAATATTATTGTTCCTTTTATTACATATTTTATGGTTATTTTTAGTTATATATTGTTAGAATTTAAAAATTATCTTATAAATTAAAAAAATCTATATTTATATATATATAAGTCACAGTAGTGACAATTCTGTAAGTAACACTTCTCAGCCTAAAATTTTAGATTGTGATAGGTAAGTTGTTGTCACATTTGGTAAGAATCAAAATTTATTTACTTTCTAAAATTGCAAAAATCTTTTTTTTCATCTCTAATCTATTTATTATATATACTATATCAAATTAATCATCTTTTGACGATGTTTGATTTGACATCCATATGATATATATATATAATAATAATAATAATAATAATAATAATAATAATAATAATAATAATAATAATAATAATAATAATAATAATAATAATAAAATGGTATTTTATTTAAAATATTATATTATTTATTCGTTGATTATTTAAGTAAGATTTAAGTGTTTATTGTGAGTTGTACACAAAATATAGTATTGGTTTGGAATAAAGTAAAAATCATTCAAATAATTCTCTTTTACAAATTATTTTACTTGATTATTTCATTAAAACCACAACTAATCAGTTTATTTTATCTGACATGAATTGTCTCAAGTTAATATTTGATTTATAATCAGCTTATTAAATTATTGAATTTACTAATGCTTATTTGATCTAATAATTATTTTTGTTGGTAAATCACAAAACTATGATTTTTGCTCATATATATAACTTTATATATGATAGTTAATCTTAAAAAAAAAAAAAAAATTCTAGATTTAGATATATTAATGTTATTTTTATATAAATAATTACAATTGCAACCTATACTATGATATTATACAAGTTGCAACTGAACTTCTTTTAAATAAGAAAAATTAACCAACTAGAACTATATATTTTTTAGACTTTGCAACCTAAACAATATTGGGCCAAATTAACCAATCTCAGTTATGGTTTTTTTTTTTTTTTTTTTTTTTTTTTTTTTTTTTTTTCACATTTTGTATCCTAAGCATTTTTTTTTTTACATTAATTAATATAGATCTTTAAATGAATCTACGATTTAAAATATAAATGTATAATTTGATTAAAACTTTTCAACATATATATGAAAGTATTAAGAAATATTGAAGCACTCATATGTTTTATTTTGTTCTTCCAACTATTGAATAATTTTTGAATTTTATTTTGTTAATTTGTTATTCTTTGTATATCATAAATACCAAGTAAAGTACTAAAACTTGCAAATAAGTTTTTTTTAAAAGGAGATATTTATAGTTAGAATTTAAAAATTTATTTAGATAAATTTAAATATTTAAAGTAAAATGGAAAAAATTAAAGAAAAATAATTTTCTTATAACATTATCCAGTTTATTTTATTTAATAATATGAGTTGATAGTTATATATTTATGTTTGTTTTAGCACTCATAATTAATTAAGCTATTATGCATATAGGTGAAGAATGATGTAGACACAATGTATGTGTGTTTAGATTTCAAAGATAAGAAATGATCATTTTGAAAAAGATTTTTTTATATTGAATATTTATCTTAATGTTAATCTATAAAAAATATATATATATATATATATATATATACCTATATATAAAGTAAGTTATATTAAATTCATATATAACATGCGAGAAACTTATATATATTTACATTACTTATAATTTTATTTATGTTATATCCTATATTAAAAAAATATGTATTTTATTAGGATAAAACAATCACATATTTAAATATTAGATTATAACATATTTAGTTTTATAAAAATAATTACTTTTTAAATAAACTTCCGTGCATCGCACGGGAATATTACTAGTTAAACATAATAGTTAAATGTTATTATCTTCATTTAGTTAGGAATTTATGAAAATTGTATGGTTACACGTTTGTAGGTGTCATAGACAAAATCTCGATTCCGGTTCCACTAAGCAATTTGAGCCAAATTTTGCTCGGATACATTTAATTGAAAAAAATATAAATGTAATGCATTTCTATGTTATGTTTAAAAAATCTAAGGAAATTTCCATACAAATCTTTATAAAATTAAATAAAGAAAGTATGAAGAAATTTATGGTAACAAATAAATGATGGAGAGAAAAATGAAGGGATCTTGTTGTTCCTTCCATAATTTCTTAAATTCCATCTAATTTTTTTTTAATGAAACTTATTTCGAGTGGAAGGAGTAAGTTTAATGAGATGCTACGCGATTGTGTGTGGGAACTGTGCATTATTAAGAAAAAGAATTGGATGTTACATTATCTTATTCAGTTAGTATACATCATTTTCTTTTATAGAAAGCCAATAATGCTAAATCGTTGTCATGGATTTTGAGCAACTTCCACAAACCTCTTTTGAGGCATGTACTCACTTTTAGAAGTTATTTTTGGACAATCAAGTGGGCATCGATTTGAAGTCTAACAACCCCCCACACCAAACTAGGATAACAATATATTCAAATAAATCAACTTTTACGGTGTCGGGAAAAAAAGTAAATCGATTTTTCAATATTTGAACTTAGCCTATTTAATTGATAAGTTAATCAATTACCCCCGAAATTTAAAAAAATAGTTGTTTTAGAGAAGGTGATTTTTTTTAAGTGTCATTTTAGCAAATAATCATAATTTTTCCAATTTTACTCTTCCTAAACTGTCTACTTAAGTTGATAATATTTTTTTATTACACAAAATATATCTCAATTAAATGAATTGTATAGGTATATATTGTCCTTTTTACCCATCTTTAATAGTTTCAAAAAAAGAGTTCAAGCGACAATTTTTTCCCTTTTTGAAACGGGAAGTAGTTTAGGATGCGTAGCAAGTGTCTCATTTTCTCTAATTTAATTGTAGAAAAAAGCAATGTCAATGTAAAGTAAGATTGGAAAACACTCCATTCGTCTCACAAAGATATTTTTCCTTCCAGTTTTCATTGTCTAAGAAAGAGTCTCTTTGCCTTACTAACGATGTATCAAATATTTATTTTCATAATATACCCCTACTAAATGATTCATTGAAATTAACTTTTAGCCTTAACATCTTTTAGCTTACCACATTATATATACATTGTGGATACACTAATTTTGTATATGAACAGATGTTGCCACATATCAAAATCTTGCAGATATTATTATATAATTATATTAATTTAGTAATTATAAAAGATATGGTGGCAAATGTCAAATCATGGTGGACCAACTAGAAGACTCCATATGTCAATATGTTGTAGATATTATCAAGTTAAATATCATTAATTTGATAATTATTTAAAAAATCAGATTATATTCCAACATCCATCAGGATTTTTCATCCAACAACTATAAATAGGGGGTTCATTTTTCTATCAATAACATTGTCATCAATAGAAGTTTGAGAGTTCAAAAGCAAAGAAGAAATTCTCTCCAGCATTCAAGGTGTCATTCGAAGGCACTGAAAGGTGTTCTTCGTAGTGGTCCTCCATAAACGATGTTTGATCCAGGATCAAGGTGTTAGACCCTCTCCCATCAGCATTTTTCAATTCATAAATCCTTGATCCGAGATCAAGGTGCAAGTTGATAAGCATTTTTCAAGTCATAAATCCATCAAATTAGTCACATAGAGTGCATCGCGGTCTCACGATGTTCTTCCTATTCCAAAGTTGTTCATTGTGGAGGTCCCCAAATTAATGTTCAATAAAGTCAAATTCAAGTTCAGAGAATATCTTATAGAAGATTCAACTCCAAACTCCAATATCAAGAGAAGAATTAGAGGATCTAATAAAAATTGTACTATTTAATTTTATTTAATAAATTATATTTGTATGATTTTCCTGTTTGTTATTCCAGAGACAAAATTTATTATTACGCATGTCTATCAAATAAACTTCTTAAGCTGTGTAAAACATGGAAGAAGACTATCTTCGTGAGATGGAGAGAACATGAAGAAAATGAGTATGACTAGAAGTGCCCAAAGGTTTGAATCATTGCCTTTTGTTTTGAGGTAGCAGTTTAAAAAATCGTACAAGTTTTGATTATGGTTCTGGACTCACGATTCAAATGATAAGCAATGATTCGGATGACGTGTTTCGTTTTTTTAGTTTTTTTAGTTTTTTTTTCGTAGTTTTAATTTATTTTTTCTTTGTAATATGTATGATTACATAACAAACAGAGTGTATGTTAAAACTAAATTAAAAGATACAACTAACAAACTACAAAATTACATCATAAATTATAGTCATTACAATTTATTTTGTATAGAAATGAGACTTGAGAGTGGGAGTGGGATTGACATTAAGTTTTTATAATGAAAATTTGTAAGAAAAATTTTATTGGGAGGAGATACTTATAGTAAATCAAATAAAATATACTCCTTCCATTACCAAAAGAAGTCGTTCTAGAGAAAATCGTATCTTCACAAAAGAAAGCATTTCTAGTAATTTTTGCATATTCTTCCAGTATTGTCCTTAAGTAAATTGAAGAAATCTCCATACAAACCTTATAATATTATTATTACCTAAATTATTTGTTCTCTTAATTGGTAAATTAGTGATTTCCTCTCTGTCTTCTCACGTAATTAAGAATATCAATTCACTTAACGTGCACAAAGTAAAAAAGTATGTTTCACATTTTTTATGATATAGAATCATTTTTCATCGATGTGCACAATGTTGTACATGTCTTTGAATTTTAGCTCATGAGATAGGCTATTAGACTCCAGCATTGGTATGCAAAATTGTCAACGTGTTTTTTTAGTTATTTGGTTAGAAATGGTTTAATAGTGTATGTGCAGTGCCTAATGGAGCATTCTTTCAGTAAATTTTCCAATGTTGAACATGAAACTTTTAAAGAATTAGAAAGTATCCTAAAAGTCATTCGTTTGTGTGCGAGAATTCCTGTGAGTCGGTTTATATCAACCTGAACTCATTTTCGTCCATGATTTCTTGCTTTTATACTAGACACAAGGGGGCTTCATCCCCATTTGAAGTTTCCTTTGCTCTTTTCCAAAACTGCTACTTTGTTCGTTAGTGTACCAAAAGTAGAGAAACGCCCTCTTCTTTTTGTATCTCGATTCAGTTTTCCACTTACACTTCTCGAAAACAAAGCACTATAAATGGCTAGCCTTTGACTGTTAGACGTGTCTTTCTTCCTTTTCTCCAACTGTGATGCTTTAGAATTTTGAGTAAATATTAACAATTGCTTAAGCATGTAGTAGTAAAACCATGTTTTTATTACTACATTGAATTGCTTTAGCATGTTGATTCTGGATTAGGTAGCCTCAGAATTTTTGAGAAGGACGAATCAGGTGCATTCGAGGGGTTCGACTCAACATTTAAGAAGGGCAAGCATGCTTAAGTTGTATTTTGACCCTTTTAACCTTACTAAGGAATTTTTTTCAGTAGATTTTATAAGGGTGAGTGTGGGGATATATCTCCTATATTAGCAATCCCCCATCCCCAATTTCATGAGCACTTGTCAATTTGTGAAAGTCCATATTCTATTTACTCTCTTTCTCTTTATGATTTTCTCTCTAGATTAAAAACTAGGGTTCTTCTTCTTGTCCATAAGAATTCTACCTAGTGTTCTTAAGACTTTGAAGGATTTTGGGGCTTTTGCCAAGATTATTGGTTGAAGATTGCTACAATCAAGACATTGAAGATTTCCCTACCATTTTATTACAAGACTAAGCTTTCTATCTCTTTATTGATTATTTCCTCTACCTTTATTGTTTTTCTCTTCCTTCTACATTGAATCTTGGTTGTTGTATTTATTGCTGGTTGAGAATGACATGTACGACTAGTGAGAAGTGATATTGTGGTTTCTAGGGTTGGGAGTAACCCAACCCTAGGATTTTGTATTATTGTTTATTACCTGGTTAATTTTTTGGGAATTTGTGATTAAAATTAATATATTGGGATTGTATGGACCATACCATAGGAGTAGCTAACGTAGGGTAATTGGTTCTCCCTGATTGAACCCATGGAGGACGACGAGAGAATCCGAATCATTAATATCAATCATGTTGGATATCTTAAGGCCTCACTCCTTAAGAAAAAATCAGTTGGGGTGAGATTTAATGGATTAATTGGGTTGCTTAATTAATTTGCTTTTCTTGGCTTAGTAATTCCATTGCTGATCTTTAGTAATTCGAATTAGGGTGAATTGGTTTATAATTGGTCAATCCCTCTTGTTTCCCACTTGGACTTCTAATTTGGTAACATGACCTTCCATCACAACTCATAGGTTAATTAGTAATTGAAAGACCATAATCCCAGGTTAAGTGAAACATATGTCTTAGAAACCCATTTCTAGTCTAGAGACCCTTTTATATATTTTATTGCTTAATGCATTAATTAGTAATTAGTCTAATTCTATCCTTTCCAATTAGCCCTATTTCGCTAAATCGGTTGACCTTAGGTGCTCTTGTCAAGAGTATCCTCTCTATGGCTCGACAATCTTATATACTACCTCTGTCACAAGCCGTATGCTTACGGTTTGAGAAAAGTGTTTGAATTGTTATGGATTAAAACACTTTTTGAGACAAGTTCAACTTCTAATACTAAATTGACGTACTTTCACAATTCTAATGACTATTGCAGATTATTAATATTAAATAATTAAAAAAAAAAAAAACCAGTACTTCTACCAGCAAATGTAAAAAATAGAGAAAAATAATCATAAGGGCACGTGGACTATAGCATTAGAGTAGTTACCTGAATCTAAAGAATGAACATGCTCATTTTCTTCTTGTAGTTGTTTCACGTCTAACTTAAGCAATGGAGCCTCAAAGTCCTGATTCGGGTCTATGACGAAATCAAGTAATAAAGTCCATTCAAGAGATGATGTTAGTCTCATTGGAATTGTATCCCCCATTTCTTGTCATCGTTTGGACATTCGGTGTTTGCTTGAGCAACATTTAAGTAGAATAGAAATTCTTTCATCACTATTCGACTTTCTAATTCTGAAAATGGAACAACGATCGAATTAAAATCGTACCCATCATGTCATTGTCATCTAATCTTGTGGAAGGCATTAATGTTTCCTTCACCTTCTTTACTAGACGTAAATTTAATATAATCCATTTTGAAAATCTGATTTTTAACCTTTGAATTCAATTTTCCCTATAAAATATTTGGCTCGAATTTAATGTTTTTTAGACAAAGTTGAAATTGAGGAAGTCTACATAATTTAGTAAAAACTTACATGTGTTGTATATATAAATATGGTGTTGACAAAAGATGGATAATTTTATGGTAATAAAAAATTTGGTGGAGACAAAAATCGAATTTAAGATCATAGGCATTAATTATCTAGGAGTGCTTTTGTCCATTCTCTAAGATCTTAAATTTCACATGAAAGTCTAAAATGACTTTTTTTTTTTTTTTTTTTGTCAATGAATGGAGCTTACAATTAGCACAAAACTGTCGATTCAAACCAAACTCCTAATTTGGTTCGAACCACCGCTAAACCACCTGTTACAGTTGGAGGAAAGGGGAAAATAAAAGCAGACCATAGATATATGGTTTACGATTTAGGTTTAGAACCAAAACTGGGTCAATGGTTAACCAAACCTTTAACCATGGTTTGGCTATGATCTTTTAAAGCATTTGAACACCACTAAGTATGACGGATTTCTTGTGTCTAACACATTAAAAAAACATAATAGTAACAACAACAATAATGACAATTACTAATCATAATAATAAAGGTGAGACAACATGTATATGATTTTTCATTTAACAAAAATAAAAGTAAGTAAGGATTTGTAACCTACGGTTCGAGTAGATGAAATTTAGTGTATTAATTACTTTCTCAAATCCAGTTTAGGAAAAAAAAATTAGTGTCAAAAGCTAGCAACTTAAAACAGTGAAAATTGAAGAGTGGTGGGAGAAATATGGAGAGTCATATCCCACGTAGGAAATATAAAGGAAAATTAACAATTTATTAGTAGAAGTGCACTTAGCATGTATGCATCATCATGAGAAGCTACACTTTGCAAGACACATACGTTTCATAGCGAGCAATGTAGCTTTGCTTTCTAAAATATTTAAATGTACACCATGGTGTGTGCGTCTTTGCGAGGAATATAGTTTTTTCTTTCTAGAGTATTGAAATGTACATCATGGTGTACGTGTCGTTGCAAAAAGCTTTCTAAAATATCGAAATGTACATCATAGTGTATGTGTGTTCGCGAGGACTTTTACTTTCGAGTTTTCCTTTGTGTATGATTACTTTAGAATATGAAAATGTACATCATGGTGAACAGTGCAATCAATACAAAATGAATGTCGGGTGTGGACAAGCAAATATATTTTAGGAATCTCTACTGAGTAGATTGAGGACTATTATTTTTTAGTACTTTTTGGACTCAAATTTCATAAAAAAAATCATACAAAAGCATGTAGATGGATTTAGTGTAGTAATTACTTTCTCAAATCCAATTTCGGATGTATGAAAATTAATGTCGAAATTAGCAATTTAAAATATGGTAAATTGAAGATTGGTGGGAGAGATATGGAGAGGCATATGCCACATAGAAAATATAGAGGAAAGTTTAATAATTTATTTGTAGGAGTGTACTTCGCGCATAAGTATCGTCATGAGAAGCTATACTTTGCAAAATACGTATGAGTCGTAGTAAGGAATGTGGCTTTGCTTTCTAATATATTTAAATATACATCATTGTGTATGCATTGTTGTGAGGAATATAGCTTTGTCTTTTAGAACCTTGAAATGTACATCATGGTGTATGCGCCTTAGCAAAGAGCTTTGAGTTTTCTAAACTATCGAAATGTGCATCATGGTGTATATGTTGTCACGAGGACTTTTGCTTTCGAGTTGCATGTTGCGTGTGATTACTTTAAAATATCAAAATGTACATTATGGTGAAAAGTGTAAATCATGTTACTTTAAAATATCAAAATGCACATCATGGTGCAAAGTGCAAAATAGCATGTACGCATCGAGGGCCTTTACTTTCGAGCTCATGGTGCAAAGTGCAAACCACGCGCGTATGCATCATCTCAAGGAGGTTTGCTTTCAAGGCATACTTTATGCATGATTACTTTAACATGTCGAAATGTACATCATGGTGCAAAGTGAAACTAATCATAGAAGATCAATTAATTTAAAATTTAAGATATATAAAATAAGATAAAATGAGCAGATGTTCCAGCTCCTTGTAGGATATTAATCCTGCAATAGCCAGAGCACATGTTTAAAAGCAAAACCAAAATGAAAATAAACATATTCAAATAGATCTATGAAGACTGGTATGAGAAGTTAATAGAAGGAATCAATGAGGCTCAACGAGAAGATGATCTGCAATGCAAAAGCTTACTCTGAAGGAAGGGATCTGCGGTTAGGAGAAGAGAGTAAGAGGATTCCAACACAAAATGAATGTCAGGTGAGGACAAGAAGACATATTTCAGGAATCTCTACTGAGTAGATTGACAGCTAATATTTTTACGTACTTTTTGGGCTCAATTTCATAGAAAAAATCATACAAAATCATGTAGGAATAGGCCATTTACCTTTATTTTCATATTTTATGCGATGTCACTTGTTTGCTCGTTTTATATATAATTTCATACATTTTAAGAAGAAAATGGGAAAATATGGAATCCAGGTGAAGAATCTGTTAGAAATTGAATTTAGAGGGTTGGTGTTGGCCAATCTTTGAGCAATTCTAACTTTGTATTTCATTGGATAAAAAATAGAATTAAGTTGAAAAATTATTATCTACGTTCTGAGTAGATAAATTTGGTGTATTCATTCTTTCAATTTAGATGAATCATAATCCATTTGCATTCCAACTCACTCCAATTAAATTTCAATTTGCATGTCATATCTTCTGCAATTGTGGTCCTTCTACTCTATGAGTCTAAAGAGAGTTCCGAGTATCTAGCAATTCATCAATAACTTTAGTTTCATTCTGTTGCGGTCCTAGAGTTGAAAGTCTTTGTATCTTAGGAAAGATTGACATAGTCCATGAGCACTAGTATACGGGGTAATATCGTCTTGCAGAGAAAGAGTTCAAGTCTGTCCTCGATTTAACTAGTCTCGTCTTATAGTCATTTGTTAAATACACCATTATTATCCAGAAATCGTACTACGATGTTCTATGTGTTTGGCGATAGCTACTAATATTGTTCTAGCAGTACCAGTTCATTCTGAAATACCAGCAAAGTTTGACGGAAATAAATTCATGAAGTGGCATAAGATGTTGTTCTACATTACAACCTTAAATTTAGTTCATTTCCTGAAGGAAGCATCCACTGTTGGAGACGAGGAAAGTGATGAGTAAAAGAGGATGTTATTGGGCGCATGGAATCATAATGATTTCTTGTGTTGCAACTACATCCTAAAGGTCTAGACCACTCCTTGTACAATGTCTATGTAGTTATTGAAACTTCTAAAGTATTTTGGGACTCACTAGAGAAGAAATACAAGAGCAAAGATGATGCAATGAAGAAATTCATCACCGGTAGGTTATTGGACGTCAGGATCTCTGACTCAAAGATGGTCTTGGATCTAGTCCGAGGGTTTCAACTAATCATGAATGAGATATATACTGAAAGAATGCAACCGAGCGAATCTTCCCAAGTAGGTGCTATAATAGAGAAGCTACCACCTCTGTGGAAGGATATGAAAACTATATCAAGCACAAACATAAAGAAACAAGGCTTGAGGACTTGATTGTGAGACTAAGTATCGAGGAAGATAACCAAAAGCCTGAAGTCAGGGAGCGAAAGGTCAAATATAAAGGCAAAGGCAAACCTGGCTGAAGCATGTACTAGCAAGAAAAGGAAGCAGTTGGGTAAGAAGTAGCAAAAGGAGCTAAGTTGGGAAAATTCTAAATGAATTGACAACAATTGTTGCAACTGTGACAAACTCGGTCACATGGCAAATGATTGTTGACAACCAAAGAAGGGCAATTAAAGCCAAGCTCACCTGACCGAGGAAAATTCGGCATGATTTGTCTGAGCTACATTTGTCACTGTTGTGCTTGAAGCTGACTTGGTGGATAACTTGAGAGAGTGGTTAGTGGACACCGGCACAACATGCAAAATATGCCCTGACAAAGAGATATTCTCAAGCTATATGCCGATCACCGGTAGGAAGCTGTATTGGAGGAACTCTACAACTTCCAATATATCCAGGTTAGGAAGAGTGTTGATAAAGATGACCTCAGGGAAAGATATGATGCTTGTAGATGTGCTTCATGTTTCAGACATCTACAAGAACATATTTTTTTTCAGTAAACTGTTAAACAAAGCTAGATATAGGTTAGTATTTGAAGCTAATACGTTGGTACTGATAAAAAAATGGTTAATTTGTAGGAAAAGGGCTACTTAAGAAGGGGTTTTTCAAGATAGATATGATGATTGTACAATGCGAGATTAAGTGTGTTAATATAGTTATTATTTATTCTCACTTAGTTGAATGTTCTAATTTATGGCAGGATAGATTATGGAATGTAAATGTAAATTTAAATAAACTAAGAATGTTAGTAAGTTTATATTTACTTCTAATGAGGGAATTCGATCCACAACACAAGTGTGAAGTGTGAGTTGGGGAAAAACTAGCCAAAGCACCATTCCTCTCAGTGGAGAAACATACTTCGCCTCTAGAGTTAATCTGTACCGATGTATGTGATTTGAAACACATGCAAACTAGAGGTGAAAAAAGTATTTCGTTACTTAATATCGATGATTTCATAAGATATTGTTAGTATATTTTTTGGGTAGTAAAGATGAAGCTCTTGAAGCCTTCAAAAGTTATGAGAGTGAATTCAAAAATGAACTTAATTTAAGAATCAAAATGATTCGAAGTGACCGAGTGGGAAAAATATGTGGCTCCATTTAAAGAGTTCTGCACGAACATGGCATTATTCATGAAACTAGTGCTCGATACTCACCTCAATCAAACGATGTTGCTGAACTCAAGAACATAACTCTTAATGAGATGATGAATGTTATGCTGATTAGCTCTTGCTTAAAACATAACATGAGGGGGGGGGGGAGGGGGAGGGAGGAAGTCATTTTTTTTAGCCAAAATCACATTCTTAATTTGTTGTCATAAGAAAAAAGGGGGGATAAAGCTCAATATGAACTATGGAAAAGAAGAAGGTCTTTCTATAGTTACCTTAAATATTGTGGGTGCCAACCAAAGATCTAAGTACCTAAATCTAAACAATTAAGGATAGGACACAAAATTGTTGATTTCATTTTCATTGGATATGCAAATAACAGTAGTACATATAGAGATCTAAAGCACAAATCAGACATCCCTGACATAAATGAAAGGATGATTGTAGAGTCAAGGAATACAATGTTCTTTGAAAACATGTTTCCAACTAATAATGGAAAGAAACAAGTTCCAATAAAAGGACTCATGAGGCAATGCAAAGTCCTTCTCAAGTTGAAGAGGAACCAAGATACGACGAAAGGAATAAAGTAGCTAAGACGTTTGGTCCAGATTCTCTAACTTACATGTTAGATAATGAACCTAGGACAATTCTAAAAGGATTGTTAAGACTAAATACTCTTCTCTGGAAAGAAGCTATTAATGACGAGATTGAGTCCAACATGCAAAATCACACTTTGGAGATAATTGATCTCCCACCGGGTTGCAAACCTTTGGGATGCAAATGGATTTTTAAAAGGAAATAAAAGATGATGGATCAATTAACAAGTATAAGGCTCACTTGGTAGCTAAGGGCAGAAAGAAAAGAAATGATATGATTTCTTCGACTCATATTCACCACTTACAAGAATTACATCAATAAGGGTACTCATTGATATTGCAGCACTTCATAACCTAAGGTACAACAAATGAACATAAAAATGGCTTTCCTGAATGGGAAATTAGATGAGGAGATATACATGGAACGACTTGAAGGGTTCATTACATCAGGACAAGAGAATAAAGTGTGGCAAGTCACCATATGGACTTAAGCAAGCACCGAAATAGTGGCATGAAAATTTCGATAGAACAATGATGTTGAATTGGTTCAAAATTAATGAGTGCGACAAATATGTATATATGAAGGACATACTTGATAAGGATGCGATTGCTTGTCTCTATGTGGATGACATGTTGATCATGGAAAGCAATCACAAATTGATCGTGGAAACTAATAATATGTTGCAAAGTCTTTTAACATAAAGGACATAGGTTTTTGGTTGATGTCATACTAGGGGAAAAAATATCTAGAATATCCGATGGAATTATCTTCACATAGTCAAAATGTTGAGAATATACTCAAGAAACTTAATACCTTAGATCTTTCTCCACCAAGACATTTTTGGATCCAAATCTTCATTTGATAAAAAGTCGAGCAGAGCTTGTATCTCAACTAAGGTAAGCTCGGGTGATTGGTAGGGATGTTACAATGGCCCAAAATCTATTTGGTCGTCCCGTTTAACCGAACAAAGCCAAGATTATGGCCCCCATTTTTGCAGCCCATTTAAACATCAAGGCTTTTTGGCCCGGACAGCTATTCATGGTTTATCTGGGCTAGATCAAAACTTTTCCTTTTTTAATTATTCAAGTTTTTTGCCCTTAGTTATAGTTATGAGTTCTCACTTCTCAATTTCTAGTTCTAAGTTCTAAGCACTCTTAAGCACTATAAGTTACTGAGCATACTGTTCTATATGTTACACATATGGTGTATTTTTCATCAGCGGGGCATTGGTAATCACAGCCTTGCTATCTGGTATCCTTATGTATCAGAGTTTGCAGATTTTAGTATTCGATTGCATGTTGTCTCTTTGGCACTTTTGAAAGGTCCACTATTTGTTAAGTACATAAGTTTAATTTTTTTTTTCTTCTTTTGCTTCTTATCAAATATGACTACTTAATGTAAATAAAGTTATTCTGTTTAAACTATGGTAGAGCAGACTACTTTAATAAAACTTGGAATTGTCAAATTAAAAGTGTCATCTACAAATTTGCATTTTTTAACTTCCATATGTTAAGTTTGTTGCTTTCATACAACTAATTAGTAAATTTAAATATCATTTAAGTATATTTTGTATGAGTTTTCATTTAAATATACACTCTTAAAATTTTGACTCGTTTCTCTACAGTAGCCGATTGACAGGGTTAGGATTAGCTTCACCATATTGTCAGCCCGTAAAAAAGGATCTCATTAAACCATGACCTGAATTAGCCCGACTGCTATGGTTAGCCCGTTTAACATCCCTAGTGATTGGTAGCCTAATGTATCTACAAAATTGCATCACCCTAACATATCATACTCAGTTAGTATACATAGCTGGATAGCAATGAAAAGTACTAAGGTACTTGAAGAACACTTCAAATGATGTCATAGTTGGTACATGGTATATCCAATTGTATTAAAAGGATACAATGATGCAAATTGGATATCTCACAAAAGACTCCTAGTCCACCAGTAGTTACATGTTCACTGTAGATGGATGCTTAGTCTCATGGAAATCTACAAGATAAACATACAGAGCTCGGTCCACGATAACTTCAGAGTTTGTTGCACTAGACAAGCCTGATGAAGAAGTTAAACTGCATAGAATATTTTAAAGGATATTCCATGTTGGAACAAACCAACGCCTCCAATTATGATACCTAGTGATAGCTTGGCAGCTATCGAGAAGACATAAGTTTTATGTACAAAGGTAAGTCTCGGCATATTCATCGGAGACATAACATCATTAGACAACTAATTTCTAATAGAATAATGGCCACTGGTATTGTAAGGTCGAGGGAAAACATAGCAACATAGCACACCTATTAACAAAAGACATAATAAGAGATCTGATTCACAACAATAAGGGGAATAATGTTAAAACCTACACCTTAGGAATGTTCAT
Organism: Ajuga chamaepitys; assembly: GCA_958295605.1. NCBI lineage: Eukaryota > Viridiplantae > Streptophyta > Magnoliopsida > Lamiales > Lamiaceae > Ajuga > Ajuga chamaepitys. The sequence goes on from OY282498.1 coordinate 13,798,994, forward strand.
AGTGGTAACTCAACCATGCTGATTGTAGACCACACGAACTTAGTTTAATGAGATAACTGAGCTATGAAGGGCTCCTATGTGCACTGGGAATTATTCTAAGTAACCTATTCTTGAAGTTGTCCAAGTGCTACCATGTTGACGTGTGGTGTGGGTATGTGTTGACACTTTTAATGATTCATATTCTTATTAATGGTGGGGTATTGCACGATATTTGTTATAGGATATCACCTATATGACCACTTTAAATTAAATATTTTTGAATCCAAGATAGGGTCCAGGGTCTACTTGAACATAATGTGAGAATCGAAAGATATCATACTATCACTGTGTACATGTTATTCCCTCAATTAAAAAAAAAAAATTATCAATTTAAGAGAACACATTCATAATTAGTTAGTAAATTTTATAACATCTTACCAACGAAGGTTCAAAGTTGAAAGCTACGTATCTCGATGCAATGACAGTTCATCGGGACTTTGTTGTGTATTTTCATAAAGTAGATGCATTAATTATCATTCATGTAGAGAATTGTTAGAAATTAACTTTGGAATATTGGCGTTGACTAAACTTTGAGCAATTCTAACTTTATATTTTATTTGATAAAAATGGAATTAAGTTGTAAATCATAATTTACATTCCGAGTAGATAAATTTAGAGTATTTTTTCTCTTAAATTTGACTTTGGTTGAATGACAAATTAATGCCCAAAGTCACAAATTTAAACCTGAAAAAATAATTGAAGAGTGAAAAAGGGTCGTCCCACATAAAAAAAGGGAAAGTCGAAACTCCCTATTTAGAGGAGCACTTTGATAAGGAGTAATAAAGTGTGCTCCTCTATGACACATTCTAGTGGTGTTTTAACATATGTCTAAAGTGACCGCAACGATGGTACAGAGCACAATCCGAGCCTAAGCTTGGGCCCAGTGCACACGTGCACATTGCACTTTCCGCATTAGGTGCTTTCAATGCGTATTATGCACTTAGCGCATACAATCATTGCGAGGAGCTAGAGGAGTCTTACAATTTTGGCAAATTAGTTCGGACCAGTGGCTTGAATGGATCGAAGTGGTGTGGATTGAGGCTCGGTGGCCATCATCCGGGTCATGATAGTGTGGTTCGATGACGCGGCATGGATCGGATCAACAAACATGTGTTCAAAGTGGACCAGCTCATGACAGTGTGTTTCACTGTGCTGCGGTCCTAATGTTGAAATTCGTTGTATCTTGGAGAAAATTGTCGTAGTCAGTTAGCAAAAGGATACATGTAATAATCCTCGACTTAACTAGTCCCGTTTTGTAGAGTCATTTGTCAAATACACCATTGTTTAAGTATTATAAAGGGTAAAAAAGAGAGAGAAAAATGGACTCCGTGTACAGTGGCACATCGACCCCACTAAGTATATTTATTTATTTTTAATTTGATTGTGATCTGGCTCTTTACGAATGAATTAAGTAGTAGGATCCCCCGATTCGACCTAATGTCGTCCTCTGCTAGTGGTTCATAAGGTAGACCGACTCAGACTATCATTTGCTCTCTTCATCCTCTATTTGACGCAGATAATAACTCGGTTGGAACTGACCTATTTTTCCCGTGGTGGTTGGCTTCTTCAGTTCTGAAAAGGAAGGTACTACTAGACAAAGATGGTGACTTGGTTGAATCAGGTACACCTTGGCCATGCTGGGATTAATATCTGATACCCAATATTATGCATAGAGCATGTTATCAGAGTAAGATGTGGAATATTTGATTATTCCAAATCATATACATGGATGTATGTTTTATCAGTTGAGTGGGGTTACCTACAAGTAGATGAGTTAATGCAAAGGGCGTTTTCCAAACTTTAAAGTAATGGGTAGGGCATTGCTTGTGTCCTCCTAGTTATATCAAGGAGTGGGTAAGGTATGAATTTAGTGTTATATCCATCTACTCTACTCGCACACTGATATATATAAATAATATTTGCACATATATATATATATATATTATTTGGGAACAATAATATATATATATATATATATGTATGTGTGTGTGTGTATGGTTGTATTATGAACTTTTGGGTTATTCGCAATTCTCATCTTATTTTTCTTTTTTCCTTTCTAGTATATACCATTGATGAACGTAAATATTACCATTTTCTTGTACTTTTCACGTTCATATTTTGTAGGAAATTACGTGTAATTGATATGTTCATGTGGGATTTCGTGCTTTACTGCATTATCAGGTTGATTTTACTTTTTAGTATGTTTTGATGAGTTCTTGGGTGTTTTTGAGTCATATTTTGAAGGTACGAAAATTCGAAGAAATTCAGAAGATTGTTCAAGTCCATTTTCACATCCGGCCCACATCTTGAGGCCTAAAATGGGTCGGGTTCAGGCCCAATCAAAAGATCCTTGAGACATGAGAAAAGTTCGTGAAGAAGTCGAGGCAAGAAAATGGATAGAAAAGCCCCGAATTGAAGAAAGATTGAAGACAAGGGCAATTGCACATGCTTCGTGTTTCAACCCACAAACCAACGCCCAAATGAGTCCGAATCAGACCCAACAAGAGCTCAAATTGAAGTTTTTCGAGTCACAAACAAAAGTCGTGAGAGGTCGGGTCGAGAAAACGAGAGAAAGGGATCCGAAACAGCGACGGAAGACGGAGGTGCAAAACAGGAGAAACGGACCAACGACCGGGGCCACTACCGGACCGGCAGGACCACCGGTAGTCGGTCTAGAATGTCATGCAACTCGCAGCTGCTGTCACGACCGGCCCGACTGCCGGACCAGCTGTCGGACCGGCAGTCCGCGGCCAGTCCCCTGTTTCGTGCCATGTTTTTTTTTGGCCGTAACTTCTTT